>OX637485.1:17252500-18452500 GCA_951800055.1 Cenopis cana | reverse complement strand
GCTGGTCTTACGCTCTGACGGTCACGTGACCCTGACGCGAGTTTAGCAATTTTTCCCCATCACAAAAAATGCTCAGCACCGCTAAAGAAGTTTTCACTTCAAAAAAAAAATGGTACAAGCTCTTATTGCCGACTGTACATTTTTAGGGTTCCGTACCCAAAGGGTAAAACTGGACCCTATTACTAAGACTCCGCTGTCCGTCCGTCTGTCCGTCTGTCACCAGGCTGTATCTCATGAACCGTGATAGTTAGACAGTTGAAATTTTCACAGATGGTGTATTTCTGTTGAGGCTATAACAACAAATACTAAAAAACAGAATTTAATAAATATTTAAGGGGGCTCCCATACATCAATCGTAATTTTTTTGCAGTTTTTAAAGATAATGGGACGGAACCCTTCCTGCGCGAGTCCGACTCGCACTTGGCCGGTTTTTTAATGGTCATCAACTACTCATGGAAACGGTTCCAATGAGCCCACACACGATGGGTTTATCTTGTGTTGTGTGTTGGTGTTGCTATGGCCACCTACCTTCTATCTCCATTATCAGATCAGCTCGATAGTACCATAATATTGCATGGTCACTGAACATTCATAAGTATGCAAAGTTTCAACCCAATCGAGATACCAGCAACTGGTTCAAAAAAGTATTGCAAATTTTTAATAAATGTTACAGTGGGCCAACGAAAATGTTGAGCACTTTAGTACTTTGTCAAATTAACGAGGTTTCAAATTTTATGACGTTTCAGTCTAAATATTTCTTAGATTTCGATGTGACAAGGTTCTAAGTATGCTCAACATTTTCATGGGCTGACTGTACATACTTAGGAACTTTACATACACACGAACAATGTAAAATTGCATACATCCAATCTTACCCGAAACCCAAACGTCTTTCTAAGAACTCGCGACCTGTGTATACTTCAAATTATTTTAAATGTCCGAGTTGTATCGAATTAGGCCGCTCAAAAAGCGAATTTACTATCCAAGCGTGAAGATTCAAAGTCCAATGACAAGTTTTATAAGATGTCGGACATTTTAAATAATTTCTACTTCGGTAACCCGCAATATACATAAGCTTGCATTCTATTCTTACGAGTGTTAATAGGTATTCAATCTCGCTCACCTCGCTCACACGTACCTTCTTGGGCTGTTCCTCGCTGTCCGCCCCCAGCCGCCTCGCCAGCGAGCGCACCAGCGTCGCCGGCGCGATGCTGACGTCCTGCCACAACGCACGCGCTCGGTCAATGCCCTCGCTCAAATCGTCCATTAGCGAGACCTCGCCGAAAAGCGGCGGCGTCGTCGCCATTGTTTCAGCGAGATCTCCGGGTTTTAAGATATTTATTTACACTTTATTTACACATAATCGCGACATGTTTTCTATTGTTGTATTTAGTACTTTCGGTACAAGATAATAATTGTAACACCTTTATCTATACATATATATAAACGTAAAAGTCCTGACTGACTGACTGACTGACTGACTCACTTAAATCAACGCCAAGCCCAAACCGTTGGACCTAGAGAGCTGAATTTTTCACAATAGGTAGTTTTTATAACGTTAGTATCCACTAAGAAAAGGTTTTTCAAAATTCATCCCCTAAGGGGATGAAATGAGGGTCCAAAGTTTGTATGGGGAAACCAGATCAGTTTCGACTATTTAATTCTAAACTTCACACGAGTATTTCTAATAATAAATAAGTAAATACGTGTTTCAGGGTTTTTGAAAATTCAACCCCTAAAAGGGGGAAATGTGGTTACAAAGTCAAAAATTGACATGGACGTACGATATACATATATAAAGAACTTCCACGCGGACGATGTCGCGGGCGACAGCTAGTCTACTATATTCTATATCAATATATCGGATCGTGCGGTAATTGCCGCTTTATGGCCCGGTGTGACATAATAGTACATTACTTAACAAGGGCGGTAAAACAAAGAATGTCTCAGTTCGCAGGTATTTGACGTCCGAGCCGAAGGCAAGGGCGATAAATATGCGATCAGAGGCTTTCTTTATTACCGCCCGTGTTAAATACAAAATTTTATTTCACCCCCTGGCCAGGAAGTGGGATATCCCGCGCGCGGAGCGTGCGGTAATTGCCGCTTTATGACCAGGTGTGACATAAATTATATTATTGTATCAGTTGTTAAGTTATTGTATTAGTAATTTGGACATATTAAATAATGAATAATTGTAATTTTTTTTAGCTATATTTAGAATAAGTGAAATTCAACACAATGTACATTGATTTTTCTTTGAAATTGAATTGATTTTTTTTTTCTTAGCCTATTTGGGTGTCCCACTGCTGGACAAATGCCTCTCCCCATGCATGCAATTGAATTGAATAAATGAAATAAATATATCATGAATAGAATGCACTTAAAAGTACTTATAGGTACACTATAGTATAGCACTTGCTGACTTTAAAGTTTAATTTCTATTTTTCTGTTAGTAAATATATTGATGTTTGTTTATGAGCCTTAAAACACTTTAGTTTCACAGAAATCACAAAGAACTACCGGAGTTAATGTCTCACAGGTCACAATAATATATTCTTCGTTAAAAACATTTTTTTGCACTATTAATATCGCGATATTGTTCTGAGGTGACGTTTTGAAACAACACTAGACTGCTTGTGTCCGCCCACTACAATTTGCAAAGATAAAGCCAAGATATTCAATAACTGATAATGAATTCGATTTATAATCGTTTTAAACGCAAATGCGTGCGGTCGGTCAATAGATTACTATAAAATGCCACAACCACAATATAAGAAAAAATTATAATTATTTAGTAACGAATTATTAAGTTTTTGTAAGACAATCTGAGGCGCGAGTAGCGGTATTACGTGCCAAAACCATCAAGATAAAACATATATTTATCTTAATTTCTCCATGTTTTGTAAGATTGTCAGATAGTTGATTAAATTTACTTAAAAGGTTTGTTTTAACGGTTCTAACGGAAAACCAAAAAAAAAACACGTTCAAAAAATCTAAATATTTTAAGTATATTTAAAAAGCGCGAGATTTTAAAGTGTTATAGTTGATTAGATTCACATTAAAAGCTCTGTAAAACGTGTTAAATGTGATCACAACATTTTAATAACTGCGACGGTAGGTATGCCGTTTTAAAAATTCCTTATTTTATTCCCTTCCTCGATAATAACATAACACAAATAAAATATTCTGGGGTGTGATCGGGATTTTTTCGATTTTGGCAAACGTTGAAATACAGGTCTTCAGAACAAATACCTACTCAGTTCGCAATAAAATAAAGCCATCAGACATCTAACTGTACTTTTATCTCACTAGCGCGGGTTAGTTTGTAGTTGTGACACATACGAACACATAAGCCGTGTTCCGAATCACGCTTACAACGCTATAAACGCGTTTACGATCGGACCGAATCATGCTCATAGCGTTTACATGAGATGTCGTGACGTCATTGATGGCGTCATGGACGGCGCCATATTGGCGTTTACAATGCTCACACTCCCAGGCGTCAGCACCTTAAACCAAACGTCAAGTTGACGTTTGATATATGAACATGACAGTAAACACAACATGCCCGGTGCGAATCAAAACACCACTCACGCGGCCCTGAGCGCGCTTACTGTGATCGTTGTTGGCGTGATTCGGAACACGGCTATAGACAACGTGCACTCATAGCTCCCACGCTGACGCACAAATAGAGAATGTGCATATAGCTCAACACACAACCATGCTTCACCCACGTTCAAGAGATTTCTCAATAGAAGTATTTCTATAACCAAAGCCTATAATAAAATATTAATAGCGATCAAACGACGAAACAATTGAAGTGCGACTCGAGTGCACACCTAACTAACACTAATTGGATGTTTGTCTTTATACATATACAGCATGGAGTTTTTATGGACCAATTCAATTTATTTATTACAAACATCTCATTTCTTGTTAGTGTATACACTGGAAAAAAAATGCCCACCATTAGATTTTACAATGTTGATCAGTTGCCCCATTATCAAATCAAATCATTTTATTTTCAGATAACATTGATCCATACAAAATACATTACAAATTAAATTATATTAGATTAAATTACAAATAATAATAATAATGATGATTATGGTACAATAATAAATAAATATTTGTGGACAATCTTACACAAATCAACCTAGTCCCAAACTAAGCAAAGCTTGTACTTAGGGTACTAAGCGACGATATACATACTTATATAGATAAATAGATACTTAAATACATAGAAAACATCCAAGACCCAAGTTAGTTATATTGTTAGTGACATTGTATATTTCAGTATAGAACAGTTTATTGGTGGTAATAAATATTAAAGATTCAGACCCAAGAACAAATATTTGTGCTCATCACACAAATAAATGCCCCGGCCGGGATTCGAACCCGGGACCTCCAGCTTCGTAGTCAGGGTCACTACCAACTAAGCTAAAGCGGTCAGGACAATAAACATGATCAGCAAAAATTTCATAATAAATATGTATTTTTGAATCCGCCTGTATAATTTAGTCGAACTGTGGGGTGTATATCGGTACCCGATAAGCCATAAGGCTGGTGTACACTGTAGTTACTGATAAGGAACTTTTATTGAGTATGTACAGTATATTTTAAACAACTAAACAAGCTTCAGCAGTGTTGTGTAGTATTTTGTAATAGGGTATTCTACTATGTTTGAAAAAGTACTTCAAAATATAGATTTTCCTTCAGTATGTATGTATGTATGTACTATTATACTATTCTGTGCCGGTATTTAAAAAAAAACCTCGAAACATTCCAATATTGCAAATAATTTTACGTTCTTTACGTATGATTAAATCATGTATTTATTGGGTAACAACTTCGTATTATTAGATTGTCCCATAAAAAAAAACAAAGAATGAAAAAGAACGTGATATTCCGGTATTTTTGTATGTTATTATTTATCGTATGGCATTTATTTCGAACCGTGAGATCTTCGAGAAGACAGTACGGTTGCCAGTTTTTGTTGCACTTTTAGAACCACCCAGGGGTCACGTGTAGGGTAGCGGTGGGTACTTTCCCTACGGACGTGGTGCAACTTCGACCCCCCTTTGTCAAGTGAGTGGGCAACTTGACTGTTAGAAGTTTTCAAGCCGCCCGAAGGCCTCCAACTTGGCTTAACGACTGCTGCCATAGACAGCAGCCGGGATCAACGGCTCAACGTGCCTTCCAAAGCACATTTTTGTATGAATACAGACAGACACATACGCACACACACACGCTCACATCCTTAAAATGTACAAGTAGTTAAAATTCCAATAACTGTAAGTATA
Organism: Cenopis cana; assembly: GCA_951800055.1. Taxonomy (NCBI): domain Eukaryota; kingdom Metazoa; phylum Arthropoda; class Insecta; order Lepidoptera; family Tortricidae; genus Cenopis; species Cenopis cana. Next base: position 18,447,197 of record OX637485.1, on the reverse strand, counting down.
ATTTTGTTCTTTTTTGCGTTTAAAGGGCATTGTGTTATCTGTACATGTATCTACATATTGTTTAATTTCTAACTGTTTTCTTTCGGTCCTCACGAAACAGGCTAGACCTAGTGTGAGGGCCACTGATAATGTATCTATTGTTTTGCTGTTTTAGAAAATACATTATTTTGTATTTGTATTTGAATAAAATGCGTGCCACGCTCGACACCCTCCTACCGCGCGCGCAATATCTTTACTGTACCTAATGCTCACTCAGCACGAGGATGTTGACATGTTTGATAATGGCTTTCGATTTCGGTTTAAAGAATTTATTCCCATAAGAACAAAAGTACATGTTCACTTAAATGAGAACTGATGGCTTTGCTCAGTTATGTCGTATTGCTAAGAAGTTTATTGACAATTTTAATTAATTATTTATTTTTATTTAATATTTTCTATAATTCCGAATGTTATTAATTTGACCATGACCCATTTCTCTGTTGACATGTATTATTATAATCTGATTATTATTACCTATGTTATAATTTACCATGTAAGTGCTTTGGTGTTATTTTATGCTGTAAACTTACATGTATTTAATTGAATAAATGAAAAATGAAAAAAAAATATATACCGGCGTCCGACCCCTGTGCAAAAGTGCTACAATAATTCCGCCTTTGCTCAATAACTTGCGTTTTTAATGAGTTAGTTCCGTTGTCGAATTAGCAAGTGGTGTGTAAGTGCGTTACGATAAGCCGACTGATAACGAATACGTGCTCAACTGGTCTTGATAACTGGTGGTAATTGGCTGAGTCAGCACTCGCCGCTCAGTAGTGTAGGACCCGCCAAAACAATTGGACAGAGAGTTAGATTTAGGCTGGGTTGCACCAAAACGTCTGTAAACGTAAGCGGTTTTCGTGAAATCTGATTGTATGGAAAGTTTGACAGGTTTCTATTGGATGACAGCTGCCGGCGATATTTTTGACGATGACCGGTCTGTGTTCGTACGTTGGTGCAACTGGCACTTAGGCTGGGTTGCACCAAACCGTCTGTAATTGTAAGCGGTTTTCGTGAAATCTGATTGTATGGAAAGTTTGACAAGTTTCTATGGGATGACAGCTGCCGGCGCCATATTTGACGATGACCGGTCTGTGCTGTGTTCGTACCTTGGTGCAACTGGCACTTATAGGTGGAAAACTTAAGGCGAGGTAGGTCCATTGCAAATATCCCGCTCTAACACGCGTGAGTTTGCAATTAACCATCCCGCTCTGTACGGAAGCTCTGCGCGTATTTTTCGTAGATGTTTAGTAGATTTTTTGGGATACTAGATCACTTATAAAAAAACATCCGGTTATTGTGTTAGATACCTATAACTATAAAAAAGCTATTCTTGTAGAAAAAGAAAAAAAAAAACATATCACTGTCGTTAACAATTACGAAAACATCAACATGAAAGCTTATTTTACGATGATATTTACCAACTGAGCTACTGTGTACATCCTTTGTGGTGACGAATCCTTCAATCACTTCACTCTTCGCGATATATCTGTCATTGGCGTTGAACCGTTGGTGCGGATATATCCGTCATTAACGTTGACCCGATGGGACGGATATATCCGTCATTGGCATCGAAAGGGTTTTTTTTTTAGTTTCAGCGTCGATGTATAAATACCTGCTGATGCTGCTGCTGTTGCAGCCTCAACTGGTGCTCCAGCTCGGCGCAGCGCAAGCGCAGCTGTCTCGCTTCCTCCTGCACCGCCGACGACGCGGTCACCGTCTCTGTCGCACACAAAGCGTAAGCTGCTGAGACAAGTATATACTTGAGATCTTTAGTGCTGGCCGAAATTTTACAGCTGTCATTGGATTTTGGGCCTTCTAGTGTGCGGAATTAAGCAGCTTTTTGTGAGGATCACTTTGACACAAATATAGTTGAAATTATTTAAAATGTCCGACATTTTATAAAAATGTCATTAGATTTGGAATCTTCTCGCTTGCACAGTAAAGTCGCTTTTTGCACGGACTAATTTAATACGACTCGGCCAGTTCCAATGAATTTAAAATATCCAAGCCACTAACCAGCCATACTAACCAGGATCAAAGAATGTGAATGAATATGGAGTTTCCTATCATCCCAGCATGTTCCCAGTTGTAGTGAGGCCAGGGCTCGGTTTGGCACCGAATGACAAGCAAATGTCAATCTTACTGCTTCAAATTAAGATACATGTGTGACAGGCATTTTTTTGTGCACAAGAGCAGTGTATGAAACGCAATGGCCGCGAAATCAAATCCCAGTAGCGAATAATTTATCTATTTTTGGCTTTCATTGAAAATAAAAAACTTCTACATTTTTGTGCGCTTACTCTCAGATCCCCAAAGCAGACAAAATGACGGTAGCATTGTCACCACAACTATTTCATCATAGAACTTTAGAAACTTTAGAAAAGAAATGTATACACGGAACTTGTTCAGCACAAAGTCATCCACTGAATGGGGGTAAATGAGTAATGTTATCATATTAGTTAAAATAAATCAACCAGCACGTTAATTAACTCAACTCATTAGTCCAATTTACCCGCTTTCCTGTATCAGATTAATCAACAATGTTTATATAATTTAAGTAGCAAATTTTTTCCAAACAAAAACGTGCTTCGGGCGCCAACGTTTTCCACCCCCTAAACCTGAACCGATTTACATGATTTTTGGAAATGACGTAAGCATCATTAAATACTAGGTTTATACGTTTTGATTTTTTTGGGAATATTGCATTCAATTGAAAACATGAAACTTTAAAGATTCGATTTTTCGACACGAAAACTTCGTCCTGGGTTTTTGTTATTATTTCATAAACTAGAAAGAATTACGAAAAAAGCAAAATAAATAATAGTAGTTTATGCAACTGGTACATAATGAGGGGCATTAAAACACGAGTGTGTTTTATGAATGAGCCGAAGGCGAGTTTCATAATAAGGTCACACGAGTGTTTTAATGCCTAATTATGTACAGTTGCATACACTACTTTATCTACATCCATATATTAAATCCTCTTTCATGTGTTTCGTGTGGGCACTTCTCGCCGGCGTGCGCCATGTTTGCGTCGACAGGCCGGCCCGCGCCTCCGCCGCCAGCCCGCAGCTGTGTCTTAATTTTGTACGTGATCTCGTTAAAGTGTTATATTTCGTGATCTAATAGGGGACGCACGCAACAGCCGCACAGTATATTATAAAGCGAGGTCTTATCTACGGTATTTGAACTTATTAAAGAGGATTTACGATATGGGTGTAGATAAACCTAGTTAAGGATGTGAGGAATCGATCAAGGGCAAAATTGTCTCATTTGATAATGGTTTAAGGGGTGGAAAACGTTGGCGCTCGAAGCACTATTTCTGCTTGAAATTACTACTGTCTCTATCGCACGATAGGTAGGTACACAATAGTCTTAAGTATGTCAAAGTACATTTTAATAATGTTTGTACGACGTGAGCCGTGTTCCGAATCACGCTTACAGCGCTATAAACGCGTTTACGATCGGACCGAATCACGCTCATAGCATTTGCATGAGGTGTCGTGACGTCATTGATGACGTCATGGACGGCGCCATATTGGCGTTTACGATGCTCACACTCCCAGGCGTCAGCACCTTAAACCAAACGTCAAGTTGACGTTTGATATATGAACATGACAGTAAACACAACATGCCCGGTCCGAATCAAAACACCACTCACGCGGCCTTGAGCGCGCTTACTGATTCGGACCGGCCGTCAGCACTGTAAACGCTGTAATTGTTGTTGGCGTGATTCGGAACACGGCTGTGATCTAAACCCTGCGAGTTGGCGTCCACGTTAGAGTTACGAGTAGAGCGAACTCCGAACTGGAAGGAAACCAGAAAAGACAACTTCTCTCTGCTACTTATGGCTGACAATCAGGCCATACATAATAAATATATTTGCTAAGCAGTATCTCAACTAGTTTCTTAAGAGTTTTTAGACCTGCGCTCTATTTAAAACCAGTTGTATACACACACATGTACACGCCCTTGACTGATGTACCGCCAAGTGTTTCGAAGTCTGCTTCAGTTTTATCAACTTTTATGCAGCGATGTGTGTCTGTGTAAGTGCTTCAAATCGGACGGACTTGTTTTACTGTTCCAAGTTATACAGGGTGTCCCAAGACTATGGGACATCAAGGGGAAGTACCTTAAATATCGTAGATAGGATATTTTACTGAAAGAAGACATTATTTTAATTTAAAAAAACAATTTAAACTGCATTCATAGATTTTTAAATAATTCTTGCATGATTGTACCGGGAATCGAACCCGCTACACGAGAAAAATAATTACCCTGTAGTTTTATCATACCGATAGAAAGGCTTCATCATAAGGATTATTTTTGGCTAAATAACATAGTGTCAGAAATAAAAGGAAGACCATGAATTTTAACAAAACATTTTTTTTTTCTCGTGTAGCGGGTTCGATTCCCGGTTCAACCATGTAATTATTTAAAAATCTATGAATGCAGTTTAAATTGTTTTTGAAATTAAAATAATGTCTTCATTTAGTAAAATCTTCCATCTACAATATTCAAGGTACTTTCCCTGGATGGCCCATAGTTTTGAGATGCCCTGTATATACATATATATATTTACTGTGATCAGGTCCAGGTTGGGATATCAGGATCTGTGAGAGTGTCTGGAGCTAACACCTAGAAGCAACAGCACCTTATACAGCACCTGCTTACCAGTAACTATTAGGTCCAGGTTCAGGATGTGTGACTTCTGGTTCTGCGACAGCGTCTCCAGCTGGGCCAGCTCTTCCCGAAGCCCCAGCACCTCGGACTGCAGCTGTTCGCGCTCCGTCTGAAACGCGCGCAGCTCCTCTGTGGACATGCGCAGTGGAACGCTTGGTATACTTAAAAAGAAATACTTGGAATTTGATACAAATGTCTGTTTAATAGTAGTTTATGCAACTGGTACATAATGAGGGGCATTTTAATGCCTAATTATGTACAGTTGCATACATTACTTTATCTACACACATATTATAACTAAAACTACTCTAAGATGGGTGCAGAAACCGTAGTAAATAAATACAATAATTGTGTTAATACAACCTTTTTTGCACGGTTGCGGAAATATCGAAATCAGAACTGGCAACCGATACCTGAATGTTATTTTAAAAAGTAAAGAGTCCCTATTCTGATGTGATCATGTCGTTCTAGCTCAAATTTCGTGCGATATATACTAAAAAAACATCGAGCTGACATTTCGCATTGATTGAATTTGAATTTTCAGTGATACTAGAATAGGGACATGTCAACTTTGACATTTAAATTTTGACAGTTTTGTTTGACGTTGAATATTTTAACATCATATATGAGATTAAAATGAAAATTATATTACTGCTGTAGCCTTAGCCACAGATAAGAAAATTGCCATAAATTCATTGAATGTTGAAATGAGAGTCATTTTCTACGGTTTCCGAACGCATATTAGAGGATTTATGATATGTGTGTAGATAAAAACAATACAACCTACAGTATTACTTTGGGATAAATATTGACATATGCTCCTATTCTATTGGATAGTCTTTATTGCTAATGGAATAGTGTTTCTTTCTATTACAAACAACAATTCTTAGACAATGTGTATGGAATATAAACTCTATTACAGTGTTAAGGTGGTTCGATTTCCATACAAAACGTATTTTGACATTCACAGGCTAAATGTATGATTCCGTTGCCGACTGCATACAGCAACAGCACGTTCCGCACTCCAAATTGGTTCAATTTGGAGTGTGGCGGAAAGTGCTATTGCTGTATGCAGTCAGCAACGGAATCATACCTTAACGGCATGATATTTTAAGAAACTTATGTAACAAACTTTCATAAATTGGCTTTCCATTTGCGCGAAATTCCCCCTTTCCTAGAATAAACTTGCCATTTATTTTCTTCTAGAGCGCTCCTCCATTGACTAGCAATATACACTACCAGGTCCTGAAGGGACGGAAAAGTATGTATGTGTGTATGTCTGTGTGTGTGTGTATATGTCTATGGATGCCAGTATGCATACAACAATATATTAAGATCAAGAAGATTGTATGAAGATGTCTACCACTAGTTAAGTAGCAAAGAATGCAATATCCAGCCATATGTTAACAGGTCTCTAATTATCCAGTTAGGTTCCAATAGTAAATCATACTCAACTATTGTATTTGTTATTGACATTGTCAAACATAAACAGATTTTGGTTTTCATCTTTCTTGTGGACATATCAAAAGTTAAGGGCTGCAAAAATTAATTTTGGATTGGTCTAGATAACAGCACAAACAACATCTCCGTCTCATTAAATCCATGTAATAAAAACATAACTTACATGCGCATAAGCCGTTAACTATTGACCACAGGAGGAGAGACAACTTGTTTTTTCAAGTGTTTATGACACTCATACAAGAGCTGACCTATACATATTATTCACTACAATAAATGTTATTAAGACAAACAAGATCAAAACCTTGCACATGCACCAAACAAGGACAAGTTAAAAAAACATCAGAAATGAGCATAGACACGACCGTGACCGGACTACAAACCTTCCTTCTGCAGGAAGAGCTCTTTCATTCTGGCGCGCTGGACATTAAACTCCTCCTCCAGCCCCCGGCGAGCTGACTCCGCCCCGCCGCTGCCCTCGACTTGAAACAGAAACACCACTCAGCCTCCAGCTGAACACAGACATGCTGAACTAATCTGAACCACTTCGGAAACACACACCTTTCGATACGTCGCTCGTGTCGTCCGACATCCTGTGAGTCACTGCACTACCCACTAGTTAACTATAAAGGCTGAGATCATCGCATTTTGAGCTGGATAGAACTTAATTAATGGATCATATACAAAAAAACAAAGGTAAGGTAATTAGACGGAATGAAAAATATTCCCCTTATTTGACGTTTTCTCTTGAGTGACGTTTCTTTTTTTTTATTTTATTTCTGAGGAGGACCATGGTTTTACACTCAAACAGCATTTTCCAAATAGAAAAACTTTAAAGTATTTAATTTAAACACACTGATCGTTATTATTTAAGGTTTATTTCTGATACGATTCGCTCAATAAACAAAATATTAACATTTAAATTATATTAACACTAATATACAAACTAGCACTGTATAATAGCCTCGAGAGTATGTCGCCTTTTCTCGAGCTACGCGTCTTTTTTTGATAGGTGCTGTTAGAAAGTGATGGATAGGTCGAGATAAGCCGACTAACTGACACCGCCATCATGTGCTAGGCCTACAGATCACATAATTAGGGCTGGCAACATCGTAAACGTTGCTATATCAATAAATAAAAAATGGAATGGATGGCGGGAAGACTCAATAGTGGTAGCCGTACAGGCCCAATTTCAAAGAAAAACCGCAAATCGATGTACAGTTTAGCCATTTGGCACACGCATACTAGAGGTCAAAACAAATTTTTTGACCCGCAGTTCCTAAAAAATATTCCCTTAGGGGGGGAGAGCCGAGACATTCTTTTTTTTGTATGAAAAAAACAATTTTTTTTCAGAAACCTATCGTGTGTAGTATCATATGAAAGAGCTTTTTCAGGCGATTCTGCAAATATACCACATCATTACATTTCAGCTATTTTTTAAAAATTAAATCAAAAATAATTTTCGAAACATACCAAGTTTGAGGTCCTCCAGACACGATACGGCTGATTTTTATTTTGTACAATATACCACAAATGATACTTAATATCCTCATATCTAACCTCAATGCTTTTCCAAAAAATACCGGGATCCCGGTATTTGAAATTAAATACCGGTATTGAAATTTGCTCTGAAAAAGGCGGTATCCCGGGATCCCGAAATACCGGGATCCCGGTATTGAAAGCCCTACCTCTAGTATGCGTGTGCCAAACGGCTAAACTGTACATCGATTTGCGGTTTTTTTAATCGTACGGCGTACACTACAAGTGACATTTCAAACATCAACACCTTGAGTGAGTATTATATTCTTTGATCAACACAGTCATATTCATTTTGCCGTATCGATATTTATTTGCCGAATAAAGTAAGCGTTTGTCATATAAGTTTGTAATGACCGTCGCTTAGGGCGGGCCACACATATCCTTCTGCCTTAAGGGCGTCGTGAAGGTTTCCTAGCTAGCTCAGGGTTAGAAGGGTTGGACACAGGGTTTAGATAACAAACACAGATTGACGTACTGACGAAATGGGTTCTTACGACCCTTTTATTGATAATACCAAACCTTATCTAAATATTCCGATGGGCACTACGGATAGCCAACCGGAGTCCGGGTCCCGTGGGACGTTGCGCTGACGAGGTAAGCTAAGTGGAAGGGGTATTGGATTGTCCTCCGGAGAACAAGGGGACCCTGCAGTGCGTACGCGAGGGATGACACGCCGCAGCTGACCAGGGGTGATCGGGAAAGGGCAGGAAGGATTGAACCTCAGGACTAACTACGTGATGTCCGCCCGTAGGCCGACCGACACGCGGCCCTGAAGTTCCCCTAGGGTACCTAGGCACGTACGCGAGAGATGACACGCCGCGCGCTAGGCTTGGTCAGCCCTTGTTCCTCCCACGGAGTCGGAACAAGAACTGACGCTCCGCGGCCGCGCGCTTCCTTATATAGGCGGCCGGCCCGGTGTGTCGGTGTGTGTGCTCAGCTGGCCAGCGATCCTCTCCTTTCGCGCGCCATCCTGCGCCACTGCTGGCGCACGCCGCAAACACGCGTCGCGTGGTGCGCGCTGTGTGCCGTGTATGAGATGGGGATCATCACAAGTTACCTCCCTATTGTTATTTTTGTTGTTAGCAGAATACAGTCCTAGCGTTTATCTGCTGAGGTGAGGTGCTGGAGACTTGGAGAAAACTGAATTAAGAGCCTATCCAGAATTTTGTTTTGGGCAGGGTCAAGTATATTAGAAATTCTGCTGTTGCTTGCTTGGGACGGGCAGCCTTTCCCACTACGCTTTTGGCCGCGAGCGGGATCATCGGATTATTCCCTAATCAAGAATTATTGATTTCGCGCAACTATCTAGGTACGTCGAATTACAGACTTCGTTTTCAGATCACGGTAGGCAGAGATCATTTCGGGGACACGTATCGTTGACATGATATTACGCCACGTTCTACACTATCAATATCTACCTATTTATCAAGACAACCGCCTCAAAATTGAATATTTTGAACGATTTCTGCCACTTTCCATACTTACTTAATAAGTAGGGATAGGGACCTAGGTAATTTTAAGCATGGACAGGCAGTGGACGCGGCACGCAGCGCATGAAGGGTACAGTCAGCAGATATAGGTACCTACAGGTAAGGTCCGACCATGAACACCTTTTTTGTCTCGGCCGAGACCGAGACAGAGACCGAGAATAAATTAAATTCTCGGCCGAGACCGAGAATAAATTAAATTCTCGGCCGAGACCGAGACCGAGAATTTGAAAATGTGAGAAAAAACTCCAATTTGTAATGTTTTATTTATTTAGTGATCAAAACGAAATAAATCGATGTTGTAAGATAAAAAAACCGGCCAAATGCGTGTCGGGCCTCGCGCAGTGTAGGGTTCCGTAGTCGTCCACCCGTTACAAATGTGGACTAAAAAGTTTGCAAACTTATATTTACTATCTTTGACAGAATTAACAACTTTATCTAAGGTATTACTGAAATTTTACGGTAGAGGGCGGGTGGGGGGCACACTTTACCATTACAAAAATTATCACTCGAAAGCTTAACATCACGCCAATGGATTCTTCTTTGAAGAAACATGGGTTCCTTGTTTAATACGCTGTTCGTTAAAAATTACGGCAAAGTGTCATAATTGGTTTGAAAAGTACATAATCAACATCGCGAAAATCAATGGTGAACAAAACTACCAGCCAATAGATCACCACGTGCGGCTCCACAGGCGTGTGGTAAATTCAAATTCACCAATCTTAGATCGTAGAATAGTCTCGGCTACGGCCGAGAATCTCGGCTCGTTTTGGCCGAGACCGAGACCGAGTTCTCGGTTCGAATTTTGGCCGAGAATAGCCGAGACCGAGACCGAGACCGAGATCTCGGTCGGACCTTACCTACAGGTAGTAGGTAGCAGATGAGGAATGGGCGGCAGAGCCATGCCTCGGTCCCACGTTGCTACCCTTTGACTTTCCAGATGAGGCAAGCGATGATGTCAGTTTTTTGAACACTACTTTTTCCTTAACTGTCCTGGACTGGACTTGTTCCACATATTTATGGCAACCCTACTCTTGGTTGTTAAATGATATACAATGATAGATGTGCATTAGGTATCTCCTCTTTATGGCGTCCCTGTGACCATGTTCCATGCGTTTCGATTGATCGACTTCCTCCATAACTCTGTTAGAAATATATTCTGATTTATTTCTCGGCTCTTAACAACGCTTTTCTCTGCTGGAAGTTTATTTGTGATGGCCCTAATACTTAGGTACACACGTACGAAACTTGTATGCGATTTTTATTCCATCGCGGGGTTTGATCGTTCTTGTCTTAATACGGTCGCCCGTGGCCCGCAATGTAATCAAAATCGCATGCAAGTTGTTGAACCATGTAAAATAATGTAAATCGGTAACTCCATTTGTTCAGTTTTATAGAGCGATTGTGCGTAGATTTCTTCGCATGCGACGCGATGCAAAGTCGCAATCGCAACGCAGTGTTGCGTTGCGACTTCGCCCTAGTCTAAGAGTTACCATTATTATATAATACTACTATACTGTATACTTTTTACTGTGCCATAATATATAAGTCTGCAATAGACGCGAAGGCCTATGATGAATAGGTATGTGAGTCGCATGTATTGTGTACTATGTGTACTTACTGTATACAAACTTTGAATAGGTAAATATCTTATTATAATGATAAGTACTAATATTTCACAGGTAAGTACCTAATAAAAGAAACAACGCAATTATTAAATAAATAATTTTATTTGGTATAATTTCTTCACGTTTATTTAATAATAAGTAATAACAAATGATCTTCGATCTATGACAAGTGCTCCTAAATAAATAAATTTAAATAATTTGGTTTAAAAAAATCGTCATATCTGTGCTCATAGTTCACAACTGGTCCACTAAAATAAATACTACCTATTTGTGTAGTTAGGTAGTCGCCTGATTTTTATGCAAGTTTACTGCAAAACATTACGTAGGTATTCAAACAATGTTTAAAAACCAAACAACGGTATCACGCTAAGTAGAAAATCACTCGCTTGAAAACTAACCAATAATAAAACAATTTCATGATATGATAACTTGATAAGTAATATTCGTTCCAGTAACCGTAACCAGGCAGCACTTCATTTGGCTGTGCTGTTATGTTTGTTCCTCAAGTTGACGATAGATGGCGCTGGTAACCTTGTTCCGTCAAAAAGGCACAAATACTTGATCAGCACGTCGGTATATTGGGCCACTATAAGGGCTGGTTTACACCGAGTCCTCAGGTTAATTCGGCAGCCAACAGAGCCTGAAAAACATGGCGTTTTTGACTGTTGAATTTGCCTGACGATCCAGTATAAACAAACCATAATGCCTCCAGGGCATACTCTTAAAGGCACAGGCGTATCACAGTTAAAATGTTTATTTACAACCCTCACATAGAAATGCAAATCAATTTCGCTCGTCGTCTAGTCGTCGTAAAGTCGCTAGAAGCCTTGCTTGGCATTTCTGAACTTTCTGCCATTCGGGGTGTCATCCAAGCACGGGACTTGGACTATGTTGAAGTAAATGTGTCCCATGACGTGAGATGCCGATGTGTTGGTGTGTTTCAAGCAGTCGAACAGCATGTCGTCGCACGTACAATGCGATTTGCTGTAGAGCGAGTTGTTGGTGAGGTTGTAGCGTCGGGAGAAGGCGCGGACCTTGGTGGGGCAGAGGTCGTGGGAGCGACAGCAGCGGTCGAGGCGGCGGTCGGCGCCCAGGTCGTGATAGTCGGCTGCGATGTCGCCTGTGCCGCACCATTTTGTGCCTAGAAAAAAAAAATACCAAGGGTCAGACTGGTCAATATTTAAAGACTAGACAATATTTAGAGACATACATACTCCTGAATTTGTGAAAGGGTCGGCAATAGCGATTATTTTGTAGTCACAGGTGTCCTAAAGGTTCGGTGTCTGCTTATACAATATAGGTATGGTACAGTCAGCGTCATATTGGATTGGTTTGGATGTACCAAATACTTCGGCACACCATACAAAATTTATGGTGTACCGAACTATTTGGCCACTTTGACTGCTAAATACGATATGACGCTGACTGTAGGTACATAGTTCGACTCACGAAAGCTGGCGCGGAAAATGTGTGAAACTTTCATTCGCACAGATTAGTATTCGCTGTGGAGAGGCGCGTTGTCGAGAATGATACGCACTAAATATCCCTACTTAATGCCAGGCATATCGAGGTTTATGAGTACCGGTATATCACTGACATGTTGCAATAACCTAAGTAAGTACCAAATCTTGTATACGGCCTGCGACCGCACCGCACGCTGCGGTCACCTATGATCCCACATCTAATCAAATCATCACGTGTCGAAATCGTACAGCACTCGTAAACTGTGTAATACTCGTAAGAAAAGATCATAAAACATTTATGTCACACCTGGCCATAAAGTGGCCATTATCGCACGCTCCGCGCGCGAAAAAACCCACTTCCTGGCCAGGGGGTGACATAACATTTTGTACTTACCTACCACGGGACACATTTTGTACTTACAAAGAAAGCCTCAGATCGCATATTTATCGCCCTTGCCTTCGGCTCGGGCGCAAAATACCTGCGATCTGAGACATTCTTTGTTTTATCGCCCTTGGTAAGTAATGTACTATTACATGCTGAAAAGGAGGCGATAGCAAGGTGGGCCCAGTAGCTCGATTTCATTAACACCTCAGATTCGGTTGAAGCCGCTCAACCAATCTCACTGGAGCGTGCTGGAGCGCACACTCTTAGAGTATTCCAGTGCTTAAACCGCCCGCGTGGTCGTGTCTGAGGTCTCTCCTGGATTTTCCCCAGGCCAATCTCCATCCGCGCACTCCTATCGCTTTAATGGGCCCAGCCTAGCCACAGTCACGTTAAAAAATAATAATAATAAGGTGGGCTTATATGTCACCATCCCTGCCACCATCAGTGGCAAACCCCGATTTTGTTATATTGATGTGGCTTTAATCTTTTCCTCTCTATACGGCACAAGTGCTGCTCTACGGCGGCGCCACCATAATGAAAATCAATTAATTATATGGTGAAATTTTGTACGTTGAACGTACATCATGTACATATAATGTTTATGGCTGTACCTGTAGCGGAAAATGAAAATAATGGGCATTTATTGTGGCGCCGCTGGGGAGCATACTCTACAGCGGCGCCACTTTGAACTCATACATAGAAATGATATCAGCTGTTTTTTAGGGTTCCGTAGTAAACAAGGAACCCTTATAGTTTCGCCATGTCCGTCCGTCCGTCCGTCCGTCCGACCCCCGTTTTTCTCAGTAACCGTTAGTGCTAGAAAGCTGTAATTTGGCATGAGTATACATATCAATGACGCCGACAAAACGGTAGAATAAAATCTTAAAAAAAATTTTTTTTTAGAGTACCTCCCCTACATGTAAAGTGGTGGTGCAATTTTTTTTTCTGCCAAACCCCATCGTGTGGGGTATCGTTGGATAGCTCTTTTAAAAATATTATAAGGTTTCTAAAAGCATTTTTTGATTAAAGAATAAGTTAGCGTGATATTAAGCTTTGAAGTGATAATTTTTGCTATGGTCAAGTGTCCCCCCCCCCCCCCTGCCAGCTAAACGGTGGCTACTACGCATGTGAAAAAAATCATGGTAGTAGTATATACGATGAATTTAAAAGGAAAACTATCACAGCTAAGTAGACATTACTAGTTAACGAGTAATAGTCGAACTTCAGAAATGTACTTTGCAAAAGCAAACTTTCGTACAATTTCCATTGATACCTTAGATAATGTTGTTAATTCGTTCAAAAACATAGTAAATATAAGTTTTCGAACTTTTTAGTCCATATAATGTAACGGGTGGACGACTACGGAACCCTACCTTGCGCGTGGCCCGACACGCACTTGGCCGGTTTTTCTTATTGATATTGATGTACGTACGCTGTTTATTGTGTACATATTGAAAAAAAACATTTATATTTAATGATCTTATGTACTTCAATTAATTCCGCGTTCTAACCTAAAAAGTGCACATGAGCGCGGGGGAGCGAGATGGAGATACCCCGCTTCCCGCGCTCCTGTGCACTTTTTAGGTTAGAATGCAGAATTAATTAAAGTACGTAAAATCATTTAGTAATAATGATTTTTTCCAATACGTACACAATAAAAAGCATACGTACATCAATTTCAATTAGAAAAAAACAGCTAATATAATTTCTAAGTATGCGTTCTAAGTGGCGCCGCTGCAGAGTATGCTCCCCAGCGGCGCCACAATAAAATGCACTTTATTTCATTCCCCGATACAGGTACAGCGATAAACATTATACGAGTATGTACATGATGTACGTTCAACGTACATCATTTCGCCATATAATTAATTGATTTTTATTATGGTGGCGCCGCCGCAGAGCAGCACACCTAGTTGTCCCCTATTTATCCTGACAAGTCCCGGATTGATTTTTGGGACGTGGACTTATAAAAGCGGCTCATCTCCGGAGCTGATTCCCGACACATCTATTATAATCAAATAATGGCCGTGATAGACGACTGCTTAAGGCTGGGTATTACCACTTTCGAGTTTTTGAAAACCATCTGAGACATAGAATACATATATGTGTTACATTAAGGATCTTGTCTAGTCAAAATCGCAGTCAGTTACACGACCTGATGAATTTCACTCGATAGAAAAAAATCGCAAAGTTACCCCTTTATGGAATGTTTTTTCAATATTAAGTACGGCTATATTACTGATATTTTATATTTAATTTTTGTACTCCTTAAAGATCCTAAATAGTTATAGACAAATTCGCAGGGTTTGCTTTGATAAAATGATTGGCTTAATGACTATTTATAGCTAAATATTTACGAAAACTACGCGCAGAGCTTCCGTAGAGAGCGGGATGGTTAGGTAATTGCGAACTTACGCGTGTTCGAGCGAGACATTTGCATTGGTGATACCTCCCCTTAAGACGTTAATGTTACTACACCTACCAGGTATGATCCCCTGCAGCAACGTCAGCGGGCTCCCGCCCAGTATCCCGGCATGCGCTCCCCCATTGTCCAGCCGCGCCCGCGCCGCTCCCCCCTCCCGCCACGTCTCGCCCCGTGACGTCACGTGCGCTTGCGCTTCCACCCCTTCCA
Organism: Cenopis cana; assembly: GCA_951800055.1. Taxonomy (NCBI): domain Eukaryota; kingdom Metazoa; phylum Arthropoda; class Insecta; order Lepidoptera; family Tortricidae; genus Cenopis; species Cenopis cana. Next base: position 18,431,883 of record OX637485.1, on the reverse strand, counting down.
CCTGCCAACAAGGAGAGGTTGAGTCTTCTAGAATCAGAAAGAAAAATTAGTTATTATCTAGAATCCAGATAATAACAAAGACTACAATACTTATATACATACCTAAATTACCTAAATAGAAAACATCCAAGACTTAGGAACTTTAATATTCTTGCACGTCACACAAATAAATGCCCTGAAGGGCCTACCCAGAACCGAAAACTAAATATCTGCCTCTGTCGCACTTGCGTATTGGAGCAACAGAGAGGGAGAAACTTCGTTTTCGGTTCCCGGCAGGCCCCCAACCCAACCCAACCGAACGAACGTACCGAACCTTGCGTACCGGGAACTCCAAGAAACTAACAAGTTGATAGTATCTTCTCCCGGCGAAAAATGACACTTGCGTATTGGAGCAACAGAGAGGGAGAAACTTCGTTTTCGGTTCCCGGCAGGCCCCCAACCCAACCCAACCGAACGAACGTACCGAACCTTGCGTACCGGGAACTCCAAGAAACTAACATGTTGATAGTATCTTCTCCCGGCGAAAAATGGTGTTGTTTTTTTACGTGCCCTAATTGAATCTAAGAATGTTGATGAAACCGAACCTTTTAAGAAAAGGCTGTAGAAATTGACTGCTGAAAATGATGATGATGATAGCTGATATTGCGAATAAACTTGATCATAGATGCTATGCGATGATTGGTGGTAATAAGTAAAGCGTTGAGTCACCTGTTTCCTAAGCCGGGGCGTTACCTGGTGACACTGGCTCATGAGCTTGATCATCTGCCGGAAAGAGATGGCTAGCGGTCTGTTGATGCGTCCTAGTTGGCGCAGCAGCCGCTCCGTGTCTTCCTCATCACTGGAATTAAAGAGATAGGGTCTATAGAAATTACAAGAACATCGACTCTTCGGTTGTACGTATCGTTATCAAAAAATTCTAATCAGGAAAAAAGTTGGTACTGGGGGCCGATTTTTGAGTGTCGAACGCTCGACTTTTCACTCGACATCTGTCAAACAAAACATCATAGTTTTTTGACAGATCTCGAGTGAAAAGTCGAGCGTGTGACACTCAAAAATGGCCCCCGGTACATTATCTTACAAGCGCGGGTTAGCCATAGTTGTAGTTGTGAACTTGTGACCCCATACTAACACATAGACAAAGTGAATTCATAGATCCTTACGCTGACATAGACAATGTATAGCTCAATAATAACCATCTGTAGTCAAAATCATATTCAGTTACAAGACCTGATGAATTTCGCTCGATAGAAAAAAATAGCAAAGTTACCCCTTTTTGGAACGTTTTTTCAAACGAACCTTGAACGTATTTTACCTGCATTTAATTTTTGTACTTAACTAAAGACCCTAAATAGTTAATTATAGACAAATTCGTATAAAACTACGCACAGAGTTTCCGTAGAGAGCGGGATGGTCAATTGCAAACTCACACTGTTAGAGCGGGACATTTGCAATGGGGATATGTCGCCTTAAATGAAAACGCAAAAATGGGTAAATTCACATTCAACTGTTAAATCACAGCTATCTACACTACTAGGACTACCAGAAAGAGTTACTTATTCTAGAAGCCTTCCATCAAATCAGGATCCAGTACACCTACTAAACTAGCGTAACTAGTAAGTCCACGTTCAAGTATCGTTATATAACAGTATCTACACCGAGCAATGCTAAGGTCATTGTCTCATTACCGGGATGACGCGGGTTGCGTGAGCGCACCGGCTGATTAGCAGAGCCACTTTCACCGGCCGAGATTATCTAGCTTCGATACCTAGCATGAATGCGATTATATCGGACATACAACATATTATAACATTCGTCATTCTCGCACTTTCATAATATATATGCTAGTAAGTGACAAATGCTAGTCCGACATATTTATCTATCATGCTAACCCTAGATGTGGAAAGTAGGTTAGGTTAGGTATACTGACTTGAAATAGGAGTCGGTAGGTAGACCTTTTACAAAAAAAAATAGATGTAGACTAGTGTCTGGTGACATCGCCGCTTTGGCCTCTGTCAATTATGCTATGCTATCAAAGAATACGTTTTACGCGTATCCTTGTCGAATTATGGCGAATTTATCACTTGTCTCGTATTCAGGAGAATACCCGAGTTTTCACCGCCTGCAGTCTATATCGGCGTTTGGCGCGGCATGTAAATAGCTTGTAGTTGTAGATGAATGCAGCCGAACTACTTACTAAGCCAATACTTTTATACTACAAATTCCCATCCTGCAATTGTTGGCTGAGAGGTTTGACTGCCCATATTTGAGGCACTGTGATGATATGCATCTTTCTAGAAGTACTTATTATGTGTAATCCACTGGAGTACTTCTAGAAAGATGACTATAATAACAATCTCTTAAAATAATAATTTTAATAACTAAATTTAATGTAATTTGGTATGTTATATTTCAATGGTATGTCTAAAAACTTTTGCGAACAATCGTTATATCAATCTCCTGTGTTCGAAATAGTCCGAATACTCCGAATAGACTGGCAAATCTGTATGGGTCGGAGACATGGTGAAGGAAACTGGAGTCGGATGAATGGCGTTTTTTATCCAGCATTGAACCTGTTTAAGACCGTTGGCTAGTAGCTAACAGTCAGCCAATAAAGTGCTACCACTTTAGAACTTAAATAGTTGAAAATAGGCTTTCTTCGCAGTTCAACTGCACCTCCGGCTTACTCCACGAAATAAATCCCCATATGGCCCTTTTTATCATCCGTTTTTGCCTATTCACGCCAAAATTCATGTTCTTACTCCGTTGCTGTCCGATCTGGAAATTTCCATCCATCCTATCATCCATTGATAATACACTTGAATCAACTCTTTCCAAAATTCTAAACGTCACCTTTGATGCAACTTCATGGTCCCAGGCAGTATTGCCAGTAAGGTTTGGCGGTCTGGGTGTTCGCTCCTCGAGCAGTGTCGCACTGCCAGCTTTCCTGTCCTCCGCGTACAGTTCGCTTTCTCTCGTCGGTATTATTTTAAATAATCCACAGATACCTGACGTAGAGATTGCGAGCTTGGTGGAGGCCAGGGGGGCCTGGTGCGACTCGTGCCCGGGAACGAACATCCCAGACATGAGGCACATTCAGAGGGCTTGGGACACACCTCGTCTCAAAGCCATCCACACATCCCTAATTGACAATAGTCCGGACGACTCGGAACGCGCCCGACTCTTGGCTGTCTCCGCACCTGAGTCGGGCCACTGGTTAAACGCTCTTCCCTCGCGCAACATAGGTACGGTTCTGAACCCAGGTACGCTCAGAATTGCGATAAGCTTAAGACTGGGTTCTAAGATTTGCATTCCCCACACTTGTGTTTGCGGCAAGGGTGTGGACCAGCTGGGTCGACATGGTCTCTCATGCAACAGAAGCGCCGGCCGCATGTACCGCCACGGCACCATAAACGACCTGGTACGTCGCGCGCTCGCCACCGCCTCGATACCCTCATCATTAGAACCAGCAGGTATGACAAGGGACGATGGCAAGCGCCCTGACGGGGTAACTTTGGTGCCGTGGAAGCTCGGGAGGGCCCTGGTGTGGGACGCGACGTGCGTCGATACGTTCGCTCTGTCCCACATTCAGGCGACCCGTTCCCAGGCCGGCGCTGCGGCTGATCAGGCCCAAATACTCAAGCGCCGCAAATACTCGTCTCTAGTGCAGAGCTACGAGTTTGCGGCGCTTGCAGTCGAAACCATGGGACCCTGGTCAGCCGACATGAAAGCGTTCATGAAGACCTTGTCGTCGCGGCTGGTCCACGCCTCAGGAGACCCCAAAGCTGGCGCGTACCTCTCCCAACGGATCGCTCTCGCGGTTCAGAGAGGTAACGCCGCCAGCGTTTTGGGGTCTATGCCGCAGGCAGAACTTTTAGAGGGAGTATTTTTTTTGTAATTCGTTTTTATTAGTTTTGATATGTTCGTAGTTTTAAGTGATTTCAGGTTATTATTTATATTTGTTTCGTTATTTTATATACCTTTAAATTCTTGTAATTATATGCTAATAAAGTTATACTCCTTTCAAAATCATTTTTAATTTTAATTGTATAATTGTAATCCATATGAGCCTTGTATTCTGCTTGAAATAAATGAATTTATTTATTATAAATACAATTAAATATTTAACAAATCTTCTTCCATCAATCTAATAAAATGCATTGTAAATAAGATGTTTATCGTGTATTGATTGCAGTTAACGCATCACTTGTCGATCTACGTTAGATAAGGCTCGCGTGTCGCCGCGCACGCCAATGCAATCACGAACACTTACCATTTAGAACAATCACAAAAACAACGTAATATCCGTGGACATAAATAATACGCTCAAATAGCCGTTTTACTGTTTCTTGTGAAAGAAAGTCTGGCCAGCATCGTGGGTATTACAATGCCCAAAACTGTCATCAAACATCAGTCAGCAATGTCCGCATTACGAAGTAACTGTTAACTATGCATAAGTATGGAGATATTAAGGGTCCTTACAAGGTAAAAAACGGTCATCTATTTAGCCCATTTTCTGTTAAATTGACAAGTTACTTGACATTTTATCAATGTTACTATCTAGAACAGGACTATTGCGACCTAATGACATAAATTTGAAATGTATTTCTTGCATTTTTCATTAAGATATTTTGTTTCAAACATCACTCCAAATCGACCATTTTCGAGCTAAAAACTGCTTTTTTCCGCTTAAATTCTACTACATAAAATAAAATCAAAAAAGGGCAATGTTACTATCTAAAACTTTAATAAAATCATAGTATCCTATAATCACTTTATTGGTTTTATCAATACTTTTGTCAAAATTTGAAATCAAATTTTTTTTAAACTTGTAAGGCCCAATTTAACACGTTCACTGTCCCTATACAAAACGATCTGACAATGTCCCAAGTCCACCTGACAGTAGGACTATGCATTCAGTATGGGGATGTGACTCCACTCCACAGTGGAAGCATGGATTCCTGAAAAAAAAACTTACATGACCCCACATTGGGGGCACCCTTAAGGGACGCTTTCGATCTTTTCATTTGAGTAGCAATTCTGTTGCTAACTGAACGTAAATAATTCGGAAGTCTGATTGAAAATGATCAAATCAAGGTTTATACTGTATGCTATGCAACAGTATGCAGTCGAGCATACCAATAATTACCTACACAGATTAATGTCATAATATGTTTGAACACACGTACTTAAAGCAAGCTCGTTGGGAAAAACTGAAAGAAAACAGTTTATCCAAAAGAAAAAAGAAAAGAAAAAATTCTGCCAAATTCTGGTGGGAAAAGTTAAATTTCTGCCATGAACAGTAAAATACCCAGAAATTGTGGTTTAAATCTGAGTAGCGAGGCGACTGTGACGGTGGAGGAAGTAAATGTTTTTATCAGCATAGGCAAGAAAGGTGCATGCAAATAGTTGCACTTTCCATAACATTAAACTGTGAAGGCAGAGGTCACGTGGAATATGCTTGTGACATGTGGGAGCTAAAACACATTAAAGTCCGTTTGGTCAAGTTAATACTTGTATACCGTATAGAGTCGCTCGATCGATATTTGGACAACTTAATGAAAAACACAATGTCCACACAACAAGAGATTTAAAGCACAGTAAGTAAATAAAAAATAATCTTATCGCTAAAGAATAGTTTGTTCCAGGCCACCTATTTACTTACTACACACACTATTAGGTAACTAAGTTCTTTTTAAATGCCTTGGCAATATAATTAACAACAATATTTTCATATCATTTCTCTTTTTAATCGGCTCTACCTAAAACTAATGATTGAATGTAACAATTTTAATCAAGGAAACTAAATAACTCCGGTGATATTACTAGTCCGAATGGTATACGGTTGAACTCCAATTGACCAACATGCGTTATAAACTTCCAATATTTGTATAAATTTGTATGTTCTTAAAACTACCAGATACGTAAATAACATATTTATATCTGAGTAATAAATAATAGTTAGGTATCTTTTTTTATAATTAACTAGCGACTCGCCCCGGCTTCGCACGGGTGCGAATTATACATATTTATAAACATTCCTCTTGAATCACTCTATCTATAAAAAAACCGCATCAAAATCCGTTGCGTAGTTTTAAAGATCTAAGCATACATAGGGACAGGAAGGAAGCGACTTTGTTTTATACTATGTATGTAGTGATGAAAATAAATATTAGTAGTAAAGTAATCATTCTGGTTTGTTCAAACCAGGGGCGCTACCGCGAACCACAAACGAAGTTTTCCCTCTCTGTCACACCTGCAAGTAAGTGTAAGTGCGACAGAGAGGGAAAACTTCGTTTGTGGTTCGCGATAACCCCCCAGGTAGTATCATCAAGCATCAAGTTATCAGCCTTGTGTTTAATTCGCCAGTGTATCGATCGAATCAACAGGTGGGAATTATTGTAATACAATAACGGGGATCCAGTTCAGTGGGTTAGTGACACGACCGAGAATGCCGGTGTCAAAGAGCCTCTCTGCTATTACTTTTTTTATATTCACTATATATGAACATTTGTATGCAATGCCCCCTCGCTACGCTCCAGTATCAGTGTCAAAATTATTTATATCTATATATGTACAGCCAAGTGCAAAAATATGTATCGAATGAATCCTCTCGTAAATATGTACTGAAACCTTAATTCGCCGACATAAGAACTAAGGGACATATTTTTGAACAAGTGACTGTACGTATGTAAATACTTTATTGCATGAAACACGAAAGACGGAGACAAAGAAGGAGAGTTTATATAAGAGATCTCTATCTATAAGAGCTCTTTTTATGATGATGATGTAAATCCATAAAAAATATGTCAATTGGTAAAGTGCGCGCCATCCACGACGACGCGCCCCTCCACAGCGAATCTCATACTAATCTATGCGCAGTTCTACGGCTTGGGCTGTGGAGGGGCGCGCCTTCGTGGATGGCGCGCACTATAATGAAATGAACAAATCCGAACAAACAACTTCCTACCTACTTACCGACAATCTATATAGTTTAAATTCATCGGCTGTTACTTCCGACATTTTTCCATAGAACAGTCTTAATTTGTTATGCATAATTGAACAAAATACCTACAATAGCCACTTTCATTCGAATGTCGGAAGTCTTACCGAACATTTGCCTATCTCTGACATAACAAAGTAATCGCATGATGGTCAGAGGATCTATTAGATTTATTAACTTTACTTTATTTCTGTCTTACCTGATGGTGATGGTTTCATGATAATGAAATTTTTATATCGACGAGGAAATTACTTGATGTCGGTAAGTCGGTATGTCTTAATTAAAGGCCTCGACGCCCGCGCTGCTTGGTTTTCTATGGTTCTTGGTTTTCTATGCTTTGTTGTGGTAATACCTGTGACAGAAAGTCCGGCTCTTCCAAAATTGTAGTAAGTTGTAGTACAGAAATAAATCTTATATCGAGGAATTATTTTTCACAATGTACACAGCTCCTATAAACCAATAAATTAACCACTATCATTTTACATCTCCTACACTGAGCGAAAAAAATACTAATTATTAGTAAGTTTTAGTGAATCCCAAGACAAGGAGATTATATACTAACGGTTACAAAACAGTTTACTAGTAATTAGTAGTTAGGTACAAGGACAAATTTCTTGGTATTAGTAAATAACTACTATTATCAAAAACTGTTTTGTAACCGTGAGTATATAATCTCCTTGTCCTGGGATTCACTAAAACTTACTAATAATTAGTATTTTTTTTCGCTCAGCGTTTTTCCCGTTATACCTATAGGAATCCCCCGGGTCTACTTTGGCACCTATTTTCCCAAGAATTTACCGAAATCTATTGCAATCTAAGTCAATCTTCCAAACCAGAGGGATAACCGAATCTTGCTGGGAATAGACTGGTTACTTCACGATGATTCTGAAGAATTACAGTTGTCAATAGTATCAAATGGTATGTTGTTTTTTTTTGGAAAACTTAGTAGTGCGAACCGGGGTTCGGACCCACGACCAGGGGGCCGATTTTTGAGTGTCGAACGTTCGACTTTTCACTCGAGATCTGTCAAAAAACTACGATGTTTTCGACCATGCGCTAACAAATGCGATATGATTCGTCGCGTTGTTTTTACGAATTATGTCACACTGTAAGCATGCAATCCGAGTCGTTCCGTAAATGAAACAATTAGAGGACATTACGTGTATGTCTCCGTACATTGTGTCCAATTGATTGATCGGGGAGCGAATCGACGAATCGATTGCTGTTGTTGACACTTCTCTACGCCAGTTTTTTTTATATCTTAGTCGTTTCTGGAATTCCTAATAAATTCTCAAATGTCTGAAATAAGAGCTGTTAAAAAATTAAAATGTACCTATAAAAAACTGGTCTACTCGGAAATCCAAATTTTTGCACAATTCTTATTATTTACTTATATGTAAAGGGATTAGAACTCTAAATTACGTGTAGGCCGAGAAAATATCACCAATGGGATTGAATCCAAAAATGTGTTTTATTTTGTACACTATTTAAATATTTTTTATTAAAATCCGGTTCGAAGGACCAAAGAGCCTGAATTGTTTAGTAAGTCCATTATTTTATAACCTATAAAATATCCGAATTAAAGTCTCAGTAAAGTCGAATTAGAAAACATGGAGGTACAAAGACAAATTGATCAAAAACTGTGACCACCGAAATGCTGTTGAGGGCATAAAGAGGTTAACAGAGTTGTTTTTGAACTTTGGGAACGTGCATATGAACTCGCCTGTAGTAGGTACCTAACCTGTAACAATTCCCACGCCACTTGGCCAAGTAAACAGCGGGTAATTACCTGCAATTGTTACTTTCCTCGCAATAACAATGGTCGCGCGCGACTAGCGAGCGCCACGTGGGCTGCTTTCTACGGCTACGTTTCCCCGTCGCGCTTCACTACATAGATCATGTTGCGCTCCTGAGTTTCTAAAGCTGTCGAGATTCTATAGTCATATGTATCCGTCTTTTCTTACTGGACTTTTACATCTTATAATACATCACAATTGGCTCGGTTTATTTGGTCTATTTAAAAGGACTTTGGTAATGGGCGAGAAAATCATTAGGTGAACTAAAGTAGGTAATCAGATCCATAATCTTGTTCCCACTTAGCTGAATCTACAATGTCTGCGACCTGATTTAGCGTTATTGTCAAAATTAATTCGAGCGGATGCGGATGGGGATAATGCGAGTTCGCGCTGCGTAAGCGCAATTTACTGCTGAAGATTGTCAAAATTTTGTTAATATCCGATTGTCCACCCTTGTTGATATTTTTTTTAAATTGGTCAGTGTCGTTAGAGCAGAAATTTCATTACGCTCTGGGTGATGAAATGGATTCATACGGGTGTGCGATATTAGGTATAACAACGAATCATTTAACGCTAATATAATGCAGTTTATAATTACAAAGATACGATTTTTACAGTTTACACTATCTAAAAATCTAAATAGTGCCTAAACTGAATGTAGTAGGATATTATAAAATAATTTACTTGTACTGCTAGTTATGTAAGCGGAATTATACAAAATCCAACTTAAACCTTCCACCGCAAGCTCTAAAATACGAGCTTACCTTGCAATCTACCTGTCCAAGGCACAAATTTACGGCGAACTAGATTCTAGAATAGGTACCATACTAATTCGTAGGTACCTAAGACACCAAATTTAAGCGGCGAGGGCTGACTGCCGAGAGGTCGGTAGGCATCCTTGTGCCAGATAGCCGTTTCGTAATGGATTGTAGTTAGTTACTTAACTCTCATTTTTTACTAATTTTGTGAGATTTTTTTCGTAGTGACGATAACCGGTTTTATTGGCATCTACCGGTTTTTACAATTTTACGGTAACATATGTATGAGATAAAGATAAAGATAAATTTATTTGGAATCAGACAAGTCTTAATAGAACATGGATATCCGGCAGATCCCGAACTAGGCTGAGCTTGTATCTCGGCTGAGATGACTAGTTAACTAATATTGAAGATGACGAGCTATCAGTGATCCCTTGATTTGCAGAAAAATGTTTCATAGAATGTATTGTCTTTCAGAATTTTCATTTCATATATAAACTTTTTTCCGAAACCGTCATTTTTAGGGTTCCGTAGTAAACAAGGAACCCTTATAGTTTCCCCATGTCCGTCCGTCCGTCCGATCCCCGTTTTTCTCAGTAACCGTTAGTGCTAGAAAGCTGTAATTTGGCATGAGTATACATATCAATGACGCCGACAAAACAGTAGAATAAAATTTAAAAAAAAAAAATATGTTTAGGGTACCTCCCCTACATGTAAAGTGGTGGTGCAATTTTTTTTTCTGCCAAACCCCATCGTGTGGGTTATCGTTGGATAGCTCTTTTATAGGTTTCTAAAAGCATTTTTTGATTAAATAATTGGTTAGCGTCCCCTTTATTAAACGGTGGCTACTAGACATGTGAAAAAAATCATGGTAGTAGTATATACGATGAATTTAAAAGGAAAACTATCACAGTTAAGTAGACATTACTAGTTAACGAGTAATAGTCGAACTTCAGAAATGTACTTTGCAAAAGCAAACTTTCGTACAATTTCCATTGATACCTTAGGCTTAGATAATGTTGTTAATTGTTTCAAAAACATAGTAAATATAAGTTTTCGAACTTTTTAGTCCATATAATGTAACGGGTGGACGACTACGGAACCCTACCTTGCGCGTGGCCCGACACGTACTTGGCCGGTTTTTTTAGGTAGTTACAGCTAAAATTCCATTGGCGTCAAAATTCCAGAGGCTAATACTGTTACTGTATCGCGTGATAATATTGACCGTATAACCGGTGCCATAGTGTACAACTCTATTAGATCTACCAGAAAGTAGGCTAGGTTAGAACTGCGAAACTTTTGTAATAAAGATTTTTTTATAAATTAAAAAATACGTTCTCTGTCCGGGTGGCCAATGCGAGGCCATGAAAGTTTTTTTCAGGAGTCCATGCTTCCACTGTGGTGTCACATCCCCATAATCAATGCATAGTCCAACTGTCAGTTGGACTTGTGACATTGTCAAATCGTTTTGTATGGGGAGTGAACGTGTTAACTTAGGAGTTTGACTTTTTTCACAGCTTTAAGGGACTGTTGATCAGAGTAGGTATATGGTTTTAATTTCAACTTGATACCTCCACGCGTTCTCAACTCAAGATAAAGGGTCTTGGGAGACAGACAGACAGACGGACAACAAAGTGATATGGAACCTTAAAAATTAACACTTCTTACGATCACAGTCGGGTAGTTAATCAATCCACGTTTGCTCACACTTTCCCACTGTGTGAACAGATTGGTAAACAGCTCTCGAATGTGTCGCAACGTTATTACCATGCTATGAGCACACATGCGCTGGAAGGATGTCCGGACGACAGTGGCGACCTCTTAATAAGTTTGCGCAACCGATGGTCGGTAACACAGCAGCTAATATTATGCACTCTCAATCGATCCCCCATTTGAAAAGAGAAAGAAAAACCGGCCAAGTGCGTGTCGGGCCACGCGCAAGGTAGGGTTCCGTAGTCGTCTACCCTTTACATTATGTGGACTAAAAAGTTCGAAAACTTATATTTACTATGTTTTTGAAAGAATTAACAACATTATCTAAGGTATCAATGGAAATTGTACGAAAGTTTGCTTTTGCAAAGTACATTTCTGAAGTTCGACTATTACTCGTTAACTAGTAATGTCTACTTAGCTGTGATAGTTTTCCTTTTAAATTCATCGTATATACTACTACCATGATTTTTTTCACATGCCTAGTAGCCACCGTTTAGCTGGCAGGGGGGGGGGACACTTGACCATAGCAAAAATTATCACTTCAAAGCTTAATATCACGCTCACCAATTCTTTAATCAAAAAATGCTTTTAGAAACCTTATAATATTTTTAAAAGAGCTATCCAACGATAACCCCACACGACGGGGTTTGGCAGAAAAAAAATTTGCACCACCACTTTACATGTAGGGGAGGTACCCTAAAAAAAATTTTTTTTAAAGATTTTATTCTACCGTTTTGTCGGCGTCATTGATATGTATACTCATACCAAATTACAGCTTTCTAGCACTAACGGTTACTGAGAAAAACTGGGGTCGGACGGACGGACGGACGGACGGACGGACGGACGGACGGACGGACGGACGGACATGGCGAAACTATAAGGGTTCCTTGTTTACTACGGAACCCTAAAAAGTATTAAAGTATTTCTTCTTCTTTGAAAAAGGCTCTCCATCAAATTTATGATGATTTCGCCAATCGCCAATCAATACTTGTTCAAAGACGTTGTTCGGTAACGACGCCATGACAGTAGGCGACTGGTTTTGTCCGGTAGTGGATTCTGCTCGTCTTCGCGCCGAGCACGTGTGTTCACCAACGCGACGAGCAAAATCCGTAAAAGTATTTATTCGTAGCACAAAGACACCTTATCAGCGTAGTGCTAAGCCAATGGCTAGCGCTACTTCCTTTGCTTCCTTCCATTGCTGAGGATCGTGAATCCTTCCTTTCCTTCTTAGACAATCAGTGGTCTGTCTCCAACTGATCTGATTCGTCGCCCTGTGGAAGGTGCTAACAAATAACTCCAGCTATTCGGAGATTTGGTCAGACCACATCTGCGGGGTTCGCCCCCTGGGCAGGGGCGCCCACTTCGCGATATATTGCGTCGCGCTGCAACAAGTTGTAATGGTATTCGGCGTCACCTCTAGCTAGTGCCTAGCTTACTTACCATACTGCATGAAAATGCCAATAACTAAAACCTAACTAACTGAATGAGATAAAGGTCTGAGATATCGGGGAAGGGTGATAAAATAAACAATGAATTATAGTTTAAGTCAAAGATGGTTTATTAATCAGTATTATTTTGAATTTAATCGAAACTCTTGATTATTTAACCGAACCAAACTAGTTGTAGCTTAATTCGATGTTCGCTTTACTTGACCTAGGCCAACGTTAGGGAGGGAAAAGCAAGCGAACTCAAAGAAAAACCCTCCTGCCAGTATTATAAATATGTACACAAAGTAATCAATCACATGAAATAAGAAAACAACTATTATAATCCAAGCTCACTAACGTAACTACGGATAAACAATACATTTGGATTATGAACGCAATACATTCTTAAGGTAACTATCGTACATTTAAACATATCAATTACTATTTATCTGAATCAATTTATTGTACCAAAAATTGATAGGACTTTATAATAACTTCAAAATCACTCAATGTTGAACGGTATCAGATTCACAAGACATTATACACATCGTAGGGGAAAATTAATGAATATTATATAAATTTACACACAATTGTGGTATGTCCTCGTAGGACGAGTGTGATATTTACAAGTCGTTACTTTCTACGTACTTGTACAGATTAATTTCGATCAAGGGCTCGAACCCTGAGTTAATTTACCAGACCACACAATTTATACACTCAACTTATACTGACACGAGATTCGAACTCGTGAACCACTGTTGTACGCTATGAGAGTAACAATCTCAATGTAATTAATTATTTAGTCAATCAGTCACGGACTGAATATGTCACACAATCTACATCTCATAATATTAGATCGACAATGTTTTTATATTTAGAATTTAAATGGCAAGATCGTCGTTTAGTTAATGAAATCGTTTATTCGAATATCAGCCAGTGATAATGTATAATCACATAATTATTAGATCAGATTCCTTGTTCTCTCTCCCACAGATATTCACTTGTTTGTAGTTTAAACTGTATTTTATGTAGGTCACATGGGTAACCGCGTGAGTTATTTATCACGTAACCGCGTGGGGTTATTTATTACGTAACCGATTCATTATAACTTGCGACGATCTCTCAAACACCAATAAAATCAACGGTAAACTTAGATGAGATGGAAATTGAAGATCCATAACATTTTTATAAAATACAACCAAATATCAAAATTCACAATAAAACAAAATCGATGAATCCACTTAATCATTCGGTTCAATATTTATCACAAATTAATGTAATTAGCATTTAACTTCATTTGATCTGCAGGAAAAGAAACCAATTAAAAAGAAAGGTCCGAATGACAAAGTTTAGTTCATAATTTAGTAGTTACTTAACTTGATTCGCTCGCCAGATCTCCAACCGCTCAGCTTCACTGACTTATAACTTTTAGATACTCAATTAAATAGAGAATATATTTATAAGAAAAAATCTAGAATATTGCCGAGGCTTTGCGCTCCGCTCTCCACAACTTCACCCTTCCGTGTTCCAGAATCCAGTGTCCCTGTTACCCCCGCCACTCACGTCAGGAAAACCTTTATTATACAATTTTATCCCCAATTTGGCTTAAAGCTAATTTAAACTTAGCTACAATGACATAAGGTTATCTCATCGCAGACACTTGGTTGCTCTGTCCTGTCTCGCCTGCTCTCGCAGCGAAGATAGCGCCGTCTCGTTCACATGGCGTGGTCACTCCCCTCTCACAGCTCCAACGCTGTCGCATACGCAATTGCTAACACGTGTGAAGATTTGTCTGTAACACGAGATTTGAAGCAACGTAATTCCTGTATAAAGCTAAACTAGAAATATCTCGTCGGTCAAGGTAGTAGAGCTCAACTTCGTTTAAATATTAGTTTTGTATGTGCAATGACTATTTGGTTTACAAACGATTCTACGAACTTAGAGCCCTTAAAACCCCTCCACTATTCAAAGCAATAAAATATCTCGGTATTGTTTTTAGAACTATCCTAAGAGTCATAAATTTAGGATTTTATTTGTTTCTGCTATTTTTCTACACTATTGATGTTTCCCAGAATGTGGCACTCGTTTACTCATTAAGATATCCCTTTTTTTTCCTCTGAACCTATTATAGGTATTGGTACATGTAATTTAAGGTTTGCTACGTAGACATCATGGTAATCCGGTACGGTTGCCATCTCATCCCCCTCTCTGTAGACAGTTAAAACGTAAACTTTTACTTTCTACACCAATTAGAATTGAATCACCTGAACTTAATACCTTTTACCCCTATTCTAAATCTAACGAGACCTACTCCCACAGTAAACCTCCTAACTTTTCCTATCTGAATAGGTGCGCTTGTTTTACAATGACTTCTGTCGCCTTAAATATAGAGGAAAATAAAGCAATCTTAGTGACGGGCCTAATCTGTTGCTGTCTAACTTCGCCTGTATATTACTACTACCTGAGTATAATAAAAGGATAACCGTCGATGACGTTATAATGTAACATGATCCCAGCATAAGACTGAGCATATTGCATGTGAAATGAAAATTTTGATGTGAAATATTATTATCATTGAGGCTCAAATTAAAACTAGCTTGAACAGACAATGTATTGTCTTAGCCATACGTTCCCAGAGTCATTTCCTCACGGAGCGGATCTATTTTGCTATAATGATCCTATGCCCCGTCGTGTGGGGGCAAGGGTCTATTAATTCTCGAGCTAAGCTGCGTCCAGCCTAGGTGGAGGCGCAAAATATTCCCCTCCTAAGTGTAAATGTTACAACGATAACAGGGCTAGCCTGTGCCTCTGGTAACGCCAGTAAACTTCCAAAGCTGTTTCGTTTGCTACCCACGTACGGGGAAGAGGGTGCCCATAAGATAAGTAGCTACGTAGCTGGTCCCATCTCTGCCTATTGCTAGAGATCGCCATATATGTAAGGGTTGACTGAGCGCGTAGCGCTAGTGATATAGGTATGTGCAAGCACAATTTATGTTTCAGTGATTTATAGACCTCATTTGTTCCTTGATTAAGAATGCATTCTCTGTTTAATGAATTATAGATATATATTTATAGCTTTTGTGTAAGAGGTATAGCTTTATAGCTTTTGTCTGAGAGTGGCCACTCTATGTCAACCCTTGCGCACAGAAAAAGGTACACCCAATCCACTGCAGGTCGTATAACCTCCTCGTCTTTCGGCAATTCGTCAATCCCCTAGATTAAAATAGTGGCGTCAGATTATAACAATTTATAACACTGACGTTATGAATATAATTATTCAAATTGAAAAAGAAGTTAGAATGTATAGATTAAGTCAAATTATTCAATAGCTATTCAACTAAAATAAGAACCTTGTGATCTTAGAAACTTTCCCCCAGACAGACAGGAACTCTTCTAATATCACGTCAAAACTGCCGAAAGAACCAAAAGCTTTTCTACCTGACCCAACTCTGGTTGTCTATTGGATGGCTAGATTATCTAGGTATTACTAAAAGGAAAATATTTCAAAAGTTAATCATCGCCTGTTCAAGCAAAATAGCGTAATGGCTATATTTATTACCTTTTTTTTTTTGTTAAGACAACAATTTTTTTTTTCTTAAGTGCCTCAAATAAAATTGACAGTACTGAATATTGTGGAAATAATATATATTTGCTGTAACCGGTTAAGACATTCTTTTATTTAAAGGTAAACGAGAAATGTACGACCATGTTTTTTTTATACTACGACTGTGGCAAACAAACGTATGATCCGCCTCAAACTCCAAAAATGTCACATGCGCGTTGCCAACTCTTTATAAAATTTGAGGATTCACTGTGTTGACAGTATTGTCAGGAAGGCGCTATTACTCTCATATGTATAAAATGGAACGAAACGAAATAATGTATTCCAGACAAAGTCCATCGATTACTTTACATTAAGAAATTGAAATTAAATTTAGATACAACAAATAAGTTAAAATTATTAATAATATATATGGCAAGAAACTTTTATGTAATCTGAATTGGTTTCCTGCCAGCTCTGACGTAAATTTTGAAATGTAATGCAGTTAAATAGTTTCATTTCCCGAGTGTTTCCTTTTTTTTTTTTCTCTCAGCAGTTTATTATATACATATATTATCTAGCATTCAACACATTACTAACAATTATCAATAATCAAATAAATCGCAACAGTGACACTGGTGTGCTGAAAATCTGTCATTAAAATTATTGCTAATGTAAAAAATATTTTCAATGAAATTCCGCTACATGTCCTATGGTCATATATTCCTGGTCGGTGGTCGGGCTTTAGATATTATATGAATGTTGCCTCTCTCATATGTTTGTTTATTTTTCGCAAAGAGACCTCTTAACTTATTAGTCGCCGCTAAAATTCACTTATCATACTCATCATTCATCGTCTTTCAATATACCACACAGTAGACTCTGGCCAGAGATTTTTTTTTCTTTCACGTCTTAATCTATTTTTTTTCCTGAAGTTCTCATAACTATAATCATTAATTTATTCATTAGGTACATCCCAAAAATCATTCAATACCACATCTTAAATCTTTACACCACTATCCAGGGCGTCCAAGCCATGCGATTACTTAAGTCAAGAGGTCTTTGTCAAACATCTCTATGATAATAAAATTGTATGTAAATAATCTTCCTTCTTTCTATGTATGACAAAACATATAACGAAATGTTTATTTATATTATTAAGTATATAATAGTTCCATCTTATTTATATAAGTTACAATACTTCCACAAATTCAATACAGCCAAGTTTCATTCACTGAATTTAATATTGACAAAATTCTATTTCACGTTTGTAGAGCCTGATCCCCTTTTGATTGTCAGCCAAATACTTGGAAATTAAATCTAAAACTAATTTATTGCAATAATTAATTATTTGATACAGAGAACAAATACCAAGGAAAAATTTACCGTGATCAAGCACGGAGCCTCAGACGGGAATCGAACCCGTGCCGTGAAATTTGATCAAATAATCAAAACAATTTAATAAAATAATTTGATTCGTAATAACAGTTGCAATAATTATTTGAGTAAATTTAAGATGTTTAACAATTTATATAAAAGCAAATGTAATCATTTCATTTACCATAAAATCGAGGAAGTTCTCGTAAGTAAATTGATCATGGACGAAAGGCAAATACAAACATACATACTTCGTTATTTCCGGATCTCCGTGTTAAATACTTAGCCCTACTTATTTACGGAGTAATTGAACTATTGCATCAGTTAAGAGCTAAATAACCACGATGCTAACGCCACTGCCCTTATTTATACACTTAGATCTACGATAAGTGCGCCTACCGTCGCAACAGTTACACCTGTCTTGAAATGCGTGTAAAGCATTATTATGTATTGTAATAAACAAAACTAATATGGTGGGAATCTTTACATCTTCTAACCTATAACTAGTGACCCACAGCTGTCACACACGTTCTGGATTTATCTCATAATGTTATTTTTCTAGAGGCGTCTCTTCCTTAAATGTTGAACAGAATGAAGGCTTCTACCTGCCCAATAAAGTGCATGGACACATTTTAAATTACCACGCGATAATGATGATACTTGGATCTAACTCTATTGTCGTTTCTTGTGTGAAATTTCTAAAATGACCAGTAAAACTAACTGCACCCAATCCTAACAGACACGGTCACTTAACTCGCCTTACTTTACCTACTACTAAGCCCATTACGTCTTCTTGTATTGCCGAATCCCCAGAATAAATTAACCTATAGATATAAAATAAACCTAAATTTATACCTAGTAATAGTAACAATAAAATTCCTATTGAATAAAATTAAATAAAAGTCAACGGGTATAAAGATCTCACAAAAACACAAGTATCCTAAAAGAAAATTAGTCAATGCACACACAATTCAATGATAAAACAACTATACAATGTCTTGGAATCCTCGTCCGTTCAATGATATACTAAACAACAGTTCACTTGATATAAATGTCTCAAGTCACCCCTCTCAGACCTTAAGAATAGATATACATAGGTAAAAGAGTTTTAATATGCCATTAATGTACTTTTATTCTAATGTATTTATCAGAAAAAATATACTTATTGATATAAACACACCACCCCTCTCAGACCTTTAAATTATTAAAATGAACACGTGATCGTCATAATTGGTTAAAATATTAGTTTCCTACGTTGTGTTATTTTTTTATTATAATAAAAATCAATGCAAAGGTTCATTTTACTAGTTGTGTTTCAATAGTTTTGAACACAAAATCTAGAATCCTTGGGCACCCGGCACCACGTGTAATGGTATTCGGCGTCACCTCTAGCTAGTGCCTAGCTTACTTACCATACTGCATGAAAATGCCAATAACTAAAACCTAACTAACTGAATGAGATAAAGGTCTGAGATATCGGGGAAGGGTGATAAAATAAACAATGAATTATAGTTTAAGTCAAAGATGGTTTATTAATCAGTATTATTTTGAATTTAATCGAAACTCTTGATTATTTAACCGAACCAAACTAGTTGTAGCTTAATTCGATGTTCGCTTTACTTGACCTAGGCCAACGTTAGGGAGGGAAAAGCAAGCGAACTCAAAGAAAAACCCTCCTGCCAGTATTATAAATATGTACACAAAGTAATCAATCACATGAAATAAGAAAACAACTATTATAATCCAAGCTCACTAACGTAACTACGGATAAACAATACATTTGGATTATGAACGCAATACATTCTTAAGGTAACTATCGTACATTTAAACATATCAATTACTATTTATCTGAATCAATTTATTGTACCAAAAATTGATAGGACTTTATAATAACTTCAAAATCACTCAATGTTGAACGGTATCAGATTCACAAGACATTATACACATCGTAGGGGAAAATTAATGAATATTATATAAATTTACACACAATTGTGGTATGTCCTCGTAGGACGAGTGTGATATTTACAAGTCGTTACTTTCTACGTACTTGTACAGATTAATTTCGATCAAGGGCTCGAACCCTGAGTTAATTTACCAGACCACACAATTTATACACTCAACTTATACTGACACGAGATTCGAACTCGTGAACCACTGTTGTACGCTATGAGAGTAACAATCTC
Organism: Cenopis cana; assembly: GCA_951800055.1. Classification (NCBI taxonomy): domain Eukaryota; kingdom Metazoa; phylum Arthropoda; class Insecta; order Lepidoptera; family Tortricidae; genus Cenopis; species Cenopis cana. The sequence continues at coordinate 18,412,088 of OX637485.1, read as the reverse complement.
AATGTAATTAATTATTTAGTCAATCAGTCACGGACTGAATATGTCACACAATCTACATCTCATAATATTAGATCGACAATGTTTTTATATTTAGAATTTAAATGGCAAGATCGTCGTTTAGTTAATGAAATCGTTTATTCGAATATCAGCCAGTGATAATGTATAATCACATAATTATTAGATCAGATTCCTTGTTCTCTCTCCCACAGATATTCACTTGTTTGTAGTTTAAACTGTATTTTATGTAGGTCACATGGGTAACCGCGTGAGTTATTTATCACGTAACCGCGTGGGGTTATTTATTACGTAACCGATTCATTATAACTTGCGACGATCTCTCAAACACCAATAAAATCAACGGTAAACTTAGATGAGATGGAAATTGAAGATCCATAACATTTTTATAAAATACAACCAAATATCAAAATTCACAATAAAACAAAATCGATGAATCCACTTAATCATTCGGTTCAATATTTATCACAAATTAATGTAATTAGCATTTAACTTCATTTGATCTGCAGGAAAAGAAACCAATTAAAAAGAAAGGTCCGAATGACAAAGTTTAGTTCATAATTTAGTAGTTACTTAACTTGATTCGCTCGCCAGATCTCCAACCGCTCAGCTTCACTGACTTATAACTTTTAGATACTCAATTAAATAGAGAATATATTTATAAGAAAAAATCTAGAATATTGCCGAGGCTTTGCGCTCCGCTCTCCACAACTTCACCCTTCCGTGTTCCAGAATCCAGTGTCCCTGTTACCCCCGCCACTCACGTCAGGAAAACCTTTATTATACAATTTTATCCCCAATTTGGCTTAAAGCTAATTTAAACTTAGCTACAATGACATAAGGTTATCTCATCGCAGACACTTGGTTGCTCTGTCCTGTCTCGCCTGCTCTCGCAGCGAAGATAGCGCCGTCTCGTTCACATGGCGTGGTCACTCCCCTCTCACAGCTCCAACGCTGTCGCATACGCAATTGCTAACACGTGTGAAGATTTGTCTGTAACACGAGATTTGAAGCAACGTAATTCCTGTATAAAGCTAAACTAGAAATATCTCGTCGGTCAAGGTAGTAGAGCTCAACTTCGTTTAAATATTAGTTTTGTATGTGCAATGACTATTTGGTTTACAAACGATTCTACGAACTTAGAGCCCTTAAAACCCCTCCACTATTCAAAGCAATAAAATATCTCGGTATTGTTTTTAGAACTATCCTAAGAGTCATAAATTTAGGATTTTATTTGTTTCTGCTATTTTTCTACACTATTGATGTTTCCCAGAATGTGGCACTCGTTTACTCATTAAGATATCCCTTTTTTTTCCTCTGAACCTATTATAGGTATTGGTACATGTAATTTAAGGTTTGCTACGTAGACATCATGGTAATCCGGTACGGTTGCCATCTCAAAGTACCCCGTCTGGCGGCCGCTTCATACGATAGAAAGTAATGAAGCGTGTGATTTGCGTGCGTTAGAAAGAGGTGGCCACTTTTAGCCACGTTTGCCTTGCCTCGCGCGGATTTGTTAACGCAGTGAGGCTTCTGTACGTAGTACTATTACTTATTCTGTGCTCTGGGGTCTTTTGCCCTCAAAAATATGTAATACTAACGCAACTACATGCTCTGTTGTCATGTTTTTCCTGGTGAGTAGGATTTCCAGAGCTCCCGAGGTCGCGACAACACAGACACACATAGTCCCTATTCGTTCCGGTACCGCCACATACCGGGTAGAGTCAGACCAAAATATACACTGGGACCTGATTCGACATTCGAAATGTGAAGTACATTGAAATGATCTCTCTTTCAAAAACAGAACAACAGAGAAAAGACATGAAAGAAAATCGATATCTTGGACATATCTCCTTTTATGAAGATGAATCGAATTGCAAGCTACCGAATTGTACCTAGGTCAGCAAACAGTAGATCAATTTGTAACACTGTTTTGTAGATATTGCAGTCTACATGAATCTATTAATTGATACCTAGAGGAAATGTATTTCAGCGTCATATACAATTTACAAAATGCAGAGGCAAGTCAGCCGTTTCCGAGCACCCTATTCTGTCAGTCAAGCAATACTGCAGGAATAGACCGCGAGCCAACAACAGATTTCAATGACCAATTTCCTCTCACACCATAAATTGTACAATGGTTATGAAACTTATATACTTATTACGAACACCCAAGTTTTCGTGCGCAAGGAAATGATGACGATTTTTGCTCGTGGTCGGCGTACTAGAATAGGTAGGCACTTAAGATTATTTGAGTTGGCAGAGATCTATCAAGTGACCCGTCTAAAAATCGAATTTATGTTGCATGATAGAAGGTGCAAAATCCAATAATGGTTTTATCAAATATCGGATAGCACAAAAGATCTCAACTACCTACAACTGTTCTGTACTGTACACTAGTATAGGGAATCATATTGGCGAAACATCAAAATTATGTGTCTGACGAATAATCTGACCAGATCTAATTTAAGGAAAAGCTCATTTGTTTCAGCACAGCTCGAGTCCAATTTATATTTTAAACTTTTCCATACGTAATAAAACTTAATAAATAGGTAGGTATGTTTTCTTCGCTGGCAGCCGTGCCCTGGGATCACGTGTACCGGCTAATAGTTCGCGAAAGAGCAATTTGCAAAATGATCACAACAATAGGGAACCACGCTAGATTCTATTGAATGATTTTATAATTTCCCATCAACATCATGGAGAATTTATGTTATGGCCTTTGCTTTTGGCTCGAGCGACTAATCTCTAGGTAGTCTAAGTTTACTTTCACATTTATCCCTAAGAGCACAGCACAGCAAAATGTCATCTTGCTCGAATTTGGAGCAGCCCAACTGGAGAAGTACCTCCGCTTTGCAGAAGACCAATACCATAGTAGCATAAAACATTATTTATTATACAAGTATATAGTGTTGTGTTCCTGGAGGTGAGCAAGGATACCAGACCTCCCGAGGATGCACTGTGTTGAGAGCGAGGGACCTAAATTTGTCCCTTCTGCTGACAACCCAGTCAACCTCAGAAATTTTATAACGGGTCGGCGACGCGCACGTGACTCCTTTGAAGTTGCAGGCGTCTATAGGCTCCGCTTACCATCAGGTGGACCGTACGCTTGTTTGCCACCGTCGTTGTATATAAAATATATACATACATATATTCTACCAATCAGTATGAGTGGGTAGTAGCGGTATGAATACAACCACCAGCAAGCTGTGTTTACGGATACACGGCGCGATCGCCGGCGCAGAACCGCGCCCGAAGTCGCCCTAATACAAAACAAATATATGGCTATATGACGTTGTTTAACACTCCTAGGAGTGTTTATGTACAGTAAAGGAAACCTAAGTAGATACGTATTTATTTGTTGTCGTCGTGACAAGAGCGCGAAAGCTACCAACCGCGTCACCAGACGCGTCCGTAAAGTCTCATCTCGAAAAAATTACCTTTCTTTAACCACTCATCATGTCATCGGAGGATATTAAAGGTTTTCAGGCAAAAAGTTCCGGGAAGTAATTAATGACAAATGGCGGCACGCATTTACAGATCGAAGTGCAATTTAAATGGAATAAAGGAAATTGAATATCCACGTTAACGTTGATTGCATGGTTAGTTTATTTACTTTCGGTTGTTACTTGCCATGTAAGATAAATGTCCAAATGATTGACATCTTAATAATAGTAAATAGCTGACACATAACCTATGAATATGAATAAGTTTGAAACTTTTGAAAGTGTCAAGGACTGAGACATGGGACATTGACCTTAAGAAATATTAATTTTTAATGACAAGGTAACAAAGATAACTGACGTGCGTATAATGAAGCGGCATGACTCAGAAAAATATACTTATTTATATAAATTCAGAAAAATATCCATTATGCAAAATGTATGTACGTCACTTTGAATATGGAATGAATGTTTGCATAATTTGTGTGTAACTTTAGCAAAGTCTAATTAACACAGAGATGAGCTCTTCAACCGGTTCATCATCAGAATGCATAATTTCAGTATTTGATTTTCTGCAATGTACGGTCACGAGCTTTCACTTATGACCCATTTCGCAAAAAAAATCTTTGATTTTCTATACAGTTTGACAGGACGACGGTCAACCTTAAACTGTACCTACCAGTGGCGGCGCGTCAATAATATTCTTAGGGAAGCCGGAAATAATTTTCCTTTCATATTCTTCGTGAGCCGTAGTAAAAGAACAGGACTGACTGAAAATTAGGCAAGCCAGTGTAAAAAATTAGGCAAGCCAGTGTAAACCGAGTTCTATGGACGCTCCGCCACTGGTACCTTCCTAGATTATGATTTGGTCTCTATAGCATCTAGTATCGAGTATCTAAACAACACTCCCAGATTAGGCGAGTCACAAGGAGTAACTGCAGCTTCGGTTAATTCTGGATCAAATGCTAAATATTTCGGATTCTGTTGTAGGCACTTGAAGGTATATCTGTCTGTATCTCTCACCGAACTTACCTAATATAACACTGACTGCCTGTTGTAACCGTATACTTATTGTTTCAAATGTTATTTAATTTTGTAAATAATACTTTTGGTGCAATAAAGAATATTCATTATTATTATTATATTCCAAAGCCTATAATGGTAAAATCCTATCAATCATAAAAAAAATATTTACTTAAGAATGTTAGGTATGTACCTATCGCATAAAGCGGTCCTGCGCGCGCGCCGATGCCGATGCGGCAATTTGTTCAATGATCCAATCATTTGCGACGCCAGCCCTCGCTCACGGGACTTCTCGAACACTCTAGAATGTAAATGACCAAAGAGATCCAGGTTTTCTTTAGTAACTACCCTTTAAATCACGTCTCATTGTTGATTGTATAATTTGTATACGGTGTATTTATAATTTTGTCGGGTGCTTTGTGGCTAAGAGATGAAAATCGGTTTATTTATTTAAAGTGTAGGATATTAACTAGTTGGTAAAAAAGAAAACAATACAATACAATACAAATACTCTTTATTGCACACCTCAAAAAGAACATATTACAGAAACATTAGGCTTAAAGTAGAGGTAAACAACAGGCGGTCTTATCGCTAAAGAGCGATCTCTTCCACGCAACCTTTGGGTAGCGGAGATAATGCAACACGTTAAATTGTAACTGAGTAGGTGGCAAACCGATATATGGATCTATCATATCTTAAGTCAATATCCCGATCATCGAGGACCCGATATCAGGTTCTCCGTTCGTAGACAGTTTTCGCGACAAAGAAGAAAAACCCATGTTATCGGCTACGAGCGTAGCACTTGTCGGCGAAGAATGTGTAAACAGCGCGGTTTAGCCTAATGGTCAGTGACCAGTGACCCTGTGAAGCTGACTGACCGGGTTCGAGTCCCTGTCAAATTACCGCAAGCAAAAATCCACCTAACATCTAAGTCGAGTTTTGCTTGCGTTCTTTTGACAGAATTTGGCCTTAGAGTTTTGTACGGACTATACCTATTTGTGTAAAATTGTCGCCCACAAGATGTATGTATTTAGTTGTTATTTATTTTTCATTAATGATTTAAACTGATTACTTCTTATTCTCTCAAACAAAGTTTACATTTTGCTCACAAACTTCGATGTTTGGTGCTTTGGTGGACGGGTGCAGGGTAAGTCACTTTATGAATAAAGTCTCTGTGCACGAAAGTCCCGCGAACCAATTCAAGGTTAGTTAGTATCGTTATAGCAGCTGGGTAACCGAGAAAGTCAGGTCACTTTCATTAGCGCGTTGCGCTAAAAGTTCATACCTATTTAAATACCTACACGGTTGAGTCTCTTAGGCTCGCATACAATTCCGCCGGGCTGATTCCGCTGTCAGTCTCCATATAAAAATGTATGCCTCAGACAGACCGTCGACTTTCGAGGCGGAATTTAGGCCGCCTGTACGTAGCAGGACCATATTAGATAGCGTATATTAGAGCTGCGCTGCGGGCGGAATCAGCCCGGCTGCATCTGTAGCTCTAGTATAAGTTTTTTCGAAACATTAACTAATTCGAACGCGTTTGCGTTTTGTCTCAAAATGTATGAAAACGCTCTCACCGAGTTTGAAATACGCGCGTTCATCGGTTAGCAACAAATGTTATACTCGCTGTTTTAGTTTCCACTAGTGACCACCAGAGGCGCTGTTCACGTTTTCATACTACTTACATACATTTTGAGACAAAACGCAAACGCGTTCGAATTAGTTAATGTTTCGAAAAAACTTACACTAGAGCTACTAGTCGGAGAATAGGCATGATGACTAATTCTTTTTTAATTCGAACCAGTTTTACAGAATAGCGGGCGAGCACTGATTATCCGACAGGCGTGACGTCACACCGTTCTAGTTAAGTATGTGCTTGTCTAAGCTAAATATAAATAATGGAAAGCCTAATAACATAGACGATTCCTATTATCAAAAGGAAACACTTAACGCGAGTATATATTTTGCATGCTTTCAGATTCATGGATACCGGAGCAAACCGCAATATACATCCGATACCAAGGAGGTAGGACTATGAAAGTGAAAGTCGACTAATATACTTAATGTTTGAATCGAGTATCATTAGATTTACTAGACAGCGAACTTCGAGAAAACAAGGGTCACTAATACGCCGAATGACCCCAAGTCACGTTCAGAGAATCCTCCTGTACCCTTACCATGAGTTTGCAATGTTTGCATTACCGTACTCGGGTACTAAGGGTACCGGTATAAGTAGTGGGAGCCGAAATTACCAGTCGTTATCGAATTAGATAAATCTTACTTTCGCGATAAATCTCCTTTATTTTATACCTTGTAGCAGTTTATAACGTGATTTTAAATTGAAAGAGACATTGATAAGAGAAGGGTGAAAATAGAATATGTACTTACATGCTCACCCTTCTCAACAAATATCTAAATAATATTTTTTTTAAATAGAGAATCAAATCTCATTAAAGTACCTACATTGCATTGTTAAGAATAAAAAAATGTATCTTAATAGAACACGGAAATTTAAAAAGTATAAGTTATTATTATTTATTTATTAAGGCAAATACACTAAAATTACACATTTTAAAAATATAAAGCCATACAAATACAAAACTTATTTTTAAACATTTTAATAGCTAACGGCTAAATAAAACAAACAGTTGGTTCGGTAGGTACCCTAAATGTGCGAAGTCTGAGTCGCTCTTGGCTGGGTTTTTTATATGAAAGCATATTATGTGGTAAATAGGTATGTCATTGTCAAGCAAACAACTCCTCTTTGTCTATAATTATCTTTAAAATTGCGTGAGTAAGAAAATAGCGCCTAATCGACGTCACTAAAGGAACCCTTTCATTTCCTTGAGGACACAGATACCATCAAATACCACATACCTATGTGCCCAGGTCTCGCCACTCGTAAGCCGCTTGATGGGCTAACAATCGGGCTGGCAACGGTCACCCGATCCATTGTGCGCAAGTATGCATTGTGAAGACGTAACCTAATCTATAGCGAACAGCTTCGTGTCATATTACGGCTAAGGCCGCCACCAAACTTCGCCGTATTTGTGCAAATATTCGTATTGTATCTCTTTCTTTAATACCGCAAAAGAAAGGTAAGCAAATACGTAAACTTGATGTCAGCGTCAGATATGGTCATGATTTTGCTCAGCCGCGGAGCATTATTTTACTTGGGAGTCAATGTTCGGCTAGCACTAAGCAGCAAGTCACTTTCTTTCATAAGGTGAAAATACTCGTACTGTTGCACAAAACTGCAACAGCATGGCATGGCAATTTAGAATAAACTGCATTTTCTAAAGAAATTCGAGCATGTTTAACGCCACCTAACATTACGCCACATTTTATTAAGCAAGTCACATTATAGCTGCCAAAAGCGGAGGAGAAATTTGAGGCGGCGATGTGAAAATGCGTTGCACCTCAGTACATATAGGTACATACCTACATCAACTACATGGCGTTTGGCGTGAATTTGTGTATGTATATAGACTAGTATATTCATTCATGTATTCCAAAACGGCGTGTAGAGAGTAGAGCACGTGAAACTTAATTTTCTGTGCCACAATTTTATGTTTAAAGATGTAGAAATTGTATTTCAGTGATTGCCAGCCGGCCGTCTATGACTGCACATGCGTAAGCGCGCGACTGTCAAAATAGTCCTATCGGTACGCAAAAAGATGCTGCAAATGGTGTTAAAAGCATTTGAAAATCGGTACGATTGATCTTTAGGACATATGAAATAATTTGACCCGTTGGACGAAAAAAAAACGAAGAGGAGAGGAGTTATGACGACTTCTTTTTTTTGTATGGAATTAAAAAAAAAATGTTCTGAAACCCATCGTGTGTGGTATCAAACGAAAGGGCTGTCTGAGCCAGTTTTAAAAATATATCACATCATTACATTTAAGTCACTTTTCTTTAAAATAAAAATACTCAAATTAAAATAAAAATAATTTTCAAAACATACTAAGTTTGGACTCCTCCTGGTACGATACCGTTGAATATTTTTTTGTAAAATATACCTAATATGGTACCTAATATCCTCATATCTAACCTCAAGAAAGCAGTCTTGAAAATATTTACATATAGTATTTTTTTATAATTTTTCATTATTAGGTACAAAGTTTGCTTAGCAATACGAAGGAATAACATAATCCTCTCGTCAAATTATTTCATATGTCCTAAAGATCAATCCGATTTTCATGCTTTTAACACCATTTGCAGCATTCTCCATACAAAGCCCTTCTGTGCCGCCAGCACTAAAATGCATGGAAATTGTAAGGAGAGGTATCCCTAATGCAAATGTCCCGCTCTATAACACGCCTGAGTTTGCAATTAACCATCCCGCTCTCTACGGAAGCTCTGCGCATAGTTTTCGTAAATAGCTATAGTCATTAAGCCAATCATTTTATCAAAGCAAACCCTACGAATTTCAGGCCATCGGTCATCGAAAGCTGTTCCAAGTTTGAAAAGTTTCATTCGTCGCTATATTTGGCCTGCAAATTTAGCCTTAGGATATTTCTAATTTGTTACAAAGTTGTAGGTAAATACTAACACATGTCCGAGAAGCAACAATGTTAATAATTTTTAGGTAAAAAGTATACAATTTCCTATAGTACTTTTTCTACCTACTGAACTTGTTGAAGCGTGTCAAACGTATTTCTTTTTATAGAAGGAAACCGAATATTTTTACCTGGTACACGATCCAGATTTTGCCAACTAATTGTCTTAGGTACTTAGGTTTTTTAGTAACCTGACTATTTCTTTATAGGCCGAGCCCAAGAAAGCGATAGGAGTGCGTTGTTGGAATGTGGCAGGGGAAAATCTAGGGGAAACCATAACTAAATCACCATACATGTTGAGTGGAATGGCGATTACTCTACTGAAAGATTCCAGTTCTTAAATTTATGATGATGTCCTATTATGGTAGACATAAGACATTTATTTAGAAAACGGTTTAAACGCGAGAGAGCTTAGCGCGCAGCGGAATCTCATCTCACTCAGAGTTGGAACAGCTTAACTGGGGAATTAAGTACCTCCACCTCACAGAATATTAGTTTGAAAATGATGCAAGTAGGTAATTTTTGTAAAGATGTACGTGTATATTGTACATAATAAGTTACCTACGTATACTGAACATTTTCATGAACCGAGTGCCTTTAGCTTACCTGAAAGACAAACAAGTATAAGAAAATGAACAACAAAATATAACAAACTAGGTTACTTAATCCATCTAACTTTAAACAAAAAATAAAAGTATCTAAATCTAAAGGAGCTAAGCATTTAATATCTGAAAAATACAGACAGAATTCTGTAGGTAAGTAGTACGCCTTTACGTCAATAGCATGAAAGTTCCTTACATATGTTTTTGCCTGTTGTTCGTGCAAATAGGTTTGTAATCTGTTTGTTGTTGTTGTTCTCTGAAATCTCGGTAATCTGCAAACATGCTCAGTAGCGGCATCCACTTTGATTGTCCGCACACGTACTCGCTTATCAGTTATAATGAAATCGGTTTCGTGCGAGACAATAGCATGGACAATCACAATCACACGTTATAACACGAAACATACAGGATGTCTCGTGAATAAGGATAGTTTTGTGACACTAGTGCCTACCAGTGGCGGAGCGTCCATACAACTCGATTCCCACCGGCTTACCTAATTTTCAGCCAGTGCAGTTCTTTTACTACGGCTAGGGCTGCCATCCGTCCGGGTTTTCCCGGATTTGTCCTAGTTTGGAGGCCGTCCGGGGGCCGTCCGGGGGGGTTGTCAAGAAGTGTCCGGGGAAAACCCGGACACTTTTCATGTAAGGTAGCACTTCATTGAATTTAAAGGTCTTGTATTTAAAAATGTTATTTTCGGACTCGTCCGGGGAAATAATGCGATTTGCGCCAAATGTCCGGGTTTTTTTTAAATCTTTGTCCGGGTTTGGCGAAATTCGAGATGGCAGCCCTAACTACGGCTCATGAAGTATAAGAACGGCAAATTATTTCCGGCTTTCCTAAGAATGTTTTTGACGCGCCGCCACTGGTGCCTACGCTAAATCTTGGGACTAGGCGTGAAAGTGGACTCCGGTTCCTTTAAGATAGGTATAACCAGGAAAACGCTATAAAGATGACTTTAAATTTTATAGGCTCTTAACGACCACTTCCGCACGACAAAGCAGTCTATAACTTTTACCTACGAATTGATTTTTTTGTACACTCTTTTTACCCGACTGCAAGGCAGGGTTATGTGTTTCGCGCGTATCTTGTTACCAATTATGTCAGGTTATATACCTACTGTAACAAGTACCGTCTGACCTCTGAATGCATATAGTTGTTAAGAGTCTAGGGGCCAGACTATAAAAGGAACGCTCACCATCGAAGTGCTTATTTCTCGTTTTGTTAATATAGATAGGACAACTGCACTGCGGTACCGACGATAATACAAGCCTATTTGTAGTGATAAAACTGTACTGCAGATACTGCAATTACTGCAGCCATCCCGAATGCAGGCTCTGTGACGTCACAATGAGCGAAACGCTCCTGCAACGCAACTTAGTACTTACAGTCGAGTGAATAAATAATATGCTCACTATGTAAACTATGTGCTGATACGCGAAAATGATTCTAGAAGACATTCCCTCGATTTCAATTTAATGAAGATAGGCGTTCACAAATATTATTATGTAATAATACAATTACAATTTGTATGAGAAAAGTCAACTAGTAAAGTGTACCGTACGTTGTCCTCAGAAGGAAACTTAGTGATACTGAATAGGAATGGAATCGATTGGCATAAAAAAGCTTCATGGGAAAAATATAAGTTTTCATTTTCGATGAAGGAAAACATTGCACAGTAACCGCCTATTTCTTCAGCGAGAGAGAAACTGTACATATATCCTTCAAAAACGAAACGAATTTAAATTTTAGGTTTAGTTGAGCCCGGGTTTATTCGGCCTTATTTAATGTAGGCTATAGATACTTATAGACTATATTAATATGACGGAAGATCAAGAAAGTGTAGCACAGTGTACATCAAAGTTAATTGACTCGACAATAAGCCTCATGGCTACAATATATCGATTTGCTTCGCATTTCTGAATTTTTCAGCAGCGTGGCACCCAACAGCTGAATACCGCCCTTGCCCTTTACATTCTGTTAATTCAATTCAAATTTGTATCTCAAAGTTGTATCTACATACTAATTAAAATCACTGTAAGAGTTAAAATAACTTTTTTTCTCAAATCACAAGCATTTTAGCTGCAAGCCTTGGTAAAAAAAAAAAAAAACAAAAAAAGACGCAATGAAATTGAATGTTTTTTTTTGTGTGGCGTGTGTATTTGGAGCTTCTTTTATATTTGTGTGCGGCTATAATTGACCGAGTGAAACGAAGGTCTCTGTTTTTGCTTCGACAAAAATCCTTTCGTATGTCCGGATTTCCGGTTGTCCTCCTCTACAGGTCGCATTTTTAAACCGATTCTCGTGAAATTTGGTGAGAAGGTTCGAACATAAAAACATTTTTTTTGTCGAATCAGTTTTTGGTAATTTAAAAAAACAAACTTTTTATCAATGATTTTGTATTTTTCTGCAGCCGTTTTTTCCTCTACAGGTCGCATTTCTCAACCGATTCTCGTGAAATTATGTGAGCAGGTTTTATGACTACATAGAATTTTTAAGTTGAGTACATTTTTGTAAATTAAAAAAAAATTGTCAATGTTTGGGTATGGTATGTAATCGTATGTTCTCCTCTATAGGTCGCATTTCTAAACCTATTCTCGTGAAATTTTGTGAGCAGGTTCGGCAACTCTATAGAGTTTTTTTATCGAGTCACTTTTTGGAAATTTAATAAAACAATTTTTCTATCAATGATTTTGTGTTTCTCCGGCCGAATTTCGATTTGTTCTCCTCTAAGGGTCGCATTTCACAACCGGTTCTCGTGAAGTATTGTGAGCAGGTTGTTTGATTACATAGAATATTTATATCGAGTAATTTAAAAAAAACAATGGTTTGTCCTTCTCTACATCGTTTCGCAGCCGATTTTCATGAAATTTTGTAAGCAGGTTCGATATCTAACATAGTTTTAGGAAATAAAAAAAAACACTCACGAGGTCTACAACTCACAGAGTCACTAGTGTACTTTAAGTTTTACATACAATGCCTACCTGAAGTAGAGTAGCAAACTTGATTATAATTAGAGAACTAGCAGCTCTTAAAGTACACACTTACGAGTAATATGCAAAAACATGAGATAAAAATAGCTACAGTTTTTTTTGTATAATTGCTAGCTCCCAACTCCCAAAACAATTGAAGAATAAAAAAAGCAAACATGAAGACGAACTGACATCCTCCTTCCTATTTTGCGTCTATGTGCTAGGCTCTGTAGCTGTAGTCGAGCTGTATTATAGTGTTAGGTATATGTTCGTCATACGTCACTGTGAGCAGCGTAGGCCGGATTCGGGAAGTAATGAAACGTTTCCAAGCTGAGTCAGCAAGGCACGGCGGAGCGTGACACAGCTTCAACGCCCTCAACCTTTCATTACTGGCTACCGTCTGTCCTTCTGTCTTCCTCGAACTCTATTTGACAGGATTTTTATACAACGACGGTGGTAAACTTACTGTTGGTTGATGTTGAGTGATGTTGCTTTCTATAGTCCTTGTTGATAAATTTAGTGTAGTATTTGTGTTTCTAAATTTGTAATATTTTGCCGTGTAAGCGATTTGGTATTATACTGTTAGCTTATAGTTATGTGTATTAAAAATAAATAAATAAATATATGTCGCAGCCGGATTGTATAAACCGCCGTTTTACATTACGGCTAGCCGTTTTGTAATACGGCGGGTTAACGATTAGCCGGTAGCTCTAGTATAAGTTTTTCGAAACATTAACTAATTCGAACGCGTTTGCGTTTTGTCTCAAAATGTATGAAAGTGGTATGAAAACGTGAACAGCTCCTCTGGTGGTCACTAGTGGAAACTAAAACAGCGAGTATAATATTTGTTGCTAACCGATGAACGCTCGTATTTCAAACTCGGTGAGAGCGTTTTCATACATTTTGAGACAAAACGCAAACGCGTTCGAATTAGTTAATGGATCGAAAAAACTTATACTAGAGCTACGGATCGTCATTGCAATACGTTCTACAATATGGCGGTTCACGTTTAGCCGGATTCTACTTGCCGGATGGCATAGTCCGCCGTTTTACATTACGGCTAGCTGTTTTACAAAATGGCCGGATTGTCAATGCTAAACAGCGCTGCGAGTGTTAAAAATGGGAACTAAAAGCTGTCAAGCAGGTGACAGCTAAAACGACGCTATTTTGTGAAAAGGCTAGCCGTAATGTATTACGGCGGATTATAAGTACAATCTGACTGAACCGCTTTTTTACATTCCGACTAGGCGAATTGAAGAATGCAAAGCGCCGAACGCATTTCGGCGGATTTTCAATCAGCCATATTCAATCCGCCTAGTCGTTGATCCGCCGTAATACAAAACAGCTCTTTGAAATTGAAATTGAAATTATTTATTTTGCAAGAACATACACGGGTGTTAAGATTACATGTCAGCGAGATATATAAATATTTGTCATGAATGTATGATCCGCCACAAAATGGCATGCAAAAATAACAATAATAAGCTGGTTTAAAATGTCAAATTATCAAAATATTCATTTAGATTATAAAATGGTCTAGTAAGCAAATATGATTTTAATTTTTTACAAAATTCGTTCATATTATTAGATTATTTATGTCATCGTTTAAGAAATTATAAATTTTAATTCCATTATATTCCAGACTTCTTTTATAATGTATATAATTTTTTGAATTAGGTAGTTGAATGTCAGAGTTAGGTCTTAATCTAAGTGGTCTATATCTATTGTTAGTGTTACATGTAAATCGAGACTTATTTTTATGAACAAAAATACACACTAAATATATGTAAAGCGATATCACTGTCAGTATTCCATGTTTCACAAAAATGGGACGGCAATGTTCGAGCGGCTTTGTAAAACGCCTAATCATAATGTAATACGGCGGATTATACGATTTGCCTGCGACGCGACATATACATGTTACTAAACTAAATGATATTATAATTGTAACTGTATTGAAATTTTGTAACAGACGACCGCTTAGCTTAGTTGGTAGTGACCCTGCCTACGAAGCTGGAGGTCCCGGGTTCGAATCCCGGCCGGGGCATTTATTTGTGTGATGAGCACGAATATTTGTTCTTGGGTCTTGGATGTTTTCTATGTATTTAAGTATCTATTTATCTATATAAGTATGTATATCGTCGCTTAGTTCCCATAGTACAAGCTTAGCTTAGTTTGGGACTAGGTTGATTTGTGTAAGATTGTCCACAAAATATTTATTTATTTTATTTATTTAACATGTGCGAGTAAAAGAGCCCTTGAGGCCTAATTGCAGAATAAATGTTTGAATTTCGAATTTTACTTTCCAGGAACAGGTCACGCCACAATTTACGTAGGTAGGTAAGGTACATAATTAGCAGGTAGCGGTGTTCTTGTTATTATTATGACTGTGGTCTTCCGTAAAGTGTAATGTAGGTACAGTCAACACCATTACTGTCAGCCACAACAAAGCGCACATATAAATCTGACCCGTGAAAGATATTGGTGCTGCATGCTGGTATATCTGTATGTACCTATAGTATAGATGTATTTAGGTACAGTCGGAAATTTTAATGAAAATAGATTCGGACATATTTTTGACGTCCAGTTTAGCCTAGTTGGCAATCTAACCAGTATAGTTGGCGGTTTAGCCTACGAAGCAGGAGGTCCCGGGTTCAGATCCCAGTGAGCACAAATATTTGTTTCTGAGTTTAGCTGGATGTTTTCTATGTATTAAAGTACCTATTTAACTATATTAGTATGTATATCGTTGCCTTGCCTAGTACCCAATGTACGGTCAAGTGCAAAAATATGTATCCAATAAATCCTCTCATTAATATGTACCGAAACCTTAATTAACCGACATAAGAGCTAATGGAACATATTTTTGCTCTTGACTGTACCTACAACCTTTGCTTAGGTTTGGGACCAGGGGGCCGATTTTTGAGTGTCGAACGCTCGACGTTTCACTCGAGATCTGTCAAAAAAGTATCATGTTTTGACACATGTCGAGTGAAAAGTCGAGCGTTCGACACTCAAAAATCGGCCCCCAGGTGGATTTGTGTACTTTTCCCCATTCCCTCACTCTCAACGCCTCCATGTTGGTTACATCCTACTCCGTACATTATGAAATAAAATGTGTCAGGTGCAACAAGGCCAAGAATTGGTGTAAAGGGCATACTAATGGAGCTCCTCACGTTGCGCACTAGCTGGGGGCATTAAAGATGTATTCGGCTGCCGAAGGTCCGGCTCGCGTTAATCTAGCCTTGTGTAGAACTGTAAACGTGACCGACATACATAGTGTATATATATATCCACTGCGTTTACTTGCGAAGCGTAACCAGTACCCTTACCATGAGTTTGCAATGTTTGCATTACCGTATACCTACTCGCTAGCGACTGCGTAAACGATTTAGTATGGACAAAAGTACAGCGCCTCTGGCGGTTACGCAATAGACCAAGAATCGCCATACTAAATCGTTTACGCAGTCACTAGCGAGTAGGTACGGTAATGCAAACATTGCAAACTCATGGTAAGGGTACTGAAAAATGTCTAGCCACTACTTTGAGTGTCATATTATATGTTTTGATTCATGGAAAAAAACCTGCTTTCGGTCGATGTGTTGTTTTGTTTCTCATCATCATTTGGAGTGGAGCGCTCGTGACCCAGCGGCGCCTGTGTGCCGCGTGCGGTATGCGAGGTTAAGCAATGTCGGCCCAGGTCAATTCGTGGATGGGTGACCGCTTTGAGTCGTTACTACGCGCTCCCGTGTTTTGGAAGGCTCGTTAAGCCGTTGATCCCGGCTGCTGCGTATGGCAGCCAAGTTGGAGGCCTTCGGGGACTTGAGAACCTCTAAAAGTCAAGTTGCCCACTCATTTGACAAAGCCTAATCCCAATAAGGTCTAGTTTCCCCTCGGGGTTGGAAGGTCAGATGGCAGTCGCTTTCGTACAAACTAGTGACTACGCTTAATCTTCTGATTAGGTAGCGGACCCCAGGCATAACTGTACTGGGATATCGCTAGGAGGATGATGATGATGACTCACTAAAAACTCCATCTAGTTAATATGTCACTAAGGCTCTATGGACTCAGGTTAAGTAATTCTAACTTAATTCTGTAACAAATACCTACACTACAGTCGTCTGGGATTGGAAATTAAAACTATAAACTTGCCCGTGAACCAACGTCAAATGCCCCCCGCCAGCGTCCTTGCGGCGGCAATCCGGGTTCATAAAATTCATATTCACGAGCAAATACCATTCGCTTCAGGATAACCAGCTTCCAACGAAAAACAATGCCAAAAATTTCAAATTCGTAAAAAAAGAAAAATAAGTTTGTAAGCGGTTTCGCTAATAAAATAAGTGAGACCTCTGTAAACGAAGTTCTTTCAAAGCAACCTCCTTTCATGCATTACTTATGTTCTTTAATTTCTTTAACACTTCATGGGGGATTTTGCCCATCGCCGCGTTGGTGAACGCACGTGCTCTTCGCGACCACGTGCTGAATTCACTACCGAACAAAACCAGTTGCCTACTGTCATGGGCCATGGCGTCGTTACCGAACAACGTCTTTGTACAAGTATTGATTGGCGAAATCATCATAAATTTGATGGAAAGCCTTTTTCAAAGAGTAAAGTGAAATGAACACTTCATGGCATAGGGAGTTTTCTGGCTCGTAGATGCGTAGCCGATAACATGTTTCCTTGCGAAAATGCGTACCGCTACGAAAAGCTCGGCATCAAAACTGTTTTTAAATGAGTTATTAATTATTTGCTAGTGACTTGGGAAGAATATGCAGGTCCGTTTCTCTCAACACAGCGTCCTCGGGAGTTTTGACCACCACCAGGTACACAACACGATAAACATAGAGAGCACAAGTGTTGTTATTATGGCTGCATTCTTCTGTAAGGTGCACGTAATTCCCCAGTTCATATGAGTGAGCTTGCTACTCTTCTGTGGCAAAGAAGAGATATACTATCGTAACAAGAAGCGACACCGAAGCATATGTGCTGTAAACCCGTCTCGCGGCTATGTGTGCATGTCCGGACGCGAACGGGGGCGCGCGAGGGTGGCGCGGTGTGTAGAAATCACTCCTCGGACGGGCAAAGTATAGAATCGTAGCGTTCCAAGGTCACCGACGCTCGTTTCACACCGATAGACCCGTGTCGCCGCGCCTTTGGCTGTGGCCTACCTCTCTTCTCTTATAATCTGTGGTGAAGCGAGGCAAGGTACATTATGAATCGCACAGGCGTACGTTTGCGCTTGCGCAGGCAGGGAAGTCCGGCGCGCGAGCTATAATCGGAACCCCAGGTAACTAGTTAAGGACTTTGACTCATCTTTATTGTCTCGATCTACCGGTCAAGATTTACAGTCTAGGCCAGTATGGAACTATAAACATAGGTACAGTGAAACTCAAAATTCTGCATTAAAGATAAAGATAAATATAAAGATAATTTATTTGCTTAAACATGAGTATAAAATTGCATTGCTCAATGTTCTGTCCGGAACTGGCTTCACCAAATTGCGGCACATGACCAAATATCAAAGCTGAAAATCGGGACGTCCCGAAAAATGCGGGACATCTGATAGGATTGGTAAGTAGGGTACTTACACTGCACTCATTCAATAATTACATATTATGTAATTTTCGTACTAAGTATATTTCTCTCATTCGAACTTTATATAATACAGTTGCTTTAAGTATCAACTTATTAACCTTTGATTTGTAGGTAAATTACGTTAGAATAAGCGTCAAAATATTTTTATTTATAAATAACGAATTAGATATGTTCGTAGTTTTTATATGTCTAAGAGCACTGAATAAATAAATTCCTGTTAAATATGACTATTTACTATGATTGCACTCTAGTATAATGACGGTAAGTAGAATCATCATTTGAAGCTTGACCTGTTCTAACAATATATCATTATCTAACATGCACATAAATTAGTTAGTTTAAGATACTATTCATTATTATGTAATTTAGTTACGTAAAAGAAGTTTCAGACAAGTTTCTCGGGTATCAAACAATTCATTAAAAATATCCGGTTCAAAGGGCCACATGTAAAGTTGCAAGCTTAGAGGTACTAGACATAGGTATAACCAATTTGAGATCAGTGTCTACATTAAAACAACTATGCAAATTTATTGAACGGAGGTCTCTGCTTCTGCTCTCCGACGGGTTCGGTTGTTCTTCTCTATAGGTCGCATTTCTCAAATAATTCTCGTGAAATTTTGTGAGCAGAGTCGATAATAATATTTAATGTCGAGTCAGTTTTTGAAAATTAAAAAAAATATACTCGCGAGGTCTACAGCTCACAGAGACACTAGTTTTAGGATAACCAGAAAAAAAAATTAATTTAGGCCTGAAGCAGGTTTTTCTATGCTACAGGCAAAAGGAAGGCCCATACCGACTTTTAAACGTAAACTTGCAAATACATTTTAATAAATTCTATTCTCACACTGATTAGTGAATACAAAACTTGAATTATGCATAGGTCATTCATACCTGACATTTGTTACATGTATGTTTAATAGGTTCCAGTCACTAATGACACTATAATAACCTATAATCTATTCCAATCGAGCACACATTCGTTACAAGGATGGCCTGCACAATTGTCAACAACATTCAACTAATGAACAATGAACAGTCAGTAACATAAGTAGATATCTATATCTAGGTACGCAACTAAGCTTGTCTAGTCAAAATTCATCATTTTCCTAGCATTGTGCTCCAAGGAGAGCCCGGCCCGGGTCCGCCATGTATGTATGAACCCTTCTATAGCGGCTTTTGTCCCAGCCTACTAATATAAATGCGAAAGTTTAGATGTTGTTGTCCCAGCCTACTAATATAAATGCGAAAGTTTAGATGTTGTTGTCCCAGCCTACTAATATAAATGCGAAAGTTTAGATGTTTTTGTCCCAGCCTACTAATATAAATGCGAAAGTTTAGATGTTGTTGTCCCAGCCTACTAATATAAATGCGAAAGTTTAGATGTTGTTGTCCCAGCCTATTAATATAAATGCGAAAGTTTAGATGTTGTTGTCCCAGCCTACTAATATAAATGCGAAAGTTTAGATGTTGTTGTCCCAGCCTACTTATATAAATACGAAAGTTTAGATGTTTTTGTCCCAGTCTACTAATATAAATGCGAAAGTTTCGATGTTGTTGTCCCAGCCTACTAATATAAATGCGAAAGTTTAGATGTTTTTGTCCCAGCCTACTAATATAAATGCGAAAGTTTAGATGTTGTTGTCCCAGCCTACTAATATAAATGCGAAAGTTTAGATGTTGTTGTCCCAGCCTACTAATATAAATGCGAAAGTTTAGATGTTTTTGTCCCGGCCTACTAATATAAATGCGAAAGTTTAGATGTTTATTAATCACGCAAAAACAGCTGAACGGATTATGATGGAAGTTGGTATACAACGAGTTTAAAAATAGCCTGAATTGACATACCTATAGGATACATCTTATCCCGAAAATCATCCCTTAACGGTATTAAGGGCAGGTATCCCCAACGCAAATGTCCCGCTCTAACACGCCTGAGTTTACAATTAACCATCCCGCTCTCTACGCAAGCTCTGCGCGCAGTTTTTGTAAATATTTAGCTATAGTCATTAACCCAATCATTTTTTCAAAGCAAATCCTGCGAATTTGTCTATAATTATTAAGGATCTTTAATTGACTACAAAAATTAAATGTGAAATATCAGTAATATAGCCGTAGTATTGAAAATAAATTCCTAAAAGGGGTAACTTCGCGATTTTTTTCTATCGAGTGAAATTCATCAGGTCATGTAATTGACTGCGAATTTGACTAGACAAGATCCTTATGAAACACATATATTTTTTTTAGATTTTAAGACACTATATTCTATGTCTCAGATGGTTTTTAGAAACTCAAAAGTGGTAATACCCGGCCTTAAATAGGGAGTGGAAGTTTACGCAGGCGAAATCGCGGAAAAGCTAGTTATTATTATATTAAAGTCACATTTTTTACGCCACTGTGAGCAAGATCTAGTACAATCAAGATTAGTACAATAGAACGAGTGGGGCATCAATACCTAACGCATTCCGACATAATGGCACAACCGCATATTATTACAAGAAACATACTGCAGCAGAGCTAGCACGATAGGTTATATGGTTATCTTTTACGGCCCATGTCGCCCAAAACGTCACATAAAACGTGACCATAGAACTTATCAAGGTATCTGGGCAAAACAAAGTTGCGTGAGACAATAGTCACGATTTATCGCCGGCCAATTTTGATCTGCATTAATGATATAAGTTTTCACGCGACTGACATATAACTGTTACGTTATGTAATCTACATATCGAATCCATAAAGACGTAATATATACAGCGTGAGCTGCACAAAATATAAAATGACAAAGTCTCATTTGAGATTTTGTGTACTTACCTACTTAGGTTTTACTTACTAGCTGAGATAGCGTGGTTGGAATAATAAACGGAGGCGTTAGTTTTGAAGATAAGGAATACTTATACGTGAGTATAGTTAAATTTTCACCAGGTAGGAAATTATTTGATGAGTTAGAAGCCTTCGGGCGGCTTGAGAACTCCTAACAGTCAAGTTGCCCACTCACATGACAAAGCCTAATCCCAATTTCCCCTCGGGTTGGAAGGTCAGATGGCAGTCGCTTAAAATCTAGTGCCTACGCCAAATCTTGGGATTAGGTAGCGGACCCACCCCAGTACCAATTTACCAAAGCACAGAATCGGTAAGAGAGATACATAAATTTAAACCTAACCAATTTGAGCCATACTTTTGCAGTCAATTAGAATTTCGTAATTAGTAATTACCAGTCAGCTTCCTACAACATAAGAAAACTGCAATTAATATGTAATGTTGATGATGAACTATGCGACTTGCATGTACGAGTAGATAATAATTGATGATTGAATCAATTAAGAACTTCAATTATCGCGAGTACCTTAATTATTAATAATGAACAAGTTTAAAATTAAGTATAGATCAACCCGTCATTATAAGATCTAACTTGTGTAACTTGTTTGGGAGTGTCAATTTAGGAGATAAGTTTTTAATTGTAGACTACTAACTGGTCGCGTACGGTACGGTTTTGAGGAATTTCCTCTCTCGGACGCTCTGGTTGTGGAATGAGCTGCCTCCCTGCTGAGCATTTCCCGAGGGACTTTAAGAGTATGGGGCTCTTCTTACTTGAAGTGTTGTATAATTTTTTAAAAGGTATGCAACGCGCCTGTGACACCCCCGGAGTTGCAAGCGTCCAAACGCTGCGGTGACTGCTTACCATCACGCGGGGCGGACGCTTGTTTGCCACCAACGTGGTATTAAAAAAACTGTAAAGTTTACTACCAAGTGCTTGACACTAAACCAATATAATAGGTGTCATTTGGGTACTAAGGCGTCAAAGAATGGGACACGTTCCATACAACTTCAAATATCGGGTTAAAGCTTACTTAAACGTAATCTTACGAATGACTAAAAAAAACTACACACTTTATACGGTGTTAGAGCGTTCCATCCGCCCGCAGAAAAACTTCCGATTTCCTAATTCAATAATTAAAGCTATACCTACTTACATAGTTTCCATACATTTCATTATGAAGTATTTCTATTTACCTTTTTTAAGTTTCATTTTGACGCAAAAACAGAAAGAAAGAAAAAAACCGGCCAAGTGCGTGTCGGGCCACGCGCAAGGTAGGGTTCCGTAGTCGTCCACCCGTTACATTATGTGGACTAAAAAGTTCGCAAACTTATATTTACTATGTTTTTGACAGAATTAACAACATTATCTAAGGTATCAACGGAAATTGTACGAAGGTTTGCTTTTGCAAAGTACATTTCTGAAGTTCGACTATTACTCGTTAACTAGTAATGTCTACTTAGCTGTGATAGTTTTCCTTTTAAATTCATTGTATATACTACTACCACGATTTTTTTCACATGCCTAGTAGCCACCATTTAGCTGGCAGGGGGGGGGGGGGGACACTTGACCATAACAAAAATTATCACTTCAAAGCTTAATATCACGCCAACGTATTCTTTAATCAAAAAATGCTTTTAGAAACCTTATAATATTTTTGAAAGAGCTGTCCAACGATACCCCACACGATGGGGTTTGACAGAAAAAAAAATTGCACCACCACTTTACATGTAGGGGAGGTACCCTGAAAAAAATTTTTTTTAAAGATTTTATTCTACCGTTTTGTCGGCGTCATTGATATGTATACTCATGCCAAATTACAGCTTTCTAGTATTAACGGTTACTGAGAAAAACGGGGGTCGGACGGACGGACGGACGGACATGGCGAAACTATAAGGGTTCCTTGTTTACTACGGAACCCTAAAAATGTCAATAAAACCTAAGTATCAGCTGGTTAAGAATATTTTATCAAAACTGCCGCGACAGTTCGAGTTCATATTCGATGTGCGAAACAGAATTCTCCACGGGTGACAAGCCCAAATGGAGTCAATTCAATCTGCATGCATTGTGTGTCCAATTGAGGTGTCCATCAACTGACGAGATCAACTCGGTATCGGCTCCGATACTTCCCGCTCGCGAAGTCGCGAACATCGAGTACAAAGGAACTTTTCATCTGCTTAGGAGTCTTAGGACTAGATTTTTACGGTCCCATACTTAATACTCGAGTGGAAGATCAACTCGATATCGGCTCCGTTGCTACCCGCTCGCGAACATCAAGTATAAAGGAGCCTTTCATCTGCTTAAGACTAGATTTTTACGGACCCATAATTAATATTGGAGTGGAAGATCAACTCGGCTCCGATGCTTCCCGCTCGCGAACATCGAGTATAAAAGAGCCTTTCATCTGCTTAGGACTAGATTTTTACGGTCCCATACTTAAAACTATATTACACATGACATGACATGACATGTTTCGAACTCGTCGGGAGGTCCCATACTTAATATTCGAGTGGAAGATCAACTCGGTATCGGCTCCGATACTTCCCGCTCGCGAACATCGAGTGTAAAGGAGCCTTTCATCTGATTAGGACTAGATTTTTACGGTCCCATCGGAAGATTCCTAACTGGTTTCCGTCTACACAAGAAATGTTTTCGCCACTAAATTCAACAACGTTTTCAAAACAATTTTTCGTATTCAGGAATAGATCGTGTTTCGATATCAAAATATTGAATAAAAATAAAAAACGTTCTTCAAATACTTAATCTGTGTATGATATAGGAAGCGATTTTCTTTGAATATAATATTTAAAAAAAAAAATGGTTTTCTCCTCAAACATTAATTATTTTTATGTGGATACCCCAAACTGTTTATTGATTCAGTGCGATCAAGCTAATAAAAAAATATTTAATGTGTACCTTAGCGGATCCGGGTTCGATTCTCGGTTCGGTACATTACAAGTATAGATCAGATATAAACATTTGCACAATTATAAGTCATAAGAAATGGAGGTATTTCCTAAAGAGATTTTTCTGGATTGTTGTGAGTGAGGCTTCTGTAGGACTAACTATAAAAAAATCCTGAAAAGCAATAATTGGACACTCACATGGTCTCGATGAGTTCACAATTGAGCAATAACTTGTCCATCCCCAGCTCCACAACCGCCACGGTTTGATCGAAGTAATATATCATCCGCAGCGTGTCGTTCCCGACCCGTCGGCCCGTGTACGGCTTCACCCCAGCCGCTGGACGCTCCGCGTCGTCCGACCTCGCCCCCACACTCCCAACCAGCCCCGCCAGCGACCATCCCGCGGGAAAACTCAAAGCGAACGGCTTAGCGGACGCCGAGGGCGGCGAAGACACAGCAATACAACAAATAACAATAACAGAAACTAAAGACTTTAGTACACCGTTTGCTAAAGGCGCGCCGCGGGCCAGCGCTTCCCGTGCAGACCTCACCGCGCTCACTAGCCTCCGGAATGACATTTCGATTTTTTAATTTAACTTTTTAATCCGGTGTCGTCCATGGCGCGTGCGGGCGGCGCGGCTGTAGGTCGAGGACTGGCGCGTCGCCCGCCGGCAACTTTCTTCATGCCTGTCTCATGAATGAACTTGGCCGTTTCACTTGGTAGCTGATAACTCACGAATTGTGTGTCAAATGTGTCGCGTCGATAATGACACAGCGGATGGCGACCATCGGGTCCTAGATTCTTAAAAACTGATCACAAGGTCAGTTACAATGAATCGTATAGGTATACAAAAGTACATGCAACAGCGCCCAATAATATATCACCTTCACGTTGTAATTGACATTGACTAAGTTTTATTTCCTGAAAGATTTTCATAAACATATAGTCCATGGGCCACCCAAGAAATCGGTATAATTTGGGGGTACTAAGTTTCCTTTTTACAGGAGTTGGATAGGTTTATTATGATGTTAAAAAACCATGATTGCCATCTCAAAATGGTAGCTAACAAAAATGGCCGCCAATCCAAGATGGCGGATATTGAGTTTTACAAAATCAATTATAATTCAAAAAGTATTCGTCCGATTTCATTGCTCTTTTTTTCAAACCATAGCTCTATATATATTCTTAAAATTTTGTAAACATATTCCATCGGTAAAGTCAAATGTTAATTAGTAATTTAGAAAATATTGAAAATTTTCCCTTTTTTCTGATACTTTTTTTTTAATCAAGTTTATTACAAAATGTCTTGTACATTACAAAAAAGCTTTAAAAGAGGCAAGGTAGTGTATTAAATTAACTTTAATGTGATGCTTAATATGTATGGGTCGGATGGCTAGAAACACAAATAAATATGCATTTGATTTTACTGCTGTTGAAATTCATCTTTGACTAAATTACCACGTATACAGAACAAAAAGCTACAGATAGAAGTTGTAGCGTGTAAAAATTGTTTTAATTTTAGCGATTATTCAGAATAATAATAGTACGATACTAATAGGGTCGCTAGGCCATTGGTCAGGTGTAATTTTGTGACCAACACATTCAGTTCCTCAACTGCTCCAAATGGTCGCAATCCGGCGCGCAACTTATCGAATATATTAATTTCGAATTGTTATACTAGGTAATAAAAACTATTATACGGTTTAAATAAAAAAATATTATTGTAAATATGTGTCAAACTAAACTAGATTGTTATGTGTATAATATGTGGCGAGATAGGACTATTTAGTAAAGTACACTCTTATAAAGATAGACAATCTAACGACGGTGTTATTTCATCATCATATCAGCCGAAAGACATCCACAGCCACATAGGCCTCCCCCAAAGAGAGAGAAAAGGCCTTCTCCTGCGCCACCAGGTCATCAGTCCACCTTGTGGGGGGTCTACTCACGCTGTGCCTTCCGTTGCCGCCACTCAAGACCTTTCGCGCGTGCGTGCGGGTCGGAATTTCTTCAGTAGGGTGTTTTAACTCTTCTTGAAGAACAGCACCACCTCGTCTGTGTTCCATGCCTTTGGAGTTCTCGAACGGCCCTAAGGGTCGGTTTTGCCTGGGTGCCCTTTTGTTTTTGAACTTTTAAACAGCCGTTCTAATCTCGTACAGGCCGATGTCTGGCTGGGATGTCATCGGTATAGTGTTCGTTCGTTGGTTATAGTGTCATCGTAGAGCTAGCTACCATCTTCCACCAGATTAACTTCAGGTCTGCTAGTTAACGTATAGTAGCCCATGAAGCGCTCAGGCCGTGGATGAGACAGTTTAGTTTTACCATCTTCAGTACACTGGCAATTAGTAACGGGATATTTAACATGTATTTGTATTTGTGAGCGCAGGGAATTCTTGATAATGTCGCTTGCAACAGGGCCAAAATATTGGGAATTTACAAACACAAATATATATGGTAAATATCCCGTTACTAATCGGATTCGGAATTCTATTTAATAGGTGTTAATGGAAATATCGTCGATTACGAGAAGGCCTTCAACAGTGTAGAGCGCTGAGCCGTGTTTGACTCTCTCCAACGCTGCTGAATTGATGCTCGATATGTCAAGGTGCTTCGGGAGCTCTATAGTTCGGCAACAATGCAGGTTCGGCTCCATCCTCAAATCTGTTCACGTTCCGCAATACCTGAAAACTCGTCTCTATAATCATTTCTTCCTGCTCACCATGGCATATGGTGCCGAGACATGGGTGCTCACCAATTAGGCTGTGCATAAAGTATGTGGGTAGCACAGAGACCCATGGAGCGCACCATGCTCGGCATTAGGCTACAAGACCGAGTGAGGAATGATGAAATCCGATGTCGCACTAAGGTGTGTGGCGACGGAGAAGTCATTTCAAACCTCAAGTGGAGTTGGGCAGGACATGTTGCCGGACAGAGTGATGGCAGGTGGACAAAAACGCTCAGATTAGTGGCCACTTACAGGCAAAAGAAGCGTCGGTCGTCCACCAGCACGAAGGGACATTAAAAAGACTGCGAGTTACTCCTGGATGAGATGAGCAAGGGACCGGGATGAGTGGCGTACTAGAAGAGAGGCCTATGCTCAGCAGTGGGCGATTACAGGCTGAATAAGATGATTGACAGTACCCTTGCGAGTATCGAAAATTTGCGGAAATTTGCGGCATACACGTCTGTATCTTTTGATTACGTTGGCTTAGAAGTTTGATTTTTTCACAGCTCCATGGGACAGTAGACCTGAGTATTTGATATAAATTCCAGCTTGATACCTCCACGCGTTCCTGAGAAAAAGGGTCTTGACAGACAGACAGACGGACGGACGACAAAGTGATCCTATAAGGGTTCCGTTTTTTCCTTTCGAGGTACGGCACCCTAAAAATCACAAGAACATCGGTAAACATTAGATTATTCCATAAACAATGTATTTGAAGCTATTTCTTTTATATGCAGTTAATTAGTTAACGGTAGATTTCAACGGAAGTAAATACAAATTCATGTTTTGCATGTGTTTTCAGCCTCTGATCCATACATGTAATACATCAAATTAAAGATAATTTATTACATTACATATTTTGTCTGAAGCTTTTTTTTGTAATGTACAAGATATTCTGTAAAAACTTCTTTTAAAAAAAAAAGTATAAAAAATATATTGAAAAATCTATATTTCTTTTAATTACTAATGAATGCTTGACTTTATCGAAACAGTTTATATGACATAAATTAAAGCAGATATATGGATCTTTAGTTTAAAAAAAACAGTAACAAAATCAGACGAATAGTTCTCGAGTTATTCATTGATTTTTAAAACTCGACATCCGCCATCTTGGATTGGCCGCCATTTCTATTAGCTACTACTTTGAGATGGCAATCATGGTTTTTTCACATCATAATAAGCCTGTCTAACTACTGTAAGAAGGAAACTTAGTACCCCCAAATTATACCATTTTCTAAAATTTGGCTCGCTGGCCCATAGCCTAATAGTTAGGTGAATAATTTATGACTACTTTATGATTATGACGGTATGGATATGGTCAGGCGGTATGGGTATGGGTATGGTGTGGTATGGTATGGCGGTATGGTGGGTCCATGATTTTTCAGACCTAAAGATAATAACTGGTACTTACAAAGAAACCTAGGTCGCTCTTTTATTCCCGTACAGATTTAGAATTAAAATTATACCTACACGTATACGTACATGTCAAAATATTATTTAAAATCAATTCTATATTATATATTGTTACCTAACCTAATGCGCCAGAAACATCAAATATGTAGGTAATGAACGTATGATCCTTCAAACCGGATTTCTGTAGTGAACTTGTAAACGAAATACTTCGCTGACAATCATACCTACTCATTTATTATTACCATAATAAAATATTACCTGTGTCATATTATATTATATCAACAGTTTTAAATTTTTGACGACCGCTTTAGCTTAGTTGAATAGTGACTCGGTTCGAATCCCGGGTATTTATTTGTGTGATGAGCACGAATATTTGTTCTTGGGTCTTGGATATTTTCGATGTATTTAAGTATCCTTTTATGTATATACTCGTAAGTATGTGTAACTTAAGTGGCAGTGGGCGGGGCACATTGCACGTAGAACCGATGGCCATTGGGGCCGAAAGGTTCTCGAGTGGCGACCACGGACCGGAAGGCGCAGCGTGGGTAGACCCCCCACAAGGTGGACTGATGACCTGGTAAAGGTCGCGGGAGTCCGCTGGATGCGGGTGGCGCAAGACCGGTCATTGTGGCACTCTTTGGGGGAGGCCTATGTCCAGCAGTGGACGTCTTTCGGCTGATATGATGATGATGATGATGATGATGTATAATACAAGGATAAATAATGATAATGTTAAATACGGTTATGCAATTGTAATATGTGAATTTTATTTATAATGAGTTAAGGAATATTAATGATTTCAATTTAGTATAAGTTTGACTTGTGTTATTATCAATAAATTATGTCTATGTCTCTATGTCTATATCGTCGCTTTTAGTACCCATAGTGCAAGCTGCTTAGTTTGGGACTAGGTTTATTTGTGTATGATTGTCCACAAATATTTATTTATTAATTTATTTTATTTATTAGTGGCAAACACGCTGGTGGTGTCTAATCATAATAATAATAATCATAATTAACCCGCACATACCATAAATAAGTATCTTAAAAGTACACTTGACAGTTAACCCGCAAAGTTCAAGTATTGTAGCTTACAAACAATATTAAATACAGTTACGAAAGCACATTAACATGTAAAAGGACACGTCATAAAGATAAATATGAAACTCGTAACCACGTAACATACTGGTTATGTGGTTGCAGGCTTGCAAGTGAAGCCACATTCGGGCCGCTATCGCTATATTAAATTAGCGTTCGCGGAAATAAATGTTGTCTACGGTTTAAGACGATACCCATGACTCGATTTGTGAAATAATCACGCGTAATGTCTTCCGCACACGAAGAAACGGGAAGAAACTCAAGAAACTCTCTTCAAGAATGGGTTTTGAGATTTCAAATGAGCCACATTATTTTTTTTTACTTGGTTGTGTAGTTTTTAATAATGAATTGTTTGAGTAAGTTAAGTTGGCTGAGGAAAAAGAAATACAGTGTTGGCAGGTCCAATCTTAAAAAAACAATAGCTACATGCCCTAAAAAACAGGAGATTTGAAAAAAAACAGTAGACAAAATTTATTCCATAATTTACCTAAATGCGTGTTTCATACTGTTTTAAGTGATAAATTAATATAAAAATAAGTACTAACTGCCACACTCCAAGAAGTTTTATAATTACTAAGAAAATCTAATTTCATCTGCCACTTCAACTTCAACTAACCATAACCAAGTAATGCCGGTCGGATCCACACCAAGGGTCATGATGGTCCATCAAACAATGACCATTGTCGTGGAGACCATGGCTGCTGTTTGCTTGCTCATGTATAGCTATAGTCCTCCTCGCCGTGTCCGGCGACAGCGACTCCGTCAGTTATTAGGATTATGGAATGCCCTAATGTGGCTCGCAAAGCCAAATTTAGTTTTGAATGTGCGGTTACAGGCTGCGCAGTGGAGCTGTCCCGCGAAGTTGTAGGTATACGTGTAGCAGGGCTTTGGCCGAGCCTTGCGGATACACCGCTTCGCGTCCAGATTTTCCAAACACCGCTGTTCAAAAAAGTTTACTTTTGTATGAACACTGTTCCGCCGAGCCGTTCCGCCATTCCGTTCGACGGTGCGCACTTTCTTCCCACTACCCCTACACTCGCTTCAAGAAATTTGACAAGTTATAAGTATGTTATTGTTTTTTTTCTTGATAATTGAATTTGGACAATTGAAATTCTAGAATCCAGTAGATTTTTTAGAGAAAACAGTAGACTTTTCTAAAATACAGTAGATTTTTCGGGAAAAACAGTAGAACAGTAGACACACCCCGAAAACAAAAACAGGAGACCTGGCAACACTGAAGAAATATTCTATCAAGAAAATTTTAAGTGTTCAATGTCATGTTCATTAATTGCAGAAACAGCCATATAGATATACGTATATGACCAACATTCTTAGCATTTCCTCTTATTTTAGGTTTAGATTTAAAAAAAACTTCTACTTACTTCGTCAATTTATTGAGCTACTATTACCATATTCCTTATTAAGTTTCACCAGCCACTCTCGATGCGCCGACAGCTGGCTAGCGAAGAGCGGCTGCGTCCCGTCAGTTAGGGCCACAGCCATGAGCGCCGGTCGCCCGTTCTGCAGCGCTACTACTGGACAGCCGGAGCTCATCTGTAAAAATTGAAATTAGGTTATTTATTTATTTATTCCTAACAGTGTTTACATGACATTACAGTATTGTTCTAACTTATAACCAATGCGTCACGAAACTTAGACTAACAATAAAAAATTAACAAACAATAACAGATAAGATAAGATAAAAGATAGCAATTAACAAATAATTTAGGTACATTAAATAGGAACTGTTGAGCATCTTGTATCCATCGCCTCGCAAAATCTTAAGCATTCACGACACACTGCCGCCCATCGCCACGCAAACAGATCGCACTCAGGTGTTGATGCCAGGATGGCATTGAGCTGTAAAAGTGCGCGGGGCAGCGGAGCGTTCCTGCAGGACACGGTGCGCGCAGGCGGCACGGCCAACAGGTCACGTAGGCGACCGAGGATCCCGAGGATCCCCCTCAGACCACTGAGGGGGATCCTCGGGACATCCGGGACAAACAGTCGCACGAGACGCTCTATCAGTTCGGGACAGTCTGACTCACCACGCAACGCTCGACATGCCGTGGTCAAGAGTTGATAGTTTCGCCTCACCTCCAAGGAATTGTACCCGAGGGAGCCGAGAAAATACTTTGTAGGGTAGGTACAGATACGGGTAGAACCCGAATACTTTTTTATAAAGAAATCTTAAAAATGCCTTCTGAACCTTCTCAAGGAGTAATGCATACGTGGATTCGTAGGGGCTCCATACGATCGACGACGTCTCCAGTTACATAACCGACATAGCCGAAAAAACTTAAGCGACAGTGGGCAGGCCACATTGCCCGGAGATCCGGTGGCCGGTGGGGCCAGCGAGTTCTCGAGTGGCGACCACGTCCCGGACGACTCAAAGCGACGCAGTGGAAGGTCCCCCACAAGGTGGGCTGATGATCTAGTTAAGGTCGCGGGGGTCCGCTAGATGCAGGCGGCCCATGACCGATCGTTGTGGCGCTCTCTGGGGGAGGCCTATGTCCAGTAGTGGACGTCGTTCGGCTGATTATGATGATGAGATACCGGGCAAAGAACGAATCAGTTATACTCATAGGTCTGTAGAAATCGACGTTAAAATCGCAGAACGCAGAGCAATAGTGGTTCAGGTCAGGTCCCACGCAGCTAAACGACAAGATCATATGTAACTTTCTATCGAGTTGTATAAACTATTTAGGGTAGCATTACCATTAGCTGGGCATCACGTGAAAACAGTGGAATTATGGAATTTGTTTAGCTTAATCTAGCTCTACGTAAAAGTAGGTAATAAACTAGCGATAGGTACATTTTATGATTTAAAAAATCAGTAGTTTCAACTACTGCATCCAAAATCTTCTAAGGACAAAGCTATAGCTCTTCGAAGATGGTAAAATTTGCTGGAAATATATCTACAATAAAATTAAAGGTCTTAAAGTTTAACCTTTGTACCTAATGGTCTAGCTGTCTTCACGAACAATGTTTTCTACATAAAATTTCTGACTTTGATTCTGATTCTGAACATTTGGTGCATCAGGTCGTGCAGTTTCAGAGTGGCAGGAACACCTACGTAAAAGCTATCGTATCAGCACTGAACGCTAACCCTTGTATAATTCGAGGCCGTTTCAGTGACCGCCAGACACAGTGTCGTATTCGTCACGATTCCGTAAGTTTTCTTACACTCCGCGGGACTCAGTTGTTTCGCGGGCAATGAAGTGGACTGCATCTCGAAACCGGCCTGGTTCTGGACATAACAAACAAAGAGTTAACGAATGGGTCTAAAAACGGCATATATGTTATACCAGTGTAATACATATTTAGCATAAGCCATAAATAAATTAATGAATCAAAAAGATATTTAGGTAACCCCTAACTTGGCAAAAATCTTCGAAACTAATAATATTTTTGATCGGCTTTCTGTTGTTTTTTAGTGTTTTTATCTTAAGTGCCCAGTTAGAGTCGTTTGGAGTCTCTTGTTTCATATAGGATTGAACTATGTAGACCATTTATAATATACCATCATAATTAGCCTTATTGAGGGGGGTTCTGCTTAGTGAATAGTGACTAGTATTAGTTAAGGTACTGACTTATACGCTTCCTTTTTTGCCATTTTGGCTACGGAGCTCTTGGCTACAAAGACGAATAGTAAAGATCACTTACTTGTATCAAAACCCAGCCATAGATTCTAGCATTAACGCCGTCCCAATCCGTCTTATTCTCCATCATCTGCAACATTCCTCCTTGTGCTGCTGGTTCAATCCTCAACAGAGCCACTCTAGGGGCAGTATCATTTGCCCCCGCCAAGTCAAACCTACTTTTGTTAGGACGTTCACTTGGGTTTATTTGTGGATGGAGATAGATCCTGGAGACTTGGTGCACGGTCCCGTCTTTTAGTGGATCTTTGGCCCCAGCTACGATGGAGTATTTGTTATCAAGTGTTTCGTTTGACCTCAAAAAAAAAACAAAAAAAATTTTCTTCAATTTAGGCATAGGTATTATATGCACCTAACTATATTTAGTTGAACAGGGCAGGCGTAGTTCAAGTTCAATCCGACGATAGTTGCTTTTAAAGTCAGTATCAAATGGATTATGGAATATCGTACGTAATGTGAATGCGGCCTTGGTAACAACTACTTACAGTGTTCTTATGTGTTTTCAGTAGATTATATCGTCATTCACGTGTAATAGGTACTTATAGGTACAGACATTCATCGTAGGTACATGTCGTAGGTTAACGCGTCATCAACAAGTAGAAGTCTAGTCATTAATTAGTTATGTAACCTTGTTTTAAGACTATTGCTGTGCCCTCACGGGGTCCATTATATTTTATTATGTGATGTGTGCAATAAAAAGTTTGAGTTTGAAATGATAATTTTGATCAGCATCATGTCGAATTTACTATTACTATTAATGAAACAAGGCGGAGAGTTCTTGCGGTATAGGATGTACATAAGCGTCACATGAGCCCATATAGGCCCATCCAGTGGGACACACTAGCAGAAAGGCAGCTGACGAAAACTGAGCGTTATGTTCATTGTTCAATCAAGTTATATTATAGGACGCTAAGCGCGCTGAGCTGAAAGCCAGAGCAGGTGTTCCTGGCCATTCCATATAATTATGTAGGAGGGATGCTGACTTGCAACATCAGCTACGTCAGTCATGCACCAGAGTGCGCATCAACGACGCTCTCCACAGTAGATAATAAGTCACGGTAACCGAACACGGCTAGTGGATGATGATGATAATTAATAAAATTATGACTGTTCTCGACAACTATATACCGTGTAGTGTGTCAATAGAAATTGGAAATTATGTCAACAAATATGGCTGACTGACAATTCATTTGTCGTCTATGGATTTCTTGTAAAATAGTGATGAGAAAAGTCTATAACAATAATTAATCAATCCACTTGACAGTCGAGAAATTATTTTATTGAATATTCATTGCGAGTATTTGTGGCTCTTAACTTCATGGCAGCAAATAAAAATAAATGGGCAAAGAAAATTCATAGCAAAGAAAATGGAAAATGATGAGAAGTGAGTTTATTTGTAATTGAATCTATAATGACATTAAACTTTTTCGATATACTGATATTCCCATCACTTAAACGAACTTTTTTCTCAATGACAATATAGATTCCTAGCATTTTTATGAGTAAAAAAATTGACAAGCTTGTCACATAGGTAACAAATCATTGAAAACGAAAATTGTTTTTATTGAAATATGAATAATTAAAAGATATTATAGCTTAAAATGAATGCAAATACAAGGATTATGTCTATAAATTGTTGGTAAGACTGTGTTTGTTCTTTAAAAGTGCGTGATTACGAAGTAATGAGGGTAAATTGGTATGTTTACATCATTTCTTATTTCCATTGACTTCAAATATAGGTACTTACGAATTGGCATAAAAAGGGCCCAGAACATTGACGCAGCTAGCAGCCGTGAGCACCCAGTGCGGCGCCAGCAAAACACCGCCACAAGTCTGTGCCGTGACATTTCCTACCGTTTCGAATATGGCGGCCAAAAATGGCGCGCTTTCTGGAAATCCCGTGCTACCATTTTCCGCTTTATTTTTTAAATCACCCGTAGACTCTAGCACATCTTCGTTCGTGGTAAAATTTTTATACGTATGCTCAATATAATTAGGGCTTTTTTCTACCGAAAACTCGTTCGATTCTTGAATAGAGTTGTCCTGGAAACCGACATTGTTTACCGATTCCGGTGACAATTCTTGATACTTGAAACTTGGGTAACGATTCTGGTCGATATTCTGTAGTTTTTCAACCGAATCCTCTGATAAATTGAGTTTTTTGCTAATAACTTGTAATACAGGTGCTGTAATGGCCGAATCGCACACTCCAATCATACCTGGTATTTTTTGTAGCGTGGTGTTAATGACATTATTGAAGTCTGCAATTAAAATCAATAATTAAAATTAATATTTGTGGGCCGACCGAAGCAAAGCTTGCAATGCATACTAGACAAGACGATATTAAAAAGATCAGATTTCTCAGGAAGAAATATTTATGCTCATCACACAAATAAATGCCCCGGCCGGGACTCGCACTCGGGACCACCATCTTTCATAGACAAGGTTAAAGTGTAGGTTAAAGTGGTCATCAAGCATTCTCCATACAAACTCTGTGCACGTTTTATTCGTAGGTTTTGGCACTAACGAATATAATTTTTTTTTTGGTTGTAAATATTAGATACGCGAAGATAGTGACGTAAAAATTTTCAAATATTAAAAAAAAAAAAAATTAAAAAATATCAATAAATTTTTTTTACATCATACTTAGCTATCAGAAAAATAAGCATACTGACCAAAAATCGTAACTTTAATGCAAACACAAACGAAGTAAATCCTGCACAAAGTTTGTATGGAGAGAGCTTGCCCTACCCCTCCTCTTAATGCTAGTTTAGAGGTATGCACTAAAGTTCCGTTAAATATTAATTACCCGGTAAAGAGTCTAGTAAGAAGAACAACACAACCGCTTTGGCCATTTCGAGAAATGTTATCGATGTTTGTGGTTACACAATGCTTGTTGATGTTATGTGACCGGTACAGTCGCGGTCGGATACTTCGAAACAGGGCCTGTACTCCGAAAATCGAAATCCGAACTTCGTGTAGTGTTGTCGCTTTCAGTCTTATAGTGTATAACCCAAGAGTGAAGGGGACGGTACGATACGAATTTCGTATTTCGATGTTCGGCGTAGACCCTCAGGTAGGACTATTATCCACTCACTTGCTTTTGGCAACTCTGGTTGCCAGGCATCATCCTTATTTTATAGGGAATAGAGTTCAACTCAAAATACAAAGCAAAAAGTAACTGTTAACTTTAGATGAGGTAGACTACTTTTATCTCATGAGCGTTAAATGCACATTGGTCTATGTGTGCGTCAGCGTAGGAGCTAGAGTTCACGTTGTCTATGTGTTCGTACGCGATGACATACGCAAAATCGCTGGCAGCGGTTGGAAACAAAAAACTCAAGACCGAATTCAGTAGCATGCCATGGGAGAGGCCTATGTCCAGCAGTGGATGAAAGTGGGCCGATGATGATGATGATATGTTCGTATGGTTCACAATTATAACTATGGCTACCCCCCACGCTCGTCAGATAAAAATACTGTACTAGTTTTGGTTCGCGTAGAACTCGTTCATCGCGTTAGAATTTAATTGCCATTCTTTTATTTCACTCCACAGGTGGGATTTGAACCCACGCCCACGACCTCTGGAATCTGTCCATTGCTCTTAACGAAGTGAGCTACCGTGGGTATCCTCTTCTAATAGGACCCTCTCCTAAGCCTTATTACGGAGGCTCGTAGCGACATAGCATGAATAAATTAAAGTAGGATTAGCATCAAGTGTCAGTTTATTGGTACAGATTTCAATTAATTACAATATCAGACATTCACAACCATCCACAAACAATTAAGCTTATTCAAAAGTTAAGTACGAAATATTTACAATTTATTAAAAACTAGCTAACTGGAAGAGATCGCATACAGGAATAACTTCGCCTTTGTAGCAATGTAACTTCGCCTTTGTGTTGGTTTGTTTGTATGTATGTATGTTTGTTTGTTGTAATGTATCTTAAGGTGTCTACATACATAAATACATACACAATTCATAAAATGGTTTGTTCTTTTACAATAATTCTAGGAAAAAATGCTATACAAAATATTTGTGTACATTCAACGAGAAAAATGGTAACATTCTGAATAGGTATGTACAGCTAGGCTAATAGACTATGATCATTCTATACAATACTGAAAGTATTCTTATTTACAAATAGCACAATCAATCAATGTAATCGTATATTGTGAATAAATAAATCTGAATACAATAAATACCTGGTTTTTTTAAAGATTTTTTCGAATACAGTTATTTGTTCCCCAAGACAAAGGGTAATATTGTGTTAATTTCACCTATTTGCGGTAGTTTGTCACGACTCAAAGATGGCACTCCGCTCCAATATATATTTTTTTACGTTTGGTGTACAGACTTGAAGAGTGAGACAGTCAAGTTGCACGCTTGCTATCAAATGTCAAACATACTCTTATCAATGAACACAAAATATTGTGCTAACTTTTTAAATGCAACGTTATGAAAATACATGACTACTATAGATATAAAATTTACAGAAAGCCAAAGAAGTTTTTTTTACAGTTAATACAAATATATTTTTTACTTATCTGCCAAATGACAGTTTGTTGGCAGAAAACATGTAACCCTCATCGAAAAGGCTTACTGTACAATAGTTATTTAAAACATTAAATTTTCAGTTAACTAGCTCCAATATTTGTGAAGATTTCAAGATACTATAGCCGTGTTCCGAATCACGCCAACAACGATCACAGCGTTTACAGTGCTGACGGCCGGTCCGAATCAGTAAGCGCGCTCAAGGCCGCGTGAGTGGTGTTTTGATTCATGTTTGATTCGGACCGGGCATGTTGTGTTTACTGTCATGTTCATATATCAAACGTCAACTTGACGTTTGGTTTAAGGTGCTGACGCCTGGGAGTGTGAGCACTGTAAACGCCAATATGGCGCCGTCCATGACGTCATTAATGACGTCACGACATCTCATGTAAACGCTATGAGCGTGATTCGGTCCGATCGTAAACGCGTTTATACGTTTTAAGCGTGATTCGGAACACGGCTTATGTAAAATGTCTTCCATTTTAGGAAAACTCTCAGCAGCGCCATCTAGCCGGAATATTAAAATTTAACACTGCAATACAATTTATTTACATGTAGCCTATGGTTTGTTTATAATCATTAATAGTGAGATAAATAAGTGTTTCAAAATGTATTGACTCCGTATTATCGGTTTCTCCCTGGTAATTAGTTATCAATGGCTCGGCGCTATTTCACCACGTCGACAATTGTCAGTCACATATGTCGAGTGACAATTGTCACGCGACAGGTAACATGTGACAATCTTGAAAAATATTATATATAGAAATGCATATAAACATGACAGGCATTTTGTTGAAATGACGTGGTAAAATAGAGGCCAGTTCTTATACTTATCCTACTCCACAGTCTTCTCATCACACATGTCATCTGTAGCTTGACAATTGTCACTCGAGTGACATTACTGACAATTGTCGACGTGGTGAAATAGGGGCCAGTTCTTATACTTATCCTACTCCACAGTCTTCTCATCACACCTGTCATCTGTCGCTTGACAATTGTCACTCGAGTGACATCACTGACAATTGTCGACGTGGTGAAATAGGGGCCAGTTCTTATACTTATCCTACTCCTGAGTCTTCTCATCCAAGTACCCCCTGATGAGGGGCAGGCCCGTCCCGACCCGCTCCGCGTACCGTTCGTACTGAGGGCCGAAGAACGCCAACAGCGTTAGTTCCTCCGCTTGTACGCGGTCGCGGAAAAACAGCCACGAGGCGAGCGTGTACAGGACTAGGCAGATTGGGTTTAGAAGGGTGACCTGAGGGAAAAAAATTGCAATTAATATTCTATTGTAGTTTTAATTAGTATGCCTGATATTAAGTGGGAAATGGAGAGCGCAAGGAATGGGCTGGCACGGATACACGGGGGACAAATTCCTTCTTTTTAGGGTTCCGTAGTAAACAAGGAAGCCTTAATCTTATAGTTTCCATGCCCGCTCGTCTTCCCCGGCTTAGCTCAGTAACCATTAGTACCAGAAAGCTGTAATTTGGCATGAGTATACATATCAATGACGCTAACAAAACGTAGAAGTGGTGGTGCAATTTTTGAAGTGAAAACTTCTTTAGTGGCGCTGAGCACTTTTTGTGCTGGGGGAAAATTGTTAAACTCGGGACGATGCGTAAGACCAGATAGTTGACCCCTCCTAGTATCGTGATTGCGATGTTAGGAGGGGTCAACTCAGCTGGTCACGTAGCTGGTCTTGCAATACGACAACTGCACTCCAAATTGAACCGTAATCATAAGACTAAAAGTCCCAATTTATAGAGTGAGCGGCATGTGTCGTTGCGACACCTTGTCCGCTCATTTCAAATTAAGCTTTTTACGCATACATTTTCGGTTCAACTAAGTCCAATATCGGATAGCCACTCTGACCGATTTCCATAAAGCTCACATTTCAAATAAATTCTCATGGAAAGTAGTTCTTATTGTCCCTAAATACGGTGACAGTTCACGTCAAAATATTGGCAAAGTACGAAAAATTTTGAATTTTTAAATGCTCCAAGGTATATATGTAGATGGATTATTCGAATATGAATATCTTTGTTATTTACTCTCTTTATCAAATCATTGAATTTTCACTTCTGACGGCACTCCCGGAGTGCAACCCGTTTTTTTTTTCTTTCATACCCCTTCGTGTGGGGTGTCGTTGGCTCGTTGGACAGCTCTTTCAAACCTTACAATATTTTTTACAAAAAATAGTTTTACAGTAAAACCATTTTTTGTTATGGTCAAGTGTCCGCTCGAGCGGTGGCTCGTGGCACACCTGTGACACGCGAAGGAACGTAAGCGCTGTGGGTAAGTATGTATGCGTACGCTGTCGGTACACGCGTCAATTGTTTGCGCGGGTGCGTAGCGCGGACGAATCGCGAGGCACCACGCGGGTCTCTCAGGGACGAGGTAACTGACCTCGGTGCGGGGGGTTCGTGTCCGTTCTGTATTTAATACTATTATACTATTCAGTGCTCGTGGTCACATACTTCACCAACTGTACAGGAGCTGTCCCTAGTGTACACAGACCTGCGTGCCGATGGACCAGTAGAACCAGCCCACGTAGCTAGGGTGCCGGCACAGCGAGTACACGCCGTGGGTCACAAGTTCGTGGTCGGGTCGCTTCACAAACTGCACCTGGAACCAGAAGACTCATACAACATTCAAAATATAACTGGTTGTATAGTTAGGACACAACTCTTAAGGCTAAAGTTTAGTGCGAGTACATTAAATGCTACTAGCAATAAAATAGAACACTATTCTATTCTATGAACTCGCACTAAACACTAATCAATGTGTATATCGGCCATAAGGCTAAATTCTGTCAAACGAACGCAAGCAAAACTAGACTTAGAGCTCTGACTGTAAGGTAGATTTTTGCTTGCGGTAATTTGACAGCGCTTGGCCTTACAGTTTTGAACTACGAACTATACACATATATTTGTTCACGTCTTTACTACTTTATACATTTTCTTTTTTTTTCTTATATTTTTGACATCAATGCGAACTTATATTGTAATTAATATTAATGAAATAAATGAATCTGAATCATTCCGCGAGTACAATTAAAATTATGTAATATATGGTGGTAATAAATATGGATGCAACCTTTAGGCTGCGTTTCCACCAGAGATGTGCGAGGATGCGTTTTCATACATTTGACACCTCGCAACGCGCCGAGCGAGGTGTCAAATATATGAAAACACATCCTCGCACATCTCTGGTGGAAACGCAGCCTTAGCCAACTAGTAACTGAAAAGAGTCCTTAACCAAAATGTTTATTTTCCGATGGACATAACTCAGGTTATTAGGTCAGAGGGTGTTTTGCTTAAATTTGTAATATGTAAAATATATGCGTATGAGTAGAGAACGCTTATGAAAACATGAACTTCTAGTTTTCAATAGAAAACTCCCGTAGCTGTAGCGGGCAATGCACGAGCACACAGTGCTAGACGCGCTGCCGTCGCAACTGGTTCTCATGACTAAGGACCATGTACTGACTACAGGTCCGAAACATGTGGAGTGATATTCGACCTTAAAGACAGTGTTGTCGATTATATTTTAATACAAAACTTACAGTGTGATTAAAGTTGGTCTTGGCTGTGAACATGGCAGATTTCCGCAACAGCTCTCCTCCTAAGCACATGAGAAATCCTATCGCTGACAGCCAGAAGTATGTCTTCATTTCTGGAAATATAAAGTAGACTTTATTACATCGCAGTAAGGCTCACACATGAAGATTAATTTATAAAGTTAATTTTTAATCACATGTTTGGGTTTGTAGTTATAATTTTATTTTCAATCTTAACGGGGTAACGCGGGTTTATTTCTAATTAGATTAATGTGGTGACTATTTTGCAACACCTGAGATTGATTTGTTCCACGACACTTACAAATATAGAACAAAGAAGCTGCCACCGGACCGGAGTCTGAAAATCTCATTGGTACGAGCCAGGATTTGAAGCCAAATTCCCTGCTTGAGGGCTGAATGCTCAATCAAACCTAGCCTAAGCAGTCTACCGTACCTGCCATGGGTTTTTGTTACTATATTATAAAGAACGTAAGTACAAGTATACTATGATTTAGATTTAGATTTTCATTTATTTCACAATCAAGCCTTCATTATAAATTACATTAATGTCAATTTAAAAGAATCTCTATTGTGATCGTCAAAAATACATTGAGTAGAATAAAATACATATATCAATGGAAACATTACATACATTTTCAAATTTCACCCAAAGGGATCGTCATAATATGAAGATACAAATTAATTATAGGTATAAGTATTACAGAACACTGACAATGTCAAAATATGAAATAAAATAGAATGTCACAGTACAGGATTACGAAGTTAAATCACAAAATTCATTTATAGAGAATAATGGGTTATCCAATAGAAAGTTTCTCAACTGACGTTTAAATGCTGTATCACATGTTTCCGTCCTTATTTCAGCGGGCAAGCGTTCATAGTAGGTCGGACCTATAACACGCGGATTTTTACTGGCAAGTGCCATGCGACGTGGGACTGTTCTTAATCGCCCTGTGGAACGAATAGTCTTACCTGAAACCTCGACACGGTTAAACATGGATAGGTTACGTCGAACAAACATTAGAACCTCAAACATGTATGTGGAGTAGTGCGTCATGATTTTGTGAGTTGCGAAAAGCTCTCTACAGGAGTGTCTAGGTTTCACACCGGCTAGTGTTCGTAATGCCCGTTTTTGCATTATGAAGACTCTATTGGCATCCATGGAGTTTCCCCAAATGAGCACACCATATGTCATTAATGAATGAAAATGAGCATAGTAAACCGATTTTAATGAAACCTTCGAAATTAGCGGTTTTAATT
The DNA here is from genome assembly GCA_951800055.1 of Cenopis cana. NCBI lineage: Eukaryota > Metazoa > Arthropoda > Insecta > Lepidoptera > Tortricidae > Cenopis > Cenopis cana. The sequence goes on along the minus strand of OX637485.1, from coordinate 18,369,866 downwards.
TTTGCAACGCGAAGACGGCACTACTTAACCTATCACACAGCTTGCTTATGAAAACTTACCGGGAAAGAAATAGTATTCCACAGCCCATTCAGTCCAGCTGGCTACTGCCGCTAACCCATACTGCAGACTATGGTTCAGTATGAAGGAGTCAATGGACAGCGTCCTAGGGTTCGTCAGGGCCACCGCCATGAACTCCGAGAAGTGGAAGAAGGTCAACGCCATGGTGTAGAGACCGAACGCGCGCCAGCCCGTCTCAAAGGTGCTCAGGTAGAGGCCGGTGGCGAAGGCTGCACCGAGGAATGCTGAACGAACTGATACCTGCAATCATTCTCATAATACATACAATGATACAGCTGTTTTCTGGACGGAAGTAAAGCTGTCAAATTAATAATTCTAATATTCTATTTATAAAATAATAAAAATAAAAAAGCCTTTATTTCTGGAAAATTACAATACAATAGTAAAAAAATATTATTATTATTAGTGCGCACACCAGAACCCTCTTAAGAGGTGAAGGCCTCTTCCAGTGAATGCCACTGATCTCTATCATGGGCCTTCCACACCCAGATATTCTATTTAAAACAGTAATAATTTATTATGTTGAATACATTAGAATCCGCTTATAACACCTTCCCATATAACATTTTAAGGATTACTTTGAAATCACCTCATTTTAAGTTTCATACCAAACATATTCAAAGTAATTAAGTCCGTTTTGTTACTGTGACGTAACATCACCAGTCCCTTGACTGTCACTATATCCGTATTTTTTTTATTTATTTTTTTATTTAAAAGGCACACAAAACAGGTAACATTCATTATGTAGCAACAATATCCTCCTAAGACCCAGCTTTTTTTAAATGTCAAAGTGCTAGGCGCCCTTTGTACAAATTTATGTACATAATTATTATTTGCTGTCAGTCCTGAACACACTTTTTTTGATAACTTTAAAATTTTAAAATATTTATATGTTATACTATTTTTACATGTATGTACGATGTATAAGGAATTAAATGGTCTAAGAAAGAACACTCTTACTCTATGATCTGTCAAAATAAACCCGTGAAGATTCAAATTCAAAAGCGCCATAGCTAAATATTATGTACAAAAATATGTACTACCGGCATTTATTATTACATTACACAGTTGCTAGGATGTTGAGGACTGAACGGTGAACTTTATTATGTACAAAATTTGGTACCGGGGGTCCCAGGAGGATATATATGATTGAAAGGTTCTGGAATGGAATGCCACCCAAAACATGCATGCACAGCATGATTACAAATAATGAGTGAATCCTATCCTAAGTAATTTACAACAAAGTATGAAACAATAGCAATATATATGAGCAACTTAACTAGATTTTGTTACAAATAAACGATATGACAAAATACAAATTTGGAGTTTATGATGACTGAGCACTTTGACAGAGAACTTTAGTTACCTGCCTTCTGAAAACCGCAAGTCGTGAATTGAATTGAAAAATTTATAAGTAAGAGGCATTAAAATATGGTAAGTACCATGATTGTAAAACTTCCAATTTTTATTTACAAATCATTTATACATAATCCTTTTAAATTTCAATTTGGGAAACAGTTCATTAGTTTTTTACTCACTTTTTGAGCATGAAAAGAATTGTTTTCACTAGAGGTAATAATCCCTACAACTGTTAACAGTTATTTATTTATTTAATTGAATTGAGCTTCAAAACACAGATGATGATTACAACATTGCTATAACCTATAACCATCTGTTTTAATAACAAGCTCATTATACTACAAAATTTTACTGTTGTTGTTAAGAATTATGTTAAGTTGTAACAAAAATAACGAATTACTTATCAAATTAACAAAAACGTAATGAGTAGATAAAAAATACTAATTTAATAAGTTCCTACCTCGTATATGAAGCCCTTGTAGCAATATCTGAGAATAAAGTTGAATAAGCAGAAGTACAGGCCGGGGCCCCAGTAGGTGAGCGCCCATAACTCCGACGAGAAGCCCAGGATGCTTCCCGAGAAGAAAGATACCGTAAATGTAACAGCACACACTATAAAACACAAAATTGCTTGCCTTCCGGCCGGATGCATCTTTTTCCCTAGAAACAACTCCATTGTATGTAATAAAATACGGAATTGGCTTGAAATTTTAAGAGAAGGAATTGATAAGCTTTTGATATGCTATAAATATCATTTTTATACTAAATTAATAATTTGAAAATAGATGCACATCAGAAACTGCAAGATTACACTGCTAATTTGACACTTTTGACAGCCTGTCAGCTGCGAAATGTCAATGTCATATGTCATATCAGTTAGGGTATCTTTCGAATTGTATGATGACGTTATTTTGGTGATTTAAAAAATAAATAGATAAATAAATAAATATTTGTGGACAATCTTACACAAATCAACCTAGTCCCAAACTAAGCAAAGCTTGTACTATGGGTACTAAGCGACGATATACATACTTATATAGATAAATAAATACATAAATACATAGCAGACATCCAAGACCCAAGAACAAATATTCGTGTTCATCACACAAATAAATGCCCCGGCCGGGATTCGAACCCGGGACCTCCAGCTTCGTAGGCAGGGTCACTACCAACTAAGCTAAAGCGGTCGTCCACATTCACATTGTAAATAATTATTAATTTCTTCCTTAAGATACAAATTATTATTAGCTACCAGCCTACAACAAAAACAACCTGTTATGATTTAATTTACTCTTATTGCGTAGGCTTGGCTTTGTGCCAAAATCACATGTGGAGTTTAGGAACGTATCCTAATCCTAAGTTACATTAACGCTCAAATTCAAGGTAAAATTATAAGTTATTTTTTTATTGCTCTGCAGAATTATTTTTTTTATAATAATTTGGAGCCAAAGTTTGGAGCAGTGTGAATTTACTTTTCGTTTGTATTTTTAGTTACCATAACAATAACGGTTTTCGTAGTCATGGCAACACAAAGTTTGACAATGACATCCCAAGAAACTCGAGAAAGAGTCAGTTTGTTTCCGTTGTAACCATTTCTTTACTCAGTTCAAGTGAACATAATTTTACTATTTTTACTAAAATGCTACTATTGGACGTTTGTAAACAAAATAAAAAATAATAAGGGTTGATTGGTGATTGGTCCTCTTGAATAATTACAAATATTAAAAAGTCACATTTTCAAACAAAACATTCAAAACAACTTTTGTTTCAATTTCAAATACCATTTTGTTTACGGACCTCACACTTTTTCTAATTATCCAAAACATTTCCAGTGAACGTGCGAACGTATTATTATATTAAAGTAGTTTAATTACCGTCGATCCACATAAGTTTATAATTAAAGCGGTCGTAAATTGTTTAAAGTTGTTATTAACTGACGTAATCAGGCCGTGACTTCATCGGTACATGCCTGCTTTTAACGAAAGTGGTTTCCAAGGGTCGAAATCAGAGCGACGAGGGGAAACTTTCAAAAGTGATTCGCAATTTCCTGCGCGAGCGGGGGAATGAGTTAGCAAGATCAGGCAAGCGATCGCCACTGCCGTAATTTTACTTTCAGTGTGCGGTGCGGTCTTGCAATATGCCGATTGATTAAATAAACATGAACGACCCGTGGGATGTTAAATCCCGACAGGCCGGGCAGTACGTGTCCTGTTTGAAGCTAAATGGAGTGCCGCTGCTTCCACCAGTTGTAAGTACCTTTGTATTATCCTAAGTATTAGCAGCAAAGTAATAGGTGTGACAGTGCGACAAAGTGCGCAAACTCTTCAATTCCGCGCTACTTAGACTTGATTGGATCCTACTTTGAAGGGGATGTTGTGTATGTTGGGCATAATATAACTTCTTACCTAAATAAGTATTAACACTACCTACCTACAAGATAAATATTCAACTAAGTGAAGGAGAAAATTGCCGTATCATATCAGGAGGCCAAAAGACACTTTTTTTAGGGTTCCGTAAAACGGGACCCTATTACTAAGACTCCGCTGTCCATCTGTCCCCAGGCTGTATCTCGAAATTCATGATAGACAGTTGAAATTTTCACAGATGATGTATTTCTGTTGCCGCTATAACAACAAATACTAAAAAGCAGAATAAAATAAATACTAAAAAGCAGAATAAAATAAATACTAAAAAGCAGAATAAAATAAATATTTAAGGGGGCTCCCATGCAACAAACATGATTTTATTGCCGTTTTTAAAGATAATGGGATGGAACCCTTTGTGCGCGAGTCCGACTCGCACTTAGCCGGTTTTTACTTATTGAATAAACACAAATTAGATTAATGACATTATAGATCGTCCCACAAAACTGTAACAACAGTTTGTCTGTGGAATCGGCAGTCTCTTGTTTACACTTTAGTTTTGAATTAATTATTAATTAATAAAATAACTTAGGAGTATTATGGATAGTCCATTCGAGAACCTACTGATGAAGCATTACCCAGAGTCTAAGTAATGCTTCCTTAGCAGTCTCTTGAACTTATTCCTATTTCGTTCACACCTAATTGCTTCGGGTAAACTATTGAGTAGGCAAACTACTGACAAGACCTCTTAAGTTTATTGATGATATTGATGATGATGATAATCTACATTACCTACGAGCTATATGAGCTATCTCAGGTGTAATATTATTTCTTCATGGTAATGCTTTCTAATTATTCTTAATACTAAGTTAGTTTTGTAAAAACACATTTTTGTTTTTCAGACTCAATTATATTAATTTTATAGTATTGTTAAACATAAGTAAATTGCAAGAAATAAAGATTAAAAATATGATGTTATGGACTAAGGAGGTATTGAACTGGTGTTATAATTTCATTATTTAATTGTTACATATACTAAAACTGTTTTATGAACTATGATTTAGATATATCAGTTGCCTGTCTCAAAAAAAATTATAATATAGCCCATCTCGGCACACAAAGTAACCGCTATGTGGAATGTTGATTCAAAGATCATTGTCCGGAAAGTAGGCTCTAATAGTGAAATGTCTGTACTGGCTAGATGGTTGGGCGAGGGTTAGATACAGAAAGTGTTATTCCTGGACACAGTGTGATAATCAGGAGGTTCCTCTCTCTGTCGCCCAAACGTTAAAAACCTAAATTAATACAGTGGAATATTGAGAGAGTGCATAATAATAAAATTCTAATTTGTGTACATTTTCAGCTGTCCAAAGAATGTCGAAAAGAAATGCAGTACTACAAGCTTCTTGCCAAAGAAGTGGAAAAACGAATAGCTGTACTCAAAGCATATGTTGGAGACAGTGATGAAGACTCCGCTCAGGACAATACCAATGCCCCGGACCTTCCACCAGAGTATGAACAACCATGTGAGCTTCCTGAAACGGTTTTGCAAGTCTTTAACGCTAATATTTCATTCAGGGAAGACAAGTTACAAGACAGTTTATCCGACTGTATGGATGTAAACTCGCCTGATTTAAGTAATAGTATATCTTGGAACAGTAATGCATCCCGTAGCTTGCCGAAATTCACAGCTGATATTATCAACAATGAAATCATTAATAGCAAAAATACGAGTCCGCAACACACACCGCAACCTATCGATCCTCCTGAGCGGGACTACAGTACCGCGCCTAAGAAAAATACTCCAAATGGAAAAGAGAAGGAAATTCTCACTGAAAAAGAGACTACATACGATAACAAGAAGCCAGATAGACAAATCGTAGATTTATTATGTGTTGAATTCAACATTAGTAAAGAACCGCTCCTGTCTGACCCAATTCCAGACATGACTTTGGTGGATGGGCCTCCGTCTCTTGGTGCTAAAAGTTTCACTGGGTCTTTGAATAACATTCATAGAGAAAGTGTCAGGGATGCTTCTACATTAGTTCGTCAAAGTTCATACACAGTGCTGAACCCAAGTCCCTTGTTAATGGCTCATTTAAAAGTACAATCACTGAGCACTGGGGTCGACATGACTTCTATTTCGATGAGTGAGTCCTTGTCTAACCTGAATACGCCAAAGAAGCGCAGGAGTTGGGACCTGGAGTCAGCCAAAATCAAATGGTCATCCATGGCTCACGAGCTAAAAGAGAAAACCTCAGCACATTCCAAAACAGATATGAATAAAAATCTTTCTAAACAGCCTGTTAAAAAAACTCAGCAGAACAGTCAGCCTAGGTCTAAGTCTGTACAGGAGAAACCTAAGCGTGGCAGTTTGCCGGGAAAGAATATCCCAAAATCAGAACCGGTTGAAAAGTCAAAAAAATTTACTCTGAGTCCATATACAAACATGAATTCTACAAATGTGAAAAAAGCAAGTAAACCAGTTAATAATCAACCATCACCCAAAAAACTGATATCTGACTGTGAGGACCCGGCAGCTAAAGTGAAGGAGTTATATGAGAAAATACAGAATCAGCAGTTACATCAGATGGCTAGCTTAGTTGAGAAACAGAAGCGGGAACAAATGCTGCTACAACAAGTTTTTGATGAACAGAACAGCATATTATACAGGCAACTTAAAACAATATGCCCTAAATCGCCAGTTGAAGCGAAAGCCGCGTGGGCCGACAAAGTAGACCGAGGACCGGTCAGTTTAAGTCAATTGATAAATCACAAGTCTGAAAACAGCTCTATAACAAACACACTAACTGACACCCACACCAATTTAGAGAAATGTGCAGCCATTTTAAAAAAGAGCAAGGATATAACTGGTAGTATAAAGAAGACTAGTCCTCAGAGCTCTGTTGACGGGAGTAGAACGCGTACTCACTCTCCTAAACGTAGAACATCTAGGAAGCTAAGCTATGATACTTCGTCTTCGGAATTTGAGCCGATTCTAACCGATCGAACGAACGACACTATGGTGGGATTGAACGTGACTTTCACGTCTGATAGCGATGAGCCGACTTTCATGCGTAAGCGGCCGTCCACAGGCGGTTCTAAGAATGAATCGGAGCATTCTGTTCAGGCTGTGCCGGCACACAGGGCTGTACCAGCCAGGACGGAACCCACACCCGAACAGGTAAGTTGCTACTTCAAAATGTTTTTCCTGGATCAGGACCAGGAAGGCTAGCACAATTTGCTGCCGAGTATAGTATCCCAATTCCCACGCGACTCAGGAGGATGGTAAATTTCTCTACTCAAGTCGCGTCGCAGCGGCAATTGTGCTAGCCTCGCAGGGCTCGGAAACCGGTTTCGTCTTTATACAATTAACGTAAAATTTCGGTTAATTGCGTTTTATCATTTATTTCGTAGATGAATGCTAACAAAAACAAAATTTAAAATAAAGATGAAGATATGAGAAATACATTGGATGATATCTCAAAAATAGTAAAAACCGTTTCTGAGCCCTAATGATAGATAAGATTCGATTCATTTATTTCCTTTAAAAAATATGATACCATTATTTTGCATAAAAATTAAAATGGGTTCACCAAACGATCATCTATCTATAGGTATAGTAATTTAAAATATAAAATAATGATAGTGAAGTCACAAAAAATGGCATATTTGTAGGAGTAGTAATGAAAGTCAAATCAACAAAAATTTAAGAACCAAGTATTTCGATGCGCAATATATGTATAGATAGTGTCAATATGTCTTGATTCATTTACAACTTTTTATATACTTAAAAGGTTTGTTTTGACGGGTCTAACGCGATATTTATGTATTTACCTTTTTTACCGACGTTTCGACACGGGTTTCGTGGTCGCGGATGGGTCATTGTCAGTCGGAAAAAAAAAATTTTGTCCATTCGGTGGTCAATAGTTAACGGCTTGTGTGCATGTACTTTACGTTTTTATTACATGGATTTGTAGACACGGAATTACAGATTATGCGGGTTATCAGATCAATCGAACATTAAGCTTTGTAGCCCTTAACTTTTGACATGTCCACCGAAAAGACGCGCACCTAAATCTGACAATGACCCGGATATGACTTTTTATATGACTCAACTGTCATGTAAATTTTGTTATTTGTACTTAAATGTTTTATATATGCACTTTGATCTGTGATCGTCACAGCTTCCACGGCTTTCCACACTTCCCGCAGCACTTCACTTCCCCGTGTCCTCATCCTTACCTGATGTAATTTTTGACGTTCCTCAACAGTTCTGCCTTCTCCTTTACCCAGAGAATCAACTTTACTAGTAGTCTCAACCTCAACAGTTCTGTCTTCTCCTTTACCCAGATAATTAACTTTACAAGTAAGTAAACTCAACCTCAACAGTTCTGTCTTCTCCTTTACCCAGATAATTAACTTGACAAGTACTTAGTCTCAACCTCAACAGTTCTGTCTTCTCCTTTATCCAGAGAATTAACTTTACTCATAGTCTCTACTTCAACAGTTTTGGCTTTTCCTTTACGCAGAGAATTAACTTTACAAAGTAGTCTCAACCTCAACAGTTCTGTCTTCTCCTTTACCCAGAGAATTAACTTTACTCATAGTCTCAACTTCAACACTTCTGGCTTCTCCTTTACCCAGATAATTAACTTTACAAGTAGTCTCAACCTCAACAGTTCTGTCTTCTCCTTTACCCAGAGAATTAACTTTACTCATAGTCTCAACTTCAACCGTTCTGGCTTCTCTTTTACCCAGATCAGTAACCACTTACCATCAGGTGGGCTATCAGCTTGTTTGCCTCCGACGTAGTATAAAAAAAAGATAATAAACTTTACAAGTACCTGTCTCAACCTCAACAGTTCTGTCTTCTCCTTTACCCAGAGAATTAACTTTACTCAGTCTCATCTTCAAAGTTCTGGCTTCTCCTTTACCCAGATAATTAACTTTACAAGTAGTCTCAACCGCAACAGTTCTGTTTTCTCCTTTACCCAGAGAACTAACTTTACAAGTAGTCTCAACCGCAACAGTTCTGTTTTCTCCTTTACCCAGAGAACTAACTTTACAAGTAGTCTCAACCGCAACAGTTCTGTTTTCTCCTTTACCCAGAGAACTAACTTTACAAGTAGTCTCAACCGCAACAGTTCTGTTTTCTCCTTTACCCAGAGAACTAACTTTACAAGTAGTCTCAACCGCAACAGTTCTGTTTTCTCCTTTACCCAGAGAACTAACTTTACAAGTAGTCTCAACCGCAACAGTTCTGTTTTCTCCTTTACCCTGAGAACTAACTTTACAAGTAGTCTCAACCGCAACAGTTCTGTTTTCTCCTTTACCCAGAGAACTAACTTTACAAGTAGTCTCAATTTTATATTTTCCAAGTCAATGCTTCTTTGAACACAACCCTCCTGCGTTTGCCAACTTCACATGTCATACTTCCACTCCCCAATTATAATAGCCTTTTTATTCTGACAACAGTTACAGTGTTTGCTAAATGTAGTGTGTAGAATCAGCTTATAACGATTCCGCATATAACATTTGACCGCTTTTAACGACTACTAAATCACCGACGTTAGGACTCATACCAAACATTTTCAACGAAAATTAGTCCGAATTGTGCGACGTTCTGTTAGTGCGACGTAATATCGCGGGTCCCTTGACCGTCGCTGTATCTGGATTCTACTGTATTTCAATTTCTCAAGGCCTCCTCCAATCTTCTCCACTCTGGTCTTCTCCAACCACTCTTCCCCAAGTCTTTCCCGCTACCTGTCTCATATCATCTTCCCATCGCTTCTGACTCTCGCTTCCCTTCACTTCCCAATTAAATCTCCCTATGTTAACTTGGCACAATTTTATGTACATCCCTGTTGACACCGGTGATGGTTGTAGCTGGCCGCAGCGACCACTATAGTGGCCCACGCGAAGGGCTACCTCGTGCGGCGACTGCTCCGCACTGAGCGGGTCCAGGCGACGGTGCAGACAATCCGAGACGCGTTGTTATGCGCGCTGCAGATGCACCAGGATCGCGCGGGAATCAGGGGCGCTGATGTGGACTTGCACCGCAGGCTTATTCAGCAGGTTTGGCTTGGGTTACAAAAAGAGGGGTTATCTAAAAGTTTTTCAAACATTTAAGCAGAAAAATGGGAAAGCTACCGTGCTTCAGACATGCTGAGTTGGTCTTTATAATGTCTTACTCCAAGAAAATAAGATCTGACCATCCGGATCGTCAATAAGTGACGTCACTATCGACGACACACACACTTGCGACCGCATACTATTGATTGGCTCGATGGCTGTTTAGTGTCACCCACACTACTAACCAATGTACCAGATTGTTACATTGATCATGTCTGACCAATATAGATCAAACGGAAGTATGTACATACCTCAATAAATTCGTGATAGTATATTTTTGAACAAACCTATGTCCTACTGTTTGATATACAGATGTTTGCGTAGTTATTCGTCAAGTTATGCGTGTATGAACATGATGTTTGATGTTCCATTGAGTTAAGACTGCACCGAGCAAATTTCTGAATAATTGCGATGGTTGGATCACTTGCTGTATTATTATTACTAAAGCTTGAATTCTGTAATTCCTATATATGATATTTAAGGATACACTCTACACGTCATGTGTTTCAGAAACATAATTACTTATAGTTTTCTTCACAAAAATTCAATCCAAAGTTAGCTCTACTAAAGGAAATAAACGCAAACTACAACGTTAATACTTTATGAAAGGTCTTCAATTTTTGAATAGTAACAAAACTACATGTTATCTAGGTCGTATGTGTTTAACATTTGCAAAATGTGGAGATTTTTTTAACAATGCAAAGGAAATTCCGAAAATTTGACCGGCCGCCGTAGTTTTCTTGCCGGCAGATGGGCTCCGGCCCTCAATGGGAGCAGACGTATGCTGCTTTTCTCAGTTTGACATCTCATAAAAACACGCTTTTTGACAGCTTGCTCGTATACAAATACAAAATATATACCACACACAAAGATTGCATTAATTGAAGTAGGGTAAATAAATGTTGACGTGTGGCTATTGAAGATTCTTTTAACATGGAATTATTAGTATTAGCCATTCGTTATAACATAAAAATGCAATCTTTGGTCCCCAATGTTTACTAATGCAACTAAATTATAATGATTTCCTTTACGAAAAGGCATTTTAAACGTAAAAAGGTTACCGATGTATTTCAGTTCAAAGTAATTTACTTTTTATAAATTGGCCACCCAGAACGGAACGTTATGACATTTATGTCACTCATCATATTTCAAATTAAAATTTGTAAACAAATTGTATTTTTATATTTCAATAATTTAACGAATCTAATGTAATATTTTATGTGTATATGTACGGCGCTTTCACGTCAAACAATGATTACCTAAATCGCAGAATCTGCATAAACAAAACATATCCCAGAATCTGTACAAACAGGCACAATTATTATGGTGCTTTGAACAGAAGTTTATAAAATATCAGCGTTATACCAAGAAACAGATCTAGAGTGCTCTCTTGCAGCGGAAGCAGAAGAAAGAATATCGGAGTTTCTTCGCCAGTTTGAGTGATGTGGATTTAAATTGTGTAGTGTCTAAGCCGCCTGGTCATAATATAATTATACCTAGAATGAAAATAATAAACCTATGTTTCATTTATAAATAATAAACCAAGTAGTTGTTGGGGATGTGGTGACAATGACGATGTCTAACAAACAAATATGCAGTAATTACTTATAATATTAAACTGCGCTAGTTTCTATCTAAAGCTTTCATGCGTTGGAAATCCCGTTGCTTTGATTTTGCAGAAGTAAGTACTTTGGGGCTATTCATAAATTACGTCATTTCAAATTTGGGGGGGGGGGGGGGGGGGTCATAACATAGGATGATGGTAGCATGACGTAGGAGGGGAGGGGGGTCAATCCCAAGATGACATCATCTCTCGCATCTTTAAAAAGTGTTTTAATGAGTAAAAAAGGAATGAAATTCGTGTTTCTATAAACTGTTAATGCTATAAAAAATTACCTACTAAACTTGAATCAACAATAAATTGTTATAATAAATAAATAGCTAATGAAATTGGCTGGAGGCTCTGATCAAGAACCACATGATTCCAGGCCCGATTTGATTCAGAACTTGGAGGAGTGGGTGGAGTCCCCATGGGAAAACACTAAATGAATAAAAATTGTTATTTGATATTTAGAGTTGATTCTTAATTTGTTGTTTTGTTGATTGTTTTAACTTTAAAGAAATAATAATAACTAAATCATTTTAAATAGTTTTTTATTGAAAAATTAAGCTAAGAACGCATTTTTTGGAAATGACATCATTTTATTTGATAGGGGGGGGGGGGGGGGTCATTCGAATTAGGGTCAAAAATCGTCAAAAATAGATGACGTAATTTATGAATAGCCCCTATGTCGCATCGCAATAATTGTCTCGACGTTATAGTAAACGAATAGCAAATAATAATAATTGCTATTTATTATTGATGAAAATAGACGCAATGTTAACCATTATTGAACCTTATGTCGTTGCAATAAGGTTCACGGATGTTCAGTTAAGTGTCATCGACGGCACGATTGCTCACACTAGAAGAATATGTAAACGCATCGTGCTAATTATTCCTTTCAATTATGGACCTTATAAGAAGTGTATAAAAGTTAATTTGTCAGAGCTGATACAGTAGTGGTCCGGCCAAGTTCCACAATTGCAGACTGTTACAATGACTTTCTTGATGATATTTGTTATATCATTAGGTTTTATAGTGCTTGTCATTCACGATAACGACGATGCGCAGGGAATGTCATACTATTCTATGCGCAATTCTGCGGATTGGGTTACGACGGGAGGTCGTGAATAACAAGAACTACCTATAAGGTTAGGTACTGGTTCCTCAAATACAAAGTTGATTCACAATATTGCTGCAGTTATCCCGTGCCGTATAAATAGTTTCAGTAGTTATTATATATATTGTAATAAAACTACCGCTTCTTCTCTTAAAACTTGCATTAAATCAGTGTCCATTTTAGAGTTAACCAACTGATAAACAGAAAATAATCAATTTATGAAAAATTTTGCTTAAAATAACCTATTCAAGGTACAACATATACTCGTATCATGAAAATCACCAAGTAAACTCTCAAAATAAGTACCTAAGTCATAAACATAAAACAGTCATAACATGCAGGAACCGATTAGGAAAATTCTTTCTCTGTTTTAAGTTGTATAAAAATGAGTCTGTGAGGAAAGGGCAAAACAAAATACATTTTACAAAACAGGGGTTTGACAAGTTTTATTTTATAAACAAGGAACTGAGTATTTTACTACCACAAATTCCAAATTCAAGACATTTTCAGATACAACTAATACTTGAGTTTTGGTTACAGATCAGAACTTGACGATTTTTGTTACACTTCTCTTATGCACCAAGAAACCTTTAAATATTCAAAATCTATATTGTCATAAGTTGACATAAACATGGGTCAATGACCCGACCCAGCAAAATGAGGTAGTGTGCGTGAATAATGCATGTGTGGGTTAATTGGGTAAATTATTAAAAAAATTGAAATTTGACAGGCGCTGAGAATTTACCCCGCACGATAGGCCCTTAAATGATGTGTAAACATTGCAATTTGTATTGTCTGGGATCGCTTCGCTTGCCGTGGTGTTAATGTCAGTCGGGTGCACTGTATTATAATATGTTTATTAATTGACAACAACAACAATAAATACTCATAATTGCACACCTCAAAAAGAACACAGTACAGAACATTAGGTTTAAAGTAGGGTGTTAACGAAGTGTCGTGTCCACTGCCTCACGAACCTTTATAAGTGGTAATTTACCTATATCGCAGTTCTTTATAACTTCGTTGTTCGTAGCATGGACTGCAAATACTGGATCTGACATGTCCGTATGGAAAAGACAGCCAACACCCATTTATCGGCCAATTATTCCCATCAAACTCATAATGCCATATTCCCTAATCGTCATTTAGTCAAAATGCCATATTCCCAAATCGTCATTTAGTCAAAATGCCATATTCCCAAATCGTCATTTAGTCAAAATGCCAAAATCCTTATTAGGTTTCTCTCACTTTATATAGACCTAAATTACTTTTTCAAAATAGGTACCAGTGAGATGGCGTTTGTAAACCAGACCACTACCTCGAAGAACATCACTTGGCAACGGCATCTTTTGCAGATTTGTTGCTGCCTTTAGGAATGAAAAATGTTATTTGTCGGGCTTTCCACTACGGCAGAAGACGTGCTAAATCTTGTGTAATTTTGGAGAAGTGAATCTAAATCAAGTGTGTTATATCAGACTGTCATTATGGGACCCGTAGGAGGTAATTTTTTATTTTACGTATGTAGGTAACGTATGTGTTAATAGACCAATAGTTTTTTTTCTTTTAAAGTAATTATTATCTTTTTTTATTAGGAAAATCTTTTAAATTGTTGCGGGAGACTTATGGGAAGGATTAAAAAACTTTTCCATCTTACTCTGCTTAATTTGGGACTCTGGCATTTTGACATTTCAACGGTTTGGCGATCTGGCATTTTGAAATTGTGGGAGCCTAGCTTATGAAAAGCTGATATGTGGATGGTATTTTTAGTGTATAGTTCGGACACAACTCTTAAGGCTAAATTCTGTTAAACAAACGCAAGCAAAACTAGACTTAGAGCTCTGACTGTAAGGTAGATTTTTGCTTGCGCTAATTTGACAGCATTTGGCCTTACAGTTTTGTACGAACTAAGTATAATTCGTTCTAATATAAAGATATTAGATCGAATTGTGTGTTTTATAACGGATATTAAAATTAAAACTAGGTACGTAGGTTATTGTATAAGAGTCTTTTATATCGTTCTAACCCTTTAAACGTCGAAAGTCAAAACGGTTACTCGCAATTTTCAACTCTGTCATAATTTAAGATGTCATTTACGTTGTCACTTTGTCTGATATGTAAGACGTACTGAGACTGAGCTTAAGGGTTAAGACGTTGAAAGAACTAATATATATATGTAAAGTAATAACACAGAAACATAACATAATAACAGCGCGGCCACGACATTAAGCGAATTGCGGTGAGGCAAGCGTTTATCTGTTGGAAAACCGCTGCCGCCGCCGCTTGAAGTTGGGGCCGGGCCGTAAAGAAATAACGCGAAACATCAGAGATCCTCCTCACAAGTCAGATAACTTCATGCTATAGACCAGTGGTAAAGCAACTGTTTGGTATACAGATAACGGCGGCGTGTTACTCGCTGCACGACACGTTTGTGGCGAGCGCGCCGGCGGAGCGGTGCGCGCTCATCGCCGCCGACCGACAGCGCCGGCGGCAGCTTGTGGCGGCGCCCGCGCCCGCGCCCACGAGACACTATAGACAGAAGACGTGAGTCACAAACTATACTTTATCTACACCCATATAGTAAATCCTCTTTAATAAGTTCAAAAACCGTAGATAAGACCCCGCTTTATTTTTTTATTTATTTAATTCTGAACAATATACATTGTGTTGAATATACATATAATAATTTAAATCAGTTATATAGTAACAATAATTCATTAGATATAAAAAAAAAAAAAATATAATATACTGTGCAGGAAGCTTCTCGCGGTTGCGCGCGACCCCTATAAGAACACCAAATATAATACTCTTACGAGATCACGTACAACCTTAACGACACGCGCGGGCCGGCCTGTCGAGGCTAACATGGCGCACGCCGGCGAGACGTGCCCACACGAAACACATGAAAGAGGATTTAATATATGGATGTAGATAAAGTAGTGTATGCAACTGTACATAATTAGGCATTAAAACACTCGTGTGACCTTATTATGAAACGAGCCGAAGGCGAGTTTTAATGCCCCTCATTATGTACCAGTTGCATAAACTACTATTACGGGCGGTACGGTCGACATTTGTCGAGTCTGTCACTCGGGTATATTACTCGTATTTATATCACACCTGACCCCTATCTCACCAACTCGATAATTGTCATCTGATCTGACAATGACAATTCCAAGTACACTTCTGAGTCGTCACGTAAAGATGGGTGTTGGATAGCATCGATACTTACCGGCCCGGCAATGTAAACCGAATTGTCAATGTCAGGTGACAATTGTTGAGTTGGTGAAATAGGGGCCTGATCATAAAGTGGCAATTCCTGCACACTCCGCGTGCAGGAAACCCCACTTCCTGGTCAGGGGTGACATAACATTTTGTAGTCCCCACGGGCGGTAATAAAGAAAGCCTCGGCCTTGCCTTCGGCTTGGGCGTCGAATACCTACGATCTATTGCCGCCCTTGGTGAGTTAGCTATTACGGGCGGTACGGTCGACATTTGTCGCCGCCGTCTTGTAGTCACTCGGGTATATTATTTGTGGTTGTGGTCCGCTAGCTAACGCCAAGCAAAAAAAGGATTGGCAGCTAGGATTATTCATCACAATTTTTATACGGACTTTTAGACTTCGAGTGGTCGCGTCACGCTCTATTGAGACCGATCTGTCATCACGGACAGGGTTATTGTAGCCTTTCATATCATGCTGACGTCACATTTCCCCATGACAAAAACCTCATAAATGAAATAAATGTGTTTGTCGCCGTTATCCATTAGGTGATACAAGGCCCAATCGTTGGTCAAATATCATAAAAAAATACAGTACAGTTGACGTCTACATTGTGTGCTAGGGATATAATGTCGCAAAGCCACAGCGGGGCGTTTCCGGCGCGCGCGCCGCGAGCGAGCGCGAACTCGCTCACGATGACGCAGTCCAACTACGGTAACACACAGTAATGCGGCCGCGCGGAGGTACGGTGCAGTTCTGTTATAAGTGTTATAAGATCGGTGTGACTCCTAAGATCGGTGGCGGGTTTTTTTGCATTTTATGGCATCGCATTTTGAGTGGAAAATACACCAAAGCTGCTGCCGCGAATGGCATTCGAAATTTTCCTCCTCCGTCGCACTTGCATGTTTGCACATAAGTGCGACAGAGAGGGAAAACTTCGTTCGTGGTTCGCGGTAGCACTCCAGCCTGCACGGTTTTGGTCGTAAACATGACTATAAAACCCATTCTGATAGCTCCTTAATCTAATAAATGAGCTTAGTTACAAAACTTAAAATATATTTTCCCCTGTAACAAAATCGTGGATAGCACGAATTTCCGGTGGAATACGGTTATCAAAACTTAAAATGTATTTTCCCCTGTAACAAAATCGTGGATAGGACGAATTTCCGGTGGAATACGGTTATCAAAACTTAAAATGTATTTTCCCCTGTAACAAAATCGTGGATAGGACGAATTTTCGTTGGAATACGGTTATCAAAACTTAAAATGTATTTTCCCCTGTAACAAAATCGTGGATAGGACGAATTTTCGGTGGAATACGGTTATCAAAACTTAAAATGTATTTTCCCCTGTAACAAAATCGTGGATAGGACGAATTTCCGGTGGAATACGGTTATCAAAACTTAAAATGTATTTTCCCCTGTAACAAAATCGTGGATAGGACGAATTTCCGGTGGAATACGGTTGTCAAAACTTAAAATGTATTTTCCCCTGTAACAAAATCGTGGATAGGACGAATTTCCGGTGGAATACGGTTATCAAAACTTAAAATGTATTTTCCCCTGTAATTAAATCGTGGATAGCATGAATTTCCGGTGGGATACGGTTAACAACGGCCTATGATTATGAGCCTTATCCAATCCTTCGAATCAAACGGTCATCTCTATCAACGCAAATCGAAAAAAAAAAACAGTCACTCGGTAGCACATTACATATTGCGAGCGTTATTGAGGAGGATACTTTTTCTTCATCATTTTTGTCATTGCAAAGTACCTTTGAGAACAAATACTATTTCGTAAAGAGTTGCCAATGCATTTGTAATCAATAATTGCGGCGTACCTTCGTGAGACTGAAATAGTTGCATTATTACTAGTAATGTCGTCATGAATGTTGCTTGTACCCATTTCGTTTGCGAATGTTATCAGTTGTAATTATTATTGTAGTTTGCAGTTAACACAATGTCATGTAGAATGCTAAGGCCCGTCTCCCACGGGGCTACTCCTAAAGCGGGTATTACACTGTCCTGAATTCAGGACACTTAGAAGGGTTCGGACCTATACGTTAGAGCGAGATGCTTCAACTCCCCTCCACCAGTTAGGACGCCTGATTCAGGACAGTGTAATACCCGCTTAAGCGATTTGTTTCATACGGGTATCCTACGCGTCGCTTTCGAGTCGCCGCCATACATATTCGTCGTCGACGTGTTTCGTCGTGTGCTAAACGAAGCGAATATGTATGGCGACGACTCACAAGCGACGCATTTTATACACAAATGAGTAGCCAAGTGATAGATGGGCCTAAATGTACAGCTTTTAATCAATGTTAATGTCTTTAATTATGCTTAATTCTTGTGTTGTCTTTATGTGTATTTTCTGTACATGTTGTATGTCCTCTTTAGATTGTAATCTATGTGTCGCATGCAACAATTAATAAAACTTTGCACGATAGAAAGAAAGAGAAGTCAGTTAAGGTAAGGAAGGGTTAGAATAACAGGAATTTTGGTGGAGATAGACAATAAAGTATCTATTAAGTTTTTGTCTTTACCCAGCGTTCCTTTTACCCCACTTAACCTTAGTAATAATTTTATTATCCAAAGACATAGTTTATCTGATGTTGTTGCTTGAATGCAAGCGCATGCGAAAAGCACTTCGGTCTTTCTTCTTTTATGAGTATATCGTAACTGTTTGATTCGGCTCTACCTCTCTTTCTAGCAGTGTATCGTCTAAGTTGCATCGAATGATCAAAAGTTAACCTCTTGACCGCAACAGTAAATTACGTAAGTCCTGTCTCACACGCCATAGTCTGTAGCGAAAGACGGAAAATGAACCTTGATTGATAGTACGTAAGCACTGTACGTGTTGTCATCTATACATGACAGTGGCGTTGTAGGTACGGCGGCTTTGTTTTTACGTGATCGTGGCGGTCAAGAGGTGAAGCTCATGGTATTGACAAGGGATTTAGGGTGCCTTTCCATTAGAGCTATGCTATGCAACTTTGCTATGGATGCGTTCGAAATCCACCAATCACATTCGTTGGTACACATAGCATAGCTCTGGTGGAAACGGGTTCAGCTATGTTTTTTATATAAAAATGTGCGTGCTGTGGATGCGTGCTATGGATGCGTGCTATGGATGCGTGCTATGGATGCGTGCTATAGATGCGTGCTACGACTGCTACGCATCCTCGCAGCTGAGCATAGCTCTAATGGAAAGCCTTAGAATAAGTAACATTGAGGTTGTGGTCCACAGAGACGTTTAGCCCCAAGCTGAGCTCGCGGCACATGCCGTGTCCGCACCGCCGCCCCTGGCGCTGACCAAGGCCGCTCCCGCGATGTTCCTCCGACTTCTGCTGCCCTGGTGGTTCTCACACTCAACTACAATGAGATGTAGAGTACCCGGCGTTATGCACATCGTGCTTTGGAAAGAGACTCGACCATATATCGATTTAAACTTACACGATTTCCACACATTATTATTGGAAAACGTAAACAAAAGGTAAATAACGACCGCTTTAGCTTAGTTGGTAGTGACCCTGCCTACGAAGCTGGAGGTCCCGGGTTCGAATCCCGGCCGGGGCATTTATTTGTGTGATGAGCACGAATATTTGTTCCTGGGTCTTGGATGTTTTCTATGTATGTATTAAGGTATCTATTTATCTATGTATTTATTTATGTACGTATATCGTCGCTTAGTACCCATAGAACAAGCTTTACTTAGTTTGGGACTAGGTTGATTTGTGTACAATTGTCCAGAAATATTTATTATTTATTTTCTCTTTATTTATTTTATTATTATTATAAATGTACGCGATTAAGTCCCGTTTTCCAATAATAATGAGACTCGGCCAATTTCGGATTCACAGGGCGTTGTCTCACACGACCTTTGTCAGAAACTATAGATATCCAAAGTTTATATGTCATCGATTTGACGTACTTTAATTAAGTCCATGAAGTGCAGTATTTATTTGGTATGAAACGTCAATAAATGATTGATAGACGTTTACCAGTGTTCGGAAATCGACGTAAACATTCAGTTGTGTCTTTCCAAAGACACGTGCAATATTTATTGCCGGTTACTTTAACGTGTGACGCGTATTTACACCTATGTTGTTGACTGTACACCGACGTCTCTCTGCCCTTGTATGATTCTCATCGACCAAGTCGGAGATTCTACTAGGTACAGAGGAATTTGAACTGTATACATATACAACAGCTACGTTTCATATTTGAATGGACTTCACTGGCCGTAAGCCGCTTCACAGCGGATGCGAGATTCCATTCAAATATGAAACTATACTACTGTGTATAAAGTTCAAATTCCTCTATACTTAGGAGAATGCTTGACCGACCGATGAGAATCATACATTATCATAAATGATATTTTCTATGATCTTAAAAATGTAGTGATAACTTATGGTTGTTAAAACGTTATCCACTCGCGAAGCTTCCCTAAGTAAGTGCCTGGCTTAACACTTGTAGTTACTTTGTCACAATATATCACAAAATTAGGATTAAAGTTGCCTTATTTGATAATAATGTAATTCGGTGTAACCAAAATTCGATGTAGGTTTTTGGTAAGAATTTTTAACGGTTTTGCACGATTTTTTAATAAGTATTTGTGTCGTTCGAAGGCACTAGGTAAGGCTTTGTCCATGGTCTAAGAACAGGTCTGGCAATCGTGACACAAGTGACGTCACTGTCGACGACACACACACGTATCGCATACCATCGATTGGCTCGATAGCAGCTCAAGTAGTGTCACACACACTACTAACCGATGTACCGGATTGCCACACCTGGCGCAGTATATAATTGTATCATGGCTTAGGGCTTATCCAGAAATCACGCGAGGTTTCAAAGGGGGGGGGGGAGGGGGTTACGAAAATCTCACTACTGATCACGATGGGGGAGGGGGGGTACAAAGGAAACCTCACGTGTATTTTTTTCTGCACCTACAATAGATTTAGATTTCATTTATTTCACAATCAAGCCTTACCGAGAAATGATATCTACTCATGTAGCATTTTCTTAAAAAATAGAAGAAATTACACAATCACGTTTTTATAACGCATATACCTACCAAAATAAGCACAAGATCAATTAATATACTTAATTTTCTTAAAAAAATTCATCGGTGGTGATAAATTCAATAAATACACGTGAGGTTTCGTGGGGGGGGGGGGGGGGGGGGTCGTCCAAAACCTCACCAAAGATCACCAAGGGGGAAGGGGGGGGTCTAAAAGTGGCCAAAAAATCCTCGCGTGATTTCTGGATAAGCCGTTAGTCTGCTGGCCAGTAAGGTCGATTTTTGATGGCATCGGTATAACATTACCGTCCTTATGTCCGGACCAGACCACAACGCCACATTTTATTGTTTAACTTTCGTATGCTATTATGGCACTGGCAGTGGTGAAAAACTTAATTTTTCGTTACTTGCAGAGTTAATTTTAAATAACACTGTGCTTAACATTCGAATTTTTTTTTTTAGGTCGCATCTAATGACATTTCTCTCTATGGTTGTAAATTTTGGATTATGAAAATAATACGTTATTATAAAATACTAATTACACTCTAGTCATGTCTTTTGATCTTTTTAAAATGGCGGTGTATGAGATTTTAATTTGTATGAACGATCATGCGTAATATTTAATACTAATATCAGATAGAATTCGTTAAAACTGTATCTTGTAAACTTTGTGTACTGTCAACAGGAAATAATGCCAAAATGTATTCCTACGGGCTTGCATGTATGGAGTTTGTGTGAAGTATTTTTTATATCTTGACATGTTGCATGTACGATTTTGTAATACCCATTTAAATATAAACCCCCTAAAAAGTGAGATTATTTTGTAATATTATTGTGAAACAAATCTGCAATAAATATAATAAACTATGTTATGGATTTTATTTTTCGGTAAATCCCTTTTATTTATTAAGAAAAAAACGCATTTTACGGCTTTTTTTATTTTGTTTTCCATATACAGACCCTTCCGATTTCAACATTAAAAATATCTGATAAATTTGGTTTACGTAAATCAATGAAGTTCACATAAAATAGTAAAAAATACAGACGCGTTCAGTGATGACGTGAGCAAATAATTAACACTAGTTTTATAAATATATGAAAGTTAATTTATCATAGACAATAAATGTTAAGCGTGGTCCAAGCACAAAACGAGTAAAACTTCACACTATTACACTATGTACACGCGCCGCCAATCTCAATGTAAAAAACCGTCGCGGAACCTTCGCAAGCAACGGCAGCTATTATGCTTTTAAATGCCTTGTTAGCAGGATTCGAAAATGGCAAGATCCTTGATAATTATCAATTTATCACTGATGTAAGCAATACTTTTATATTTTTCGCTTCATACACGTGAGCGCACATTTGCCTGATCGATTCCTCTGTTATTATCAAACTATAATTATCACGATAAGTATCCCTTCGAACCCTGCTTGTTTTAGGGCCTCGCCGCGGCTCGGCCGCCTAGCCCTCACGCTAGGGTAGAGTGTAGCGTACGTACGGCACTTCCACGTCTTCACCGCTCTCGTCGTTGCAACACAACTCGAAAACAAGCGCCCTCACATGAGGTTCTAACTTCTTACGTGACACACTCGCTACCACCTCGGACATCGGCAGATTCAAACGCTCGGCGCACTTCGCTTTCATCATGAAGAACGAATATAGCATACACACACCCTGGGATAACATAGTGATCTCCAATTTATGCTCATTCTTAAAGTAATCTAAGAATTGCTGGAGCGTTATCTCGCCTTTGACTTCGAAGCGATCCCAGAGCGTCCATTTCTTATCGTAATACGTGTTGGTCGGGGCGGCAATGGGCTCTGAGAAGCCGAAGAACGGTAACGCCAAGTTCACGAATCCATTCTTGAATACCTCGAGCGTATTGAAGCCTTGCGCGAGCTTGTATAGTTCCAAACAGACCAAACCGGCGACAACGGAAGTCGTAGTAGCTATGGCCGGGATAATCTTGCCAGCGATCAGTTTGGAGCGGTGGCGGTCAGCCGGCGGTATCTTGTAGTTGGCGGCGCGCAGGTTCGAAGCTGCGACGATGAAGTCCATGTGGAAGTTGGTGTCATCGTCCTTCTCGAACTCGAGGGGGGTGATCTTGAGGCCGGCGAGGGCGGAGGGTGGGGGGAGGTCGCTGAGGATCGACTGCGCGCGGTCAGAGTCCAGTTCGTCGTTGTTCTGTTGGAGTTGAGCGTCGGTCACGGCGATCTTGATGCCGGATTTGGGGCTGAATTCTGGGACCTAGAAAAATGAGGAATAATTAGAAAAGAACGAGGGCATACTATCCTAAAGGTTTAAGGGATGATAGGACTAGGAATACAAAACCATTTGCTATTAGAATAGAGGTAGATTCCTTTGTTTCTCTCGTTTTTTTGTTTTGAATCTAAATTAGATACAACGATTTTAGGGCCGACGCTAGCTTACGCGGGTGCACGGAGCGGGTCATACTAAACTGCGCCCGCGGCGGGCAGTTTAGTATGACCCGTTCCGTGCACCCGCGTAAGCTAGCGTCGGCCCTTAGATTTCAATGTCATTTTGTATTGTATGGTGGCCTGGTGGATTTGGGGATATATTTTAACTAACTTAGCTTCGGATCAGTCACATTCTGGTTATGAT
Source organism: Cenopis cana (assembly GCA_951800055.1). Taxonomy (NCBI): domain Eukaryota; kingdom Metazoa; phylum Arthropoda; class Insecta; order Lepidoptera; family Tortricidae; genus Cenopis; species Cenopis cana. The sequence goes on along the minus strand of OX637485.1, from coordinate 18,346,348 downwards.
GGCTTCTATAACTGCTAGTATAATGTAAGGATTTCATGGGGCGTGTATTGTCACATTAAACAGCGAAACAGATATTTCATTTAGGAGTTTTAGGACCCGTAAAAACATCAAAGACAACTAGATCCCAAATTCCAAGCATATACCTTAGGTATGATACTATCTAGGTCTATAAACGCATTTGCTATCATACCATACAATTTAGTGTGATTTTGTTTCAAAGTTTAACATGCCTATGAAAATATATCTCGACCAAGCCAAGTTTACACCTCGCGTCGACCGCACCGCACGCCAGCGAGGTGCAAACTTAGCTCAATTGAGTTGTAACTAAGCACTTACTGGAACCTCAGCAGCCATCTTCGCAATGCTTTCCCTGTCCGTATTATTCGGCAGCCCGTACACCGTAGCCCTCAAGTTGGCAGCGGCCACGACATAGTCCAGATGCAGTTCATCATGAGGGTCGAATGCGAGGGGCGCGGGACAGCGCTTGGGCCCCGACCAGAAGGGCGCGCCGCTGGTGGTCTGCTGGTCCGGCGGGAAGTTGTACAGGAGCTGCTTGATCTGGTTCGCGTACTGCGCCTCCCAGTGCAGGCGGGCCCACGTCACGCAGTCGGCGAACGTTAGCGGCCGGTCGTTTATTGCGTTCTGGAATATATATGTACGGATGCAATCGCTTTACCTTAAGAGGAGGGGTAGGGCAAGCTCCCTTCGTACAACCTTTGTGCAGGATTTACTTCGTTTGTTGTTTGCATTAAAGTTATGATTTTTGGTCAGTATGCTTATTTTTCTGATAGCTATTTTGTGATGTAATTTTTTTTCTATCGAATTTTATTTTTAATTTTTTTGAAAGATTTGTAAATTTTTACATCACTTTTTTCGCATATCTAATATTTCCAACCAAAAAAATTATATTCGTTAGTGCCAAAACCTACGAATAGTTTTATTCGTAGGTTTTGGCACAGTTTGTATGGAGAATGCCTTGCCCACCCCTGCGCCTTAATAGCACTACAACTATTGTAGTTCATATATAATAACATTTGACGTTCAAAAAGTGTTCTTTGCGAATTTATTTTGAATAAATAATTTTTGACTTTGACTCAAATCAGTTTGGTGTGTTGTGTGCGGGAACAATGTATCTTAACCTTTTCACTGCCATTAACTCTGTATAAAGTCAGAACATTAGGTGCCCCACACGCCAATGACTTCATATGGAGTCGATCAAGTCGATGTAAAGGCGAGCTACGTGGTATCAAATAAGGTTCCTTTTCAGTATTTTGCTACGAAGACTTTGGAGTGTGAGGCACAAATTACAGAATCTACTGTGGCGGTGAATAAGTTAATAATAGCCCTTAATAGGCTTTGATTAAGTTGGAGACTAGGTTTATTTGTGTAAGATTGTCCACAAATATTTATATAATAACTGGGTCACACACGCGTGTGTGAGACGCGAGGCCGTCGCGATTACACCTCATTATCAAGGAGTACGTATTGGTCCGAAACATGTCGAGCGATATTCGACGTTAAAGACGTGAGTGACCCGTTCCTTAATTCCATTCGTTTACCTTAACGCTCTCAACGGCGTCCAACGGCTGGCTGCCCGGCAGCTTCATGGTCCGCTCGAGCCAGTGCGGGTCTGCCAAGTACTGAAAACACAAACAATTCATATAACGATAACTGTTAGGTACTGCGTACTTTTACTTGGGTTTTACTGAGTCGGCAACGCGATTGTGAAACCGCTGGCAGGATTCGAAATTATCAAGATAATTATGGCCTTTGATAATTATCGCGATAATTATCGGATAATTATCCCTGGTATAGATAGGATAAGTTAAATTTATTTTCCTATGTACCAAAAAATAAAAGATTTTGCAGCTTTAGGCTACAATTTCAGGTTATTATCAAATCGATAATTATCAAAACATAAAAATCACGATATTATCATTGAAAATTACCCTTTCGAACCTTGACCCCTGGAGTTGCAAGCATCCACGATAAGCGGTAACCGCACCGCTTATCGTCAGGCGGGCCGTACGCTTGTTTGCCATTGACGTGGTATAAAATAAACATAGGATAAGAATCGAACCTGTGACGCGTGTTCCGCCGCCTGCCGGAACAGTCCCTCGAACTCGTCGCGCGCCCACTGCAGCGTGTGCTCGATGGCGTTCGGGAAGTTCTTGAGCGTGCAGATCGGGATACTCTTCTCTGGCGGGTCCTGGGACGAGCTGTAAGACTCTGTCAGGAATGGAACCACCACCTGGAATATAATAATAAGTCATTTTATGTCACACCTGGCCATAAAGTGGCCATTATCCCACTTCCTTATTAAAACCCACTTCCTGGCCAGGGGGTGACATAAAATTTTGTACTTACCACGGGCGATAATAAAGAAAGCCTCAGATCGCATATTTATCGCCCTTGCCTTCGGCTCGGGCGTAAAATACCTGCGATCTCAGACATTCTTTGTTTTACCGCCCTTGTTAAGTAATGTACTATTATTACACAAGGTGTCTCGTAGTTCAGAGTGCCTCTTGGCATAGGCCTCCTTCAACATCTTCCACTGCGCTGTCGCGCGCCACTCGTCTCCACTAGGCCACGTGTTGCGCTCGAGAGTATGTCGGCGTATCTCGAGCTATCCGTCACTTTCTAACAGCGCCAATCAGAAAAAGACGCGTAGCTCGAGATAAGTCGAGATACTCTCGAGCGCAACATATGCTACGGGCGCAGTTGTTACCAGCTGTGAGTTTTAGGTCGTCTTCCCATCTCGTTCACTGGCGTCCTCTATTTCACTTGCCATCAATGGGGTACCAGACAGAGACTACTTTGCTCCATTTGTCTTGTGGATCTCGGAATATAATTATTGTTAAATTGTTGTTGATTGATGCAGTTCTTTATAGAAAATACACGGTAGACATGGATGGCAATAAGTATACTCTAGACGAACATCTCCTTATTTTGGCTATCACAATATACAAAAATTATTTGATCCTCTTTTTGGTTTTTGCTTTACAATTTGCAAAAAAAGCGTTAAAGGACAGCTTTCTTGCTTATTTAAACACAAGAGGTTCTCGAATTCCAAGCTGTGCTTGTGCACCAGTGTTTCGGAAGAACGCTCAGTAGTCACAACCTAAGATTTGGAGAAATAAAAAAAGAACGAGCAAGTTCCGTCATTCGGACACGAAAGGCTTTCGGTAACTGAAAAATGCACAAAACGAGTTTACTAATTTATATTATTAACGGTTTACCTGCAAAATTAAGTACCGGAATCTCTGTCTACCCTTCTGAGAAAGTGGCGTGATAAATATAAATATTGTATGTACCTCAGAGTTTTTACCTTGGTCCTCCCCCGTTCCTGAAGTGTCCTAGGCGATGAGCTAACCTACCACTGCAATATATGCACTGTATATCCCGCTTATTACCTGAGTGTTGCCCTTGGTTCCGAGGGTCCCGCTCTCCAGTAGCGGTTTCCTGTAGTACACACACCGACGGTCCATGTATATGCGGGCGTCCAAGTTGTCCAGCGCGTTGGCCACTCCGTCCAGCTCCTCGAAGAAGGTGTCGTCGTAGACAGATTCTGTTTCCGGGCACACGCGGTTCTCTTGCGCGAGCACGTTCATTAAGGGGTTCATGCGTTTGATCACCTGCAAGTGGAATTCATTTATGAGTCGTTTTCAAAAAATGTGTACATAGTTAAGGGCTTTGTGAAAACAAAATTACGATAGCATCCTTTGTGTAACGAAAGTTAGCCATACAAAATATATGAGTCATCGTTACACAAAGGAATCAATAGTTAAGTTCTGTTTTAATTAAAGCCCTTAACTATGTTTTTTTTTTTTTAAAACGACTCTTCTATATAATCGTTAGGTAAATGATGATATTGATGATTATAATGGCGAAGTGAAGATGTGATGGGAATGATGACATTGATGTTTTTTTTTTTTTTTTTTTAATTTATTTGGGTAAACAAACAGTCACTACAAAAAGGCTTAGGTATAGTTTGTTGATAATAAATTTTTACAATATGTGTGACCAACACCGTTTACCACTAATTAATTTAAACAATTAAGATCAATCGGAGCTATAAAGATGAGGCACAGTAGCTCCTAGTGTCTCAACGACAAAAGTACATTATATAAATATGCTAAAAAACTACATATGACAAAAGTGTAAAGTGTATGATTATAATGATGAATTTAATATAACAATGACGGGAATGTTGATTATAATGACATTAAGAGGAGGGGTAGGGCAAGCTCTCTCCATACAAACTTTGCGCAGGATTTACTTCGTTTGTGTTTGCATTAAAGTTATGATTTTTGGTCAGTATGCTTATTGTTCTGATAGCTAGTTCGTGATGTAATTTTTTTTTTATAATTTTTTTTATTATTTTTTTTTTTTGAATATTTTTTGAAGTATTTGAAAATTTTCACATTACGATCTTCGCATATCTAATATTTACAACAAAAAAAATATTATATTTGTTAGTGCCAAAACCGACGAATAAAACCTGCACAAAGTTTGTATGGGGAAGGCCTTGCCCTACCCTGCGCCTTAAGGGAATGTTAAAGTTGACTGACCCTGGCGGCGGTGCTGGACTTGGGCTTCTGCACGTCGTAGGGTCGGAAGAGGAACTGGCGGTTGAGGTTGCTCTTCTCGATGAGGTCCATGTCGGTGACGGTGACGCGCCCGCCGTCCGCGCCCACGCCGATCATCGCGAAGTTCTTCAGCAGCTCGCAGCCGATGGCGCCGGCGCCTGGTGGACAAAATGGGGTTTGTGGAGTCCGGTCGTTCATGCTTGTAACGTCATAGTAACTACTTTAATACTAGTGTCTTCTCTTGGAGAATGACGAGAGACATCACCCTGTTATTTGTTGTCATTGACTCGGAGAGACACCTCTATATTAAATTTTTTTTTTTTTTAATATTTATATCTTATTATTTTTATTTTTATTTGATGGTTTGAGACCATGTACACCTTTGGGATATAATATTAAATTTTGTTATTCAGACTGAGACCTTATACATCTCTAACTATACCGATATTGTAAAACTTGTAATAGATAATTAATATATTGATATAAAAATTTATTATATTATTGTCATATTTCTTAAATTGTAAATTATTTTTTCTCATGAAAAATGTATCATGATCATTATGCTTATATTGTCTGACTTTACTAAATTGACATTATGACATGTAAAAGTGCCCTTGTGGCCTATTTGCAGAATAAATGTTTTGAATTTTGACAATTAGGTACTTACGTAGAAATACAGCTAATCAGTGGCATTATGTGCTGAAGTGAAACGTATATATAAATCATAACATCCGCCACAAAATAGGATTACATAAAGTGGCCAAGTGCATGCTCGGTGTAAGGTTTCCTACGACGCCACGGCGCGGCGGTGACGATAAATATTCATGTCTCATTCATACACACGTTTGGACTTTTGTTTATAGCAGTGGTTCCTATTTCCTAATGTTGAAAATACCAATATTATGCTGAGGTGAAACCTTATTGTGACGATTTTTTGTAATGATTGTTTTTTTGTAACGTTTTTTTGTTTGTTTAGTCATAAATGTTTTTCTTCTTATTATTATTTGCTTCAATACCCACCGTATAAATAACTCTCTGGGACTCACTTTTTATGTCACTGAATAAAAATTAGGGTAAATATGTATGAATACAGGATCCAAAAATCCCGGGTCCCATTTAGTATAGTGGTTCACGACTCAGTTTGGGAAATGCTGGGCATTGTTTACTCATCCCATAGTCAAATATTGTAGCCTATGGACGCTTGCAACTCCAGGGGTCCTCCCCAGAGTTCGAAATTATCAAGATAAATGTCACGATCCTCAGCATTGGGGGAGCGACTGATGATGATGAAGAGCATTTGACCTTTCCATTTGCGTAGTTACTTTTTTGATGCCGACTGTACGCGTCGCGTTAACGACATACGTGCGAAATGCCCCAATATCGAGCTGTTGCCATTCACCCAGTAGTTTTATTGATCGTTTATTTATATCACCAAGGCCATCCAAAGTAAGGCTAGGAAAAGATATATGTGTAATGTAAGTAATGTAATGACGTCGCCTGATAATAGAGCGTTCACAGAAAGATACATTTTTAATATTGATACTTTCATTATTTCACTTTACATATACATCTAATATCGCAATCGCATCAGAAATGAGGCCATCCATAGCAGAACCAAAGTAACCGATATAGCCTATCGAATCGCTAAACTTAAGTGGCAGTGGGCGGGGCACATTGCACGTAGAACCGATGGCCGTTGGGGCCGAAAGGTTCTCGAGTGGCGACCACGGACCGGAAGGCGCACCGTGGGTAGACCCCCCACAAGGTGGACTGATGACCTGGTAAAGGTCGCGGGAGTCCGCTGGATGCGGGTGGCGCAAGACCGGTCATTGTGGCACTCTTTGGGGGAGGCCTATGTCCAGTAGTGGACGTCTTTCGGCTGATATGATGATGATGATGATACATCTAATACAGTCGGGCCGAAATCAAAAATATGTATATGCACTAAGTCAGGGGTCGGCAATAGGCGAAGAGGTAACAGACAGACAGAAACACTTTCGCATTTATTATATTAGTATGGATTTGTAAAATTACCCGTTAAATAAAAGTTTTATTTTATGTCCTATTTAGTCACTGGTGACGAGTAGGGGTGAAGGCATTTTTACCAGTAATAACATGGTCATGGGGCATAATAAGTTATGTTATGTCTCATATTGTATTTAGACCCTGAGAAGGAGTCAAGGGACATTATAAAAGTTCAAGATTGCCACGAAAATGTATGTGCAGTGTGTCTAAACGCTAAAAACAAAATTTTAAATGCTACCATGGCAACAACTGGAAAATGCTTGTTGTCTATGTTCCATTACTTTTATCTCACGAGCGCGGGTTGGCCATTGTTGTAGATGTGACACGTACGAACACATAGACAACGTGAACTCATAGCTCCTATGCTGACGCACACATAGACAGTGTGCATGTATAGCTCAACACACAACCATGGCTCACCCGAGTTCGTGAGTTAAAAGTTCTCAAACTGTAAACGCTTAATTCCACAGCAGACAGCAACTGCACGTTCCGCCGCACTCCAAATTGAACCGTAATCATAAGACTAAAAGTCCCAATTTAGAGTAAGCGGCGTGTGCTGTTGCGACACTTCTCCGCTCATTTCAAATTGAGATTTTATGAATGCCATTACGGTTCAATTTGGAGTGCGGCGGAACGTGCAGTTGCTGTATAGAGTCGGCAGCGGAATCATATCTTAATTGGCTACTTGACAGTTTTCGGAAATGTATTTTAAATTATCCGTAGGTTTATTTTATACCTGTAACAATTATCTTTTTCCCCCAAAGAGCTTAATTTCTTAAAAAAAAAAATTTCTTTAAGTAATTTGAATTTCGCGCGAAAACAGCCGATCACGTGACTGTGAGTACTGTGACGTCGCACTTGATAAACAACTAAAGGTTTACTTCCGCAGCCGACAGCAGACGGCAACTGCATGTTACACCGCACTCCAAATTGTACAGTAACTTGTGCTGTTGCGACACTTCTCCGCTCATTTTAAATAGAGCTTTTTACGAATATCGTTACGATTCAATTTGGAGTGCGGAGAAACATAACGTGCAGTAAGTGCAGTTGCGGTCTGTTGCGGAATTAAACCTTAACTTTGAAATGTGACGTCACACGCGTTTCGGTTTTTGTAATCCACAGATTAAAAAACTCTTAATTTATTTTTCAAAAATAAAATGTTTTCAATTAATTTTAAAGCACAAAACCTATTGTATGAGTATTGTAAGCCTATAAGCTACTGTATCCAACACATTAATTATTTTATCTTTACAACTGTCAAATAGCGAATTGGCATTAAAAACACTTACCGACAACAAAGTACTTCAAAGAGCCCAGTTTCTTCTGGAAGTCCCTTCCGAAAACGGCCACCTGCCCGTCATATCTGCAGCCGGTCGGTTTGCAGGTCTCCTCAGTTAGCGCCGAGCGGTCCTTGGGCAGGCACTCTATGGCGTCCAGGTACATCCACTGAACTATAGGGTGGAACTTGCCGGAGCAGGCCTTCATCACTTCCTGGGCAACAATGCCGCCGATCGCGGCGTTCATAGGGTTCAAATCGCCGGATGAGACCTAGAAAAGGAACAGGACTTTTAGGCTGCGTTTCCACCAGAGATGTGCGAGGATGCGTTTTCATACATTTGACACCTCGCAACGCGCCGAGCGAGGTGTCAAATATATGAAAACACATCCTCGCACATCTCTGGTGGAAGCGCAGCCTTAAACACGTCTTATCATGTCGGCCGTGACTTCCAAGCGGCGGCGATAACGGTTTTCCTAATACATTGCGTATGAACCTGTGAACCCTGTGAAATAATAATTATTCGAAAAATCGCTTTGCCGTAAGAGCGTGTTCCACTCATGATAGAATATATAACCATACTGATATTTTCTACCAAAATTATAGTAGTTATGTAACCGCAGTAAGAAGCACTTTATAGGTGATGGTGACAAGTAAGTAGTATACAATCGAATTATAAAAAAGCTAATAAACATTAGAATTATTAATAATACCTTTTATAATGAGTAAGTGAATACTTGCGCTTTGAAATGATACATTCACTGTCTTACAGAGTAGGCTTGAAACATGCTGTCTCTTTGTTGTTTTGTTTTGATTGATGTCTCAAAATAGTTTCAGTATACGAATACTAATATAGTGATGGAATATCAATTTAATAAAAGAATAACAGTTAACGGTTGACACTCACTAGGAAAAAGTCACAATTTGCGACATGTTAAGTGTAACTATGTCTCACGTTAGTTTAAATTTAGATATTGAATTAGAAAAGTGAAAATTAACTCATTTCCTGTTTCCAGGGAAGTTTCTTGTTCTGTTCCATCCTGTTTACTGATTATGTTAGGTACTTATATTTTTTTACTTCGTGCATATTTTCGTTATAAGTGCTGATGTATTGGTGAAAACTTTGCTGGCTTATGATCTACCTAACTGTAATAGCTTTATGTATGATTGTTGCTGTTTGTTTTCCTTAATAAAGCAAAATAAATAAAAATAAAAACCCAATTAAGTATTAGGGTGGGCCGTTGTTGTATGGGAAAAAATAAAAGTTCCAAATTCGAAGTGTAATAGGAATAAAAAGTTGCAGTTTAATAAGTAGATTATGGTGATAATATCAAATTTAAAAATATATACTACTTTTAGCCCTCTACCAGGTGCCAAAAATTTGAAATTATGGTAATAATTGATAATTATTTAAAGATAAAATATTACTAGTATTTAGCCCGTTTATTTTTGTAAATTAAAGACGAATGTTAATATAATAGAAATCATCACTAGTATTCATTTCTGTTTTAATATAATCAATATTAAAAATATCCCAATTTTTTTGTAATTAAAAAAAATACCATTAAACTACCGATGTAATGTATTATAAAAAAATCGTACTACGTATTTTTCAAATATAATCTCATACAAAAGTACGAATGTTAATATCAAAATAAAGCAGGGTTTGATTGAAAATATATAACTTTTTAATGGTTTAAATAGACGGTCAAAGGTCCTATTTCGCACTTTTCCGGGCATGTTGCCACGTAATTTTGACGATATTTTTGCTTTAATCATTATAATTTTTATGCTTTATGTAACGTGTTTAATCCACGACAGCTCTGACGAATACTTTAAGCGCCAATTTGGATATATTTAATAGATCAAAAAGCCTTTTTTGAAAAACTCCATTTACGTCGTCTAAGTGGGTCACTAAAAAAAATCTTCTGATAATAAATAATAATCAAAAACAAGTATAATTGATACCAAAGGATGTTATTTAATTAATAATAAAGTTTAAATAAATTTAAAATATAAGATATATTTTTTTTAAATTTTTGAATTTTCTGACATTTAATCGTCGGTAGAGGGCTAAAAGTATATGCCAATTTTTTTTTTTTTTTTTTTTCCCCTAATCTACAAAAAATCATACAGCGTATGTATACTATTACATTACGAAATTCCAAAATTTTGAAAATCGGCGATTAAGTATCCCCAATGCAAATGTTCGGCTCTAACACGCGTGAGTTTGCAATTAACCATCCCGCTCTCTACGGAAGCTCTGCGCGTAGTTTTCGTAAATATATAGTCATTAAGCCAACCATTTTATCAAAGCAAACCCTGCGAATTTGTCTATAACTATTTAGGATAATTGAGTACAAAAATTAAATGTAAAATATCAGTAATATATCCGTAACCCGTAATATTGAAAAAACATTCCAAAAAGGGGTAACTTTGCGATATTTTTCTATCGAGTGGAATTCATCAGTGGGGCTAGCATAACATGCATCTCGTCTCTACTCGCGCGCGAGATAGGCTACCTGTCACTGTCTGATGAATGCTGTCAAAAAGTGACAGGTAGCTTATCTCGCGCGCGAGTAGATACGGAATGCATGTTGTGCTAGAGGGGCTGGTCATGTCACTGACTGCCATTTTAACTAGACAAGATCCTTATGTAACACATATATTTTTTTTTACAATTTAAGACACTACTTATATTCTATGTCTCAGATGGTTTTAAAAAACTCGTAAGTGGTAATACCCACCCAGCCTTAACCGCGTCTCAACCGTGCAATGACCATATTATAAAACGCTTGCTGCATCAATATATAAATAAATCTGCACACAGTCTTGCATGGGATGTCATGCTGGTCTTTAAACTATCATGTGTAAACTCTCAACTAACTCTTACTGTGTGATATCTGTTAAGTGTGCCTTTTGTAATAAAAAAAATATATACAAAATAATATTTTACAAAATAAAAAAGTTTTTGTAAAAACCCTGTGGTATGAAACGGGGTTCGAAGTTTTCGAACTCAAACCTATATTGAAAATGCCTATAGAAGCTTCGTTTCATGTCATCAATTAATATGTTTTAATACCTTCATGAAATTGAAACTCCGTTATATTTTTGTATAACCGATAATGTGGATGACAAGGTTAATGTATAATGAACAAGGTCAAGTTCATTTGGTACTCCATAGCTTTTGTAGTGATCGTAGATATGGAAAGAAATGGTATTTTATATACATACGTACAGTCAGCGTCATATAGTATGTAACAGCCAAAGTGGCCAAATAGTTCGGTACACCATATATTTTGTACGGTGTGCCGAAGTGTTTGGATACTTTGGCTGCTACGTACTATATGACGCTGACTGTACATAAAACTCGCGCATGCATTTCTAAAGGGGGTTAAAAAAAATCAATTTCATACACTGCTTGTATATGAAATTGGTTTTCAGCTCCAGTTAAAGTGATACAATGAAATAGCTGAAATTTAGAGAATAAAAACACATACATAGAATATACAGAGAACAAACAGTACTATGTTAGTAAATCTTTACACGAGCACTTCTTGTGTATTTATTTAGGGGATCTCGGACACGGCTTTAACAATTTGGATGACATTTGCGATTGGTTCGATCTAGCTGTGTTCTATTTGTATCGATAGTTTAAGTTTATGGGCCCTACGGAAGACCAGCGCCGGCTGCAATGCCGGCATTATGCTGAGTTGGGTCCACTTCGTGACACGGTTTTTATAGTATATTGTGTTTGTCCTTTTTATCACGAATAAATATTTGAACTTTGAAATTTGAACTATAAGTTTATATACCAATTTGGAAAAAAGGAGACTGTAAAAAGCGTCAATGCGTGCTTTCGGTGGTCGGCTTAAAAAACCTCTTGCGAAAATCAGCATTATACAGTGACTGTACTGCTAATTTTCTTTTCAAAATGCGCCACAGAAACCCAAGGACGTTGCGAATACCGAAAGTCACGCCTGAAACACTGGGAAATGCTTAATATGACGACCAGATCACTCAGACCAGACTAGACAAAGACTAAATTTAAATTTTGTAATGGCTTCTATTCAAGGTATTGCTGTTAAGATGGCAACTGAATTTTAACAACCCTGAACAGACATTTAAAATTCTGATTTATGAAACAATATTCTTAGCTTAGTATTGAAAATACGTAATTCATGAGAAACAAATTCCGAATTTTTGGGAATCATAAATGTTTTTATAGATTCTTTAAGCATTTGGTTGACAGTGTTGCTAAGAGCAAAGATTGGGGTATTTATAGGGTTCCGTACCCAAAGGGTAAAACGGGGGACCCTATAAATAAGACTCCGCTGTCCGTCTGTCACCAGGCTGTATCTCAATAACCGTGATCTTCACAGATTTTGTATTTCTGTTGCCGCTATAACAACAAATACTAAAAAACCGAATAAAATAAATATGGGGCTCCGATACAACAGACATGATTTTTTTGCTGTTTTTATAGAAAAAAATAATAATACGGAACCCGTCGTGCGCGAGTCCGAGTCGCACTTGGCCGGTTTTTTTTTATCAAGGCCTTCGCAAACCGGCGGAAGTGACGTCAGTGGATATAAAATTGACGACCGCTTTAGCTTAGTTGGTAGTGACCTACGAAGCTGGAGGTCCCGGGTTCAAATCCCGGCCAGGGCATTTATTTGTGTGATGAGCAGAAATATTTGTTCTTGGGTCTTGGATGTTTTCTATGTATTTAAGTATCTATTTATCTATACATATAAGTCGTCGCTTAGTACCCTTAGTACAAGGACAAGCTTTGCTTAGTTTGGGACTAGGTTGATTTGTGTAAGATTGTCCACAAATATTTTATTTATTTAAAATTTATTAATGTAGGTATATTTTTTGCTATTTCAATTGAAATAAGGCCTTCTGCTGTCAACAAAGTGAATCCTCAAATCTTATTTGACAGACATCACCCTGTTATGGATTAGTTTTTGTTGACATTGACTCTGAGAGAGACCTCTATATTAAATTGTTTTTTTTTCCTTTTATATTTAAAACTTATTATTTTTATTTTGACGCTTTGAGACCATGTACATCTCAAAGCACGTTAGAATAGTCATTATTAAGAATATTTTAAAGCTCAGAGACGATTTACATCTTTGAGATATTATATTAAATTTTGTTATTCAGACTGAGACCTTATACATCTCTCAATTTTACTATTATTGTAATGTTTGTAATAGATAATTAATATTTTGACATGAAAAATGTATTAAATTCTTATTGATATATTTCTTAAATTGTAAATTAATATTTTCTCATGAAAAATCTATCATATGCTTATATTGTAAGACTTTTTTAAAATTGTACATTAACATTATGACATGTGAAACTGCCCTTGTGGCCTATTTGCAGAATAAATGTTTGAATTCTGAATTTTGAATTCTATGTGTCTTAGATTTCTTGATCTTAAGTAGGTTAAGTATTATCATTGTAATAAGCATATTTTTGTGAGAAAATGGCTGACTGTCGAGATTCTTTCGGCGTTTCTTCTCGGCAGTGGCCTCTGTGAAACGCTAGTAGGGTTTAACTTGTAAAAGTGCCATTGCGGCCTACTTACAGAATAAAGTTCATTTTATTCATTTCATTTTATTAATGTAGGTATATGTTTTGCTAATTCAATTGAAATAAGGCCTTCTGCTGTCAACAAAGTGAATCCTCAAATCTTATAAAGTGTCGGCAACGTGCACGTGACTGATTTGGAGCCGCGGGCGTCTATAGGGTGCAGTGTCCATTTACCATCAGGTGGACCGTACGCTAAGTATGCTTGTTTACCACCGTCACAGCATAAAAAAAACTTTGTGTATATTTTCTTGTGAAATAGATTAATTATGTAAATAATGCAATTAAAGTAGTGTACAATGTCATATTTAAATGCAATTCTACATCAGTCTCATGGTTGCTATGAAACCTTGAAGGCATAATTACCTGCAGTCTAAGTACAGCCTTAGCATATTTACCAGTAACTAGAACACTGAATCTATTTGAATTTACTACATTTATTATTTTATTACCTATTCTTCACAATATACAGAGGGTCCACTCTCTAAACACAAAATTTGGTGTAGGCAGTTTTATACAGAAGCTGGACATCTGACCTTTAAACCCAAGGGGAAACTGAACCTAATTGGGATTAGGCTTGGCAAGTGAGTGGGCAACCTGACTGTTAGAAGTTAGCAAACCGCCCAACAAGGTCTAACTTGGCTTAACAACTGTTATCAAAGACAGCAGCAGGGATCAACGGCTCAGCGTGACGTCGCACAGGAGCACTCAGTTAATAACCACTGAAAGCCATCACCCATCCAAGAGTTGATGTTAAACCTCGTATACCGCACGCGGCACGCGGGCCCGTAGGGCCACAAATGAAATATAATCTGGCTTTAAACAGTACTCTTGGTTTGGTATCAACAAGGTATAATAATAATAATAATATAGCCTTCTGTTCCAAACTTTGTTTCATTTGTTCCTTATATTACTTGTTTGCTATTCACAACATGTCTCTTTGCTCGGTGTGCCTTACGGCATAGGTAGGCCTCCTCCAACACTTTCCACTGTTTGCGATCTGTTGCCAATCTTTGCCAAAGGGGACCCAGGGTCAGTTTCAGATCATCCTCCCATCTTCTCAACTTGCGGCCTCGGGTCTGGTTCCGTCTCTAGGGTACCAGACAGTCACCTGTTTACTCCATTTTTCTTTTTTGCAGCGGAGCAAATCAACAAGGTATAGTTTTAGTTAATTCCTAAAAAAACTCAAAATAGGACTAAAATACATTACATACCTTACAGAATGTCTCCATCAGCTCATTATTGATTTCCAACTCCCCATCCTTAAACTCCGGGTCCGCCAGGATGCCCTTCAAATAATCCAGGAACTTGGTTGCGTCATCATTGCTCCAGGGCTTCGGTAGCCTGCCCTCGGCCTCCTCAAACTTATACAAAGCAGCAAACGCAAAATGTAACTGCTGTGGATAGTCGAACTTGCCGAAATCGGTGACCACAAATTCAGGCTTTTTGAAGGACTCTTTTAAGGATTTGAAGGCTAGTTTTTTGGGCATCTTGACTTGGGTGACGATGCCGCCACGCTCGTATTTAGAGAAGCCAGTGGTATCTCCGATGTTGAAGGTGTATGGGCCCAGAACTTTGATTTGGCGAGGCTCGCAGCCATTCAGTTCTGTCATACCTTGGACCTGTTGGTAAAATATTTAATAATGTATTAAATGGCTTGATGTTCAATTACGAGTGTAGGTAATAGGTAAATCAAAATATAGGCACAATTACGGAGGGGAGTTGTTCCAAAGTTGAATTTGCTATTGGAATGCCCAACAAGAAAGAGATTCTAATAATACATCTAATTAGATATCTTCATTAAATTACAATTTAACCAGGCACTTTGCTATTAAGTGAAGCATAAGTCTAAAAAAGGAACTAACCTCACTGAAAGTAACATAGTCCCCATCTTCCAATCCATGGCGAGTGTCATCCAGACAGGTGACCACAGCCTGGTGGTCATTAGTGATGGCGGCAATCATGGCCGACACCGGATTCTCGCCGTTCACATCGCGAACAGTAAACTCCGGCCCAAAGTCGCAGAACACTCTAGAAAACAGCCCCCTCGTGTCCGCGATGACCAGCGCGATGTTATTAGCGTGCGTGATCGCTGCTACGCGCTCCTGCTCCGCCCACGACGCACTCGTCAGCACCACCACACTGAACTTACGGAGAAATTCCTCGGTCAAAGCACCTGTGTACGCCGTTGTCGGCACATAGGAATTCAGCTCAGATAAATGCTCGCAAGAGGCCAGCGCACGGTTCTGGCCTATCGCACACTGAGACAGGTAGAACTGAGAAGATAAATCCGCAATTGTGCAGTTACGGTCATCGTGCAAAGTCACCGACTTCACGCCGCCTAAGATCACATTTTTCGCAATCTCTACGCCCAGGCCACCCAATCCCGATATCAAAACGTCGGAATTCGCCATCCGACGCATAGCATCGTGACCCAGCACGTACAACTGCCTGGAGTACAGGCTCTCGTCGATTTCATCTTCCACGCGCGTTCCATTGTTCGCCATTGCTGAAGAATTGGAACGGGATTCTCCTGTGTTTAGCTTCCGCTTTTTCGCCGGGGGGTCAACGGAATTATCGGCGACTTCAGCACTAGACATCGGGCACGAACGCGCACAATTTTGCCAGAATTTCGCTTAGCTTTTTCCAAGACAATCAAGAAAATTAGCCTTCAAATTATTGAGAGCGACATTCGCGCTTCGTCAGAAGATGGACCGCTTGCTTACTCACTGTCTTGAAGTTAGTAACGAATAACGTGGACAAAATGAAGAAATTAATTGCTTCTTCCTTATGTTTTCCCCGTGGTAGTGAATTTTATAGAAATAAGGAACAACTGCCTTCTATTTTTATTAGGGACAAATTATTCAGACGATTATATAAATTTGTATTTTTTTTGGTTTCAAATGTTGGAATTCACGTTTGCAAATTTAATTTACGAGTATTGTTGGTAACACTGTGGATATCTTTTTTTTAAGTCGGTTGATCTGGATGCTTGTTACTTGAGAAGACGATATTTTCGATTTGTTTCTATCTGAAGCCCGTGTATTATTCTACGTTTATACCTGAGATAAATCAATTTTATAAATGAAATGTTTCTGACTTAACTTTAGTAATGTATGTTAAGGATTGAATATAATCTAAAAGTATCGGAATTCGAAATAAAAATAGATAATATTTTTTTACGCTAGTAGCACAGGTACAGACTGTCAAGTAAATTTTCTATTTGCGGCTATTTTCAGTGCGGTACACTTCAAATTGTTTCGATAGAATTTTCAAGTTCACGAAACGAAACCCGACCAGTCAATCCAGCCCAGCCATTCTTGTTTCGGTCTCGAGTCGTCGCGTCCGCTGCGCTAGACGCTCGTTTATTTTGTTATGCGATGTGAGGAGTGAAAGGATTTCTGTAACGCACGAGTGTTTTCATCAACCGTACTGTTTATGGAATGATTGTGTAAACTGGACTATTGACTAATGTTTGTTATTTGTTGAACGAATTATCAAGCAAACGTAAACATGGTGCAGGAATTCGTGTCTCCCGTGAGGGTCCACAAGTTCCCTTTCGAAATGGTTATGGCTGTAAGTAATTCTGGTTTATTGTCCATGTGTATGATTTATTCTTATTGTCAGCATAGGAAAATGTACTAACATGATTTCATGTATCTGAATAGCAAAACAGATAATCTCATTGAAAATATCATTACAAAGATGTTGAGCAAGGCATTTCCAATTAGAAATCCTTGAAAGAACACTTACAAGATTTCTGGATTGTAGTGAAGATGTAGCACATAACTATTATAAGTATTTCAAAATATTG
Source organism: Cenopis cana (assembly GCA_951800055.1). NCBI lineage: Eukaryota > Metazoa > Arthropoda > Insecta > Lepidoptera > Tortricidae > Cenopis > Cenopis cana. The sequence goes on along the minus strand of OX637485.1, from coordinate 18,329,043 downwards.
GTTTTTTGCAGTACCTGATTCATTTAGCTACATAAAAAATGCATTGTTGTCAGGGTTCCAGATTGTAAATATTATATAAATGATCTATAAGAATTATAAGCTTTGACTAGCAACCAATATTCCTCCATTTTACTCATAATATTTTGTGAAACATCTATATTTTTTATTATCTGTAAAAACAACAAAGCAGCAAATAAACACGACACCATCATATGTAAAAAAAGCACGCAACTTGTTAACAAAAGAAAAAAAAATTGTAAACATGTTTGAGTACAAATTATATGCAAATCAGAAACTGACTGGTTGTACTGGTCAAGGACTGTAAATAAAGACAGATGTTTTTATTCAAGGGCATTTGATACATTCTTTCCCAACATTACAAATCAACTTATGAATGTATTGACAGAATTATTCACTGTATAACCTTTTAATTACAGTACTGCATTTAATCTATAAAAATCTGTCTCAGAAGCACAGAGAGGCAACCAACATTTAGATCCATATTGAGGTTTACCGACTTGGTTCTGAATGTAAGCCGAACTTTAGGGCTGCTTAATGGACATAAGAATTTGCATTATTTTGGTCATCCCTAATTGAGAAAAGTTTATTTATTATTATTAAAGTGCACTCGACATATGTATACATAGAGTTGTATTTGCAATGCACATCTCTTATGCCAGAACATACCACGGGTTAAGGCAGAGGATACTAATAGATGTCATCAGGGAATCACAGGGTTCGGTAAAGCTGCGCACTGACAGCGGTGGCGGCGCGATGCGGATGCGGTACCGGTTGTAATATTTGAACTAATATGAAAGGGTCCGCACAGAACGCTTTTTTCCCGGCCGGTTTTCTGTGCGGACCCTTTCATATTAGTTCGAATATTACAACCGGTACCGCCTCCGCACCGCGACGCCCCGCCCCGCTACCACTTTCAGTGCGGTTCGGGCTTAAATGAAGGTTGGTTCACATTTTCAGAAATTGTAAAGAGTTAAAGATAAGATAAAGATAAAAAAAAAAAATATTGCACAGAAAAGAAAGAAATACAAAAGGAATTACAAAACAGGCATTTGGTGCATGACATTCTGTTAAGGGTAAGAATTGATTTAGGGGTTCTCAATGGCTACAGTCATGTTTTAAGAGTCACAAATGACTAAACCTTTGTAAATAGCATCCTGAAAAATATTGCTGGCCGATATGATATCTTGATTTTAATACACTGGGTTTCTTACATCAAAACAGTGTCTGTGAATACATTAAATAATTATTTCTTCCTTTTATTTTTATCTACTAACAATGTATGTTTTACTAACAATGTATATGGGCTACTTGGGCCTGGAATAAAGCATTTCATTATAGTTAACCTCCCATTATGTTACTTAACAAGACAATAAGTGTCAGTGACCTCTTCAAAGTATTCACAATTGTTTCAGCAATAATGAACAATTTTTAAGCCATGATAAAATTGATAAAATATGCTATATGCATACATATTCAAAATAATTGTGTCAATGTACAGTCAGCGTCATATAGTACGTAGCAGCCAAAGTGTCGAAATACTTCGGCACACCATTCAAAACATATGGTGTACCGAACTATTTGGCCACTTTCTCTGTAATATACTATTATGACACTGACTGTACAGTCAGATCCAAAAATGCTATCATTGTAGTGCAGATAGGTAGTCAATAAGTGTCTTTTATACCTTTTATTCAACATGAATCTCACAAATAGCATTAATTTAGTAAATAAGTGTACAGGAAAATATTTCATGGTAGGTATTTAGAACACAATTCTCTTCCAAATGACATAGTAATACAACTCCGCATAAAATAAACAATGGCTCGACTTCAGAAAAATTGGAATTGCAAAATGAAAACAAGATTGCAAACAGAAAACTCCTATGTAAACAAGAAAAAACCGGCCAAGTGCGAGTCGGACTCGCGCACGAAGGTTTCCGTACCTTTATCTATAAAAACAGCAAAAAAATCATGTCTGTTGTATGGGAGCCCCCTTAAATATTTATTGTATCCGGTTTTTTAGTAGTTGTTGTTATAGCGGCAACCGAAAACAAGCCCGGTGACAGACGGACGGACAGATGGACAGCGGAGTCTTAGTAATGGGGTCCCGTTTTACCCTATGGGTACGGAACCCTAAATACACAAAATAATCGTGACTATGTGTTACCAGGTGTTACTAACTAACCAGTCATGGATTACGCGTTGCCGTGCCGTCACGACTGTCTCTCAGTGAGTTCTCATGACTAAAGGTATCAGTCCGCAGCCGACAGCATACGACAACTGCACGTACCGCCGCACTCCAAATTGAACCGTAATCATAAGTCTAAAAGTCCCAATTTAGAGTGAGCGGCATGTGTCGTTGCGACACTTGTCCACTCATTTCAAATAGAGCTTTTTTTTTAAAGGCCCCGGTATCGGTAGGCTCTGTACTTTAAACTTGCAATACTCAACGATTTAAAAACACACTGCATAAACCTCGCAAAAAAAAACTACTAAACATTCAGTCTGCGTCGAATTACAAACATTTCTCTTGAAAGTTGGCAACCTTGATGGACCGGTAAGCATACAAATAATAATCTACGAAAAATCTTTCGTTCATTTATCTATTTATTACTTAATGGATGTGAAAAAAATCATGGTAGTAGTATATCTAAAAATCCTGACACTTGCCAAGTCCGGCCGCAATCCGGACAAAGGGTCAAGAATCCGGACATGTTAGGACAAATCCTGACGTATGGCAACCCTACCTACGAATAGTCATACAAAATCGCCATCTCATCTTGTAGGCCAGTGAAATCTTACAAATAAAAAATCTAAAATCGCAAAGCGAGATGTAAAGCTGCATTTTTGGTATGTTATTCGCACCCCTTAGGAGTATGTGTGACTACATTTTGCAAGCAAAAAAAAGTTGTGCTACCTGTATGATACGTGAGAAACTGCAAAATTTTCGGACGTTTTTCAGGTATTGTAGTTCAATTCATAAACTATGGGTTTTTGACATTACTTGTCTATGGCATTTTTAAAGTACATTAAATTTGCAACAATTTGAGCCTACCTACAGCTCCGTATGTCTTATAGTTTTTGAGACATGATGTTTCAAAAATACTGCTTTATTGAGTTTTGCCTATAGTGCGTGTTGTTATGGGTTTCCGTCGAACAAACACTTCACCACCGGCCACCAGCGCCGGCTTTTAGTATGTTAGCAGGCATATCTCCTGGACCCCGAAACTGCCGGGAGACAATCTCTCCAAGGTCGCTCTCCCGAGTAATGACGTCATGAAAATTGCCGCCGAAACGTTTGGAAAAGTGGCAATCACACCCAATCTATGCAACATGCATACATGTGTATGGTATCAATTGAAAGCTGAATAAATATGCCATAACGTATACCTAAATTAAGTTTCAATACATTGAGACAATTCAAAACTATAAACAAAATAATAAAAAAGTAAGGAAAACATTTTCGGGTTTCCAGATTTTGCATAATAACTAGAACAGGTACCCGAAAATTATGTTCCCCATAAATAATAATTAGTATTTCAGCTTTACATTAACCAACCACGCGAAGCCGTTTTTCCATATAAGATAAAAAAAAGATGAAACGTCTATTTTTCATGAACTAGCTCCAGCATTTTAGTATATTATTAGACATGTTATGTGAACCGTAAAACTGCAAAGAGACTGAGAATTAAGTTTCAATACATTGAGACAATTCAAAACTATAAGCAAAATAATAAAAAAGTAAGGAAAACATTTCCGGGTTTCCAGATTTAACAGAATAACTAGAACAGGTACCCGAGAATTATGTTGCACATAAATAGTAATTAGTATGTCAGCTTTACATAACTATTTATTGTTTCTGGTTATGACCAAAACTGTGAGAGAAATGCTGAAAAACCCAACAGCGCGGAGCCGTTTTTCCATATAAGATAAAAAAAATTATGAAACGCCTATTTTCCATGAACCAGCTCAAGGGTTTTAGTATATTGTTAGACATGTTATGTGAACCGTAAAACTGTAAAGAGACTGTCTCTGACCTGCCATAACCGTCCCAGATTTTTGAGAAATGCAAGTTACACATAAATTATGCTACATATATAAAAATCTATTATGTCACGCGAAAGCTAATTAAATTTGCTATAATTTGTGTGTAATTTGCTTTTCTCAAAAATCGGGGGCGGTTATGGAGAACCAGACAGGTCATAGACTGTCTTTTTGCTGTTTTATGGTTCACATATCATGTCTAACAATATACTAAAACGCTTGAGCTGGTTCATGGAAAATAGGCGTTTCATCATTTTTTTATCTTATATGGAAAAATGGCTCCGCGCTGTTGGGTTTTTCAGCTTTTCTCTCACAGTTTTACTCATATCCAGAAACAATAAATAGTTATGTAAAGCTGACATACTAATTACTATTTATGTGCAACATAATTCTCGGGTACCTGTTCTAGTTATTCTGTTAAATCTGGAAACCCGGAAATGTTTTCCTTACTTTTTTATTATTTTGCTTATAGTTTTGAATTGTATCAATGTATTGAAACTTAATTTAGGTATAATTTATGGCATATTTATTCAGCTTTCATTTGATACCATACACGTGTATGTATGTTGCATAGGTTGGGTGTGATTGCCACTTTTCCAAACGTTTCGGCGGCAATTTTCATGACGTCATTACTCGGGAGAGCGACCTTGGAGAGATTGTCTCCCGGCAGTTTTGGGGTCCAGGAGATATGCCTGATAACATACTAAAAGCCGGCGCTGGTGGCCGGTGGTGAAGTGTTTGTTCGACGGAAACCCGTAACAACACGCACTATAGGCAAAACTCAATAAAGCAGTATTTTTGAAACATGTCTCAAAAACTATAAGACATACGGAGCTGTAGGTAGGCTCAAATTGTTGCAAATTTAATGTACTTTAAAAATGCCATAGACAAGTAATGTCAAAAACCCATAGTTTTTGAATTGAACTACAATACCTGAAAAAAGTCCGAAAATTTTGCAGTTTTTCACGTGTCATACAGGTAGCACAACTTTTTTTTGCTTGCAAAATGTAGTCACACATACTCCTAAGGGGTGCGAATAACATACCAAAAATGCAGCTTTACATCTCGCTTTGCGATTTTAATGTACAATTTCACTGCTGTATTGTGATTCTCTGGAGCAAGCGTCCGTAGGCATAAGTTTTTTCCCCTTTCGGTTGATAAAAACAAAGTGTAAAAATTTTAAGATAGAGGTAGACTTGTTAAACATGTAATATGGATAAACATCGCGCACGGCCATGGCCAAATAGCAGGTCACGCGCATGTTTCGACACTTTGTTGACATTGTGCTTACAAATACAAATCTACTCGTTTTCAAGCAATAATTTAAGCAGAAAATGAAAACTTATTGATACGAGTAACAATTGTTACAAGTCAGGTTACAATTAAATAATTTTGAATATGTCTTAATTAAAAGTGGTACATAATAATTAGCTACACACATAGGTACATTGTATTTATTATTATTTTTAATATTAACTATGTTATAATGTTAGCGGTGTGTTGAAAAACTCAGCGTAATCGTAAAACATGTTGCCCAATAGCCACTTTTTCAGTCTGTATTTGAAACCTGCGGTATACCGTATCTATAGAAGCTGCATTTCTGATGGTCACGGGCAACCGATTGTAAACTGATGGTCCGAGGTTGTAGACAGACTTAGCTGACTTCGATAATACACATGGTATTTAGGGATCCTTTATCTAAATACAGAATACTGAAGACGTAATGTAATCTGAGAAAATTAATAGAACCAGGGGAAATACCAATTTTCAAGGAACTCTACCAACTACACGAGTTATTTCCCCTGATTGACCATACCTATTCGGCGTAATTTTCTCAGACTAATAAGTCTTCAAAACGCAAACTACTAAGGCATGAGAAGTAGAAGCGATTCTACGTGGTTTGTAGGTACGATAAATTAAAACCTATATTCAAAATGATGATTATCAGATCAGATTCCCTCTCTTTAAGCTCAAGCCACACAGAGAGCGGGCGGGCGGTAGCGGCGCGGGCGCGGGCGGCGGCGGCGCGGGCGCGGGCGGCAGCGGCGCGGGAGCTCCTTTGAGCTGCCGCCACCGCCAAAAGCAGCTCCCGCGCCGCTGCCGCCCGCGCCCGCGCCGCCGCCGCCCGCGCCCGCGCCGCTACCGCCCGCCCGCTCTCTGTGTGGCTTGAGCTTAAAGAGAGGGAATCTGATCTGATAATCATCATTTTGAATATAGGTTTTAATTTATCGTACCTACAAACCACGTAGAATCGCTTCTACTTCTCATGCCTTAGTAGTTTGCGTTTTGAAGACTTATTAGTCTGAGAAAATTACGCCGAATAGGTATGGTCAATCAGGGGAAATAACTCGTGTAGTTGGTAGAGTTCCTTGAAAATTGGTATTTCCCCTGGTTCTATTAATTTTCTCAGATTACATTACGTCTTCAGTATTCTGTATTTAGATAAAGGATCCCTAAATACCATGTGTATTATCGAAGTCAGCTAAGTCTGTCTACAACCTCGGACCATCAGTTTACAATCGGTTGCCCGTGACCATCAGAAATGCAGCTTCTATAGATACGGTATACCGCAGGTTTCAAATACAGACTGAAAAAGTGGCTATTGGGCAACATGTTTTACGATTACGCTGAGTTTTTCAACACACCGCTAACATTATAACATAGTTAATATTAAAAATAATAATAAATACAATGTACCTATGTGTGTAGCTAATTATTATGTACCACTTTTAATTAAGACATATTCAAAATTATTTAATTGTAACCTGACTTGTAACAATTGTTACTCGTATCAATAAGTTTTCATTTTCTGCTTAAATTATTGCTTGAAAACGAGTAGATTTGTATTTGTAAGCACAATGTCAACAAAGTGTCGAAACATGCGCGTGACCTGCTATTTGGCCATGGCCGTGCGCGATGTTTATCCATATTACATGTTTAACAAGTCTACCTCTATCTTAAAATTTTTACACTTTGTTTTTATCAACCGAAAGGGGAAAAAACTTATGCCTACGGACGCTTGCTCCAGAGAATCACAATACAGCAGTGAAATTGTACATTAAAATCGCAAAGCGAGATGTAAAGCTGCATTTTTGGTATGTTATTCGCACCCCTTAGGAGTATGTGTGACTACATTTTGCAAGCAAAAAAAAGTTGTGCTACCTGTATGACACGTGAAAAACTGCAAAATTTTCGGACTTTTTTCAGGTATTGTAGTTCAATTCAAAAACTATGGGTTTTTGACATTACTTGTCTATGGCATTTTTAAAGTACATTAAATTTGCAACAATTTGAGCCTACCTACAGCTCCGTATGTCTTATAGTTTTTGAGACATGTTTCAAAAATACTGCTTTATTGAGTTTTGCCTATAGTGCGTGTTGTTACGGGTTTCCGTCGAACAAACACTTCACCACCGGCCACCAGCGCCGGCTTTTAGTATGTTATCAGGCATATCTCCTGGACCCCAAAACTGCCGGGAGACAATCTCTCCAAGGTCGCTCTCCCGAGTAATGACGTCATGAAAATTGCCGCCGAAACGTTTGGAAAAGTGGCAATCACACCCAACCTATGCAACATACATACACGTGTATGGTATCAAATGAAAGCTGAATAAATATGCCATAAATTATACCTAAATTAAGTTTCAATACATTGATACAATTCAAAACTATAAGCAAAATAATAAAAAAGTAAGGAAAACATTTCCGGGTTTCCAGATTTAACAGAATAACTAGAACAGGTACCCGAGAATTATGTTGCACATAAATAGTAATTAGTATGTCAGCTTTACATAACTATTTATTGTTTCTGGATATGAGTAAAACTGTGAGAGAAAAGCTGAAAAACCCAACAGCGCGGAGCCATTTTTCCATATAAGATAAAAAAAATTATGAAACGCCTATTTTCCATGAACCAGCTCAAGGGTTTTAGTATATTGTTAGACATGTTATGTGAACCGTAAAACTGTAACGGCGCGGGAGCTCCTTTGAGCTGCCGCCACCGCCAAAAGCAGCTCCCGCGCCGCTGCCGCCCGCGCCCGCGCCGCCGCCGCCCGCGCCCGCGCCGCTACCGCCCGCCCGCTCTCTGTGTGGCTTGAGCTTTAGTCATGGTATCCATGTCCAGTGGATGAATTGCCTCCATCCACTTAATTCAATATAATACTATTGGATTCCAAGTTTTAAAGAACGCCTGAAATAGCCCCGCTGACAGCCGTCACCTGTCAGTGTCAGTTTTAGGCGCGAAATGAGTAGAGTTGACATCTCAATGTAAGCTAGGTTAGTCCCGGGTCGCGTTGCGTCAAGTTGCTTTTGTATCGATGAATTGTTGATTTAATGTAGATTCCTTGTATTTTTGTAAAAACAGCGATTATATTTTGTTAATTAGTGATTTCGGTTGTTTCATTGCCAAAAATACACAAACTCCTTGCACACCTCAATAAACATACAAAACGGTTCAAAACATAGCATTTACCACAGAACATTAAATAGGTATCTATTTCATGTTCTGTGGTATTTACCATAGCGAAATAAAAACAGAGGTGAACATAAACAACACACAACCCAACCCAACTGACGTAGATGACCTAGATCCAATGACTGTCATGATTGTCTTTATGGCGCAATAAATACTTAATGGTGGTTTCTTATTGATACTTAACAATTTAATTGATCTTAGATGTAAGCGGAAGGAAAAAGCAAGTTGTTTTTACAAAGAAAAGAATTCTAACAGTCAAGTTGTCCACTCACTTGGCAAGGTCTAATTTAAAGTGTAGTCTTCCGGGTTGAATGGTCAGATGGCAGTCGATTCCGATCGCAATTATTGGCGTCAATTATTGGGAGCCTAGCAGACCCCTGAGCTCCTTCAGGGTCCAAGATCCAGGGTCCAGGGTTAGCTAAGAGAACAAAGACTTATAGTGGAGCCATCCTTTTGGCTTCCGCGTTTTCGGCTGGCTTTTTGACGTATGATACGACGTTAAACGGCGCATATGATACGATTTTCAACTTACTCATAAAATCTGCCGCACTCATTATTATGCATTCCATTGTGCTTTCATTTCTTCCCGGATGGCGTTGTGACGTGGTTGTGACTTGTGACCGTGTATGACGTTCGCAAACCTACCATAATTGGTCAGAAACTTACCTATAATTTCACATGTATCATTACGCACTTGTATTGGCCGTCTCGCTCAGCTCGTGAGGCATGGGTGCACCAAGTTTGTAAGCCTCAGACCATAAAGTTATTCATAAATATCTGACACGATGTGAGCTCATTGCCAGTACAAAGCAATATCGAAATTATCGTCAGAACAAAGTATCCGTAATCAGAGATAAGACTTATGTTCGTCGTTTGCGGAGAAAGTTGACAGCATTTGACGAAGGTCACGAAGGTTTCTTATACAATGACGGTGGCAAACAGGCGCACGCACGGTCCACCTGATGGTAGTAGAAACTGCCTATAGACGCCCACAAGACACGTGCGCGTTAACCGACCCTTTTAAAAAATGCGAAAAGGACACCATTCCATAAATACGCACCATTCAGTTTCAATCATAAGGTTCCAATTTCAAAAAATCTATTTTTGTATGGTTTATGAGATATTTAAGTCACTTCTACATCAAACTCGCTTTATTTGTTTTGGCAAAACCCGAACAGGATTTAGAACTTTCGATATCGCTTGGCGATTTCCTAAGCGGATGCTCGCCCGCTGATTGTCTTTCTGCCGGTAGGTATTCTACTCAATTTGGCGATTTAGAAAGCTGCATCGCAAAATGCAGCCTGTTGTAGAATGCTCAAGGTTTCTTTTTGCATGCACTTTTTATCTCAGATTGGTAGGAAGCGAGCATTTTTCATTCGCCATGACCGATTGCCTCCGTCCGCAATTCCGCATCATAACGACGTATTCAATCCTGTATTGTATGTCATTATCAACTTTATCCCCTTCTATTAAAGCCTAGTTTCCCCTGTATCATGTTTTGGGGGAAGTTGCACAAATTTGGTCGCATGGGTCAACGACTTTGTAGAGGCTTTTGGCTTGTTAGGTAGGCTTGGTAAAAAAGCGGACCCTTCTCGGCTTAATAGGTTAAAAATATCGTGGTCATTATTGTGCCATAAACTTTTCTGATGAAGGTATAACGATTCTAGGACTAAGGGGTAATGTTCAAGATTTTATATAATCTTTCGTTGTAATATGCGGATTACGTACGAGATTCAAAGATTAGTCAAATTTGAAACCATATTTCATTTCATTCGCGCCAGTTACCTTTGCTTTTGCAGGTCAATCAAACTAGGTTAAAGCTCATAGTTGAATGCACATGCAACGTAGGTGGTTTATGGATAGATTAGCTGGTTTAAGGCTGATGGAAGTTCTTGACCGACGGTCAGCGCGTATAGTCCTTCGGGCGTATTTTGTATGGCCGAATACGCGCTGACGGTGAGCATCGGTCTGAACGCCCGTATGCTTTTATACGTCGATAGCTACGCCCGACCGACCATACGCGCTGACCGTCGGTCGAGCACTATTTCCAGCCTAAAGAGAGAAGGCTCAGCCGATTAATTTCCCCCTTAAATTTGCAGTTCCAAAAGATTCCTTACAGATGGCCACAGCCATAATATGACCTCTGCTTGCTCTCTGGTCTGTAAGGTAACGTTCAGAATCAGAATCAGAATCAGAATGTCATTTATTGTGTATCACAGGTAGTTCAATACAGATCTTACAAATAGGTCAGTTCTCTGTGATATGTCTTACGACGTACAATAATTTAATAATAATAAAAATTAACAATTTCATGCAAAAATTAAAAATATAACAATAATAATCTATTACTTATGCCAAAATATCAAATACATTAACATCAAATTGTACTTATAACTACAGTAGAAATGTCAGTCTCATAAATAAATGTCAAACAGTAAATAATAAAATATCACATTATACTCATACTACTACACTACTAGCTATATTGTAAAATTGTCAAATAAAAATTCATTTAAATTATAATAACATTTCTCTTTTAATAGATTATATAATTTTATCTTAAATGTTGACAGTTGTTCATCTTTGATTGACTCTGGTAATTTATTATACAATTTTGGAGCCATTGTGTAAATAGATCGTTTCAAGAAAGAAGTTTGACAGTTATCTGGTGGAAGTACTTTAAATTTATGCTTAGCTGGTCTAGGATGCTTATTAATTTGTATTTTAAAGCGACTCATGTACTGCTTAACAAAAACACATGCTTCATAAATATATATGGAGCTTAGTGTTAGCAGACCCAGCTTCTTAAACAAATGTCTACAGCTTGTTCGTTGGTTTACTTTAAACATCACTCGTACTGTTTTCTTCTGGGCTCTAAACAAAGGCGCAAGTTCACAGGCGGCTGCATTGCCCCAATGAATGATACCATACCTAAGATTAGAAGATACGTATGCGTGATATGCAGTAACAGCTGATTGTTGTGAGACTGTTTCTGTCAGTTTTTTTAAGACATATACATAACGATTTATTTTTTTGCAAAGGGTATTTATGTGTGGCCTCCATGTAACTTTTATATCTATTTGAACTCCTAGAAATCTAATTTCGTCTACATGCTCTATGACCTGATCATTATATTTCGTAATGGCACGTGAAGGCGATCTTCGTAGATGAAATTGCATGCATTTAGTCTTATCTAGGTTAATAAGCAGATTGTTATCATTCATCCAATCTATTACATTTTTAAGCGATATATTTATAAGATTTTCATATGTGTCCTTATCATCTTTACCTTTAATTATTATGGTCGAGTCGTCAGCAAATAGAATCATTTGATCGTTAACGACCCGGGGCAGATCATTGATATACAATATGAATAAAAGAGGCCCAAGAATACTACCCTGGGGAACCCCATATTCTATGACTTTCAACTCAGAACTTGCTTTCCTTTCTACCCTGTGTTCATCTATGTAGTTAATTTCTGTATATTGTTGTCTGTTTGTCAAGTATGATTTAATAAGAGCGTGCGCTGGACCTCGAATACCGTAGGCTAATAATTTTTGAAGGAGTGTTTTGTGACAGACGAAGTCAAATGCCTTCGACATGTCCATGAACACAGACATAACGGGTATCTTTTTATTGAGGCACTCTGAAACTGTTTTCATCTAATCATAGATGGCTAAGTTAGTAGATCTACCCTGTCGAAAGCCATATTGTTCATCAGCTAAAAGTTGGTACTTTTCTATAAATTTATATATACTATTATGGATTACTCTCTCAAATATTTTTGAGAATACTGGAAGAAGTGCAACAGGTCTATAGTTTTCGCAAATTTCGTTGTCTTTCTGGTTACCAAAAGAAGTTTCTAGAATAATATATTAACGTTACAAATTGTTACATTACAACATAGCTCATACTATAGCAAGGTCAATAACAAACTTCAACATGAGGATGCGATAATTGTAAACAAACAGAATTAGGTACTACCAACAGTTGGCAACGCGGATGTTTAGTTCTCCGAAACGTTCCTTTATACAACCTTTACCTGGTCCACAGTTAGCCAATGTAGATGAGTGGTCTCTTCTTCTTCTTAGTCGCTTCTCTCTTGGCAGAGTGGTCGTGGTCGTCATGTCCGTTTAGTGGCAAGCTTGACAATCCGTGGCCACTCGTCTCTCAAGGCCGCTTTCCTAGTGCACAAATGCAAGGGTGCGTCTACCGCAGCCGAGTGGTAACTTGGTAGTTTTTTAAAGTTCCGTACCTGAAGGGTCAAAACGGAACCCTATTGCGCCGAGACGTCCGTCCGTCGTCTGTCACACAGGTTTTACAGCCAAACGGTTATAGGTACAGGGTCAAATTTACACAGTATAAGCATCTTGTTGGCCCGAAGCCATACAAATAGTCAAAACTTATTTTTAAATGTTTTGAAAGGGGCCTCCCATACAGCTAAAGGAGGGCGCGAAAAAAAATTTTTCTTCTACCCTATCGAGTGGGGTATCGTTGTATAGAGCTCATTGAGTAGATACTTATTATATTTTTAATTTAAAAAAATATTGGAAAACAAAGGAATGAGAAGCCACCAAAGTCAGCTTTTTTTTACGAAATTTTGTTCCGAACAATTTTTTAACTTCCCAAATAGGTACCTATAAACTTAAAATTTGGTAATAATGTCTGTTATTACGTATATTTTACCAACGAATACTAACATATTGATAAATTAGATTTTTTCTTTGAAATTTCCTTATTTTTCCTATAAAAACCAACTTAACTTTGCGGTCGGTTCGGAACCCTAAATGTGCGAAGTCCGACTCTCACTTGGCCGGTTTTTTTAACACTACATCAGCTTTTCAGTGAAGAAAAAAAGCGCGTGTACACCGGTCTAATCTCTGCGAATTCTAGTTTTCCCTCTACCCAGTAAGGTCTTATCATAATATGCCAGTCGATTTCGCAAGATTCTGACAAAAATGAATTTTTGTTCAGAAAATTTCCATTGAACCCGCTTTAAGGCCGCGCAGCCGCGCACTCGACGCGAGCGGGCAGCGGGGCTGAGAGCGAGGCGATCAAAATGTATATTATAGACTGGAACGACCGCTTGCCGCTGCCGTAGAGTCCACGGCCTTACATGTTTACTAACAACATATATTGTTGTTGCATGTGTTACAGTCTCACTAACAGCTGTAACTGGTTCTGATTCTCGACTGGTTCTTAATGACATCGTGCGAAGATAAGCAGGTTTCATCGTTCACAATACTATACTCACATTGTGACCAGTATTTTAACTGCTTTATACAGTCGAGTTCGAAGAAATGTCTTCGGACAAGGTGATCATTGATCAAAAACATTGTGAATAATAAAAATAATATAATAATACGTTTATTTTTCAGTAAATAAATTGTACATAGTTATGCTTACATATATGTTTTAGAGCTACTTACATACCAAGTAAGAAATAATATAATAGTGAATACGATGTTATGTTTAAGGTTAAAGAGCATAATGTTCCGCGTGGTAGTCTTGCTGGTTGTAGACGAAGAAAGACAACGTACTTAAGTGAACTGAAGTTCAAGATGGTACTTTCGAACCAAAGTTGCGCCCGTTGGGTTGGGCCTGTCCTGAATAATAAGACAATGCATGACAAATATGTTTAATCAGTTTGTCCCGACACTCCCGACAGCTACTTTTGCATATGGCTAAACATTAAAATACTGTATATTGATTTAAACTTACACGATTTTCACACAACCCGTGCGGCTAGAAGATGCTGATACCCGCTCACGCCAGTCAGCTCGCGACCACGGATGTTGTAATACATTCGAAACGTCGGGCAAAACCTTAAAAAAGGTAAATTAGTTATAATTGTACGCGACCCGTTTCCCATAATAATGGATTAAAATACTGTCTCTACCAGTATATATTAACTGCGGGTAGGTGCTATGATGCCGGCTGACGATTTCCACGCCGTTTATGGCCAGAGAAATTGGCGATGGCTTTATGGTTCACTTAGCCGGGTTAGGTTTCGCTTCGTAATCCTCGAGCAACTGGCAGTTACTGCTACTACAACAGAACAGGTCAAGGCAGAATTAGAAATCGAATTAATGTACTATGTTATCCGGTGTAATAATTTATCCGTACTATCCATACAAATATAACTGCGAAAGTTTGTCTGTTACCTCTGGATTTAGATGAAATTTGCCATGGAGATAGTTTGAGTCCCGGGGAAGGACATACATATGATACTTTTTATCGCAGAAATCATCTTTTAAGGGAGGTGGAAGTTTTTATAGGAGAGCGATATCTAGGTAAGCGCCTGGTATAAAAAAATAGGAATTGAATTCTATCGCGATGAACGGGTTCCACGCAGACGAAGTCGCGGGCAAAACTAATATTTAATATTGTAAAAGTGAAAATGTGTCTAGCTTTGAAGTGACTGTAATGACTAGAGAGTTAGAGTCACGACAAAGAGAAGGATTTAGGTTATTTTTTTCTTCCGAAAATCCACAAAAAAACGACAACAATTTCTTTGCTATTCCGCTAAGAACATGCAAGTCTTTTAGTACAGTCAATTGGAAAAGTATGTAATGCTAATGAATCCTTTCAGAAATATGTTCGATGCTTAATTCTCCGAAATTAGCTTATCGGATATATTTTTAATGCATCTATTTTTCTGCACTTACTGGCAAATTTTTGCATCTAATGAATGTCTCCACACGCGCAAAAATGCCATTAAATATCACGTATTTTTTATGATTATGATTATAGCGGCCATTTTCGCATAAATTCCTTTGTTTCTCTAAGATACCACAGTATGTACGTACGTGGAGCGCTGGTGGCCCAGCGTTGCCTGGCCTGCGTACCGCTTGCGGTATCTAAGGTTAAGCAACGTGGGCAGCGGTCAGGACTTGGATGGGTGACCGCTTTGAGTGGTTACCGCTTTGAGTGGTTATTAACTGAGCGCTCCCGTGCTTTGGAAGGCACGCCGTTGATCCCGGTTGCTGTCTATGGCAGCAGTCGTTAAGCCAAGTTGGAGGCCTTCGGGCGGTTTGAGAACTTCTAACAGTCAAGTTGCCCACTCACTTGCCAAAGCCTAATCCCAATAAGGTCTAGTTTCCCCTCGGGGTTGTATCTAAGGTGAGATGGAAGTTTCGCTTTCGTAAAAACTAGTGCCTACGCCAAATCTTGGGATTAGGTAGCGGACCCCAGGCATCCTTCTGGATGCAACTGTACTGGGATAACGCTAGGAGGATGATGATGACCACATTATGTACTCATTTCACTGATTTCGATAACTTATCAGGTTTCAAAACTAGTAAGCATATTTTCCTGTTTCAAAATTGTTTTCTTTGAAATCACATGACGGATAACTCATGACTTTTCTAATCTGAAAAATAAAATGCAAATGAGAAAACCTCGACGCGTGTTTCGTTTCTACAAGACATCCTGTCTGATCGTAGGTAACATATTAGTTAGTCTCGAGATGTTTGTGAAACATTCTGGTAAACATGTTTTTGTAACAGATAAATAGCATCTATTACATATGGCCTATCTATTAGGAAGATCTATTAATTTAATAGATTATATCTATTATCGTTAAAACTAAACATTACTTTGTTTTCATCACGTTTTCATGCTATTGTTTACCAAATCAACTCTTCTAAATAATATAGGCGAAAGATTGTTTTTAGGATGGCATCACTCACTAATCTAATCTCACTACACTATACGAATCCGGTTTTAGACACTGTAATAACCGTTTTATAAATACCTATATAATATAATTTTACAAATTTAATCATTCGTTTTTTTATATTTACTGTCGATTGTCAGTGCACTTTTGTCTTTTGAACTATAGATTAATATAACTCGATAAACCCACACGCATTTCCGCAAAAACAACATCGGTACCATTAAAGATAACAAACAACGGAGAGAGATTAAACTCAATGTCGTCATCAGCATATTTTAGGCTGGAAACAGTGCTGGACCGACGGTCAGCGCGTATCGTCGGTCGGGCCCTGACCGACGTAGATAGTATATCTATGTAAGTCTTTGGCTGGAAAAAGAGCACGACCGACGGTCAGTGCGTATGGTCGGTTGGCTGACGGTGAGCATCGCTCTGAACGCACGTATGCTTTCGTACAGCGATAGCTACGCCCGACCGACGGTACGCGCTCACCGTCGGTCGAGCACTGTTTCCAGTCTTAGTCTACTGCTACACAAAGCTGCTGCTGAACTGTTTCACAAAATACGATACAAATTGACAATTCTCTAAACAGGGGATACCATAGATTTAGGATTGGCGCTAACGCTTACGATTATGAGGAGTTTGACAAGCCCTTGACAAGTTAAGTGACAGTGATATTTGTCAACATGGATGGTGAAATGGGAGCTATCTCTTGCCAGCCATCCTGCGTAAGTCCGTACTGCAAATTGAGAGTTTACCGCGAACCGATAAAGAGGTCCATTCGTGTAGGTTGTAGGTGTACTGGTGTATTAATCTTTAACAGAAATGAATTTGTAAGCAGTTTCTTGAATAAACTTTTTTTTATTTTTTTTATTTACGCGCTTGCAAATTCGAGAACCCTCGACAGAGAGGGGAGATACGCGAACGAACTTCGTTGTAGTTTCGCTGTAAGTCCTGCCATCTTAAGTGTTTATTTTTTTATTGCGAATGGGTTTGCTCGGTCAGCATCTAGCCAAAGGGTGAAGAATGTAAACAAGCAGCGAGCTGCATGCGATAATCAGGCGCGACTGCGCGCGCGCCGGACGCCCGCTATCTATACCACTTGTGCGAGTTGTGCGCGTGCGTGGGAATGTGACCGGCGCACGTGTGGATCGTGACGGCTGCGTGCATGGGAACCTTTACCATATACCGACACTCTGTAGTATAGATATGTATTGCTTCTTGTATACTTACGTCACATGTTATTTTCATTTCATTCAGCTTCGAAATCCTTCGGCCACGGGCAGCTACAACAATAGGTCAAGGCACAATTAGAAATCGAACTAATGTACTAAGTTATCCGGTGTACCTAATTATTTATACTTACCTTATATTGTAATCAATCAATTTATCTAATGTATATGAAGTAAGCACAATGTAAACGTTAGTTATAAGAATTTTAAATAAATATTCTATTCTATTCTATTCTATTGTAAAAGTGACCACCCATTCCATTCATAAGCCTTGGCCTTACAAATTATAAAATATTTTGAACTCAAATTTTGACAAAAGTATTGATAACTTTAATTAACTGTTCTGATAGATACGATGCTTTAAGTTTAAAACAGTAACGGAAATATATTTTATGTCACACCTGGCCATAAAGCGGCAATTACCGCACGCTCCGCGCGCGGGAAATCCCACTTCCTGGCCAGGGGGTGACATAAAATTTTGTACTTAACACGGGCGGTAATAAAGAAAGCCCCAGATCGCATGTTTATCGCCTTTGCCTTCGGCTCGGGCGTCAAATGCCTGCGATCTAAGGCATTCTTTGTTTTACCGCCCTTGTTAAGTAATGTACTATTTTTTATTGTGTGTAGGTAGTAAAGTTTGTGTTGGAGACGGATGGAAAGATTCAGCTGGACAGAGAAGAAAACTAACGAAGAAGTTTTAAACTTAGTTAAAGAGAAGAGGACTTTTTTGAAATTATAGAAAACAGAAGAGGACAACTGTTGGGACATCTCATACGCCATGACGAATGGATCAGGACAATAATAGAAGGAAAGATAAGAGGGAAAAAGGAAAAGAGGAAGACCTAGAATGACGTACATGGAGCAAATAAAACATAAAATAAATGCTACGTCATACAAAGAAGTGAAGGACCAAGCTGAATGAAGAATAAGCTGGCAATTACTCCACCGACAAGATCAAAGCTCTTAAATATTATGATGATGTAGTAAAGTTTAAGCGGGCAAAAATTAATCGTAAAATTTGACGGTTTAAAGTGATCTTTGCACTGATAGAGACCCAAATGAATAGAAACAAAATTAAATTAAATTTAACTCGACATGGGAACATTAGAAGTTCAGTACTGCGTAATGTACGCCGGACTACATTGGAATTCCCAAACTTTGTAAATATGCGTCTGAAATAGCCGTGAGCCGTGAAGCGAGCCAAACAACTAAAGCTAAATAAACGGAGTCAGGAGCGTTTAGCTTTTAGACGTTGAGTAAATAAATGCATTCCTAAACAATACATTTAGTTTATTGTACAAAGTTATATTATCATTGATCCTCTTACCACCTTATTCAGAGAAATGGACAAACCTCTCTGCTAACTAAGATGTGTTTTGTGATTTTGTCCCTTACTCACAACTCACAAACAAGTGACAGATAAAGACAAACAAATTTTAACGGCATTTCAGTTAGAATAGGTTTGATGAACGTTTATGAATAAGACCCCTACTCTAGAGTTTTCCTGATTGTATCCTAAATTATATAAATACACTAACTTGAGACTGTATATTTACACTTAATAAGAGAACAACGGTTGACACACTCACTTGGCAAGTCACTATTTGCGACATGTTTCGGACTGCAATTGGAGTCCTTCATCAGGTTGAGTGATGTCACGATAACCGACTGCTCATCACAATCACATGTCGCAAATAGTGACCTGCCAATTGATTGTCAACCGTTAATTAATCCTAAATGGGTCATTAAAATCTGGGTCGCGTATTTCCTGTGGACATATCAAAAGTTAAAGGGCTACAAAGCTTAATTTTGGATTGGTCTAGACCCGCATGAAGAGTGTCTCCATTACTAGAAATCCATGTGATAAAAGCATAAGTTACATGCACATAAGCCGTTAACTATTGGCCACAGGAGGAACGACTTTTGTTTTATCGAGTGTTTATGACCCAAATTCCTAAACGAGCCCGTACTCCACATTTGGCACCTTAAGCCCAGCCGTCGTAGGTAAAGACTAAAGAGTTGCTAAAGTGATTGCCATCCGACCTTCGACCCCAAACGGAAAACTAGGATTTGTTGGGAGTAGATCGGTTTCTCCGTGGATTATTTACCCTGGCGTGTTTTTTACCAGACTGCGCTGCAATAACTACTTTTTATACTTTGTTACGCGAGAGTTATAAAGGATGATAATATCATTGTTCATGCTCCTATTTCACTTTATGATCGTGATAGTGGAGCCCGGCCGTTATTAGACAATAAAAACTTGTAAACGTTTAAAAAGTGACTACTTTGAAATGAAAGACTGCTGCTGTAATGTCTACGGTAGTAAGTAGTGTTACAAAAAATGAGCCAATAGTACAATGGAAATGGCTCCTGGCAGCCATAGCAATAGCGATCACTGTAGCGATTTTCATACCATAATCCGTAATTTGTTTACAGCTCTTCTTTTGACGAGGTATTGGTAACAATGAACGCGCTTAGGGTTCCGCGCGTAGCTAATTAGACTGAGACGAATGGTTCACTTTACCAATTTACTTGTAAATGTGACATAAAATAAAACTCGGTTTATAAATAGTAACTTAATAACCTACAATGCAATGTTCCCTTTTAATATTTTAAATTAGATATGGTAACAACTACGTTGCAGTCGATAGCGCTGACATTTTATTAAGACATGTAATCTTTGTCATAATTAAATTAATGAGCAGCCACATGCGGGAGGTATCTGTTCGATTATGCGGGTTCATTATTCTCGGATTTATCGCGTGTGAAGACGAGATAGCATTCATTCCTCTCGTCATTTCGAATTGGGTCAAATTTTTTTGTAGCTCGTTTTAGTTACCATGGTAACTATGGTTACGTCTTCTGGGCAGTTTTAAAACTGTGATTTATACAGACTTTAATCCCACCTGACGTGGGTCGTGGGTAGGGTTGCCAACCGTCCCGCCTCAGGCGGGAGTCCCGCCGCTGGACGTCCCGTTTCCAGTACCCTAGAGGATGCGTCCCGCAAAGGATGCGTGCGGCACGCCGATTGTCCCGTTTTCAGGCCTCGGCAGATTTATAACGACTGGAGCGAACATTTTGTTTCATTTGAGCAAAGAGCGCACAAATTCGATAAATGAAAATATGTAATTTGTATCCCGCTCCCGGAGTACCGTACTCGCCGTATAAGATAATTTTAGCTCGGAAATCATCCACTAAGAAGGTATATATCGCGGGACTAAATAATGTAGGTACCCTACATCACAACTAGATATACGTTAACAATATTGACATCTGTGATAGAGTGCGCGAGTCCCGCATTTTTTAGCCAAGTCCCGCAATTCTACAACAAATGTCCCGCAAATCGGAACACATAAGTTGGCAACCCTAGTCGTGGGTGGGCGGTGTCGTGGGCTAGAAGTCCAATATGGACATTTCTTTTTTGTATGAAACTCGGTTACTGTTTTGTCACGGCTGACGGGACAGAATAACAACAAGGCAAAGTTGATTGACTCGATTTCAAAATGGCTATGCACAAAATGCCTAAAAAACTGCTCTTTTAATTCTGCGTCAAAGGCCTCTGTTTAAACTTCCCTATGACCGTACGTTTTTCTTTGATTACGAAAATCCAAACAACTCTGGTTAAAAAAAAACCATTGCAACAAAGCTTTTGCAAAGACAACGGCTACCACAAAACGGCACAAATTTCCAGGAAGGCTATCATATATATTATGAATCTTGCGTTTACGAGTTAAAGTTGAAATTACGAAGTTTTGAATGCACGGCACACTTGTTTAGCACCGACCTATATCGAGAGATACTGGGGTCGGATGTCGCTGTGTCGCGGGTCGACTGTTCACTAAACGGTTTGCACTGTGTGTGCCATCTACGACAAAGATAACAATAGATTTTCCGCCCTATTACAAAGGCATAAGGTGCTAAACATATCTTATCCTAGCTGATCTATTTTCGAACTGGAATGTAGCTATGCTACTAGTAATACCTATGGGAAATTTTAGGATTTATGCCTCTTCATCGGCAATGTTATCTTGTCGTCGAATACCTACTCATGAATTTATGACTGCTGTACAAAAAAAAAAAACAATTTTAGAAACGTATTCGTAGCAAAAGCTTGTATCGAAGGTTTTTCCACTGAAACTTACCTTATTTTACTACGCTTTGAAGTTTTTAAAAAATCGGCTAAGTGCGAGTCGGACTCGCGCACGAAGGGTTCTGTACCATTATCTATAAAAACGGCAAAAAAATCATGTTTGTTGTATGGGAGCCCTCTTAAATATTTATTGTATCCTGTTTTTTAGTATTTGTTGTTATAGCGGCAACCGAAATACATCATCTGTGAAAATTTCAACTGTCTAACTATCACGGTTTTTGAGATACAGTCTGGTGACAGAAGGACAGACAGACAGACGGACGGACGGACGGACGCGTGAGTGACAGCAATAGGGTTCCGTTTGGACCCTTCGGGTACGGAACCCTAAAAATGTGAAATCATCTATCGATACACAGAGTATCTGTTCATGACTGTAAAACAGTTAAATATAATGGTCTTACTGATCTAACATTCTTAACCCGACAATGCGGAAGCCAGCAAGTCGTTTACAAACAAAGTAAGAAGTTTTATTGAGTCGTTAGTTGAATAGCTTGTTTATTTATATAATGCCTGTGTTAAACTCCTTTCCATAACAAATTTTTAGATGGTTACTATAAAGCTATGTAGTGTTGTGTGCCTGGAGGCGAGCAAGGTTGCCAGAGCTCCCGAGGATGCATTGTGCTGAGAGCGAGGGACCTAAATTTGTCCCTTCCGCTGTCAACACAGTGAATTCTAAATTTTATAAAGGGTCGGCAACGCACATGTGACTCCTTTGGAGTTGCGGGCGTCTATAGATAGGCTGCGGTGTCCGTTTACCATGGCGAACCGTATGCTTGTTTACTACCGTCGTCGTATTAAAAAAAATTAAACGCTGTAAAACAGGTCAAACGAATAGGAGCACCAAAAATTTGTTCTATTGTTTGTGTATTAACGGTTTACCCGTTTGTCCACGAGTGTTGTAAGGGTATGTACGCACTGTGCGGCTGCCCGCACTGCGGATGACCGCTCGGCTAACCGGAACCTCAAAATTGTATGTAAACCGTATTACCTATACGCACTGCAATCCGGCTGCCGCCCATCCGCTCCGGTCGCTCGGAGCGCTGCGGCCCGACTGGCGGACAGCCGGACGGTAGCTGTGCGCACTACGCGGATCCACTGCGGTTGCCAGTTTGCGACTGCTCGCGCGCACGTGTACACGCTCGTACAATAAACAAATATGGATTTCGATTCAGAACGATTTATAATTGAAGTACAAGACAGACCATCAATCTGGAACACGAAATCCGCAGAATATTCTGATAGAAATGCAATTATGCACGTCAAAAAGCTTGGGAACAGTTGGTGGATATCTATGGAGCAACCGCGCGGTCGCTGTACGCATTATGCGGCTGGCCGCGCTACGGCTGACCGTCCGGTTGGCCGCAACTGCATCCGCAACCCGCGGTCAACAGGACGGCCAGCCGCATTACGGCCAACCGCTAAGTGCGTATGTAGCCTAAAGGATTTGAAACGTCAGGATGTATTTAATACTTAATACACGCGATTAAATGGTTTTATTTAAAGAGTGACATGCGGAAACCAAAGATAATACTAGTGGCTCTGTGAGCTGTAGACCTCGTGAGTGTTTTTTTTTTATTTCCAGATCTATGTTAGATATCGAACCTGTAGAGCAGGGGTCGGCAACCTTTTTGCACCCACGGGCCACATAGTAGCTAAAAAAATCTTCGCGGGCCGCAGATGATAATAATGATCACTGTCTGTTGATATCAACTCGAAACAAATTGGTACGCCGTACGCGACAGTAACGT
Source organism: Cenopis cana (assembly GCA_951800055.1). Lineage (NCBI taxonomy): Eukaryota > Metazoa > Arthropoda > Insecta > Lepidoptera > Tortricidae > Cenopis > Cenopis cana. The sequence goes on along the minus strand of OX637485.1, from coordinate 18,305,700 downwards.
AGTAAAAAATCGCACCCCTTTTTACTCGAAAAACGAGAAAGACGAAAAAACCGACTCTTCACAGATAAACCAGCTAGTTTCCTTACCAAACCCAGATAATTCGCATTTCAACCGCATCGTAATTTCGCGATTCATTCGATCAATGCAAGCATATAGAATAGCAGATATAGAAACTTTAAGGGGGGGACGGGTCATAAAGTCATAACACACCTAGATGAAAACGCGAGCGCGAAATTTTTCGAACACTGATGCAAATGCGGCAAATACTTCATACGCATCAAGATGAAAATGCGAGCGTAGCGAGCGCGAAATTTTTCGAACATTTTGATGTAGGTGCGGAAAATACTTCATACGCATACGCATCAAGTTATGTAGATGTAAACGCGAGCGCGAAATTTTTCGAACACTGATTCAAATGCAGCAAATACTTCATACGCATCAAGTCATAACAAATCTCGTTGAAAACGAAATTTTGCGAACATTATTATGCAGGTCTGGAAAATACTTCATACGCATCAAGTCATGTAGACGCAAACGCGAGCGCAGCGAGCGCGAAATTTTTTGAACATTAAGATGCAGGTGTGGAAAATACTTCATACTGTCTAACGCAAACGCGGCGAGCGCGAAATTTTTGAAAAAAAATTTAGATAGATTTAACTGAAAAAATATACTTACAAACACATATCTCGTCCTGACCAACTGTGAAAATATTCGTGGTTGGCGATACAGACGCTTTCACGTACCTATGTTAAGAATTTCAAATTTTACCTTTACAAACAATAAAGCCAGGGAGGCTCGCGGGCCGCATGGAAGGGGCTCGCGGGCCGCATGCGGCCCGCGGGCCGCCTGTTACCGACCGCTGCTGTAGAGGAGGACAAACCATAGAATTTTTTTTAGATTACTCGACAAAAATATTCGATGTAATCAAAGAACGTGCTCACAATACTTCACGAGAATCTGTTGTGAAATGCGACCCTTAGATGTGAACAAATCGAAATTCGGCCGCAGAAACACAAAATAATAGATAAAAAAATTGTTTTTTTAAATTTTGAAAAAGTGACTCGATAAAAAAATTCTATAGAATTACCGCACCTGCTCACAAAATTTCACGAAAATCGGTTGATAAATGCGACCTGTAGAGGAGAACAAACCAATGAATAAAATAAAAAAAAATTAAATTTACAAAAATTTACTTGGCTAAAAAATTCTATGTAATCATAAAACCTGCTCACAAAACTTCACGAGAATCGGTTGAGAAATGCGACCTGTAGAGGAAAAAACGGCCGCAGAAAAATACGAAATCATTGATACAAAGTTTGTTTTTTCGGATTTCAAAAAAGTGACTCGACAAAAAAATTCTATATAGTTACCAAACCTGCTCGCAAAATTTCACGAAAATCGGTTGATAAATGCGACCTGTAGAGGAGATCAGCCAACGACGTAAAAAAAAAATTTTTTAAATTTACAAAAATTTACTCTACAAATAAATTATATGTAGTCATGGAACCTGCTCACAAAATTTCACGAGAATCGGTTGAGAAATGCGACCTGTAGAGGAAAAAACGGCCGCAGAAAAACACGAAATCATTGATACAATGTTTGTTTTTTTGAATTTCCAAAAAGTGGCTCGACAAAAAAATTCTATATAGTTACCGAACCTGCTCACAAAATTTCACGAAAATCAGTTGATAAATGCGACCTGTAGAGGAGGACATACAAAAATCCGGCCGGACATACGAAAGCATTTTTGTCGAAGCTAAAACAGAGACCTCGTTTTACTCGGTCAATTATGTAAACGCTGTCATTGGCGAGTTTGCAGACGGATAACACGTTATGCATATAAAAAAGTCATTTATACGAAATGATTATGTATTTCTTGATAATTGAGTCTTTTTTATCGCCCGGTCAGTCAGGTCAATAGTGCCCAAAAACGATGAGCGTAGAATGTTATGAAAATTAAGGCGATATATTGATTGAAAGAGACGCGCGTATATTTTTTCGTTCACGACAAAACGGGATGCAACACTCTCCGGGAATGGCTTTTTTTTTGGACAAATCTCGATAAATATCTGACTGTGTGCAGATTTAGGGTCGGTTGCACCAACATACGAACACAGGCCGGTCATCGTCAAATATGGCGCCGGCAGCTGTCATCCCATAGAAACTTGTCAAACTTTCCATACAATCAGATTTGACGAACACCGCTTACGATTACAGACGGTTTGGTGCAACCCAGCATTATTAAATTTCCTCTTGTCAGTACCTAGACGAGGTAAAATACCATCATATTAACTTAATCGTGTCTTTTAATAATGCGTTGTTTTAGTAGGCTGAGTAAAAAACGGAAAATATAGACTCGACTTCGGATTTCTTTTCTATCGAGAAAATTTTAAGCAATCATGTTTCGGCTATTGTCAGTACCACAATCATATAGTCAAGAATTATATATCTGAAAATCAGTCCCTATTGTTATCTCGTCTGGGCAGAACAGCGTTTCAAAGTTTCTAAATTTCTCAGTGTACCGCCTTACCTTAATGTGCGTAATATGTCAGTACACTTAGGACCTGGTCTCCTATTCTATGTCTACGCCATCGGCCGCTTACAGCGTCATTCCGTACGCTGCGTCACTATCACAATGCTTACTATAGAGATGTACTGTTATGTTCTGTCAAGTCTGTCAGGGTCTAACAGAACATCTCTATCTATAGTAAGCTTTATGACCAGGCCTTAAACTCTTACTTTTTAAGTTAATCCACGGATAAATCTGTAATTTTCCTCCTATAAACATAAAGAGTAATTAAATAAATAAATCATATGCAAAAAAAGTTACATGGCAGCTTAGCCTAGAATCCGCCAAACTGTATAACAATTTGTTGGCGGAGTGTTATAACATAACCGCTATATGGTACTCGATGAATGAACAATAAACGTACGAGTACATGCGCATTTGTTCACACCTTTAACAATTCCTGTCACTCAATCATAGCTTTTCTATCAACTAGATAAGGACGTATCTTTCTATTAGTTCGCTTCATGCAATTTTAGTTCTTATAGCAATACAGTAAGGTTCTCAGCATATATCATTGAGTGACGTTATCAAGCTTGCTTGAGAATTGCGAGCTGGTGTGCTGAGATTCACAACTCACCTGTTTCCCGTCAGTGATGTCGGTCCCGTATACAGTCCCGTCACTCTTATCTAGTATAACTTGATACTAAGATTCATAAAATGCAGTAGTTAGAATATCATGTGAACTGGTCACTCTTTAAAACAAAGGCTTTATATCTTCTTAGCCAATTGATTTAAAATTAATGAAGTGTGAGACAATGACCTGCTCAGCGCATGCCGGGTATGAATACGAGCAATGTTTTTCTTCGTTCTTTCTTAGTTTATTTTAAATCTTTTGGCAATAACCTAAATGAACGTCCAAAAAAATAATGCCTCGTGGCGACCACAGCCAACCAGTAATGCTACTGTTGAAGGCTTTGTTTTGAAGGAATATGAATTTGGAATACTATAAGACTATGCTTGATTGAAGATCAGACTTATACTGGTACTCCTAAAGCAAAATATGTGACATAACAGTAAGCGTTAGTAAATACCTACCAGGCCCATGTGACCCATGTCACTGGGATGTCTTCCACAGTCTTGTCACTCTTATCTGATATTTTTGTGTTAAAGACATATTTTTCTGCCTTCAGTAAGTGGTCTTACTTAAGGATTTCATAAGATATTCTTATCACGCACCAACAAATCTCAACCGCTAACCTAACCGCGTTATAATAATGACCAGCGTAAAGTCACATAAAAGAAAGTGTTCTCGCCCCGCGAATGTCAAGTGCGCCTGAAGGCCTACCGCGTATCGAAAACGAAATATCTGCCTCTATCGCACTTGTATAATGTATAATATTCGAGCGAAAGGGTGCAGATACTTCGTTTTGGGTTCACGGTTGACGCTCTGTCGTCATAGCGTTGCGTCATCATAGGGGAGGGCTGTGACGTCACACGCTCGCAGATCCTTATCGGGGACCCAACGGCTGTACAAGGGTAGGCAGTTGCGTGGTTATCCTGGAATTTTCTTGAAAGAACGGTCTTTACGGATTAGAAATCTGTGTGAATGCTATCTTTATTGCTTTTGATTGCGTTTTAAATGTTTGATAACATGATAACCGACCACCTTTTTGCTTGTTTACAGGGTCAACCGATTTAATCCCAACAAGGTGTAGTTTTCCCTCTAGTTTTCCTTCAATTCAATTCAATTCAATTATTTATTAATAAAATCCTTAGGGTATCTTCCTTAGGGTATAACCAGGACAACGCTAGGAGGATGATGTTGATGACTTTACAGGGTCAATGGTCAATGTCGACATTCCTATAGGAAAATCATGAGACGATGTCGATTCTCGCCTAACTGTGACTAAGTACTTCCGAATCACAAAATACCTAATTTTATGTATATGTAAAAAATAGGCTAGGTTCATGGTTTCACATATTCATAACGGTATCAGTTTCTTGCATTTATAGTCTTACTAGCTTTTGCCCGCAACTTCGTCTGCGTAGAGCTCGGTCATCGCGTTAGAATTTTATCGCTGTTCTTTTATTTCAGGTGGTTACCTAGTTATCTCTGTCCCATACAAACTTCTACTTCCGGGATGGGATGAAAACTATCCTATGTCCTTTCCTCGGACTCGAACTAACGAACTATATTCGCACCAAATTTCATCTAAATCAGTTCAGCAGTTTAAGCGTGAAGGGGTTACAGAGAGACAGAGTTATGCTAGGCCTATAAACAAAGTTCCAAGTCTCATTGAAAATAAAATTTGTTTTCATCCCTTCAGAAGGCGAATTTTGAAAAACTCTGAAATCTGTTTTTTTATTTATTTTGATGTTTAGTCAGGAAGTTTTAAAGTTTCTATCTTAAAAATATTTTTGTTCTCCATACAAAATGACCAAGAGGTCATTTAGGGATTTGTTTTGTTGTATTTAAACAGAGACTCTGTAAAAAATTTGAAGTCTTTCACTTAAAAAAATGTTGCTCCCCATGAAAACATTGAACCCCTTTTTAACCCCTTTCGAGGATGAATTTCGAAAAACGCTGAAATTACTTTTTTTGTATTATTATAAGAAACTTTCATACAAAGTTTGAAGACTATCACTATAAAAAAAATTGCTCCCCATACAAACTTTGAACCCCTTTCTAACCCCTTTAGGGGATGAATTTTAAAAAACGCTGAAATTACTTTTTTTCCATTATTATAAGGAACTTTTACACAAAGTTTGAAGACTCTCACTTTAACAAAAAATTGCTCCCCATACAATATTTCACCCCCATTTTGAACCCTTTAGGAGACGAAAATTTTGAAAACGCAGATATAACTTTCATTGTCTTATTTTAAGGAGTCTATGTACAAAGTTTCAAGTCTGGACCTTAAAAAAATTATTGCCCCCCCATACAAACTTTGCACCCCTGTTTTACCCCCTTAGGGGTGGAATTTCCAAAAATCCCGTCTTATCCCTTGCCTCCGTTATATAACCTACCTATAGTGTAAATTTCAAATTTCTAGGACCGGCAGTTTCGGCGGGGCGGTGATTAATCAGTCACCCATCAACTTTATATATATAGATGATGTTCATACTTCCGTACTAGGTGTACGACACCGATATCGCCGTGTCGTGTAACTCGTGTCACGACATGTCACGTCTGACAACTATGAATCTAATGAAGAATGAGTAATCTGCATAACTCTGCGCAATGATTCAAAGGTGTGAATACTCCCGTCGAGTGAGACCAAAATGGATCCGGTTTTCTCCCATCATCATCATCATTCTCAGCCTGCACCTAATCGCCCACTACTGAGCATAGGCCACACGTAATCTTGGCCCGTGCTAGTTTCACCCCAGGAGTGATTCGCTGTATTTTTAATGTCTTCAACCCATCGAAATGGACTGTGGGAATTGTATAAGTTGTTGAAGTTGACAAAATTCTTGGGTCTTTTGACCGCGACGGAGCGAGGCAGTGCACGTCGACTCCTTTTCCAATAGATAAGCAGTTTTGCATTGCTATCTAAGTAGGTAACAATTAGCGAAGCAAGTGCTCAACCAGCATTATTCAGCAGAATAATCAACCTTCTTTACGAAGACTGAGGAGACCATGCATTTATTATTTTAATATATAACGTTATTCACCGGCCTTTGTTTGCATATTTAATGAAATATCATATCGATTTACTTCAGCTGTGAACATTGAACAATAAATAATTATGAGTCCTTATTCGTCCCACTACTGAAAGGATCTTGTTTGGGTTTTTTAGAAGAAATTCTACAAAACACGCGAATGTAGAAAACCTTCGTTTGTTGAACAAAAATCATCCAGGAGTATTGAGAATTTATCTAATCTGATGTGAATATATTTCGATGAGAAATCTTGTTCCATTTTTCGTAGGCTGACTTTACGTGCGACACTGCTGTATTTTTGTGTTACCTATAAGTAATGTTTTATTTATAAAGGACACATACACGTGTACGTCAGCTATAATAACAATGAAAAGAAATATGTACCTAATCCAAAAGTGGCCAATGACGTAAAACTATAATAACAAGAATAGCCCTCTCTGAAACATAAGAATTAAGGTACCAAGTGTATTAATGAATGGTGAGTGAATATTTGACGTCACAACATCCATTAACGTCAGTGAAGCCCCGCAGGGCTACTTTAAAGCCTCGAGGTGCGTGGGTGCTCTTTACGGGGTGACACAGTTCGAATACTTCGAATATTAGCTCACATATCATTTGGTGTTCGGGACCAAGGACGTTGCCTTGAGGGATACCCTATTTTCTGCTAGGACAGTATAAGTCGTTAGATGTTTAGAAGCAGCAAGGTTATATTTCAATGTAAAGCCTTTGACTTAGTATACCGATAATGGCGATAATTGTGAGAGTTTATCTCGTTAAAGCGCATATCATTCAGGTGTTGCTAAGTAGGTGTATGTATATCAACGCACGTTCACCCTGAATCAACTCAAATGGGAACAAGGTTTAACGCCTTCCTGTCTTGCTGTCGCGATGTGTCTATGTCATTTACACTTTTTTATTCACACTTTATTATGTCGTTCGACCTTCGAACATATTTACATCGAGCATCAGTTTACATCAATAAGTAACTCAGTCGATGAGCCTTTTATATTGGGTTGGTTGGGACTTATTGCTTCACAATTTTTGTTTAATTTTATATTTTAAGTTACAATTACGAGTGTCCATTGGCAACGGTGTCTGCTTACCACCAGTTCGTATGCGTGATTGTCTTCTTAAAAATTTGAGAAGCTTTCTTTTTTCGTAATTCGTACAAATTTTACTCGCCTTTTGTAATTACTAGCGAAACTAAGATAAGGACATAATTTAATAGCTACCCTCCCCGTTTTTGCACATTCTGAAAGTGTACTCATTGTATTACAATAATAATCAAAAGAAAATCACAGGGCTTATGATGTTAACGATCCATAAAGCTGACAACAAAGTGATATCTGATATCGTTGCCGATCAAATTATCAAGACACGCAATGGGGTTAATGTATTAGCCTTTGCTATTCTGATCCAAAACTAAAGTTGTTTTCTATTGAAAGAGCCAAATAATACCCTGTAGGTAGATCTGCCGCCTAAATGAGTGGGCGGGGAAGGGCTAGCGATTGACCAGTTATCCTTAAGGGACTGCAAGTTTGCATTAAAGAGTGATAACTAGGTAAGCGCCTGAAATAAAATTCTATGCGGATATTTCGGATAAAGTCGTGAGCAAAAGCTAGTAGTTTATACATATAATAAGGACGAGTAACGTAATAAAGGCTGTAACTTTTCCACCTAGACAGTAAACAAGTCTTGTGAAGTTGTGATATAAGAATATTAAGATGTTATGCATTACGCTTGAATAAATCGTACAATAACAACTGTTGTGGACGTAACCTTTGTTATTACAGTAAACTGAAGTTGTGTAAATAATAAGGTTTCGTGTAGATCAAACGGGTTTATAATTTTATAAATACTTTGGATAACATCGATGAATTTTCTTAGATAACATTGTAAAGGCGATGTTGAAACTAATTTTAATATAATGCGCAAGAGACACTGGTCCTTTGTCGGGAGAGTGAGCGAATCGACGAACAGCATTGTTTACGTATTATACACGACATGTTATATAACGAGTGGGGCCTCAAATATGGCTTATTTATTGTAATTTTAATTTTAGTATCTAAAAACTTAATAATTTATAACTTGTTAACTTGTAAACTTATGGGTAAATACCTAAATAAAGAATTTATTTATTTATTTATAGCTATGAAATTCGATATAATATTGCAATATACTTTTATATAGTAACGAATTTGATACATAACACTTGGAAAAAAAAATCCCCCTTCGAAATCGACCATAACAAGCAATCCCTCAAAGAGTATCAAATTTTAATTCGAACTTATTTTTATTCGAGGTTTATTTTATAGGTTTTTTCCACGGACCAGGTGAAATTCAATCTTGTGGAGATCTCACAAAGACTGTCAGTGGAAATCTTTTCTCATCTTATCTGTACCTGTACAATTATGTACCTTAATAACCTAAACTCACAAGCTTTCAAAAACCGATGACACACTTGAAAGGCGTCTGCTCCGTATCAAAATATCCACGACTCCACGCTCTAAGTGGAGCGTTAAATAAAAACACAATGGTCTCAAAGCACCTATTACCGTAATAAACAAAAACACGCATTACCATAAGTGCCTAAACTACCGGCTGTGACATCAAGCCGAGTCACTCAACTTCGTACAAATGGCATAACAGCTCCATGAATAATTTTCAGAGGTTTTAGTTTGCTGTTCTTTAGTCTTTTGATGCGTGACAGCTGGCGGGTATATACTCTGGGGTGCACTGTGCACTTCGCTTATGCATAAAAGAATAAGTTTGTGAAACATACAACAGAATAAGTAATAGTATTTACGTACAGATACTAACAAAACTGATACAATACAATAAAAATACTCTTTATTGCATACCTTACACAAATCAATCAGTTACATATAGAATCAAAACAGCAACATCAACAGCTGTAACTGATGTTTGACTGCTGGAAAACTTAAATCATGGCATCCCGCTCTGCCGTATAACGCTCTTTCGTCTAATTATGTGGCAACACTGGCAACGTTACCTTTATGGAATGGGTTTACTCTAACTTACCTTTGTTTTGATGATGCTTTAAAAAACAAATAATGTAAAAAAAAATATCCCAATTCCTGGTCACGGCACCAAATTGTAAACTCAAAATGTTTATTTTTACGACAAGGGCTACAAATTGATAATACCTTAGTTGTAGATTGGTAAAATATGTATCACTATATGCCTTACCAGAAGATATATTCAATTGCAAGAATGCACCATGCTTACATTGCTTACTATACTACATTAAGTATAATATTCAATTATTGTTATAAATAGTTTAATTATACAGTCTTAAATATGTTGAAACTAACTTAGCGAACCTAAAGTCAATGGCAGATAATACGCCTTACTTGCAAGAAAAGCAAACGCGTGTCTAGTTGTTATTACATGTTTATCTGCCTGAACCTATTCTCTTTTCAAGCATGTTAACAGTAACCATCAATCGGCTATCGATGGCCGAGCGTCGAGCGGTCTCGAGGGTCGTCGTAAAATAACGGGATTATTGGGGCCCTATCATAATAATCCGATTTGTTGCCGGTGGCCGGGTACGCCTGAACGCCGGAAAAATTAAGTTAGTGCCCTAGTAGAGAAAATTAATGATCGCATTCAAGTAATGTGTTTAAGTAGATCGATTCGGATCTTATTAAACGCTACATTTCTCGGAGCATAACAACTGATGGATTGGTTAGTGGTCGGTTTCAGTGCAGAAATTGCAACTCCAAACATCACTCGATATTTCAGCAAACATACTTACTACAGTGGTTCCTGGGCACAAGGTATAGGAAGGTTTGCAGAATAAAAAACGCTATCTTTCTCATTCTTGGTCACTCGGTACTCAATTGATACCCAAATTCAACTCATTTTACGGACTCACTGTCAAAACTCTAAATCAGCATTGAGTGTAGGAAACTTAATGTCATACTTAATGCAGAATAAAAAGTAAACGTTGCAAAACGTAAACTATGCCAAGGCCGTTGTCTCGGAGAATAGCTAGGAAGAGCTAAGCCTTGCGACTTGCGAGGAATTCATCTAAGGAAATGAAAATCCGCCGCGAATCCTCCGCTAAACATACAAAACAAAACCCAACGATTTGGACCTTATATAGATGGAAATAGAGGTTGAAGACAGTCGGTTAAGAGTGTTGTAATCTCGATTTCATATCCGCTGGCAAAGGCCGGATGTTCGATTATCGAATCGACGCTGTGAATGCATTATGGATACAGCTCCTTGAATTAGGTCGCGGTTTCAGCCACTTACAACGATTAGCTGTCACGGAAGGTTTAATATGGGGGGAGTAATTGTAAGACAGCAAATGAGAGCTCGTCATGAGATGTTTTGATGCTGTAGTAATGTAATTTTAGATTTGTAGTTTGGGAGAATAATTCTAGCAGATTAATTCATAGAAAGCACGGCCTACTGCCCCCAAGTAGAAAATATGTTGCCGCTTTTTTACACTCACATTAGGATTACCTTACGTGACTGTGCAGTCTCAATGCTGTACATTTCTCCGTTAACGTAAACGGAAAAATGTACAGCATTGAGACTGCACAGTGACCTTATCCTACCGTGGCATTGTGTGAATAAAACTATTATCATTATCGCTTTTTATTTTATATATCAAACAAATTACACGGTCGCGGCCTTATTATTGTACTCGTATGAGTACCTACCTATTACCTTTGGGAGTTTTGGCACCGATTTAATTAAACTAAACATACATATGAAATATTGAAGACTACCTACTTGGGCTACTTGTCAATTAATATTTTGAACTTTAAACGATTTAATTCCAGGATTAGTTCTCGGACAAAGAATACGGGTCGGTAAAAAACCGTCATATTTCCTAAAATACTGCGAGGTTGTAAGTTTTTTTTTAATCATGTCATTATCTTTATTTAATTTTACATCTATACTGCAAAAGTAACAGCCAAAAAAGTCACGTTTCCAGGTTTAAATCGGACTCGTAAAAACCCATGAAAAAAACAACGTTAACGGAGCGAGATATCGCGAAAAATCGTCATTTTTGGACATTGATATTTTTATGAAAGGATCCCGGAAATTGCTAATACAGTTGGGCATTACGAAGAATAGTATATTATGTAAATAAAACGAGTGTAGAATATTTAACAAACCCTATTGAGGTTATTTAAAATTTTAAACTAGCCGAAATTATTGACCGCGAGTGTATAATGTAACATTTCTGTACCCCAATATTAACTCAAACCTAATTATGTTGTCCTTCTGACTAATATCCCTTTGTCATTGTCATCGCAAGCGTGGGAATAATGCTAAACGAGTAACATTGTTGACTCGATAATTTCCAACGGATACTGACTGTGAAAAGAAAACCGCAATATTGACTAGTTGACGGAGTTGACGTTTTACAGGGAACCCAAACGGAGAGGGACCTATTCTCAGTTGTGACACTTCTGAGCGATTACGCCTTTTACCTAACTTCAAGCCCGAAACGCACTGACAGCGGTAGCGGGGCGGGGCGTCACGGTGCGGAGGCGGCGCAGAACGCTTTTTTCCCGGCCGGTTTTCTGTGCGGACCCTTTCATATTTAGTTCGAATATTACAACCGGTACCGCCTCCGCACCGCGCCGCCACCGCTGTCAGTGCGTTTGCAGCTTTATAAAGATGTTGGAAGGGAATCTGGCAAAGCGTAGATTAGAATTGGCTAATGGAAAGGGTTCTATGACATTAACGAAATTTTTAATAGTGCATGTGGTAAAATATATGATTTTGATGTTGTTTTCTTAAATACTTAAGTTTATTTTGTATCTACCGGGCTAAGACAATTTAACTATAGTCAGTACAGACAGTAGTCTTCAGTTTGCATACTTTGCATTGTAATAAGGCGAAATATGTATTAAAAACACCACAAATACACGAGATATAATTTAATTCGCTCAACAACTTGTACATGAAGTCACACCAAAAACGCCGGTAATGATAATAGCCGCCATCTTAGATGGCGCGCATCAATCACGTTCCGTATTTAACTAGTTACTTTTAAAATAGGTTTATGTTTTACATAGCAAATATTTAGTGAAATAATCTTATAAAAACATATAACAATAACTACATACTTAGTCTACTTATTAACACTTATTCGAGCAATACTGTTTATAATGGTCACGTCGGAAGTTTCTATTGAAAACTACTATCGCTAGAATCAAGTCAGTGGCCATACTGTTACATCCGTTTTTACAAATTCGACTATAAATTAATAGGTAATGCTCGAAATGTATTTTATAAATCAAAATTAGAATAGTTATGTGTCTTTTTCTAACAATCGGCCATCCTGAAAATTTTGCCTGTCCCTAGGCAGTATAAGTATTAGAACGAATTGATTTGGCGATGCCATACAAACAAAACAGATACAATTTCTAGAAGCAATACTAGAAGCATTGGGCTACCTTAAAAATCCTTTTTTTTTATGCACAAGTTAGAGAACAGTACAAAACTATAAAGTTAGAGAACCATACTAAAATATAAACAAGCCTTTTTTTATTACTAATACTACGGACTGTCAATATAAACGATTGTAAGGGTCTGTAAAAACAGGTCTGATGGACGTTTATGGATTAAGACAAAGTTCGTAAACTTTCTAATTAACCGTCTGGTATTCAAGGTGGCAACACCTACTTTTTTTTTTTTTTAAAACAAATTTGTAATTAAATTAAGCATTGTTGCAAAAAAAAAACTACTAACGAAGCCTACCTCAAAGTTAATCATTATCAAACATTTATTTTGTAAGCAGGCCACAATGGCTTCTTTACATGACATAAATTACAAGTGGAACGCTTACAATGATATCATTTAGTAACAGAACAAAGCAACATCACCCAACAGATATAATCTAAAATAATAATTAAATTTGTTACTTTGTTTAGGAACTATACAATCAGTTTATGTTATTTTATATCTAAACCTCAGTTGAAGATAACACGTTCGGCCATCCGTTACTTATTGAATGGCCTCATTCAATTACCATTACTTTAGAAACATATGACCAATATTTATAATATTAAGAATATTTTATCCTATTTATTCAGATTTACTTCAAATTTTTAATTATTTATTTGTAAGGGTACAGTCACGTATTGGTCTTGAAGTAGTGTCACAGTCTACCTATTCAGCATGCAAGCAAGCGTACAAATATTTGATTTTAGTAATCTGATATTTGATTTTCAATGATGTATGGCATGTCAAACTTATCAACTAATAACAACATGTCAATTCTGTACCAGTAATTCGTTATTAATCATATTTATTATGTGTTATGTCAAATATTTTTCAAATCTAAATAATCCTTGACGTTGTAAAAACATTTTTTTCCAATGACCATTTAGTCAAATTACGCTTAAATATTTGTCCCGACAGTACACGTAATTGAATAGGCAAATGATTATATAAAACAATACTCATATTGACAATGTTTCTTTTGTACATACGAGTATCTTTGTGACAAGGAGCTTTGTACAAAAGGGAAATGATATGTGATCTTGTCTGCCTCTGTATCACTTCACTACTTTTACTAAAATGTCCTTCGTGAGAGTTGACAAAAACACAAACATCCCTAATGTATACGTACAAACATGGTATTTGGCAAAACATATAGCTTTCTAAAGAGTGGGACACAGCTGTCATTTATCTTTTCGTTTAACTGTATGTATAAGCTTCTGGTGTCGACTTTTCGGTGCTGAGTCCGTGCGCGGGATGTAGCAGCCTCGGGCGGGTTGACGTTTCGTTGCAGCAGTCACGCGTAGGGTGCAGCAGTTTACGCGTAGGGCGCAGCAGTCTCTGGTGAGTGGACGTCTCGACGCAGCATACACGTGCAGGGTGCAGCAGTCTCTGGTGAGTTGACATCTCGACGCAGCGTACACGCGCAGGGTGCAGCAGTCTCTGGTGAGTTGACCTCTTGATGCAGCGTACACGCGCAGGGTGCAGCAATCTCTGGTGAGTTAACCTCTCGATGCAGCGTACACACGCAGGGTGCAGCAGTCTCTGGTGAGTTGACCTCTCGATGCAGCGTACACGCGCAGGGTGCAGCAGTCTCGGGTGAGTTGACCTCTCGATGCAGCGTACACGCGCAGGGTGCAGCAGTCTCGGGTGAGTTGACTTCTCGATGTAGCGTACACACGCAGGGTGCAGCAGTCTCTGGCGAGTTGACCTCTCGATGCAGCGTACACGCGCAGGGTGCAGCAGTCTCTGGTGAATTGACCTCTCGATGCAGCGTACACACGCAGGGTGCAGCAGTCTCTGGTGAGTTGACCTCTCGATGCAGCGTACACGCGCAGGGTGCAGCGTATCAGGAAAGTAAATACCGCGTACACTCACAGGGTGTTTCGGCCTCAGATAGGTATTATTAAGCTTGTTACCGCGTACACGCACAGGGTGTTTCGGCCTCAGGCAAGCTCAAAGTATTATTAAGCTTGTTACCGCGTACACGAATAGGGTGTTTCGGCCTCAGGCAAGCTTAAATAAAGTAACTACCGCGTACACTCACAGGGTGTATCGGCCTCAGATTGAGCTTGCTACCGCGTACACACACAGGGTGTTTCGGCATCAGGCAAGCTCAATGAAGTAACTACCGCGTACACTCACAGAGCGTATCGGCCTCAGATTAAGCTTGCTACCGCGTACACGCACAGGGTGTTTCGGCTTCAGGCAAGCTCAAGAAAATCAGACTTCAGCTTCTGGACCGCCACGCCGCGCCAGCAGTAGGTAGCATCTTATTGCCGCGTACACGCGCAGGGTGTATCAGCCTCTGGACTGCCACGCCGCACCAGCAGCGCACGCAGCAGCAGCAGCGCAGGCAGGTCATGTACACAAAATAAAAATAAATAGACACACATTGAATATATCTCAAATTGACTGTAGGATGCATTCATATTGTGTATGTTCGGTCATTATAGTAACCATTTTTTTTGTTTTTACTTTCATTAAGGAATCGAATTTTAATATAGACTCTGTTTTCCGCTAAATAGACACTTTTATATTTTATAGTCGAATAAAACATATACGTCACAAACTTCGTAACGATAATTCATTATCTAGTAGTGCTGTTACTCGGTATGGTTCGCTTTGGTACTTATCACTATTTACGAGGTTATACCTGAGTACTTTTCAAAATATACAACATTACATACCCGTGTACCTCTTTTGTCAAGCTGAGCTTAAATAGACCTAGCCGTACAAAGCGAATATGTCCTGCATTTATATTTATGGTTCAATTAACGCTCATGAACCCATTACTTTAGATGTCCATTCGCTTCTACCATAATTATCACTCATATTTGACAATCGTCTTCCAAGTATCCATAGCGATTTCACCTCTTGCACCTCATAATTTCTTTGCGATATTTATATATTTAATGACACTGGCCCTGTTGTAGCAGGATATCCGAAGGTACGAATCCGTTACGGTTTGCCGTATTATTGTTGTTAGTTTTGTTTGTTCATTTATCAGCTGGGTCAGAAGACCTTTGCAACGAATAAGTACGACTATCCGTATTATTAACGTTGTTGAAAGCTACAAAGTTATTATTAGTATGCGAGACATTTCTAAAATATTCGAGAACTTCCTCAGATTCGGCGAAGTGCGAACCCTCAACGTTTATTCTAATATTATAGTTATATATGCCCTGACTGACACAATCTACAGCTTGACGATCTTTAAGGGGAGGTATCCCCAACGCAACTGTCCTGCTCTAACATGCGTGAATTTACAATTAACCATCCCGCTCTCTACGCAAGCTCTGCGCGCAGTTTTGTGAATATTTAGCTATAGTTATTAAGCCACTCATTTTATCAAAGCAAACCCTGCGAATTTGTCTATAACAATTTACGATATTTAATTGAGTACAAAAATTAAATGTTAAATATCAGTAATATAGCCGTAGTATTGAAAATACATTCCAAAAGGGGTAACTTCGCGATTATTTTCTATCGAGAAAAATTCATCAAATCATGTAACTGACTGCGAATTTGACTTAACAAGATCCTCATGTAACATGTAACACATATATTTTTATTTTATTTTAAGACACTATATTCTATGTCTCAGATGGTTTTTAAAAACTCAAAAGTGGTAATACACGGCCTTAAGCTGACGCCGCTTAAACAGCATTATTTTATCATAATACTATTTCACTAGTTTCATTGCGTCTGCTCTTACGATGTAACATTTCTACCAACTGATCTGCGACATCCTGGTTTTCAGGGAATGCTTTTTTTTTGTAGCTTTTGGCTGCCACTCCTTCCAACTTAACTTGACAGAGTTGAGACCGTCGTACCATTTCTTTTCGAGTCCTTTTAATTTAGGTAGCGAACAGTGGCAGCGCGTCATAAATATTCTTAGGTAAGCCGGAAATATTTATGCTTTTATATTCTTCATGAGCCGTAGTACAAGAACTGGACTGGCTGAAAATTAGGCAAGCCGGCGGGAATCGAGTTGTGTGACCGCTCCGCCACTGATAGCGAATAGAATATGGTTCACTGTTCAGGCCAACCCTAAACCTCCGCTTTCATGGATCGGGATTTCTCATTAAACGCAACGCATATTAGGATCATTTGGATTAAGATTTGTAATCCTAGCTTTAAGTATATGTTGAGTAACATTGACTATAACAAACTGCATACTCCATTTTGACTTGATACATTTGTATGCCTAATGGCTGGAAGAAGTTGGTGCTTGTAGTTTTATTGATTGTGAGTAGTGTTGATTTACTCACTCGTGAGGCACTTCATTCGTCATACTCATTTCAGTCAATTAATGTAACACCTCGCGCTTCAAAAGAGTCACACTTCATATCTGCGCCCGTAGCATATTTTGCACTCGAGAGTATCCCGACCTATCTCGAGCCACGCGTCTCTTTCTGGTTGGGGCTGTTAGAGAGTGACGGATAGCCCGCCGGGACACGCCGACAAACCGACGTTGCCATCATGTGCTAGCCATACTAATCAGATACGACGAACTCACTCGCAACTCGTGCCTAACTTCAGGCATCTGACTCGCGCCTCGCGACATGAAGCACTAATTTCAATGCTCATGCCTTGACAAAAAGGTTGTAAGCGCCGCAGGATTTCATACATCTTACACGTTTACGTCGAATGGTCAAATTTTGTATCAAATGGAGCGTTTATACTTACTTGAAGTTATAATAATTTGAACTGCCCGAGTTGTATCGAATTAGGCCGTTCAAAAAGCGACCTTACTGTCCAAGCGTGAAGCTTCAAAGTCCAATGACAAGTTTTATAAAATATCGAACATTAACTAATTTCTACTATACGAATCTATCTGTAATTTGTAGTGGAATGAAATATAACGTAGTACTTTTCGTTAATTCAATAAAAATAGGATGTACATTTATACCATAGTTATGCAAAATTCCTTGTTAATTAAAAATTAAGTTGTATTTATAATGTTGGAGCAAAGAGTGAACAATCGAATTGTCAACTAAATTTAATATTTGTGTAATTAGCCTTCTTCATAAACAGTTTTGATTTGACAGAAGTCAAACCTGACAAATAATGACATTGATAGTTAATTGATCGAAATTATCGACTATGATGATTATCACGTTGGAATGCTGATCCATTTTCTTATTACCTTATATGAGGATCAAGACAGAAACATTCCACTGAAAATCAATATCTGCATGGCTGTGTAAGCCATCCCTAGGTCTGTGGTTATGTGTTATTTTGCGTGTTAAATACGAGTGAAACTTATTATTTTCATCATTACAAGAAATAACTACTGTTTGTAATGTTGTCTTTGTTTAATGTCTCACCGCTGTGAATGCATTAATATAATAAGTCAACCATCGCTACGCTAGTTCAAATGAAAACTATTATAAGTCAAACCTAAGCGAATGCATCCAAGTCACCCGAACAAACTCAAGTTATTGTTGCAACATTTTCCAAGTATACCGGTGTATTTATTAGAGGATATCCATATATACACTGTGTGTAGCGACAGTTTGCAGGTTAAATTATGAGCATTAATGAATATCAAGTAGGTTGTCATGATATGGCAATTCTCTGGATCTAAAATCTTAAAATTCTGCTGTGCTGTGGTCCAATTTAGAGTTTAGATCAATCTGACTGGGCATTCACCAATTAAAACTGCCCAATGCTACAAATATCATATGCAGTGGGGAAACCCAGCAATATTATACAACTTGTTTTTGCTGCTGACAGATATCATGTTTAAACCGGCACCTCACCTCATTTTAAATGTGAGAAAGGCACTGTCAGTACTTCTATGGTTATACTGTGTATGTGTACACAAAACTATTGTAAATTTTAGGGAGAACTATGACATACCTACATAATATTAATACTACAGACAAACATAAGCTTGCAGTGCCCACCACTTGGTTCCAAAAGGTAAGAGAATCATTCATGGGTAGGTAATTGTGTAAAGTTATATAATAAATTACCAGGAAACATAGCCCATTTATCTCTTCATAAATTCAAAAATTATTTCAAGCGTGAACTCACATTGAAAGCAAATTATAGTACTATCAACTACACAAATGATCGGCATCGGTACACTTGTGGTTGAAATACATTCAATATTTTTTTTACTTATGACATCACATCTTAATGATTGTCTTCATAACTATGCCATTAGATTAATTTGACATCCCCTCTGGAATGTCAGGACTTATTCCAGAAACTGCCTAGATTACATCCTTTTGTTAATTTATTGTACTCTCTTTGTCATGCACCACAGCAATTCAACTTTTTTTTTAATTACAACTACATCAATAAATTACTCTGAATAACCAAATTCGAAGTATGCAATATATGTGACTGACGACTCAAAAGTGCCTGCCACTAGGCCCCTTCGAACAAAGAATAGGTATGTTGACCCTGACTTTTGTGAGCGATGAAACAGAGTCTGTAGGCTTCGGATCACTCTGACATTCCGGCACAGAGCCCAATTTTTTTTAAAAAAATCAACTAAGTATCTAAGCAGGTATAAAGACCGAAATTAATACACATGAAATATTTATATTTGGAAAATATAAATGCATACATTACATGTACGTTATAATATATCAAGCTTGTACAGTCGACAGTATTTTCTTTTCTCTACGGTTATCTTATCAACCACTCGCGGAGACAGCTCCAATGAGCCCAAGAAACACGACCAGTTCATCCAGTGTAGTTTAGGAAATAGGAGTAGTCTCCACGGCCACCTTCACCTTCTTTCCTTAATATTGCATCTAAACCAAATGTGTATCTATACAAAATTTCAGCTCAATAGGTTTGGGTTGAAGACATCCGCTTCAAGACTTTGTTGCAAGATTCCACCCGAAAACCCATGGGTACATACTACATACATACATTGCAAGTTGAATAAAAGCATGTTAACATACATAAATTACAGCATAGTTCCGAAATTCTCACCAAATGATTAGACCCGGCTATTTCTTCCACGTATATTCTGTGTTTTTATGTGTAGTATTAGTGCAACACGTACGCCATATAAAATTGAACCTTACTCTTACCGACATAAGAGTACAAATAAGATATGAACTAACTAAGCAGTTCTTGATTTACTTTTTATTGTATAAGTACACATACATACACGAACCCACGCCTGCATTCCCAAAATGGGCAGGCAGAGCACATGAAATTAAATTTTAGTGTCACTTTTAGCAATTGCAGGTTATTATATGATTAATGCTCAAATTATCAATTTAATTGTACACACAACACTTAATAGTTTATAGTACATCGGTTATATTCAGACAACCGTGAATAATACTAAATAACTTCGACATAAGCACAGAATAAAATAAAACAGACATGTTTACGAAAGTAAGACCGGCTCGGCGACGGCGAAAATATTTGTTTACTTCCAATAACAAATTAGCACTTACCGACCACAACGACGTTAATATAATACTAAACCTTTATACTGGGCGATTAAGTAGTCCGTTGTCACTTCTGAAATATTAAAAACACCACAAATACACGAGATATAATTTAATTCGCTCAACAACTTGTACATGAAGTCACACCAAAAACGCCGGTAATGATAATAGCCGCCATCTTAGATGGCGCGCATCAATCACGTTCCGTATTTAACTAGTTACTTTTAAAATAGGTTTATGTTGTACATAGCAAATATTTAGTGAAATAATCTTATAAAAACATATAACAATAACTACATACTTAGTCTACTTATTAACACTTATTCGAGCAATACTGTTTATAATGGTCACGTCGGAAGTTTCTATTGAAAACTACTATCGCTAGAATCAAGTCAGTGGCCATACTGTTACATCCGTTTTTACAAATTCGACTATAAATTAATAGGTAATGCTCGAAATGTATTTTATAAATCAAAATTAGAATAGTTATGTGTCTTTTTCTAACATATGTATACTTTACGACGACTGTAGGTATCATTGATATCATTAACATTATACTCGAACATTAGCTGATTTGTTGTGGCACTATAATCGCTGGGAAGCGGAAAGTTAGATAAGACGAATTAATTAAACCGCAGACACAGGTCAGATGCCATTTGGCCTACCAATTTAGAATCGCTCGTTTGGAATGTGGCCTTATTATTGTTGGGTGTATCATCATCATCATGGCTTTATCAAACTTACTTGTTTATGCCCGCGACTTCGTCCGCGTGGAACTCGCGTTCATCGCAATAATATTTATTTGATTTTTATATATCAGGCGCTTACCTAGTCATCAGCATCACTCTTCCATACAAACTTCCATACCCTCGGGATTCAAACTATCTCTATACCAAATTTCATCTAAATCGGTTCAGCGGGTTAGGCGTGAAGAGGTAACAGACAGACAGACACACTTTTGCATTTATGATATTAGAATGGATGGATTTCTATTCACTAGCAGATTGAGAGACGATACCGGTGACTCCATAAACATAAAAACTAGTTCTTAAATAAAGCCCCTTGTCACAATAAGACAGTCACCAACCGACACATGTATACGCTCGTAAGTTATTTTCAAGTCCTCTAACCTTTAATTGACGCATGACCCACGGGGATCCACAAACATCGAAGTTGTTTTTATTTACTGAAAAACTTATTTCCCTTAATACTTGCAAAAAATTGCATTTTCACGTGAACAGCTACGTTCTTTTAACCACAGACATTCAAATAAAACACGCCATCAACTTTTTCCGCCGACTCGATGGCAGTTCGTAAACTAATCTAAGTTTTAGGAAAAGACTAGACCTTTTGCCCTTTGACGTAAGGTTCTTGAATAGATGTTCGATGAATATAGTCTGTTGAGTTGTGTAACAAGTCTAAAATAGCCACTTAAGGTGACCTAGGGCTACTAGAAGACTATAGGTTAGGTAGGTATAAGGTATATTAATCAGCATCACATTCGCCTTTATGGGATATTATAATAACAACAAATACTTTTTATTCCACACCTCAATAAAAATACAAAACAGTTCGGAATTTAACATACGAGATATAAATAAGCAGAAGTAAACAACAGATGATATATTGGATGATGTTGTTGAGGAGGTAGAGGTTATACCAGAAAATAAATGATATTTAAGGAATGTTCAGAATATATTTTCTTTATTATAAAACGTAAGGCATAACGGAATGTTATCTCGCTCCAATAACTCTGGAAGTGAGCGAATATCAGTTCCCAAAATTCCATTACACTTTACATGTGAAGCTAATTAAGAGAGGTAGGGCAGAGAGCACACAGCCTAACGTATAATCGTTCATATTAGTGGCAGCCAAACAAGGAAATGTAGCTCCTAGTTACAAAATGTCGCCGCCATATAATACTAGTAGTACTTCTTGCTCTGTCTGTAGATATTCCAACAACGTCTAGTTTTCCCTCAGGGTTAAAGAGTCGTCTTCGTAAAATTTGTCCCTATGCCAAATCTTGGGATTGGGTGTGAAAGCGGACCACGAGCTCCTTAGTCCTTAGGGCACAACCAGGAAAACGATAGGAGGATTACTTTTTTAAATGGGCTTGCTCTTCAACATGCTTCTTCAGGGGGCAAAGATAGGGCCGACGTTGAAGCGAGCTCACCAAGAAAATGTCTATTCACTCGTGCCTTAAAGAGGACCAGGTTACTAACGGTACCGTAGATTTGGTTCCTGGTGGTGAGAGAGGTCGTCAAAGCTCCGGAAGATACGGTGTATTGTGTTGGGGGCCTGCAATAGCTCTTGCCTTGCACTTATGACTCTTGGTGTCGCAAGCAACCACAGGACAGGCAACCGCATATCAGGCGGGCCGGATGAGACAAAAATCCTTTTATATACTCGGTGTGTAGAAATATTCAAATGCCATTTGTGTAGGCACGATTGTCATGTGACGTGCCTTGAAGAGGGTTTTCCTTATGTCGTTTCCTGTATTGCTTCCTCAATCGCGAACCCGGGCGAAGTCGCATGCGTTGCTTCATTATCTAAATCGATCTCGCAACATGCAGGCTTCCTGGCACGTTGAAAGTGAATGGTGACAGTGTTTTGACTGAAGCCTCCGTATAATAATAGTACACCCGTACCCGTAAGTACTCCGTATAACAATAGTTACAGGGGTCTAATATCACTTACATGTCTCCGTCTTTCAAAATCAGAACGATAGAAACATGAATTTAACAAACGCGTGACTTCGGAAAGCATCTTCTATAATTCATCCCTTTGGAGACAAGTTGAACGCGGTAAAGCGTCAACAAAACTTGAAATCTAAAGTCGTTCCAGACATTTGTGCGCTTATTTTCCTGTCAGGTAATACAGTACTATTCTGGTAACTATAGTGTTGATGTGTAAGGCGTAGAAGGTATAACGTTTCATTATAAGAACGCATTAGGTAGTCATCAGCCGATTGCGCAATTATATGCAGCTGGACTATGAATAGAATGCGGCGATTAAGTGTCACAGCAGGTGCGTTCACGTGTCAACTGTCAGCCACGCTGGTCATGATTAAAGTATAAGTATCTGGGTACATCCGGGAGACCGAGCTATGCTCGGCGTTTTCAAGATTTCCCGAAGAAAACAGGTTGTCCCGAGGAGTTAGACACAGCAAATTTCCTTGTAGCCTAACGACGCTTGCAAACTCAAGTGTCACATGCTCGTGGCTGACCCTTTATAAATGTATATATTATACGTTTATTCCTTTAAGGACCCCATACTGTAGTTCCTCGGGAAAATATCGGGAGCTCCATAACCGGCGCATTCGAGGAAGGGCTCAAACATGATTCATGATCACTTTAGTAATACGCACATATTCTATTATTAACGTGCTTGGTGGCGATTGTCGTGATTGTACATTAAGGCTGCGTTTCCAAGAGAGATGTGCGAGGATGCGTTGCGAGGGATGTGTTTGTCATGAACCAATAGAAACCCTTAAGCTAAGCGAGGATAGGTAAATGAAGTGCTTCTATTGGTTCATGACAAACACATCCCTCGCAACGCATCCTCGCACATCTCTCGTGGAAACGCAGCCTAATACAGACAGCCAAGAAAATAACTTCTTTACTCTATACTTAATTCGTATGTTAATTCTCAAAGGGATAAACCACATTCATGACTGACTATACAAATACGCGCCGCACAGCAACCCGCGTGTCAATAATTCGTTCAGGGCACGCGGTCGATCCGTTAATTACCTCTTTATCAGCTACAGTAATTGCTTACCAATAATTGCTTATTAGATAACGCTTCAGGGATCGTATCTTCTTAATTGCCTATTAATACTCTTGAAATTTTATTTGATCATGATCACATGTGCTTAACCTACACATATTAAGAAATTGATTTATATTTAGACTACCAACTTTTTAACTAATACTTGGTAATATTGAATCCCGGCAACCCCTGTTTGTTTCACAATTTCCGTTAATGGAAAATGCCACTTTACTTGATATAACAGAGACATTTTCTATTAAAGTTTCTCAAGCAAAACTTAACGATAATTAAAGGGTAATAAATTAAAGGTCTCTACGCAGCCCTAGAAAGTCGAATTGCTGGCGTATTCAACTATCAAGAAGTCACATTATATACCTACATAGATTAAAGTCGCAAACTTTCATACTTCAATAAAAAAAGTCAGTTTTGTATTGGAATTGAATGAAACAAATTCAAGTCTGATCCAAGTTCGAAAGATACAAATTCCATTGAAGTGAATATGTCCTATCCCTTTGAACCCCAGGGGCCCATTTCTAGAAGCTACAAGTTACAAATTACAAGCGGAAGTCTCTTTTCAATCCCTTTTAATAAAAAGAGACTTCCGCTTGTAATTTGTTACTTGTAGCTTCGAGAAATAGGCCCCATTGTGGTTAACTTAACCCCAATGCTTGAGTATATCAGGCCCCTATACCACAGAACTTTACAAGTCTACAATTTGTCAAATTTGTCGAATTGTACGCTTGTAAAGTTTTGTGGTACAGGGTCCAGAAGGTCAACAATAATGTTAATACAAACAACCCAAGTATCCTAATCCACGTTCTTTGTCCGCAGGCATACGAGCGACGGTTTCCCAACTGTCCGCAGATACCGGTTGTGTTGGAGTGTGTGATCACTGAGGACAGTTGGTCCGAAGACGACTCCCAGCGGCACACCTCCCGCCGATGTCAGCTTAACGTCGAAGCGCCTTATCTGTTGAAGAAGGTGAGTCATTTCCACGTGAAAAACATTTTTATTATGTGTATTTCTTAAACTATTATCATTATCAATTTAAATTGATCCCAATTCAGGACATATGCAGACCAGTCAGAAGCGTCTTAAATATCTTTTACGGTCAAATTTGCCTGTTCAGTTGTAGTTTTTCAAATGATTTTTTTCTTCTTCGTAGTTTGTCTCTGTCCCTCAATGCCTAGAAATTCATTAAATACCAGCTTTCCGCTTATTTTTATTGTGGACTTACTTGTTTATTAATTAACGCAGAAATTTTACCTTGTTTTTTTAGTATTAGAAAGAATGAATGAAATTTTACGAGGTTCTTTATCAGGCACGTTCTGCGGTAAAGTGTCAATTAACCTCAATAAATATTGAATCTGTAATGTCATGCTTACATTATACAGGGCGTCCCAAGACTATGGGATATCAAGGGAAAGTACCTTTAATATCGTAGATAGGATATTTTGCTGAAAAAAATACATTATTTTAATTTAAAAAATAATTTAAACTGCATTCATAGATTTTTAAATAATTATGTACATGATATTGATCCGGGAATCGAACCCGCTACATGAGAAAAAAAAATACCATGTAGCTTTATCATACCGATCGAAAAGCTTCATACCTTATTTCTAATCTAAAAAAAAAGGTAAATATTTGAACCATTGCACACACCGACTTTTGAATAATTGTTTATAAAAAATGTTTGTTTGCAGATGGTAGGCGTGGATTACATCTACTTCATCCAGAAGAACCATCTGGACCTGAAGGCGCGGGTGCTAGAGATCGAGGCCACCAATGAATCCTTCGCCAATAGAGTAGTCGTGCTGGAAAAATGCCGATACTATGTAAGTGTTGAGTAAATATTTCGGCTTGGATATGAAGGATCTCGGGATTCAAAATGGCAGCACGCCAATTTTTCCGATTCCGATTCTGTGCCGCTTCCTGCCAGTTGTTCTGAAACTGACTCAGATCCGCAGAAAGAGATTGCAGAAAGCAGAAATAGGTTGGGATCTGGCTAAAGCCGGGTATATAAATATTGTGATGTTTTCTGGATATTTCTGGTGCGCTCTGATGCCTGAATCAGATCAGCATGCGTCTTTATGTCATGGCATCAGATAACTTGTTACCTAATTCAACCACACTAATCAAAACAGTAACGTTCTGCCGAATTACGACACGTCACGTTAGACAAATATGCATTCGTCGTCAAAACGCTCTTAAGACCTAACCGTGGATAGCACCTAACCTTAAGTAATCGTAAGCTAGCTGTGTTCGTAAAAATCTGTGTCAGAAATATGGTTATCATGTTTGACATGTTTTTATGAGATGACAGCTGCCGGTGTCATATTTAAGGCAAGGCAGTCCCACCGCAAAAATCCCGCTCTAACACGCGTGAGTTTACAATTAATCATCCCGCTCTCTACGGAATTCTGCGCGTAGTTTCCGTGAATATTTGGTACATTTTGATTCATTTTTGGAATACTGGATCATTTATCAAAAATCTATCCGGTTATTTTATTAGAATAATAAAAAAAGCTACCCTTTTTGTAAAAAAAACATATCACTGCCGTTGACAATTACGACATAATCAGCATGAAAAGTTATTTTTACGATGATATTTAGGATTTTTTCACAGAGTTACCAAAGCATTTATCAATATTTTGTTACTTTGTTTCTTTTTCAGTTTACAGTAATTTTTGGGTAGTGTAATACTACTTCTTCACACTCTAACCTCAAACTTTAATATTTTCGTCGATTCAGGACTAGCCTTGACGTTGGTCGGTCTGTAATCAACAACTCTAACTAACTCCGGCACATTTCTCCATCGGTAGCCCCAATCAAACATGGCTACTGACCGCAGTATAAACGCGCTATTGCAAATATTTGGCACGCAGCAATTTCTGCTAGCGGGAATTTCGCAAGGAGCAGGGCTGTGAATTGCTGTTTGCGGCATTGCTCATGTTTGAAATGTTAATATATGGCATTTTACATTTTTAATTAGCTTTTTCTTCCTGTTACATTCACCTCATTTATACTTAACTATCTAAGGATTAACCAGGTACGAACGTACCTGGGACAAAATGTCTATTAAGAAATGCGCTTTAAGTAATTCTGTAAGTACAGGTGGCCTAAAAATACGTTGACAAAGAATGTTTAGGATATTTTCTATTACGACACGACTACAGACTTTTATAAAAAAGCTTTAAAAATACTATCATTAAACTAAACAAAACACCAATTATCTACAAAATATCCCTCTTTGGCGATACACAATTGCACCATGACATTGAAGATAATAACTTTCTACATTGAATCACTTGCTTCATGCTCCGGTCCGGTAATAATCGTAACCGGAAAGGGAAACGTGTAATCACGTCCTGTGACTTCATAATCTTGCACGTGCTGCATTTCAGCGGATTTCAGGGCTACATTTATAGCACACTAGCTTTTGCCCGCGACTTTGTACGCGTAGAACTCGTTCATCGCGTTAGAATTTAATTGCTATCTTTTATTTCACGCGCTTACCTAGTTATCGCTCTTCCATACAAACTTCCAGTACTTCCACCCCCTTAAGGGATGATTTTCCTTTCTCAGGACTCAGGACGCAAACTATCTCCATGCCAAATTTAATCTAAATCGGTTCAGCGGTTTCTGCGTGAAAAGACAGACAGACACGTTTTCGTATTTATAATTTTAGCATGAATGAATGAATGAAATTTATTTTTCGTCAACATAGGTTTTAGGGATGTACAGAGGTAATATATATGGTACAGCTATATCGTGCCTTATGGCGTACGAAAGTGTGGTTGCTGGATACACATCATGTCACTTTTTTTTGGCAATAGCCTATTTAGTGTCCCACTGCTGGGCAAAGGCCTCCCCTCTTTTTTGCCACTTGTGTCACTTAATTAAAACAAATTTCATCAAAATTAAATAATAGTAAATACAATGTCCAATTATGAAAAAATAGATTTATGCTTGGTTAAATAAAATAGGCAAGTTTCTTAGTTGATAAAATCAAATGTCCACAATACTTTATAACTAATTATACTATTTTTCGGCTGGTCAAGGCAGTGTCCGACTAAAAAGACAATTCTTATACAGAACTACTAGTAATAAGAATGGTGTGAATTAACCCTAGAAAAAAACTATTGTGATACTGTTGGTAAAACAATTACGCCAAATAACATAGCTTATGTCACATCTTGCCTTAAAGTGAAAATTACACTTCCTGGCCAGGCGGAGACATGCAATACAATTTTGTACTCGCTACGGACGGCAATAAACCTCAAATCGTATAATTATCGCCCTTGCCTTCGGCTCGCGCGTCAAATACCTGCGATCTGAAACATTATTTGTTTTAAATAGAAAACTTCCGTGAGTCTCAGACGACATCATCATTATCATCATCCTCAGCCTGTAGTGGTCCACTGCTGGACATAGGCCTTCCCTAATTCGCGCCACCACACCCGGTCCTCAGCTCTCCGCATCCAACCGCTTCCCGCCACTCTCTTCAGGGCGTCGGTCCACCTGGCGGGGGGTCGTCCCACAGGCCGAGTCGTTCACGGTCTGTCGCGACGCCCGCCATACGGCCAAATTAAAGTAACTCTAGTGGTAGCAGTATCCAAACAAGTATGGCAGACGACGCGATGTGATTAAGACCAAGGTGTATGAACCTTACCTTAGTCTCATCTATGTCTGCTGGCCCGTTACTCCCGCTACTTCTCTTCTCGCCTCGCGCCCCGCCTGACCTGCACTCGAGGCAGTCGGCGCCGTCTGCGAGGCCCCCTCGTACCGCCTGTAGTTGTTAAAGGTATTCTATGACATCACCATTGCCACCAAGCATCCCAAACACCCAGAAGGCCATGCCATAGGCCACAGTTAAG
Organism: Cenopis cana; assembly: GCA_951800055.1. Taxonomy (NCBI): domain Eukaryota; kingdom Metazoa; phylum Arthropoda; class Insecta; order Lepidoptera; family Tortricidae; genus Cenopis; species Cenopis cana. Next base: position 18,276,955 of record OX637485.1, on the reverse strand, counting down.
GAATCTCAAGGGAAAGTTACTATAAGTATCAATGAAGGTAAAGTCAGTCTGTGCAGTGAAAGTTCCCCCCTTAGCCTGTATCCCTCTCATCTGTCCACGAGTCCACCGGTGCCTTCACGTTGGCTACCGATGGATCCGAGTTGTCTTCCCCAGTGAAGACAAGGAGACCGGTCATCCCTATGTACTAGGTACTCTCGGTGGCGTGGGCGACCGGAGTATCGTAACGGGTTTCCTAAGCGCTAGAGTCCAGAGCTGACCGTTATACAGATGAAGCAACTAACGCAGCCGAAGCGACAGCTTGACGGCTTGACGGCTTTGGGTTTGTGCTAGTTTCCCTCTGACCGCCCCACAGAGGGAAGCGACCATTCGCTCACTCACTAGCACGGGCAAGCGCACCCTCCACGCGCCGCAGCCGTGGAGGCAAGCCCCAGTGGTCGCATCCTCAGATGCTTCCGCGCTCAAACCTCCCCAGGCTCTAGATCCCAGGAAACAACATGCCACTCAAAGATAGGGAGGATAGATAGTATAGATCGTTAACAACGGATTACTCGTTAATGCAACTATCTTAGTCAGTAGTATAAAAGGTTAATCATAGGGTAGATGACATTTAACACGTGAAACACAAAGGGCTGAGACTCAGATGTTGAAGTACTTAGATAGTGAGATCTAGATATTTGAGACACTTAGCTTCAGGGAAACCAGCTCTCGTGGTTTCCTGCCATCCATGAGATGAGGCTCGCTCCTCACGAACACCACTCACTTAACCACATGTAAAGGCGGCAAAGTCACAAATGAAATGGCTGCCGCCAGGAAGCACAGAGTGAACGGCGAGGCGCATACCATAGAGTATAATCATGGACAAAACAATTCACTCACCATAGAGAATCTACCATTCGGTTAGGGCTGCCAGTGGAATGGATGTCGTACGTCATCGTGATGGTCCGGCATTCACGACACTCCCGACGGCCGGCAGAAGTGACATAAGGGAGCGCGTCCACTGAAGAATCTTCTCCCTGGCTCTGACGGCTGCATCCCTGGTCTGCCGCGGTCGAGGAGAGGCGCCAATAGTGTCATCAGCATTTTTACCATCTGTGTCAATGTTATTAGGCGAGGTTGCTCCCTCTGGAGTAATCTCTTCAAGGATACTTTCCGTATCGTAAAAAGGATTCTGTTCCCCATCATTATGTAAAGGCATATCGCTTATTTCTTCGACCTCCATGTCGATGTTTAAATCCTGTGAATCTTCAAAGGCTCCTCTTGAGTCTTCCTTATTCACAGGCGATGAAGTAGTTTCTTCACCTCCCACGTCTTCCACTTCCAGTGGATAAAGTTGTGCTATTGATCGAGTAAATACCTTATTACCTACTTTAACTTGAGCAACACGACACATATCGTCGGCTCCCCTTTTAAGTGATATGATTTTACCTACTTTCCAATCTTCCCTATTCTTATTATCTCCTTTGATCTGCACCACTTGTCCTTCAGACGGTTCTAGTTTAGACGTACACCTCGGTTGTTTGTGAGAGTGCGAGTACCTTTCCCTTAAACTCAATAGGTATCGATTTATGAACATCTTCTTAAATTCTTCCAGTATGGTGATACCTTTCTTCCAACTCTTCACTAGGTCGCACTTTGCCTGTGTTCCTACAGGTAAGGGTCCGTCATCCTTGGCCTCTATGGCTATGGTTCTGCCCATAGCAATAAAGTCTGAAGGTCTCAGAATGTGGTCCATCTCATCGTCGACGTAGGTTAAAGGTCGAGAGTTTATAACCGCTTCAATCTCTTTGACAATAGTACTCAGCTGGTTGTCCGTCAATAAATGCTTCTGTAAGGTCGTCCTCATGCACACCTTGACCATACCCACGAGTCTCTCATAAAATCCTCCAAACCACGGTGCGAGTTGGGGTATGAAACGCCACTTAATCTTCTTGTCGATACAATAGGGTTGTGTCATGATTTCCGACATCAACTTCAGATTAGTGGCATTGTCAGATGTTATTACCGTAGGTACATTCCTGGTGGCTATAAATCTCCTTAAAGCCAGAAGTCCTTCTTCTGCGGTCAAGTCGCGCACGATTTCCAAGTGTACTGCACGTACAGCTAAGCACGTAAATAGACAAATCCATCTCTTCTCTGTACCAGTTTTCGTGTTGACTAATACAGGTCCAAGGTAATCTACTCCTGTGAAAGTATAAGGGTCCGTATAATTAACCCGTTCAGGTGGTAATGCCGGTGTAGGCGGTAACCTAAAAGGTCCACCTCGTTGTTTAACGCATTGAGCGCAATTGCTAATGACATGAAGTACTCGCTTTCTTCCTTGGGGTATCCAAAAGTTCTGGCGAATGATACTGAGAGTATGACTAGCCCCTACATGATAGTTGTCCGTATGAGTTTTCATAATGATCCGATCTGTATATGGGCTATCATGAGGTATCAATATTGGATATCGTTTGTCATACGTCCAATTAGCGTATTGAAATCTTCCCTTGCTTCTCAGTATCCCATCCTCATCTATAAAAAGGCCTAGATTCCTTTTTAAGCTAGTTTCTTTCCCTGCCAGTTCCTCAGGAAAGTGTTCAGCTTGAATCTCCTTTATTTCGGATACTTTCGTATACACGATACCAATGTCCTCTTGCGTTACTTCCTTTGGTTCAATACCTAAGCTGCTGGTTTCATCCTGATGTCCTCTGTCGATCATGTCTTCAACTTCATCCATCGGAGTATTCGACAGACCCTCCCCGGCCAAAAGAGAACTGTTACTTGGTGGACTGACAGGCCACTCTGCTGAATCTTTCGATAAGAATTCGGGTCCTGCCAACCATTTCTCCTTTTCTTCTTTTGGCTGAGCGGGCCTAGTGGCAACATCCGCCGGATTCAATTCCGTTGGAACGTATCGTACTTTAAGTTCTTTGTTTTTTTTCATTTCTTGGATTCGTCTCGATACGAAAGGTGTCAGAAGTTTGTCAGAGTGGTACCAACTAATCACAATCTGACTATCCGACCAGAGAATTTGTTCTGTTATGTTGCCTTGTAGAAACTTCTTGATGTATTGAATCAGGCGGCAGCCTATAAGTGCCGCAATCAGCTCTAATCTCGGGATCTTTAAGTCGTCCTGGTCCTTGATTGGAACTAAGCGCGACTTTCCTATAATAAAGCTCCTTGTGTTATCCTGTACTATGTAGACTACCGCTGCGTACGCTTTGGTTGATGAATCAGTAAAGCAATGGATGGAATAACTTTTACACCTCAGGTTTTCCACACAGCATCGGAAAACATAGGTTTCCTTCAAGGTCTTGAGTTCTTTCTGGACTTCTTTCCATCTGTCCGCTAAGTCTCCAGACAGAGGAGAGTCCCATTTCACTTTTAGCTTCCACAGGTCCTGAAGAAGAAGTTTTGCCGCCAATATAGAAGGTGCCACGTACCCACAAGGGTCGTACACTGATGCGATGCACCGCAGAACTCCTCTCTTGGTGCTTGAGTACTCACGATCCTTCTGTCTTAAGTGAAGTGTATCCGTCTCTAAGTTCCAGTCCAACCCGAGTACTTTGACTACCTTGTCCGGACAGCTGTCTGGAACTTGTCTCAGGAAGTCACGTGAGTTTGAACTCCATTCTCTCAGGTTCATCGACATCTGTTGGAATTCTTGCTTCGTATTGGTATATAGTTCGACGGCTTCCTCTACAGTATCTGTCCCGGTGACCAGGTTATCCACATATATATCTTGCGATAGTCTCCGCACGCTTTCCAGGCTGGATTTCGACAAATGATATTTTATTGTAGCGTTTAGCAGGAATGGGCTGCTTATTACTCCAAAGGGTACTCTACAGAACCTTAGATGTAATAGGTTATCCTTGGTGACTGGTTTCTCTGTATCCTTGATCCACAAGAATCTAGTGACATCACGGTCCTTATGTTGCAAACCAATTTGTAGAAAGGCCTTTTCAACATCTGCGCAGATGCCTATACTATGAGACCTGAATTTTAGCAAAATTCCCGTTAATTCTTCCAACATTAAGGGTCCACTATATAGACACTGGTTTAAGCTCTTGCTATCTTTTAACTTTGAAGAGGCGTCATAGACAATTCTAAGGGGTTTGTCCTTTGCCTTGACAAAATGATGAGGAAGATACGATACAGGGTGATTAGAGTTGTCAATCTCATCGTTCGGTACTACTTCTACAATACCTAAGTTCCTTTGTTCCTTAATCAACTGGTCATAAGCAGTCAGCGTATCAGACTCTAGTCGTTTCATTAAACCTACCAAACGTCCTAGAGCCAAACCAAAGTTAGAATCTATCTCTGGAGGGTATTCTATCCATGGCCACGATACCTGATATCTTCCATCCTCAAATCGAGTCGTTTCGTTAAAGTGGCGTATGGCCTCTTCTTCTCGGCTTTCTTTAGGGGAATCTGTTATACCTAAAGATTCGAGTTCCCATAGTTCTTTGATGTTGACTCCATTTAAGGGTAAGTCCGGCTGGGTTAGTCCGACGTCCAAGCTGGTCTGGAAATATGTGACCACTTCCAGTTGATTGGCAGGCTTCAGGTTCGCCATCCCGCTGATAATCCATCCTAGTTCAGATTTAATCATAAACAGATTCTCTTGGATCTCGATCTTCTCTGGTAGAAGGATCCCGAAGTAGTAATCGTTACCTATGAGGATATCTATCTTGTCGCCTAAGGATCCATCGTCCGCTAGTTCAAACTTAGACTTCCAAGATTCCCGGTCAGGTCCTGTATAAGGCACACCCTGAGTTATCATAGGAACTACATTTGCCATAACTGTAATCACCTTCCCTGATCGTGTCACAATCTGGAAACTGACTCTTGGACTATCAATTTCCTGTGGTACCTTAGAACCGAAAGTGAATATTGTCAGCCGACTCTCTTCAATGGTCGCAAGTCCAAGTTCCTTAGCCAAGCTTTGGGTAATGTAGGTCCGCATGCTCCCAGAGTCAAGTAATGCTCTTCCTTTGAGTTGGTCACAGTCATTGTCACTCCTTAAGTTAATGACAGCTGTTTGGAGTATAGTGAATCCTAAGTCATTCACATGACATTGTACAGTGGGTTCAATCTGCTCATCCTTCCTTTCCTCTCTGCCATTCCTAGGAGGATTTGATGAGTCCGTGGACTTCTTTGGATTTACTTTCGGACACAAAGCCGTATGGTGACTAGGATTCCTGCATGACGCACAAACAATGCTTCCTCGGCATCTGGACGCTAAGTGACCCTTCTTAAGACATCTATAACATCGATCTCTCACTCGTTCCTTCCTCTGGTTCACTGATGTGTATCGATTACATTCTTGAGACGGGTGATCCCCATGGCAGAACACACACGCATGTGAAATCTTGCGTTTTTTCCCAAATGGTTCCACTGGGAATCTCCTGTTGCTACTGTCGTGACGGCGATCTTCCTGAAAACGATTGAACTTCCTCTTGAATTCTTGGTTCCTTGAAGTTGAGGTAGAAGCATATGAATTCCTTCTATTATTGGCTCTATAGTTACTTGGTCCTCTCTCGGATCTAAATATTTGGGTCTTTCATTAATATGTAGAGCCTCGGTAGTATAGTTGTCTGCGGTACTCTCCTTTAAAAGAGATTTAAATCTAATCGAGTCTTCCTTCGCAGCTATCAAAGCTTCCAGTTCGTCACGAAGCTCCTGTACGGATCCATTTCTTACAGTCTTCCTCAGCTCGTAGAGTATGTCTGATGGGAACTTTTCCAATATTTGAAAGCGAATGTAATTTTGTGATGTATCCTCGCCCAAGGAACTCAATACCTTCAGATGTGTCTCGATCTCATTCAGGACGTCACGGCAACTATTAATCGAGTCCTCTGCTGGCTTTAGTTTACTCAAAGCAGAGTAGTGGGCGTCCGTCACCAGCTCGACCCGACCATACCTTGCCTTAAGAGCAGTAACAGCAATACTATAATTGGCATTGGTTGCTTCTAATCCTGCGATCAGCTTCTTGGCTTCGCCCCTCAAGGCTGAACTCAAGTACAAAAACTTGTCGACTTCGCTCAATCTTCGGCTATCCACAAGAGACTGGTATCGGTCCCAAAATTGGTTCCACTGCAAGACGTCACCGTGAAATTCGGGCAGGCTTAACTTAGGCAGTTTCCCCGAGGCTGGTAAAACACTGTCCCTCGATGACGTAGTCCTAGCTCGTTTAAGTCGAACTTGCAGCTCACACAAATTTTCTTCAGCTTCAAGTTGAACGGTAGCTATTCTGGATACTTCGTCGACTGCTGGATCATTGACGAATCGAAAGTAGTTGTTGAGGTCAGACTTGAGTCGATTCAAACCGCTTTCCAATTTGGAAATACAAATTTCCATCTCATGAATTACCGCGTCGCTTGGGGTATCAGGTAAATTAATAATCTCCCTCGCCTTAACAATTAAACTTTCCAGATGGGTGGAAACAATTCCAAGACTGGCCATTAAACTTTCTTCCATATTGATAGGTTAGGTGATTGACCTGCAATAGACACACACAAAAAATAGTACCAGTGTACACTCCCTTGTGTGCACTACACCGCATAAAGCATTCAAAGAAATAAGAATTGAAAGCACTAGCATAGTTTTATATTGTCTGGCCATATGCGTTTCGTAATATATTAGGCGAACATGATTTGTAAAATTTCATAAACATTGCTATAACAAAGGCACATGCACCAAAGAATAGCTTTATGAATTAATCCCGCAAGCGTCAGGAAGATCCATCATAACTTGAACCTTCAAGTCAATCAATCGCATAGCATATAGGGTTCAATATTAAATTGGTCGAAAGTGGATCCTTGTTGCTGGTGAACAACCAACCATGGCATCGTATAATTGTAAATCTTTAGTAAGCTTGTATGATATTGAATGCAACAATGAATAGATGTGACAAGTTATTATTGTAAGCAAATAATCAAAACAATAGGTATTGTTCATATTAGCTAACTGTGCAGTTATATTACCTATGTCCATTTGAGTGAATGTGTCTTTATTATACCACTAATCATTAGACAATGAATGTATCTAAATACTTTCCTATATTGAAAAGTAAAAATAATAATAATAATAGAAAGTAGGTAGTTTCTTTAATGAAGTTTCACCTTAACCTATAATCCATGTACCTATATAACTTATTGAATGAATGAATTTAATTAAATGTGTATAACCACTTTGTCTGTATTTATCCTGACGGCAAAAAGGTTAAATGCTTAAATCAAAGTTAGGTAACTTTATTCAAAGTAAGTTTAAAATACAAAGGATAAACTTCTCATAAGTAAATATGTAAGGAATAAGTTCACTTCAAAGGAGTTGAACGATTGTTTGTTTATGTAAATTAATCTGTTGTCTACTAAAATAGGTTTAAGAAATTCAATCTCATTAAATTTATATCAGCGCTCCAATAATTATGAAAGTATACTAATAATCCATCCGTGTAAAATCTCTCCGTGTTGGTGAAATCCGAAATTTAAGTAAGTGTGATAATTAGTAACTTTGTTCTAATAACACTTCAATTTGGTTTTGCATATGACCAGACGGTACAATAACACAAATATAGTATCAACATTTCACACAATCACGAACAATCACCATTAGAAATCAGTTATAATGTAAAATAAACATCACAAAATAAATCACACATCCTGTAAAGATCTTTTTGATAGGTATAGTTATCATTAATTTTACTTACAATCCATGTAAGCGAGAACACAGGTATAAACAAAGGAAATGTATCGAGAAGATGTAATAAATCAGTATTAAATGATATTTCATTTCAGTTCATTTCAAGAGAAAAAAAAAATTTGAATGCCTACTCATAATCAGTGTTTTGTCAAAGAAATGTTATAACTCATCAACTAAATAATAGAGAGATCATAGTCATAAATGCAATAGTTACCAAGATAATTTTGCTTTACTAGTTTCCAATTTATTTATGATAGGTATACCAAAGCACTAACTTAATGCAAATGCTGCCAAAAGGAAACCAAATTATCTAACCTTTTTAACACCTGGGCAAAGTCGTAGGTAACCGACTACCACTATAACTTTAAATTAATTACAATTTATATTTATACTATCAATTATGAAACCAATATAAATCATATTCATACTGGTCGGTGGTCTCGGAGTAACTTAGAGATTCATATTTCAATCACTTATATTCTAACTGATCCTGAAGTATGTAGTTATCTAGTCGAACCTTTTGTAAATTTTAACTAGGCAATTATAAGATCAGACGCACAATCAAAAGGTAAAGAAAATATGTACTCGACCTAAATTATGCACTATGAGAATAAATCATTCCAAATTTATTATTCATATCTCCGGTCTATCATACCAAATTATCAAGTCATAATGAAAGGTAAACTCTTGGTTCATAATGAAATCCTTTAAAATTTGTATATACTCCCTGATGATCTCATTTGATATGATTACTTATGATAAAAGTTTTATGTTGCTCAGCAATAATTACCCTTTACTCTTTTCATACATAACTAGGAATGAAGATGACATAAGCCTTAAAAAGAATAAGCAGAGACAAGGCTTCAGGCATAATACGCAGCGTAGGTTCGCAAAAGAAAGAGTAAGCATTATCCAGAACATGGGTTCAACCACGGTTCAACGCATACAGTACCAACCCGCTATCATTGTGTTCACGAAATTAGATAATGAATGCGCTAATCCGCTAAGTAGTCGTACTTACAATTAGCAGATGGTATTTCGCCTCTGACACTATCGGGCCGACGTACTGGCAGAAGACTTCAAGTGGTAGATCTCATATGGCGGCTAGGGGTCTAGACAAGAGACACAGAACATTAAAACAAGAATACATCCAGGCCAAACGTAGAAAAGTACACGTACGTATGTACGTAAGGAACTCGGTGTAATACTGCAACTCGTTAAAATATGTTCCAACTAAAGAAGAAGTGAATTTTGAAAATGGAACTATTCGGCACGCTTCACTTTCAATGGCGTCATTAGCTCTTTCTACTTTGAAACAAATTCTAGTACGATCCTCTCACAAATATTAATTGATCTTACTCCTGTACCTATGGGACATTACTAAAAACCTCCAGAACTAGTCTAAATCACTTACCTCGCAGCAAAAACGATTTTCTTTCTTAGAACAGCAGTTGAAACACTTGAATCGAAACGATGGCCGGCGGCTTGACTTTCTTTCATTCCAATATACCGGAAAAAACAAGTGGCGGAAACCAAACGTAACAATTCGCCGACATCCTACATGACATTGTAAACTAAACCTTAACTCAATACTAATACAATTGATGCCCTACGAATAGAATTAATTTTGAAGATAAAATAAATTAAATATCTAGTTGAAACGGAAGAATCTAAATAATTAATTAATTTATTAATTAATGACGATAAATAAGATAATAATTATAATTGTTTATTTATAACACAACAATTAAAAGTCATTGTATTTACTTCGTAAAACAGATATATCGATACGCCATGATTGACAAATCACATATCGCTTAGGGCACGCTCTCAGAAACCCGCGAGATTTCAACTTATGTACTAAATTATAAAATTAACTTAACTAACACATAGTATCATAAGTTCTACTTATAATTAACTTTAATCCAACGCGTAAGACTCCATATATTGCATAATTCGTAAATAAACATCCTTTTAGTGAAGCTGAAAAATATTTGTCTTGATTGTAAACTGCTTCCGACCGCCATCTATCGGCAGACTTACGTACTATTGATTAGTCTGTTTGAAGGATGTGGTAATAGATGGCGCTCACAGCTCGATCCGTTCCGTGCTGTAAAATTAAAATCTAACTTTGCTTGACGTGGCGTTAATTTTAAGTTAGATGGCTATAATGATGGGTTTACAACCTCGCCCTTGACTTCAATTTTCTTCTCAATGAAATTAATGTCTCTTCCGAACGACACCACTCAAATATCTTAGTATCTGAGGCAACCTTGTATTTCTTATATGATATTGCAATTTCCTAGAATTCTGTTTGAGATATAAGACACTCTTTTCTCCTATATTTGTATGACCTATACATAGGCGTTACATAGTGCTTCGCTATCGCTGAATTAGGCACAGATTCACACATCCAAGCCAATCTCCACCATGTCGCGACGCCCGCCATACGGCCAAATTAAAGTAACTCTAGTGGTAGCAGTATCCAAACAAGTATGGCAGACGACGCGATGTGATTAAGACCAAGGTGTATGAACCTTACCTTAGTCTCATCTATGTCTGCTGGCCCGTTACTCCCGCTACTTCTCTTCTCGCCTCGCACCCCGCCTGACCTGCACTCGAGGCAGTCGGCGCCGTCTGCGAGGCCCCCTCGTACCGCCTGTAGTTGTTAAAGGTATTCTATGACATCACCATTGCCACCAAGCATCCCAAACACCCAGAAGGCCATGCCATAGGCCACAGTTAAGGAATCTCAAGGGAAAGTTACTATAAGTATCAATGAAGGTAAAGTCAGTCTGTGCAGTGAAAGTTCCCCCCTTAGCCTGTATCCCTCTCATCTGTCCACGAGTCCACCGGTGCCTTCACGTTGGCTACCGATGGATCCGAGTTGTCTTCCCCAGTGAAGACAAGGAGACCGGTCATCCCTATGTACTAGGTACTCTCGGTGGCGTGGGCGACCGGAGTATCGTAACGGGTTTCCTAAGCGCTAGAGTCCAGAGCTGACCGTTATACAGATGAAGCAACTAACGCAGCCGAAGCGACAGCTTGACGGCTTGACGGCTTTGGGTTTGTGCTAGTTTCCCTCTGACCGCCCCACAGAGGGAAGCGACCATTCGCTCACTCACTAGCACGGGCAAGCGCACCCTCCACGCGCCGCAGCCGTGGAGGCAAGCCCCAGTGGTCGCATCCTCAGATGCTTCCGCGCTCAAACCTCCCCAGGCTCTAGATCCCAGGAAACAACATGCCACTCAAAGATAGGGAGGATAGATAGTATAGATCGTTAACAACGGATTACTCGTTAATGCAACTATCTTAGTCAGTAGTATAAAAGGTTAATCATAGGGTAGATGACATTTAACACGTGAAACACAAAGGGCTGAGACTCAGATGTTGAAGTACTTAGATAGTGAGATCTAGATATTTGAGACACTTAGCTTCAGGGAAACCAGCTCTCGTGGTTTCCTGCCATCCATGAGATGAGGCTCGCTCCTCACGAACACCACTCACTTAACCACATGTAAAGGCGGCAAAGTCACAAATGAAATGGCTGCCGCCAGGAAGCACAGAGTGAACGGCGAGGCGCATACCATAGAGTATAATCATGGACAAAACAATTCACTCACCATAGAGAATCTACCATTCGGTTAGGGCTGCCAGTGGAATGGATGTCGTACGTCATCGTGATGGTCCGGCATTCACGACACGGTCTCCACTCCAGAACTCGTCTGCCCCATCGGCCATCGGCTCTACTGTCACTTCAGCTTACTTATCCTCAGTGCTATGTCGCGGTAACCCTGGTTCGCCGTCGGATATCCTGATTCCGGATTCTGTCCCTCAGAGAAACCCCGAGCATAGCCCTCTCCATAGCTCGCTGAGCGACTTAGAACTTGTGGATGAGGCCTTTTGTAAGTGTCCACGTGGCCTTTTGTAAGTCTCAGACATTTTGAAATATAATGTCGAGCGATATTCGACGATAAAAACGTGAGTGACCTGTTTATTATATTTCAATATTATTTGTTTTACCGCTCTTTCAAGAGTTCTATAGTAACTTATTTTACTACGGTTTCTGAACCCATCTTAGAGTAGTTATAATATGTGTGTAGATAAAGTAATGTATGCAACTGTACATAATTAGGCATTAAAACACTCGTGTGACCTCACACACACTCGTGTTTTAATGCCCCTCATTATGTACCAGTTGCATAAACTACTATTAAAGTAGCTGTTAAAAACCCAAAAATAGCCCCGATTGCACCCAAGATATTGTATCACCCTATTGTTATACGCATTTAAATGTTTAAATGAGACTGCACGTGTGGGTAGAAAAACGTCAATAATATGATTTATAAAGCTACATTGTGTGCGATTTACGAGATATCCAGAAATAACCGTCTATTTTCATTTGAGAAAACAAAGGATGCGAGGTTTTACGCTGAAACGCGTGGGAGCACTAAAATACTTAGAATTCTCGGGCTCCCATAAACTCAATTTTCTTGCGCGATATTGAACTCTATTTCTTCAGACAACACACGGACAATGTGTTTACAATGTTAAGATGCTGTAAAAGTTATAAAGCATGTTATAAATTGCAGTTAGAATTCTTAATGTTTACAAGGAGTACAACTGACGACACGACTTGTTCTTCGATCTTGTGTGACGATGACGTGTAGTACGTGTTTTATTGGACCCGTAACGCGCTACACTGAGAAATTTGGAGACTTTGAGACGCTGGCCTGCCCAGACTAGCAAATAGTAGGGGCTGATTTTCAGATATATGATTCTTGACTATATGATTGTGGTACTGACAATAGCGAAACATGATTACTTAAAATTTTCTCGATAGAAAAGAGGAAATTTAATAAATCTGCACATAGTCAGATATTTAACGAGATTTGTCTAAAAAGCCATTCTCGGAGAGGGTTGCATCCCGTTTTGTCGTGAGCGAAAAACAAAGGGTGTCTCTTTCAATCGAGAAATGGTGCTCTATTTAGAATCACACGTATAATAACTAATCTAGAAATTGGCTATCCAGAAATGGTGCAAGCGCGGGAGGGAAACACTAAAATACACGCGCGTGTCAGAACGACACGATTTATGCCCTTGTCGCTTTATCTCATTTTAGACATTACTTGCGGGGACGTATGTGTTAAGTTAGAGCGGCATGGTACATGGCGGCGGTGATATATTTCGACAATAACAGAACAGAAATGCTCAGGGGTATAAACACTTCACGTAATAGGGATGTTGACTCAAAAAATATTATTACTCCATACGAAAGAATACATAAAACTATGCCAAATAGTGAAATTCCCATTCAAATATCTCAAAAAATAACAAAACTACAACCGTTAGAATGTCTTTAGTTCGAGAGAGAAAGCGCTACAGATCAGTGACGTCACTGACCTCGAGCGCCATAGTAAATGACGATCGATCAATACAGAGGTGCGATTTGCGGAACAGGGACAGAAAATGCCCCCTCCTAAAACTTTGAAGACTTATAATTATGTAATTATTTATTCTTTTGAATTACTTTTTTCGCTATTTGATTGAGAATTTGATCCTTTTTCGAGAAAATACGGATACATTTATTTTCTTATTTGGTGTCAACATCCCTATTATTACGAGACTACGTGGGGACTACTGCCCAATCCCTCTCATCTATGAGAGGAGGCCTGTGCCCAGCAGTGGGACGTATATAGGCTGATGATGATGATGATCCCTATTATTAGACCTCCTCATTATCTCCACATAATATCAATGACCCCCCCCCCAAAGTCCCCTAAAGACGTCACACGCGCGCGAGTTGTATGATATCGTGTGGTACGGGTACCTTTTATGAAAAACATTTACTAAACGGACAGAAGTATTGCTGTAAATCATTATTTAATCTTTATTTCCGTATTCTATTAGTGTCATGGGCGTGTTAATATATGGCACATCAGCTGATATCATTGATAACTGTGACATGATAAGACTTTGTTTACACACAACTGTTGACGGCAGGAGTTTGCGTTTGCGTCGCGGCGTAAGTCAATAATGGTACCTATTGTATATCTACTAGTTTACTCTTATAGCATTGGGATCTTCATTGAAAATAAATATTGGTTATAAACATGGTGTCCCAGAAGTCGACGTCGTCCCTTCGAAGGCTGATAGACTAGCTCATGACTCACCAGAATAACGCAACATGACCTTAGTAAAAAATCTTTAGTTTTCGAGATATACACCACACTAACCTGGGTAGTTACTTTAAAAAATTGAAAGTGAAAGTGCAAAGTAATTTATTCCATAAAACACACAAAACAAGACTTTTATACAGGTGCTACCTACAACTATAGACAACTATATCAAGTACCCTTAAAAATATAATAATTGTAGGTTCATCGCCGACAGAGGTCACAAGGTAGATCCAGCAATGTCTTGTGTGCAGTAAAGAAAAGGCTAAAACTCAGCAAAATGTTGCAATTTGCAAGAAATGCAAGTCGCAACGCTGTTATTCTGTCCTAGCCTTAGTGAGCATGGTTTGAACAAAAAACGAGACAGAAAAATAATATAAAATGAATAAGATAAGAAGTCCAGTCAGTATCAAACAGTAAAAAGTGCAAGCAAAACATATTTATTATGTGCTACATAGTTTAGTTTCTTGTATGTGACAATGTAACTTTATTGAGATAAAAAACATTGCTAATTTAATAAAATTGCTAATTTTATGTAGTTTTCATAATAGTAAAAAACTCAAATATCTCGAAAACTAAAGATTTTTTACTAAGGTCATGTTACGTTGTTCTGGTGAGTCGATGAGCTGGTCTATCAGTCTTCGAAGGGACGACGTCGACTTCTAGGACACCCTGTATATTTCAAATGAGATGCGTATAAAAGCAGTCCTCCTAGAAAGGAGAGAAATATTTATTTACAAACACAAAATAAAATGCACACAAACCACATAACATTGTGTGTCCCTGTCCCCTTGGCAGTGAAACGGACACTGGCTCATTATGCTAAACGCCATCTCAATCAGCCACGTATGTATAGCGCGCCCCTCCACAGCGAATCTCATACTAATCTATGCGATGCGCAATTGTACGGAATGGGCGGTGGAGGGGTGCGCCTTCGTGGATGTCACGCACTATACCATCGTTGTCTCACGGAACACGGAACGCCAAACAAATAATAACTACTTAAAGTTCCTAAACGTGACTAACTATACAGTAATAATAAATACTACACAAAGAAAATTATATATTCAAGGCTAAAATCACTATTAATCAGAAAATTTCAAGTCGTCTTGGTCTCTTGGTTTAATTCTTCATTAATAGAGCGATTCACGAGAAGAAAATTATTGTCACCAACGCGGAGTGACATTGAGTGACAGCGGAAAATTTGCTGCTAGAATCTAGATGGATACAAATGGTTATTGAGAAAAGATCGATGTTTTTGTTGTCAATACTGAAGGCGAAAAGCTATTCGTGTTTGACAAATAGCTTCCTTTCCTTCGTAATACCTATTACTCTAGAAATATAAATGCGAAAGTCTGTTTAGGCACTTACTGGGTGCGGCTTAACTAATGCATGGCATAATTTTTATACGCAATTGATGCATCTCGTCTAAATTTCACTTCCTATATCTCTTTTTTCCTTTATATATATCCTATATATATGGAGTGACAACATTTGACCTGCGAAATGTGACAAGTCCTCAGTGAGGCATCATGCCTATGTCTATCAAAATAAGAATGACACGTCACTAAGTACGTCGGCCGAACGTCATATCTTGTAAGTCGACTAAAGTCACTGACAGCTGAAAAATATTATTTATACAGGCTTATAGGTGACTTCGTTTGTGTCTTGTCTTTCCAGCTTTGGCAAAACAAAAACTTTAAAAATTCCCAGTTCCCGAAATATATTTTGCTCATTGCCGCGAGAGAAAGCTTATAACGTGAACTTTTGGTATCAATATCAAGTAATCAACCTAACGTACTTAAAAAGCTTAACTGAAGTTCATATTTAAATAAATGAACAAAATATAATTTCATCATAAATTTAAGAGTTAGACTCTTGTCGGTGTAAATAACTCTCTTCTCTAAACTCTAGGGCCGTATCCTGACCTTATACGACACGACTGCTAATTTTCCTTTTTTTTGTTTCATGTAGCTTATCCTCGGTCTTCCCCTGCCTCGCTTTCCTTCAATTTTGCCTTCTATGATGTTCTGTATAAAAGCGTCGTTTCGTATATAAGATGACTAATCATTTTCCCTCTTCTATTTTCTGTAAACTTCAGCAGTATCCTTTTCTCCCCCACTCTCCTCAGTACTTCTTAATATAATTTGATGTCGCAAAAATAGCAAATACAACTATTTGCTTTAAATTCCATACAACTTTGTTGCTTAGGCGTTAATAATTTAAACCGAGTGTATTATTTTACTTGAAGAAAATAAATAAATAAAAAGTTTATTCACAAAATTATACAAATGTATACATTTCATACACTTCTGCCAAACCACATTGCGGTTTGTTGGTAGACGAGGCTCCATTTATGTTTAGGTACTTAAATAGGTAAATTTGTCTTAAAGAATAGGTATTTGTATTTAGGTATTGTATTTGCTTATTTATCTAATCTAATGCGAGAATACATAAGATTAAGGTTCTGGGCAGACATAGCTAAGGGATAATAATCATAGAATTGCATTTTTTACTTCACTTATTAATATGTTACCAACTTTCTTCTTAAATAGTTTTTTTGTGATGCACTTATTTTTTATATCTGAGGGTAAGATTTTGGGAATTAGGTACTTTCGACATCTTTTTCCATAGTAATTCTTAAAAGTAGGTACTTGTTTAAAAGTGGGTACTTGTATAAAAGTAGGTACTTGTATAAAAGTAGGTACTTGTAAGAAGAATCGTATTTTGTAAAACTTTGCTACAAAAGTCAAGCACCCGTAGTAACGTAGGTAACGAGAAGGAATTATGATAATGCTTAACTCTTTTCAACTTCGCAAAGTGTTAAAGGTTTTTCAAACTTTTGTCGCTAGGGAGTTATAAGCGATAGGAATATAAATTATGAATATTCGAATGTATATTTTTTTATCATTGGAAAAGTAAAAATTATTTCATGAAAATGTCGTGTGCAGGTAAATTCTTTCAAGTTTGATACTGACATAGCTGTTTTTATTCCATTGGGTATTCTATGTACAGTCAAGGGCATAAATATGTATACATTTTTGGACCTTATTTCAATGGAGTAAGGTGAAAAAAATTATACATATTGGTGCTCTTGACTGTACATTGCCACTAATATAAATAGAGTTTCTAAGTTTCTATTAAGGACGTCGGCAGAGCACATGAAATATTTTGAATGCCACTTTTGATTATTTGATTTGAGTATTTGATACAACATACCTATTACCTACATATTTTTAGGATGTCGTATCAGTTGCCCAAAGCTTTGGCACAGAACCGAGTATGAGTAGAATGGCGATTACTACACCGACAAGAGCTAGGCTCTTACTCTCTATACTCTACTTATTTACTTACTGCTGTGGCTGTTATACTTGTAACCATTTTTGTAGGACGGGTCTTATCTTAAGGACCCATCGGTCCAACAATGCCATTGTTTAGCCACGTGCCATAAATGCTTCGAGATAAAAAGGCTGCTCTACGGACACTACTGCTGTTTAAATACAAAAGGTCAACACTGATAGGTCGTATTTTTTAAATGTGAACGTTCTTTCCTTGTACGTAAAGCTCTTTTGGCCGAAAGTGTTAACGTTTACTTCGTTTAGTTTACAGTATCAATTCGTGGTTACGCTTAACAATGAAAAACAGTGCTTTTGTTTAGAAGGCACAAAGAGAAGGATAATTCGTTCTACAAAAAGGATTACAAGTATAATTACTGCTGTGGCGCAGTGACCCGTAGTGGATCTTGACCTCCGACACCAAAGACCGCCGGTAGGCTCTTAAATATACGATGATGAAGCGAGATCTTTCTCTATTTTCCCAGCTATAAATCCCACATGGTGGTGGGATCAGCTTGGCGAACCTCATCTTCGCCACTTCGCTCTATAATCTAGTGACTATAGATTATAGAGCGAACTTAGTTCGCAAACTTGTTACGACATAATCTAGTCGATATGTCGTAATAAGGTGGTGACTGGTGGTAGCTGGAAGTTCGTAAGTTAATGGAACTTTACGGGGGGCTATTTGGGGGTACACCAGGTAGACTATCCTAAGTTTTCCACCCTGGAGAGGACCCTGTGTTGATTTGGGGGGAGTGCCATGAAGTTACGAACACTTTCCAGGTACTATATAAGTGCATATCAAACTGGCTTATTATCCCTGACATCGGAGATCTAAATAAATAAATATTTGTTCAGGTACACCCCGAGAACCCGCAGTGGACGTGTTTCGAACAGAGCGCGCACCTCGACGTGACCAACTTCTTCGGTCTGGAGAGTACGGTCGAGAAGATAGCTATCAAGCAGTACTCCGCCAACATTGCCAAGGGTAAGAACATGAACATCGCTAGTAGTCTCACTACTATAGTCGTACTTACACGTTTGAAAGGAATAAATAAGTGCAAAGCCCTGGATGGAAGGGATTGTCTGCCGTGTGTGTTATACGATGCACGCAATCCTTGTTGACGGCTGACTTATGTCACGGGGGTGACACGGGAAGGAAAGTAAGCGATGTGGGTAAGTATGTGTGCGTGCGCTGTCGGTACACGCGTCAATTGTTTGCGCGAGTGCGTAGCGCGTGGCGCGGACGAATCGCGAGACGCGACGGTAACCCGATCGTAACCCGGCCTGTCATCCTAGGCCTGTCAGGGACGAGGTAACTGACCTCGGTGCGGGGGATTCGTGTCCGTTCTGTATGTAATACTATTATACTATTCTGTGCTTATGTCTTAGAGTTTTATTTTTAAACTATGGGATCCTAATGAGATTATAAATATTCAGTATTAAAATATACACTCTTTGAGGCATGTGCATCCGAAAAAATAAGCAATGCAGTTGACACAGCAGTGCCAACTGCCGACGGGACTGAATTTCAGTGGCTTATGTAACATGTATACCTACTGCGCGACTCGAAATTGCGGCTTAACTCATGCTTTTGATTTTTAACCGCTTCTTATGTTAACAATCAACATCTTTCGTTATTTTTAAGGAAGTGGGGTTGATAAACTTTGAAGCTTTTAGCGATTTATCATTTAGTATTTTCCTTACTCCTTATACAAGTTTTACAACGCTGGCTAACATGAATGAGTATTAAACTTTTAACCAATTATTATAGTCCCAATACCGTCTTTTTTATAAAAAATTAAAATTACCATTCGTTAAAAAAAATCGAGAAATTAATTTAATAATCGAATTCGTGTATTCGTTCGTTATTGTAGCAGATTATGTCAATGATCCCATTTCCAACAAAAACCGTCCAATGTAATGACGCCGGTATCGCCATATCGATCGTGATCACGATTGTGCAAGCATCGACATTAACACAATGACACATTATTGGGACGACAATAATCGATTATCGATCATAGGTCACATTCGTGATGAGGCGTGTAAACTGTAAATGCGGCATACCGTTAATTTTCTTTCATCGCGAGCCAAATCGTGAAGTTTTTAGTCGTGTTTAGACTATCTATTATATTACTTTTATCTCACGAGCGCGGGTTCAAAGGGTAGCCGGTAAGCTCACTGTCTTACGTCACCCGTCAGCTACCCTTTCAAGCTACCCTTCTTACGCCACGCGCCCAGAAACCGCATGACGTAAACGATTATAGATCTGCATCTATAGCTAAAAATCTGAAACGGTATTTTTTGCAAAGGACTAAAACTACAAAAAAATTAAGAAAATCTTATTGTAATACTGAAAATGGGGATGCTTTTTCCGTATATAAGAATCGCATGCCAATAGACTTCAATGCTTGTTAATTTCCAGGCAAGGAGCTGATCGAAGTATTCATGAAAGGCGTGGCAGCCGACGGCATCACGGATCTCCAGCCGTGGAGAGAAAATGACCCCGCTCACAACAGAGAGCTGCGGCGAGTCGTATCCAGGAACACGGAACCCCTGTCTCCCAGGACCACGACGGAGCCGCAGCGACAGCCGAAGCCAGGTTAGTCTTCTGACTTACTTACTCCAGGAGTAATACTCATAGGACCTTTGAATCTCGCCAAATTCAGTGCTTTTCATCATCTTTTATAATGCGCACTGCTAAGGTTTGGAATTCCCTGCCGGCATCTGTATATGCGAGTTCATACAACCTGGACCTCTTCAAGGCACGAGTGAATCTCTTCTGGGTGAGATTTACCCCCTGGCTAGATGCGGGGCAAGAGCAATCCCATTTAAAAAAAACAGAAACGCTGTTTCTCTCCCTCAATCTATCTGTAGCTGGCCGCTCAGCAGGCCAAACGAAAAGAAAAACACCGTTCCCCCAGAGCTATAATATGCAGCTATGCTGCGAGGATGTGATGGCTCTCCGTTTTTACCAGTCTTATCTTATCTTATCTTATTAGTATGAGGGCCCTTGCGGATGCACCTCGACCCAGTGGGATCTTTTGTGCAATTGTCCCCTCCTTTATATCTACTCCAAGCTGCTCTCCAACATTTCCACAAACCGGATGATGGAGTTCAGCGGGAGTACTCTGAATTCCTTTGGTTCAGGGTACCCATTTCCAAAGGAATTCATTCTCTGTCTGTCAAGGGCGTGACATTCACACAATAGGTGTTCGATTGTCTCGTCATCCTCACTACACAAGTACACATCCTACATTCTATGTCATCTGCTAGTCCCATCTTGGCCAAGATTCCTTTGACCCCGAAGTGACCTGTAAACACCCGTTATCATTCTGAGCTGCTTTCTGCTGTATTTCCAAATCTTTTTGGTCCAGCCTGTATCCACTCCTTCCATGAAGAGCTTTGAGTGCCTTAAGCCCTTTTTTACCAGTGCTATGCTATGTGAATCAATGAATGTGATTTGTGGATATCAACGCATCCATTCCATAGCAACGTAGCATAGCATAGCTCTGAAGGAAAGGCACACAGGGTCTTATAGGGTCTTACTTACAGGGTCTATGAGTCTCGCCGAATTCAGTGAAACAGCAACGCAGTTTCTCTCCCTTGATATTTCTGTATCTGGTCACTCTGCAGGCCAAACAGAAAAAAAAACCATTTCAAAAATAGAACACGCTGTCGCTAGTTGTTAGTCCTTCTACGTTGCAATTATTACGCGAAATAGAAGCAGTCCGCTAATGATACCTCTTCTGCAAACACGCGACCGATTTGGTCGCCAGAGAGTTTTCATACCACGCCGTAGATTTTCAGATTACCTTCTCCAGTGCGCTTAGGAGTAGGGCTGCCAATGTCCGGATTTTCCCGGATTTTTCCTAGTTTGGAGGCCGTCCGGGGGGGTCAAGAAGTGTCCGGGGAAAACCTTCAAGGACACTTTTCATGTAAGAAAGCACCTCATTGAATTTAAGTCTTGTTTTTTAAAAATATTATTTACGGACTCGTCCGGGAAAAAAAACGGGAATTTACGCCAAATGACCGGGTTTTTTGAATCTTTGTCCGGGTTTGGCGAAATTCGAGATGGCAGCCCTACTTAGGAGTATATTGTCTCTCCATTTTGTAGCAGGGCATACTACACCGCGTATATTCAATGTATCAAGTTTAGTTTCAAATGTTTCCATAGTATCACACCACAACTTTTACAAGTACCTACAAGCTTGAGAATACAAGCACCCTATAGTTGATTGATCGAAAACTTGATACGATGAACTTGAATTATGCCAAAGACACCTCCAAATTACACCTATAACTACGGTAGTTAATCTAACAAGCATCAATGGATCCGTGTCCTACGCTAATAGGGTGTTAAATTCGTACATTGACGTCCAATTAGGTTTATTAGGAAAATTAGGCCCACATTAGTCATTGTTACCAGAGTAATGGATAACGGTCATTCTCATTTTTACTAGCATCATGTATCGATCTGTCTTTTTGCATCTTTGTCTATTGTACCTAGTGTTTTAAAGGATTTGTTCAATATGTGTGTTGTAGGTACTGTATCATCAATCGGTCATACAATACTGAAAATTATATTTTACTAGCAATCCTGTTATATTCAGATCTATTAGGAATTTTCTAGAGAATCCATAAAATTGTTTCAGCTGTCATCGATCGATTCGATATAAAATTAATGAAAAAATGTTGTGTCAAACAGCTTACACTATCCAAGTAGTGAACAACAGCCATATTATACTTTAACCTAGTTCCCTACCCGAGTGGTCGTCGTGCTGAATTCACTATGTATCACTGTCGACACAATTGGGACTTATGTTTGTTTAGGCGAAAACTAGGTTATCGAAGTCTCCAGAAACTATGCTAAACAAAAAGCTGGAAAGTAATGATTGATGGTGTTTGACCACCTATAGGAAAAGTAAGGTCCTTATTGAATTGTTTCCACTTAACCGAGCCTTTAGTAAGGCTAATTAAGTGGTACAATCGGCGAAGAAAGTGGACAAGCCATTTCGAATCTTATCGAACAGATAATAGTGTCTTAAATGTGTAGACCAATTTCTTGGCTAGTGTACAATCGACGGAAGTTCGGTCGTCCCCAAAATTATTTTATGTCACACCTGGCCATAAAGTGGCCATTATCGCACGCTCCGCGCGCGAAAAAACCCACTTCCTAGCCAGGGGGTGACATAAAATTTTGTACTTACCACGGGCGATAATAAAGAAAGCCTCAGATCGCACATTTATCGCCCTTGCCTTCGGCTCGGGCGTAAAATACCTGCGATCTGAGACATTCTTTGTTTTATCGCCCTCGGTAAGTAATGTACTATTGTAGACCGACATTTTAAAAGGAAGAGTATAATGGATAGGGGTACTCAAGTTATTAGGTCGAATATCGCTGGGCATATATCGAATCGAACCGTGATGTTTTCACGATCATTTGCGGTAGATGCCCAGTCGATCGAAAAATGTCGAGCTTGATGGCGTAAGTGACCCTTTTCATTCATAAATAATGTACGTTTTCACGTATGTAGTTTTCTAAGGACAACCGTCTATTCTTTAGACTAGCCTGTTTTGTTGTCCATGTATGCTGATTATTGTTAGAACTAAAAGCAGATGGATGGTCCTTAAGGGGTCGATCGTATTCCTCAAATATAAGGCACTCGTAATGCCACTCGTAATCCACTTTACTTTTTCTGAGGGCAGATCGATTTATCAATAAAACTTGACAGAACCCCTCCTAGCATCTCCTGCCTATCCGCGCCGTGTCTAGGAGTACCGTCTGCTACATCCGACCCTTGATACAGCCATCCAACGAAAGTCTCTTGAAATGTTGGTCATGGCTCATGACACTTCGCTAGTAGAACGTTCGCCGAAAATGCTATGATAGAAAAAGATTATTGCGATTGCTATAAGAGGAAATAGAAAGAGTGCCATGTTTTGTCTCTATCACCGACCAAGCATTTTTTCATGGTCGGGTTATAGGCAAAGGCGCACTTCTATATGCAATCCATTGATTGGACATGCAAACCGGTCAAATTGCGTAGTATAAATTTTATATGAATTTTCTTTCGCCCCCGGTCGCTTGATGGCGCATCTATAACTACTTGTATATACTATATCTATGATTACATACTATCGGGACAGTGATCGTCAATTAATATTATTCTGTCATGATTTAGGTATATTGTGAAATCCTCGCTCTGTTAAGTGGATTAAGATCACACAAAAGAAAACGTGATAGATCGTGGCTCGTACTGAATCCTTACAAATCTTATTATAAATAACAATGGGTAGGCGGAAAGGGAGAAAATTCGCCGCGAGCCCATAGTATTATATGTAGAAAGGAGAACGACGAGCGATAAGTTTATTTTGATGAAAAAATGTGTCCTAAAGCTTTATTTCGTCTCAGAACTTAAGTTTTGTGAGTCCTTTAACCCAAACTTATATCTTAACCACGACAGATGGGTATTTCGTGTCTCGGTTTTGCTAAAACTTTTAAAACTTGGTTCGTAAATAACATATTTATGCGTGATGGTGTATGTATACAATGTTATTTAGAGATTTGTATGTAAGTAAATAAACTGTTATCATTGACAGTGATAGTATTGATACTGTCATATCAAATGGTTTATTGTATTTCGATATGTCTGAGACTCATGCAAGATTTCTATTTAATATATAAAAGTGCTTACCTACAACTACATGTATAACTTGTATATGTATATTAGACACTGTTATTTGGCTAATTCGTGGCCGTAATGTTAATATCTTTTTCTGAACAAATTTGGTCAACTAGTTTCAGCCATTGAAACTTTAATGAGGCACCATTCTTCAAGCAACCGTATAGGTACTAGCCTCATTCTGTCTAGTTTCCATATGAAAGCCTTAGCCTGCGGTTCCGCTGAGGCGCGAATAATGGGAAGCTATCAATCGCAGCGCTCCTAATAAATATGCCTGAAATAAATGATGAAGATGTTGATGACAGGGCATACCCTGTCATCAACATCTTTATCATCAATGTGTATGTGTCTGCTTAGGTACCGTCAGACATCATATCATAAGCTTGGTTGTCACTGATATTATTGAAAACGTGGCTGAAGTTATTGTACTACATATCTTACAATAAAGTATTTACAAGTGTACTGATGATATCGATCAGTTTTAATTCCGCCCACGCACGATTAAGGTCGTATGGGCAAGGTTACGGTCGCCGTGATAGCTATCACCTGACACTTGAACCACAGAATATGTAATAATATAACTTGAACAAGGGTATATCTTCAAAAATGGGGAAAGTACCCATTCCACACTGCGCATCACTGAAGCTATAAAAAATGAGGCAAAATATGAAATTAAAAGGATTCATCATCCTCCTAGCGGCATCCCAGTACTGTTGCATCCCAGTATTAAAGGATGCCCGGGATCCGCTACCCAATACCAAGATTTCAGAATCAGAAAGAATCAGAATCAGAAATAATTTATTGCCACATTTTATAGAAACAAAAGAAACGCGATCGCGTAGCTAACGCGATAGAGGAGTTCTAAGCGGGCGAAGTCGCGGACAAAACCTAGTATAGAATAGACTCGACAAGAGGTAGACCGATTTATGGGTTTACTGTGTACCAGTGGCGGCGCGTCAAAAATATTCTTAGGGAAGCCGGAAATAATTTGCCTTTCTTATACTTCATGAGCCGTAGTAAAAGAACTGGACTGGCTGAAAATTAGGCAAGCCGGTGGGAATCGAGTTGTATGGACGCGCCACCACTGCTGTGTACATACAAAAATTAAGCAAGTGGATGTATCTAATTATCACTAATATATATATACACGGTCTTTAAGCGAAATGGAGAAGGAATATTGTTGTGTTGGGATTTATACATTTTTTCATGGGATTCCGCAAAGTGATTCAATCAATTACTGTACAGACAAGGTTGAAATCTGTCTTGTCTGTTTTGAATTAGTTTCCAGGTCGTGACTAGATATAGTTAACCGAGCTAGTACGGGCGGTTTAGTCAAATTTTAATGCTGCTCGACGGCATATGAATATTTAACACTAGACCGCGCTTGTATATTAATGAGCTGCCTAAATTGTAGCTATTGCGTATTCACTAGACGCATATATATAATATAGAATTTAATTATTACAAAGCGGCACTGTTTTGTCCATTAACAAGTCCTTAATTCTGTTCAATTTTCTTAAGTACAATTTTGCACCGCTTTAGCTAGGCTAGAACAAAACAACTGACGCCGCGACGCGACGCGAGACGATATAAATCTGGTGGTCGCTTTCTAATTCACACAGTATGATTGAAAAAGGAGTCGCTGAGCCGCGCTCGGTGCCAAAAAATCACATCGTCGCATATTTCTGATATACATACAAGTAACGTGGTATAGCCGTCAGGACCAGGACTCAGTGAGTGCAATGTTCTCTTTGAAAAAACTAAGAAGGTCTTCAAAAGACTATTTTTAAGGCATGAGCATTGGAGCAACATGGATGCTGACGTTCTGCGTCCATAGTGACCGCATTTGTTACCTCCCATTGTGGTGAATAAAGACTGAACTCATAATGAATGACTAAATGTTGTTTCGCATCAAACCTTCGCTTTACGAGTACAGAGTCTTATCACTTCTCATCCTAAATCGCCGACTGTCCTTTCGGTTAAGGATATTATTAGTTCAGTGAACTTTCCCTAAGTGACCTCTATAAAACCTTGGTTATACTTAGGTATGACTATTAGTATTAAATAAAAAACCAGGCAAATGGTACTGCTTGCTTAGCGGGCGGTCGTTGAGAGAATGCATTGCAAATGCAAAATGATGTTATTTTTGCAAGGCAAAATACTGTCTGTATCAACTCGTATAGTAGTAAAAAAAGAATTCAATTTCAGATAAGAGAAGTAACTCTTTCAATTTCCCTGATTGCACATTTGCTGCAATGCTTTATATTTACCTTTAGGTATTTCAAAAACCGTTTTTCATTTCACTGTCTGTTAATTAAATTAGTTTTCCTGCACCTTTTAGGAATGGTGATACAAAAGCTTTGTTTAAACGTTCCTTTGTCTGGACTGAAAACGATTTAACCAACAGCCTGAAGGGCTTTTAGCTACAATTTAAATCATAATTCCAGTTGATTTAGCAGGCATAATTGATTGTTGTGAATTGGATGCTTTCTCTCGTTTCCAATTATAGTCTATTCAAACATCTGTGTTACTAGTGACAAGCTCAGTGGCCCATGCCATTTTAATACTAACACTAGCCACAGAGAAAGGGAGGAGTGTAATCGTATCAGATTCGTTGCTAAGTATTGATGTCTAGATAACAACAAAATCATAAAAGCACTCTTCAGATAACCGCTTTTCTAACGCCATTTACAGTTCCATGATACGACACATTTTATACGTTGCGCACATGCACATGTCATTGTTTTAAAGTATGGCAACGGACATTTTTGTATTTCCTAGAAAACTTCACTCTTTCCCCAATCCTTCCTTACCCATCCTTTCCTTGTTCCCAGGTCCTTCGACCGATTTGCAGTTAAAAACTGAACTGAAGTTAGAAACCGACATAGCCCCTAGAGAAGCAATAAACGAAGAACCCTGCCAAAAAGAATTGACGAAAACCGAGTCTGCTGCCTCCACTTTAAATAATTCTAACGTTAGTGGTGGTAAAACTGTCAGCAATTTGCTATTGAGCAAGCGAAAAAACAATAAGATAAAGCAAACAAGCAAGCAAAGATTAAGTAGCAGTGATAAAAACGAAAACACAAGTTTACCAGAAACCTCCAGTAAAATTATGCAAACTAGCAATTGCACCTTATCCACAACTGATAAAGATGACAGAAGGCATCTAGGACGAACGAAGAAAAGAACACCCAGTGAAACGAATGCCACAGAAATGTTCAACCCAACTAACAAGGACAACATAGTCGAGAAAAACGGTAGTAAACCGGTTCGAACTAGCAAGGCAAGATTGTCACTCACCGACAAGATTGAAAAATCAAAGCAAGGAAACAAGAACTCACGTCGTGGACTGTCGGGTGCAACCAGGGAAGAAAACAAAGGAAGACTGTCCCTTGCCGATTCCAATCCTAGCCTAAATAATGAAACGAAGTCAAGTAAAGAAGCACTCGTTATCAAAGAAATTAGCCCGAGCAAATCGAAACCACGCAAAGTTAGCGGGGCTCATAAATACGAAACACCTTTTCAAATTAAGGAACCAACGCTTATACATAGTGACGAAAATGCAGCAGCTAATGAAATAACAACAAAGAAAAATATAATAGGCAGTTTAGATGATAATGAATCTCCAAGCAGAATAAATCCAGTGATTGATGAAAAGTGTGTTCTTACTAAAGTCGATAATAAGAAAACGCGAGCTTCATCAACTGTTAAAGCACAAACCCCTACCCACCCTACTCCGGAATCGATCGCTTTGGTCCCTGACCAGGGTGATGGGGGTCCATCTTTGAACGCCGTCTCTGCTATAGCCACAGCGGTCATAGCGTTTCTAGTTTATTCTTTTATCTTATTATGGAGATAACCCTTTTCAACTGTAAGTGTAAATAAAATGTACATAACAGTTACGCGTATTTTTTTTTTATTTTGTTCGGCGATATATTTAGATGGAGTATCGAGCGTATGACCACTATGAAGGATTTATTAGCTGTTGGTCCAATACGCAGTTCGTCCAAATAGCATTCTGCCAATCCGCCATTCGTCTACTACGCAGATTGTCATTACGCAGTTCGTCCATTTCGAAATTCGTCATTACGCAGTTCGTCCATTTCGAAATTCGTCATTACGCAGTTCGTCCATTTCGTAATTCGTCATTACGCATTTCGCCCATTTCGAAATTCGTCATTACGCATTTCAGACGAAATGTGTGCGTGAAGCCAAGATCTGAATACTCTTCTACGCCAACGACGGATATATCCGTCTAATATACGGTACAATAGCAACCGACGTGCATTACCATAAGGTTTAATTCCATAATTAACGTCATGAAGGTGTGGCATTTCAATCATGGCTTGTCATTTTAGGCACAGAATAAGTAATAGTACAAGAACAGAAGCTTCACTTTCTGACCAAAACGGCGTTTAGGCATAAAAAACATGCCTACTCTGTGCATCTTAGTCTTTCGTATAACTTGTATTCATTCACACACGCTAAAATTGACATTAGACATAAAACATGATATAATGTTTCAAAACTTGTAAACCACCAGTCAACACCTTTTGTTACAAAATTTTTAATTTGGAATTTTCGATCTAGGGGGACAATCATGTGACAGAGTGGTCAATATATTATCTATCTATATTGGTCTATGTATTTAAGTATTTATTTATCTATATAAGTATGTATATCGTCGCTTAGTACCCATAGTACAAGCTTTGCTTAGTTTGGGACTAGGTTGATTTGTGTAAGATTGTCCACAAATATTTATTTATTTATTTATTTATTTATATATAGGTATGGATGGACCGACTTTTTTAACGTACGAGTAACATGACGATGACGTCTATCAGTTAACCGAATTAAGAGTTATACGAAACGCGTGTTGGACTTAATAAGTTTTGACGTAATACATGTTGGACGAAATGAGTGTTGGACCAAATACGTGTTGACATAATGCGAGTTCGCCGAAATACTGTTGGACTAAATGCACGTTGGACCAAGTGCGTGTTGGAGGAAATGCGTACGTGAATATCAACTGGACGAACTGCGTATTGGACCAACAGCTAATAAATCCTATGAAGTATGTGCCGGCATTCAGACGTTCCGCTCACTGAAATTCCACGTGTCGGAAATCGTGTTGTGGACATGGAATGTCGGAATCAGGATCGGAATACTTCGTGTTTAATAAAATTTTTAATTAACATCGCAATTTAGCAGGTTCATGCTAATGCTAATACCTTTTGACTCGGGAATAGGATTGCAATGGAATAGACGTTATATATTGGTGTTGACGTGAAACTCCCAGGCTGCCCTAGATATTCTCCGGTAAATGATTTTTCTCAAAAATAGTATGAAATGTTCTCATAACATCTGTGAAGATAGTATCCGAAAGTGACTCATCCTGGATAGTTACCAGAAGTGTCCAGGAAATCACACCTACTGTCCAGGAAGTAAGTATGTAAATCCCATTACATATCATAATATTTGAATTTAGAACTAGAAGGTAAAAGTTGGCAGCAATTGACATTAAAAAAAATGTAGGTACCATGGAGGTTGACGTGTCCGTATTGCACGATGTGTATTGGCGGGAAATACAGTTCAATCATGTTTTTAACTATTTCGAGACTAATTTAGAAATTAACATGAATAGATTGAATGAAATTAAATACTAATAGTAAACATAAAATAAATATGATTTTATTTACGATTAATTAAAAACGATTTTATAAATCTATGTTATTGGGGTTGTGGCATAATATCAGTGTCTTAACACAACATCTAGCTAAAAAAAGTTGCCATTGTATTTTGACGGGATTGACTTCATTGTTGTATATATATATATATTAATATACAGAAGTATAATTGCTAAAAATGAGTTTAGATGAATCAGATTGCGATACATACACAGATCGCACTAGGTACTGAAAAAATTACTTCCACCCAAGTCTAAGGTGGTATTTGACCATTTATAAAAAGTTCATCTAGTGGAAAGCGGAACATGAAAGTACAAGTTGGTCAGAATGCAGGTACTATTAACCGTTGTTCATTCAATTTGTTTTATTTTTGAGAAAAGCACTATACAAGCTTCGACCGTAAGTGCCATCCTGGCCTCGTATTATAGCCGGACCTCGCCTTCGGCTCGGCCGGCTAACTCATACTCGTCCAGGATGGCTTACTTACTGGTCTCTGCAGTAATGTACTATATCGTTATCAATTGGATTTTCGCAAAGGTGTGTGTCGCGGGAAGTATTTTTATGTTCCAGGAACTTGTATTAAGTAATATACAAGGTGCCTTGGCTCGGGAAGAATTTATATTAATTTACCAGCGTATTACTCACCATGTTTAAATAGAATGTCATATAGTAAGCTAGCTGGAATTGGCCTAAGTTTTTTTTGTACGTGTTTTATTTCTTGTCTCATATATAAAACTAGTTAACGGTTACCATCAGGTGGACCGTACGTTTGTTTGCCACCGACGTAGTATTAAAAAAGTCCATAAGAAACGTTGCCAGCTTGTCCTAAGCCGTATTTTGAAGGGATAGGCAAAATGTATTTTTTGTGCGTGCTGTGCTGTGCGTAAGCAAAATTGGCAATTGGACCTCATCATCATCATTACCTATATCAGCAGAAAGACGTCCACTGCTGGACATAAGCCTCCCCCAAAGGGTGCCACGATCGGTCCCGCGGCATCCGCATCCAGCGAAACCCAGTGACTTACCAAGTCATCACCCACTGCCACTTAAGTTTGGCGATTCCGAGGGCGATATTATCTGTAGCTCTAGTATAAGTTTTTTCGAAACATTAACTAATTCGAACGCGTTTGCGTTTTGTCTCAAAATGTATGTTTTTATATTAAAGTTGTATGGTCGCCTCCACTGCTTCACGTCCCGAATATGAATCTTAACACTGATCTATAACTACCAAACTGAGATCATTGATTCCTTGTTCTCTTCCTATCTCATGCTCTTTTTGAAGGAGGGGAATGAAATGCTCTAAATATGCAATAAAGCAAAATTACATCTCTAGGAATAACACACATACAAATTCCATATTCTAGTGGCAATAAATAGAGCCAAGTAAGTACAGTCGAGGGCATAAATATGTATACATTTTTGGACCTTATTTCAATGGAATAAGGTGAAAAAGTGTATACATATTGGTGCCCTTGACTGTACTAAGAACTATAAGTACAACACGTGTATAAAGTATTAACAAGATTTTGTAGCAAGAATAACTTGAGGAAAAACATGCTATACATAATTACAAACAGGTTAGAAGTAGGTAAATATTGATTTTTAAACACTGAACAGGATATTTCGAGGACTGCGACTTTTGATCGGTAAACAGGTAAAAACTACCATAATAAAATTCATTCTTTCATCGCTTTCTTCCTCTGGATTATAATTTCAGATGGCGGCCATTATTGCCAAAGCGGGCTTCTCTTGGAGACAACCCGTAAATCACTAAGATGGTGACAAAGCAGCCTAACAGGAGTATTATCTCCACCTTACAAGACCGCAGTCTTTATTAAGCGGGTATTACACTGTCCTGAATCAGGCGTCCTAACTAGTGGAGGGGAGTTGAAGCATCTCGCTCTAACGTATAGGTCGGAACCCTTCTAAGTGTCCTGAATTCAGGACAGTGTAATACCCGCTTTAAGACTGCGAAGTAGTGCTATTACTACTACGGTTGCTCTATTCTGTAGTTGCAGGATTATAGTATATTCCTGATTGTGAGCGAGGAGGTTAATACAGCTTCTGAGCATTTCTTGGAGTTTTAACCCTTTAATCGCCAAACGTCAAAAAAGTTACTCGCAATATTCATGATAAATACGATGACAATCATCATCATCAGCCCATATACGTCCCACTGCTGGGCACAGGCCTCCTCTCATAGATGAGAGGGATTGGGCAGTAGTCCCCACGCTGGCCCAGGGCGGGTTGGGGACTTCGCATACAACTTTGAATTTCTTCGTGGATGTATGCAGGTACGATGACAATAGGACTTTATATTTAAAACACTTCTAACAATAGTTCAAATCACACTCAATAGCAAATAAATTGGCATACGAACATTCAATACGAGGCGAAAATCGTAAAATTGTATGTGATCTCAAGTCTAGTCTCGTTAATATTCAAACACTGCACCACCCCAATGAATAAGTATTTGATGCAATGCAGCCCAACTGATTCCCAGCTGCCAGCCTTGAACTTGCAGCTTAATTAGACAAAGTTCTGTTTGCATTCATTCGTAACTTCAGATGGAACTTCGTCGCAATACGGTTTTCAATTTTCCGCTAACTTGAGCTTATCATTTAAATCCAGACCTTGAATTAATGCAGTTAAAGTTTAGTTTTGCTAGCGCCTGTCATGTGCACGAATGCAACCTTGCGTGTATTTTACTTCGGTCTGCGATTTCATATAGCGTTAAAGAGACAAGGTTGCATGTGTCGTGCCGGTTGCAGTTAGTTGGAACTATTGTTTAATAAATCCGTGTTCTTATGAAACGCTGGATGTTGTATCACTTGTATCGTAATGGATATTGATAAGCGGATTGGCGTTAATTGTGTGGACTTTAGGTGTATTGTTGATTTGTGGGGTTTGGCAAAATGCCTGTTGGCATTGGCAATATACGTTGACAGGCGATAACATAGATTCATGAATGGAATGCGTTCGAGTATTTTCAGGCTTTGGTGTAAGAGGGCTATTATGACATCTACTGCTCATGACTGATTATTGGGGGTTGCCATGTTTCTAGCTGCCAAGCATCGGCTTGATAGACTATACAGGTAGCGAAAAAAATTCTTGGCTTAGGTACTAACCTTCTATTCGTAAGTACTATCTGTTCAACCCTTTGTAAAGCTGTACAATGTCCGTTGATAAAGTAGTCTTACAGACAGAGTGCTAAGTGTAATTACAAAAGTTAGTTTTATAAACCCAAACCAATAACTTACCGACACCGACTGATCCTTATCGGATCCGATTAGTTGCACGTGTCGGAAGCGGATCGTTATCGTTACGTCGATTACGCGCCGGACGCGTTACGTGCCGTCTTCCCGTTGCGATCCCGGTTCGGTAATTAAGTGATTATTGACCGCGATAATGATCGATCAATAAGTACTCGAGCTCTTTCTGTCTAATTAACCCTTTGACCGCCAAAGCGATAGTGTGTCGTCGTGCCCAGTACGCCAAGCACTGTTTTTTGGTGTAATGTCTAAGCCAATAAAAACAGTTCATAAATGATCAAAGTACACCTTCACTCCAACCTTTTTAGTGGTTGTTGACACACAACCACTTTATACGTTCTTGGCGGTCAGAGGATTAAAAAGAGATGTCTGTAGCTCATTTTATCTTCTTCCCAGAGGGGAAATAAACTTTCTTGGGATTACCCTGATTTCTCCTTCACTGAAAAACGACTGTTAAATATAAAATTATACTTTGTATTTTGTAAAACTTAATAGTATGGTACAGTCAGCTGCATAAGGATATACACGATTAGCCTGTTCAAAAATAACTTTTAACTGTGAATACAGTCTAGCGAAGTTATTTTTGAACAGAATAATCTTGTATATCTATTTGTAGCTGACTGTGTCGTATGATGCTTTAGAATAAGGCACGTTAAACCGGTGATATCAACTGCTGTCTATGACAGGAGTCGTTTAGCCAAGTTGGAGGCCTTCGGGCGGTAAAGTACAAAGTTGTCCACTCACTTGACATGCCTAATCCCAACAATCCCAATATGGTCTAGGGTAGGAGGGATTCCCATTGGATTGGGAGGTCAAAATCTTGATCCAAATCTTGGGATTAGATTAGATAGTGAACTCCGGGAATCAAGATGCAACTGTACTGGGATAACGCTAGGAGGATGAATGGTGTGGTATGAGAGGGTGTGGAACCCACGACCTCCAAGGTTGCAAGTTGCGCGCTTTAACGTTCGGCTATAGTGGCTCAGCCTAGTTTGGAGTGTGGTAGATAAGTTCCCATTTTGTAAACACTTCAGTTTTTGCCAAATAAAGCATTTGTATTTGTATTAGAAGACGTAGAAACAAAATAGAAATAAACTTTATTGTATAGCTGAGATTATGATGGTGATAACAGATGATACATTCTCAACAGCTTGCCTATTTCGGACGTATGATATCCTCCTGGATCCGTTTTGTGTGAGATGTCATGGAAGTGTTCTTATTAACTGTAGTAGTTAAGTTGTTCTTGCCCGCTAAATTGAAAGTTGATTGACAATCTAAATTGGCTTCTTCACAGTCGCTTCATTATGTTGATCGAAATATCTTAGCGCCACGCACGAAACGGTTGGAGTTTTCTATGACCATCCGTGGTCTTCTTCATCAGTTCCAACTCACCAAATGCTACTTTCTGAATGAAAATGTCCGATTTGCAACCGGAAATACTAAAATCGTTATATGTTTCCCTTGCAATTTTGAGGAGTTCCCTCAATTCCTCATGGATTCCATCATCTGAAGTGGACTTTGACACCAACGGGACCAATCTGGAAGAATATGCTTTCAAACAAAGAAATAATTTTCCAAATCTGTTCATAAATGGCGGAGTAATCGCGTAACAAACATACAACAAAAAAACCAACATGCAGACGAATTGAGAACCTCCTCCTTTTTTTGAAGTCGGTTAAATATAGAACCCCAGGTGCATTTATGCAAATCGGAATGGCATTTAACGACAAGGCCCCGGGCTGTCCGTGACCCGCGTCCCGGGGTATCCGGTTATAACTGGCCTTCGCTACCGGGAACCGCAGGAATCCCGACACTCGTTGATTAACAACTCCGTAATGCCGGTATTTACACTCGCGGACAAAGAATACGGGTCGGTAAAACACCATTATATTTCCTATCATACTGCGAGGTTGTAAGTTTTTTAATCATGTGATTATCTTTATTTAATTTTACATTTTTACTGCAAAAGTAACAGCCAAAAATACATGAAATGAAACCTGAAAACATTACACTCCTTTTTTTTGGGCAGTCGTGTAAAAAGTAACGTTTCCAGGTTTAAATCGGACTCGTAAAAATCAATGAAAAAAAAAACCACGTAATGGAGCGAGTTATCGCGAAAATCGTCATTTTTGGACATTGATATTTTTATGATAGGATCCCGGAAGTTCCTAATACAGTTGGGCAATACGAAGAATAGTAGTATTATGTAAATAAAACGAGTGTAGAATATTTCACAAAACCTATTGAGGCTATTTAAACTAGTACATTTTTGACCGCCAGTGTAGTTAGTGAATCGCTTTAACTCGGGACTTCTGCGTAGGACTTGTGAATGACTTGGTTTATAATTACTTAGACCGTGAGTAATTCTTTTGGACTAAGTAATAAAGCCGATTTTCGTGGGACCGCGCAGGCGACAAGAGCCGTGCATCGAAACAAAGAGTACAATATATATATACTGCATCGAAATGCGAATTTGTTTGACTAGTCAAAATGCAAAAATGTTGCTACAGTATGGCCAGTGCTATTCATATCGATATTATTTAAGGCCTTACTGGACTTTCAATCTTACGGCCCATTTTTCGCGTACCCCTTTTTTGGTCGCATACCTTGGAAATGGGATCGATTGGCATAAAAAAATTTTTTGTCAAAAATGTTCTAGCACCCTGTATGTTTTTCCAAAATCTGATAACGCCAATTTTCATTAATTTGAAATCGAGGGAAGATCTTCTAAGACCATTTTCGCATAGCTACACGGGATCTGGTAGCTGCCCTCACTGACCCAAAAAGAAAATCCACCCTGTATACTCGCCTTAATGCTACATTAAACATAGCAGGCACCGCATCAAAGTGTAGCTTGCCGCCCACACTGCTCTCCAAAATATAAGGGTGGATACTAGATACACCTGAGGGCTATAAATAGGTACTTAACACTGGCTGGAGCCTAATTAGTTTCAGTACGGAAATATGGTATTAAAAACATTAAAAATATACCTTACGTTAAAAATAATGAAGACTGTTCAAAATGCTAGGCAATTATTTCAACCTATTTATGCCTTATAGTGTTTTAAATTATATAAATAAAAATTCAGGTAATTTGACTATAAGATATTACAGAGCGTTTTTGTTGACGTTTCGTAAATACATCATTTGACTACCAGTAAAAATACCGTATCCCGTGGAAAAACACCGTGGGATGCTTTCCATACAAGACGTATTTTGACATTCGCAGGCCAACGGCGTGATATTTTAAGAAACTTATGTAACGCATTTTATAAATCGGCTTTCCATTTGCGCGAAATTCCCCATTTCCAAGTATAAATTTATAATAAACTAGAAAAATTTGAAAAAAAAAAACTGAAATTTGTATTTTTGTTGTATGAAAAAATAGAGGAAGACTGAACATTTTGTACTCATCACGAGTGGAAATCGTACATTAATCGCATATTAATCGCCATTGTGATCTGAGACATTATTTGTTTTACGCTAGACAAGTAAAATAATAGTATTTACCTA
This sequence comes from Cenopis cana, assembly GCA_951800055.1. Classification (NCBI taxonomy): domain Eukaryota; kingdom Metazoa; phylum Arthropoda; class Insecta; order Lepidoptera; family Tortricidae; genus Cenopis; species Cenopis cana. The sequence continues at coordinate 18,240,600 of OX637485.1, read as the reverse complement.
TACTATACTTGAAACACTTAACCTAAATCTTAACACAATCTATTCCTTAAGAGGCTGCCACATTGCTAATTCACAGCACAAATTGCATTAGAGTTAGAGTTTCCACGCCAGTGCACTGGCTTGAAACATTTACTGCATAAAGTCCCGTCTGAACACATTTCGCATTCCATTGTTATTTAAGGCTCATTCTAGATAAATTATCGTAGAATTCAGTAGCTTTCTAACCATTAATCGAAAATGAAATAATTTATTCATGACATACAACATAAAACAAACAAAACTAACTAATACATAATAGTACATTACTTAACAAGGGCGGTAAAACAAAGAATGTCTCAGATCGCAGGTATTTGCCGCCCGAGCCGAAGGCAAGGACGATAAATATCCGATCTGAGGCTTTCTTTATTACCGCCCGTGTTAAGTACAAAATTTTATGTCACCCCCTGGCCAGGAAGTGGGTTTTTTCGCGCGCGGAGCGTGCGATACTGGCCGCTTTATGGCCAGGTGTGACATAAACTAATAAAATTGATTGCCACGGGCCCGCCTCAGCATAATGCTGACTCACAAGTCAGCGCTGGTCTTCCGGCGGGACCATTTTTGTGGATCCCCTAACTTATACATGCTAATTAGGGCATGCTCCCGGGAATTCCCGGTACTGAAATTCCCGGGAAATCCCATTACATATTGCAATGTTAACACCATACCGGACAACAATATATTATGCCGGCCTACATGCTTGGTGTTTGCCATAAACACCAAACACATGCCAAACACCGATCTCAAACACCCAACACAAACACGGCATCCCCAAGCTTGGCAAACATACTAGTGTATTCCAAACACCCTTTGATTTGTCGTAAAACCCACACCGACGCCGATCACTGGCAAACACAAACAAAAACAGACAAACACCATAAACCACCACCACCACCACCATATGGCATTAAGTCCGCCTTTTGTACGATAAGTTTTTCTTTTGTGCAATAAAGATTAAATAAATAAATAAATAAATAAACACCTATTCACAGTCACACGTTCGTGTTTGTTGTTTGGTGTTCGCTGTTTGCCGTTGTTTGCCAAGCGTGTGGAGCTGGCATCATAATCTGCAGGGTAAAAGATTAACGTGGTTTCCTTAAAACTTTAAAGTACCTAAATTGGGGGGTTTAACGCAACCAGCCTCGGGGAGTGGTGCTCGGCTATCGGCTAGGAGCGATGCACGCCCTGCATAGGCAAAGCCGCCGCGTTATCATACTACAATAATATGCATGATTGTTCTACGATTGTATGATTGTTACAGACCAGTACACCCTGGACAGCGAGTACATCAAGCGGTACCTCGGCGAGCTGACGCCCATGCAGGAGTCGAGGCTGCTGCAGCTCAGGAAGTGGATCGCTGACCTGCAGAAGGGGAAGGTAACTATCATATATTTAAAGCAAGTACCAGGGTAACATAACTACAAAGGAGCTCACCTATAGACGTGCTGACAATGGTCCACAATATCGGGAACACTCTCGGAGCGCGCACGATCATCACACGTCCCATGGTCTCCGGGTAGTTCGGTTCCACTTTTCGTAGACCAAAAGCTCAAGACCCAATGCACACGTACGAGACTCGCGTGCCAAGGGTTTAAACTGTTGAAAGATCATCACAGAGGAGGGATTTTTAGTTAAAAACCATCAGTTTGAGGCTGAAATTGAAATGGGTAGTTTCACCCGAGTTAAGATTATATGCCCAAAATGCAAAAACATTTTCAGAATCACAAAATTTTACTTTTTAGCAGAAATGTACCTTTTTCGATACGCGGCGACACTTCGATAAACAATGACCCACTTTCAGAATAAGTATGAGCAATGAAAAATACCTTGCAAGGTGGACTGATGACCTGGTAAAGATCACGGGAGTCCGCTGGATGCGGGTGGCGCAGGACCTGTATCATTGTGGCACTCTTTGGGGGAGGCCTATGTCCAGCAGTGGACGTCTTTCGGCTGATATGATGATGAATGAAACGTTGATGTTATCTTTCTTCCAGGTGCCATCAGACACGACGTTACTCCGCTTCCTCCGCGCCCGCGACTTCAACGTGGAGAAGTCCCGGGAAATGCTCTCCCAGTCCCTGCTCTGGCGGAAACGTCACCAGGTCGACCGTATCCTGTCCGAGTACGAGACTCCAGCAGTCGTGGCGCAGTACTTCCCCGGCGGCTGGCACCACCATGACAAGGGTAAGCACTAAAACCGGTCAAGTGCGAGTGAACCAACCGCAAAATTAAGTTGGTTTGTTTTCACGCCCCCTATAGCTGTATTGGAGCCCCCCTTAAAACATTTAAAAATAAGTTTTGACTTTGTATGGCTTTCGGCCACCAGATACTTATATTGTTAAAATTTTAAGACCAACCGTTTGGCTGTGTGCAACATGTATGAAAGACGACGGACAGACGGACGGACAATCTTATTCCAAAATTCTAGACTACGTCTTTGCTTAGATTCGAACCCGGGACCTCCAGCTTCGTAGGCAGGGTTACCACCAACTAAGCTAAAGCGGTCGTCTAGTAGGGTTTGACTTGTAAAAGTGCCATTGCGGCCTACTTACAGAATAAAGTTCATTTTATTCATTTTATTTTATTCATTGTCTCACATATATTGTTACAGACGGGCGTCCGCTATACATCCTGCGTCTGGGGCAGATGGACGTCAAGGGTCTGCTGAAGTCCGTCGGCGAAGACGGCCTCCTGAAGTTGGTGAGTACATATACAAGTTTACTATATTCTTGATAGGTTCAGGTTCTTACGTACACGTATTCGTAGATCGTAGGAAATGTCATTCATCACAAAAAATAATACGCTGAATAAGGTCTAAGTATTATTGAGTACTATTAATAAAACTACGTTACGAATAAGTATATGATTATAGTTGCTATTTTAAGTTTGAAAATTTTGCAAAAACTAAATCGTCATAAAAATCCATATGTTCATCGAACCTCCTCACAAAAATTTCCTAAAATTGATTGTGAAATGCGATCTGCACATAACAAAAGCCGAAACAAAACGGAGACACTGCGCCACAAAATAAAAAATATACAGAAGGTCCGTTCCCGCCGTTCTTGAAAATACATACCTAAACTTGCCCGACTCACAGGGTTGCTTCTGTATTGATTCTTAATTTTAAAAAGGAGTAGTTAGGTATATTAAAAATTCTTCAACATGACATTTAAATATGAACCAGCGTATCTTGGTAAAAAACCGGCCAAATATGAGTCGGACTTCGCACATAAAATTTAGGGTTCCGAATCAACCTCAAAAATATGATTTATCAATATATTAGTACCAATAGCAATAGTATAAATAGCATAAATGGGAAGTCTAAAAATTGTTCGGTACAAATTTTGTGACAGACGACGGACGGACGTCTGGGCGACACCAATAGGGTTCCGTTTTGAACCTTCGGGTACGGAACCCTAATAAATTGATGCGTGACCCGCTGCGAGTTGTGACTTGTGACCGGCGGCGGTCGAGAGCGCCAACAAAGAATATACCTAATTAATTAGGTACCTATCAAAGCGGCTAGTTTCAAAAAAATACCTACCTATTGTACCTAGGTATTGTAACTACCAACATGAGAAAACGGTTTTATTTACCTTTCAATATCGTTTGGAAATTTGAAGAAAGTGTAGGTATAGGCACAGTTTTTTGTTGTATTTAAACAATAAAATACATTCCAACTGTAATAATATCGGTTATTCATTTTGACGTACGTGACACAAAGTACCTACGTAGCGGCGGGGACGTCAAGTGATCAACGCGCGCACAACTAGCACTCGCGACGCGACAGTGACAGTCGCGACTAAGCTTGTCCGAAATCAACCGAGAATGCTTGTAAATGTAACGTCTGTGTGCGTGCGGCGAAAATGGCACTTTGTACTGAGCGGACTCTCTGCTCCGGCGCGCGCCGCCGCTATTTACTTTGTGACTGCGCTCTCAGTTCAAGGCGCAATTTTAAATCGTGCCTGGCAGTGGCGGCGCGTCAAAAATATTCTTAGGGAAGCCGGAAATAGTTTGCCTTTCTTATTCTTCATGAGCCGTATACTAAAAGAACTGGTGTGGCAACGGCAACGTTACCATGTTTTAATAACTGGCATATTATACAGCGCTGTTATGCAGGTAACTGGTTTAAGGTCTGGTCTTTAGCTACATACTCGTACCAGTCATGTAACCACCATGTAACTGACTAGATGCTACTAATTACCGGTCGTGATTTACTTATTTATCGACCGTGTAGATTAAATGACTTGTTGCGCAACTAGCGTTCACGATGATGATTTAATTCGTTATAATGTAGATTTATGAATATATATAAAGGTCATGAAATTGACTATATATTCGTCAAGATTACTATGTGGATTGTGCTACTTATAAACTTCCCATTGTTCGACACTGGCCCAGTACATGACACCTGCTAATGCTTTAGTAGCAATAGGGGAGTAGTTTTTGAATCGGGTGCCAAACATTTGAACATTTTACTTTAATGGGTGGTTACATTTTTTGACATGCTGTTTTATCACCAATAAATAAAGAGTATTACAAGCATTATTTTTGAGCCCCATTCTTAAAAGGGACTGACATACCACCTAGTACACAGTCATGTGAATGTTTTCTGAGCCAATGAGCCGTGAAAAGCTTTAGAGCTAGCCTGTGATTTTACATTTTATAGCTTCATTGCTTGATCTATTATGATGGGATGTGGATCGGTATAATTTGCTAATTTTAACAATGGAATGCTCTCTAAAGTAACCATCATATTGAATAGTTATTTAATTAACTAGGCGATGTGACAACATGATAAGGTCCTGCGACTTTTTAATTTTTTTAAGTTCCAAACCAACGCATAATACATTGTGCAGTTTCTTATATCATTGTCTCGTATTTATAAAATTTTCCAGACACTTCACGTGTGTGAAGAAGGTCTCAAACTCCTGGAAGAGGCCACCCGCTCCTCCGAGCACGCGGTGCACTCCTGGTGCCTCCTCGTGGACCTGGACGGGCTCAACATGCGGCATCTCTGGCGGCCTGGAGTCAGGGCGTTGCTGAGGATCATTCAGATTGTGGAAGCGAACTATCCGGAGACCATGGGACGGGTGCTGATCGTGCGCGCTCCGAGAGTGTTCCCGATATTGTGGACCATTGTCAGCACGTTTATAGGTGAGCGCCTTTGTAGTTATGATACCCTGGTACTTGCTTTAGCTATAGGCCTACGCGCTCTGAGGTTACAGTGAAACTGAGGATCATACAGATTGTGGAAGCGAACTACCCGGCGACCATGGGACGTGTGCTGATAGTGCGCGCTCCGAGAGTGTTCCCGATATTGTGGACGATTGTCAGCACGTTTATAGGTGAACTCCTTTGTAGTTATGTTACCCTGGTACTTGATTCGTCTTGGAGTCAGAGCGTTACCGAGGATCATATATACAGATTGTGGAAGCAGGTATCCGGAGACCATGGGACGTGTGTTGATAGTGCGCACTCTGAGAATGTTTCCAATGTTGTGTAGAATTGTCACCACGTTTATAGGTGAGCTCCGTCCGTTTCCTGATTGCCTGGTACGCTCACGTTTACTCTGGAGACCTGGAGTCAGATGTTTCTTAGTATCATACAGATTGTGGAAGTGAACTACCCGGTGACTTTAGGACATTGTGGTGCATTGTTATGTCGATTAGGTGAGCTCTTCTTTATTTCTGAGAACCTGGTGTATACCAAACATGTGTGAGCTTAAAACGCGGTTCTCCTGCACTGGAATCATGGAGACAGGCCAACCATTCGTGTTACTGTAAACAGGCCTACTGCTGGAGACAGTTCCTGTAGATAATAATCTCATATTTATCCCGTGCTGTACCCGAACGAAAGAAATTAGTTTCTCTAACACGTGTAGTATCCAGACCAGCCACAAGTATTACCCTAGCTACAGCTAGTAAGTATTAAGTGTGTTGTAACCAATAAACGTTATCATAAATTCCAGATGAAAACACGCGCAGCAAGTTCCTGTTCTACGGCGGGAAGGACTACTTGCAGCCCGGCGGTTTGCTCGACTACATACCCAAGGAGCTCATACCGGACTTTCTTGGAGGACCTTGCAAGGTACATACCCGATTTGCTCGTTCATTCCAATATTTCTTCGGCCGATATTTATATAAGGACGGGAAAAACTTCTTATTATACATGAGAATACTTAATCACCTACGGTTTCCAAGCTTAAATTATGTCGAGAGCGCTCATTGAAAGCAAGGAAAAAAATCATATGTATGTAGTGAGTGTCATCCACAGCGCATTTCATACTAATCTATGCGCAATTGTACGGATTGGGCTGTGGAGGGGCGCGATTTCGTGATGACACGCACTATAATGGACATGGGAACACTTACCTCCTACGTTATTATACTCATTGCACTTTAACTTGAGTTATATACTGTTATACGTATTTTTATGTCGTACAGTCAAGTGCAAAAATATGGGTGTATACAACTTGCTCAAAAATATGTCCCAATGGACTCCCATAGCTCTTTACTTGTATGTCGGTGAATTAAGGTTTCAGTACATAGTTATCAGAGGATTCATTCGATACATAATTTTGCACTTGACTGTACTAGTTATGCTCTACAAAGCAGGCGGTATTTAACCTCATTTAACAAAAGTTTCGCTTCACAAAAGGAAATAGCGCACCGAGTCTATTGTGTTAATATTAAAGTTTGCAACACGGGAGCGGTCCGTGCTCTAGCTAACAAAGATATTGTTTGTGTAAGTTTTACTAGTTTAGTGGGGTCTGTATCCGCATATAACTATTTCAATTTGTTTATAGTAGGTAATGGCTTCGTATAAAGTACCTAGGTCATATTGAAATATAATGAACGGGTCACTCACGTCTTTAACGTTGAATATCGCTCGACATGTTTCGGACCAATACGTGGTCCTTAATCATGAGGTGTTTTCGCGACGGTCTCGTGTGAGATGCGAGCGATATTCGACGTCAAAGACGCGAGTGACGTCATTATATTTCAATATGTCTATGGCTCACGGGAGTTTTCTATTTAGATACCTAGGTCGATTTCTGTTCTCTTTTCTTTCTTAACGCATTTCTTTATACTAATTGTCTGTTACTTTTCCTTTCTTTCCCCCTATGCTGGCTTTTAAGGCCGCACGGTTGTTTCAATACATATCTTTTACTGGTCTCAATGCTACCAAACAAAAAAAAAATCCTCTCTCAATAGGGTATTTAACAACGCAAAAAAGTAATTTAGAACGTACCAATAAAAGTAACGTAGATTTGAATATCTTATTCCGTCCTAAAGTTACAGTTCTACTCGTACCTAGCCTAAGTTTGACCCGTTACGAAATCAACTAGACAGACTAGACTAGGTCAGCTATTTCATCGTCAGCTCGTAACAGATATTCTTATTAGGTTTTCATTTCATTTTGACCTCCGACGCGCATCGAAAAATAATGGTGTTAGAAGTGTACAATATGTGTATGTAGCTCCTGTTTTAAATGCGTTTTTTATAATAACGAGTTTAATGTTTTTTTATTATCAATTAATTTAACTGGTCTTAGGTAAATCTTGTCAACAAAACAAGCAAAAAACGACTACGTGCTCTGGGTATACAGTAGTTTTATTACTGTTATCGAATTTGAAGATGTTAATACTTGTTTTGTTATTCGCCGCAGTCGGACATAGTAGACGCGTCGATGAACGTGCCACAGCAGTATTACGACTACGTGAGATACCTCGTCTACTCGTTATTTACACGTTGTGCTCGACTCTCAACCGTAGAAGTAACATGTCACAAGTTATGACGCAAAAGGATCATCGTATAATACACACGTCCAGCCAGTACACATGTATCTATGCACAAATTGTATCGAACAACTTGCGTGACTTCTGTTGGGAGTTTTTAATTATATAATTGTCAAAATAAAGTCTTGTAAAGCCACTTCTTACGTTAATGATAATTTAGGTACAGTCCGCATCAAAAGTTAGCACGTGAAGACGTCAATAGTCTTTATAGTAAGGGAATAAGACCTTTGACCTCTTCAAATGCGTAGTTACTTTTGATGTTGTCTGTAATGCTGACGCCCTTCGAACTCTTAAATGGGTTGTTTATAAACGTTATTTAGAAGCCATTTACTCGAAAAATAATATAGATTACATGGGGTTTCTAAAGACTAGTTCACATACACTGAAGATCAATTTATGTATATTGAATTTCCATAAAAACTGTACCCATATTTTTGCTCTTGATCGTGTTTTAATCCTTTAACACAATGCATAATTGTCACTGGCTCGATTGTCACGTTGTGCGTCGATAACTGTATGTCTGTCAGCATCTATCGCCACAGATCACGTAAGGTATTCGTATCACTTGTGCGTTACTAGATACCTTTCACTACATACATGTTCACATATATGTAACCTGAGATACCTACATTAAAATACATGATAAAGGTCCGATGGGAGAGGCTAGTGTCATTTATAAGCTAGGTTTGACATCATATCATTTTTGCAAACGTACTTAGTTGAACTTGCTCATTTATAGCTACATAGCCTTAATATGCTGCGAATTCTATCTTAAGAATAGGGATGTTGACTCAAAAAGTTTTATTACTTCAATTGAAAGAAGACATAAAGCAATGCCAAATAGTGAAAATCCTATTCAAATATCTCAAAAAATAACGAAGCTACAACGGTTAGAATGTTCGTAGTTAGAGAGAGAAAGTACTCAACAGTGACTACACTGTTGAGTAGCGCCATATTAAATGACGATCGTGGTCCATGATCAAAGGTCCGTTTTGCGGAAAAGCGACAGAAAATACCCACTCTTTAAACTTTGAAGACTTATAATTACGTAATTATTTATTTTTTTGAATTACTTTTTTCACCATTTGATTCAGATTTTGAGCCTTTATGTAGAAAATTTGGATTTATTGATTTTATTTTATAGTGTCATCATCCCTATTATTGATACAGATAAAAATATACGCAAATCATTTGGTGTATATCTTTGAAAGGGCATATGTAAAAAACTTAAGCAAGCCCCTCTTTTATGTAGTTGTAGCGTGTTCGAATAAACATTACATTATTGAACATTAATAACACAAACAAAACAAATGCTAATTTGAATAGTCCACTACTACATGCAAGGGCGGCCTTACTTATTCTACAGTATTTTGTTTTAAGTGTACGTATAGTTCGTACAAAACTCTAAGGCCAAATTCTGTCAAACGAACGCAAGCAAAACTCGACTTAGAGCTCTGACTGTTAGGTAGATTTTTGCTTGCGTTAATTTGACAACACTTAGCCAAAGGTATGTACGAACTATAGGTACCCAGTTACCTACATTTAAAAAAAATTGTGTTTAGATATTTCTCTGAGAAAAAAGGAGCATGAATAAAGTATAAAATGGGACATTAATCTCTCTCTCTCTCTTCCTAGCTATAAATCCCACATGGTGGTGGGGTCAGCTTTCCGAACTAATCTTCGCCACTTCGCTCTATCATCGACATCTTCGGATGCCTGACACTATCAAAAAAAACTCAAACTCAAAATATTCTTTATTCAAATAGTCCTACCAACAAGCACTTTTAAATCGTCAGTTTTATATTACATCAAACAGAATATAACAAATTCACAATAAGATATATAAGGTAAAAATCTAATATAATGGAGATGTAAAAGGTCTCATAATGTCAAATAATAATAATATAAAAATAAAATAATGTCAGTCTTAAAATAATATTCCTGGCCTATTTTCTAAAAATCTAATATAATGGAGATGTAAAAGGTCTCATAATGTCAAATAATAATAATATAAAAATAAAATAATGTCAGTCTTAAAATAATATTTCTGGCAATTAGGTGCAGTTTGGTGCGGCAGAGCAAATTACCTGTGTCCATACATTTTTGTCATTCATGTAATCTTCTATTTTATAGTATGCTTTTCTTACTAAGCAATTTTTTACAGTAACTTTAAATTTATTTTCAGGTAAGTCAATCACATTTTGTGGTAATTTATTAAACAATTTTATGCTTAAGCCTACAAATGAACGACTGGTTTTACGTAGTCGAAGGCATGGAACATGGAACGGCAAGTCTATGTTTGTTTCTGGTGTTAAAACTATGACGGTCAGAATTTTTGGGGAAAGTGGTGTAGTATTTGCGTACATACATAATGCATCATGTCTTTTAGCACTACATCTTTCCACCTTGTTTTGGGTCTGCCCTTTTTTTACGTTGGGAAAATACTTGGATCTTCGACCGGGGATGGAAAGCTGTAGTGCTAACTTCCCAACGTGGTCAGGTGGTCTTCTCTTTATGTGGCCATACCATCGCAGCCGACTCTCCTGCATTTTATCGGCATTAATTCAAATGGGACATTAATCTATCAAGTGTCCTTTTGCACAGGATGTTTTTCTCAAAAAACTACACGTATAGATTCTCAACGAACAAAGAAGTGCTCTTACTTTGTCCGTCAAATTCCTTTACCAAAACTTAATGAAAGCATGTTAGTTTGTCATCCCGCTCCCCGTAATTAATCCTTCACCCATAGGATTCTCAGTCCCGGTGCTTTTAGAAAAAATCCCGTTTGTCCCGGGATTTCCGGGACTTTTCCCGGGACTGCAAATCCCGCACGTTTAACACTATCCACGTCCACAGAGCTTCGTGCACGAGGGTGGGCTGGTACCGAAAAGCCTGTACGTGAGTGGGGCGTTCACCGAGCGAGACGGGGACCCACTCTGCGAAGACAGCATTTATCGCTCTGTCAGCTTAGTGAAGGGACAGGTGGGTATCTATGTGGTATGTGATTGGATGGTGAAATTAAAGACCCTCACGTGCAAGAATGGCTTGTAAATTTAACTACATTTCAGGGTTTGATAGATACTTTGAACTCATTATGTATGTAAAGTAACGATGTCACGTAAGATCTTTGTAACTCACAATATGACGTATAACAATACAGATTTTAATTTCAAAATTCAATTGAGTTCCAATAAGATCAAAGTACAATGGCGAACTTATTCCTATGAGGCAAACTAGTCCATTATACCCTGGTAACACGCAATGTAGTTAAACATGAATGCGATTCTCGCCCATGCCAAAATGGAGCTTAACAGTTGACTTGGTGCATGAGATGAGGGGCGCTGTTGGTCGTATGTGTTAATAAAAAAGACATTGAGAACTGTATCGGCCAGGCTTGGTTTTAAAAAAAACCGTTAGACCTCATGTTGGTAAGTTATAGTACTTTTATCTGGCGAGCGCGAGTTAGCCATTGTTGTAGTTGTGACAGATACACATACACACATAGACAATGTGAACTCATAGCTCCAATGATGACGCACACGTAAACAATGAACATGTATATCTCGATATACAACCATGGCTCAGCCGCGTTCGTTAGATAAAACTACTGTAATAAGTTATAAGTCAAAAATGTACCCAATTACCAGGGTTTCTAATAGCATGGATTCATTTCACAGTTCAAAAAGTATTAAATAAAACGACTTAGACAGATTTTACTATTTATTAAATACATTATAATGTTGCGAGCGAGATGTATACGATATTAAGCTCTCTTGAGACTATTTAATGCATTTTCCGTTTACTATAACCATTTATCTCCAGGTGCACGAAGTGATCGTGGCAAACAAGGACCCGCAGAGCGTGTTGACGTGGGACTTTGACGTGCTGCGACACGATATCGCGTTCACCGTGTACCGGTCGCCGCATGAGCTCCCAGAAGATGACCCCACAGGCGAGTTTAAGTTATATAACTAGTTAATGCCCGCGACTTCGTCCGCGTAAAACTCGTTCATCGCGATATAATGTAATTGCTATTAACTTATATCAGGCGCTTCCGTAGTCATACAAACTCTTTAATACAAACTTCCACTCCCTTAAGGGATGATTTCCGGGATAAAAAGTATCCTATGTCCTTCCCCGGGACTCTACCTATCTCCATATAAGTTTAATACACAATATTCACCATTTATTTATTTAATTTAAACTTTATTGAACAAACATAAGTAGAAAGGGTGGACTTAATCCCATGGGCATTCTCTAGCAGTCGACCCAGGCCAACCATTTATTGCACTAAAGAAGACTTTCTGTCGACTTTTTTCATTTTAGATTAGATTGTATTACCATTAATCGTCCTTCTTGTTAATAATTTCGGTGATTTCAAATCAATCAATATCAATAGGGCCCATAGGAGACAAGATATCTTGCTTTGTTCCGATAAGGCCCACTGTATAGAATAGATTTAAAAAAAACATAAAAACCTAAATTATTATTATTATTCGCCTAGTGGGACACTGCTGGGCAAAGACCTCCCCCCACTAAATAATTGCGTAAAATTTTTTTCACTGTTTATTATCGATAAAATTGCATCTAAGTTCATCCTTATTCGTTTGTGCACTTTATCCAGGGACATATTGTATATGTTAATAATGTTTTAACCGTCCATTGCAGTGGTGTGCGCGGGCGCAGGCCCCGGCACGGACGAGGTCCGCTCGGCGCTGGCGCGCCACGACTGGCGCGAGGGCGAGCACTACCACAAGGTGGAGCCCACGCTAGTGGCGCACGACGGCGAGAGCATACAGGTAACCTCAGTCGTGTCACCTATCCCGGTACTGGCCTGGGCACGGAGGAGGGTCACGACTGCACGTCCATGACGTCACTGACGTCATGGACGTCAAGTTGACGTTTGATATATGAACATGACAGTAAACACGGGCTATGAGCGTGAATCGGTCCGATCCGATCGTAAGCGCGCTCAAGCAAATACCGGTCCGAAACAAAACACTACTCACACGGCCTTGAGCGCGCTATTTGATTCGGACCGGCCGTCAGCACTGTAAGCGATGCGAGCATTTTTAGCGTGATTCGGAACACGGCTTAGGAGGGAGGCCTATGCTTAGCACGGGGCGATTACAGGCTGAAAATGATGACGATGATGTGATTTATGAATGATCTGTTGTCAGGGTTCCCACGTGATGCTGGAGCGCGGCAGCTACGTGCTGCAGTGGCGCTGCGAGCTGCTGGACCACGCGCCGCGCGCCGCACAGCTCATGTACTTCCACGAGACGCTCGCCAGCCACCACTACAAGTGAGTCCAGCTCCAGGGGTGTGATCACGTAACGTTTTCCTGCGGGGGCGACCCGCTGGGGCGCCCTGGATTCATTCTTAAGCTAATGGGAACCATCTAAAGCTACAAAGACATATAAAAAACTGGTTAAATGCGCGTCCGTGCGAAGCACGCTTTAGGGTTCCGAACCAACCACAAAATTAAGTTGTTTGTTATCGCGCCCCTTTCAGCTGTACGGGAGACCCCCTTAAATAATTTAAAAAATAAGTTTTGACTACTTGTATGGTTTTGGTCCACCAAGATGCTTATACTGTGAAAATTTGAAGACTGTTGTTCCAACCGTTTGGCTGTAAAACCTGTGTGACAGACCACGGACAGATGGAGGCGTGAGTGACAGCAATAGGGTTCCGTTTTGACACTTCGGGTACGGATCCCTAAAAAGTAACGTTTACGAGCGAAGATTGATCTAAATTACATTTCCCTTACTAAAAGTAACATTTAGATATATCTTAAGTTTGACACATTACGAAATTAACTAGGAGGATTGGATTATAAACAATTATGCCATGGATCTTATCACTTGAGTTCAAAAACAACACGATTTAGGGCAGAAAGCAACAGCCACATTTTACGTTAAATACAAACACAAATAATTTATTGTCTGGTTATGGGTTCCAGAGGTTTTAAACATGGTTTATGTTCTCCATATCCTGCCTCGTAAAGGCGTACAATATAATATTATGTCAATAAATATGGCGCCTGCAAACTGCTTTCCATGCAATCAGGTTTTAACGGACGTTGGGTAAATTATGTGCGATTAGGTACACTATATAGTATCGCATAGGCGCTGCATAGTGATTGAATGATATTGCCTTGTAGTTAAAAAAAATCAAACTAAAAACTTACATTGTCTCAAAAAAACGATGTATTGTTCCTATACCACCAAAACCATAAAAACCAGCTGGTTGTGTATTTATTTATATGTACAGTCAGCAGCAATGGTTGCTACACGGGCGAGGTGCTCAAAATGATCTTCACACATATTTATTATAAGGGAATAAGAGCGTGTGTAGATCATTTTGAACACCTTGCCCGCGTAACAACCATTGCTGCTGACTGTACATCGTCATCTAGTACCCATATAAGCTTGCTCAGTTTGGGATTACCTCGATGTGATGGACTGATTGTCCATTAATGGACATTTCTCAGAGCGGTTCAACCGCCGACTTTGGTGGTTGCATTATTGAAGACATAACTCCAGAGCCGGAGACCATATAAGGCTGTAGTATAGCAGGTGGGGAGAGCTATCATCCTTTTCAGAAATCTAAACCTAACATTGTAAATAATACGACCACCGAAGTCACGACGGTTGAAACTTTCTGAGATATGCCCTAATATATATTTTCTCAAAAATGGCCCGCAAACAAACACACAACATTGCAGGCCGCCTGCAATGTCACATATAAATTCCTTTATTTGTCGAGTTATAAACTTTTATTCGTAAATCGTCATATAAAAGGAGGCACAGGTCGTATTCAGCCAATTCAGCTCGTATCTCGTTCTGTTGGAAACGCGATGTTTTTTTATGTGTCTCGAATAATTTGCGTTTTTCGGTGGAAAAATACACTTGCGATTCTGTTAAAAAAATAAACGGCGGGAAAGCATGATGTTTTTGACGTTTTAAGGTTATGTTTATCAAATCTTAATTAAATTTTTGTCGTATTTCCCCCATTTTTGAGAAAAGCACTATATTATTAGCTTTGGCCGGAATGGCAATTGCAGGCTTCGTATTATAATGAAACGGACTCGCAAGCTCGTCCGTACAAATACTCAGCCTGCAATTGCTCCCTTCCCGGCCACGGCAATAATGTACCATTATTTCATCTTACCCGATTAATTCTGGTTGTCAGGGGCTCGATGTCCAGCCTGCAATCCGGCGCGAGCGGGTTCTCCTGCCTCAGCACCAAGTCGGCAGCGAGCTCGTGCCCCTCGCGGTGATGCGACGCCGCGTTCGCGCCCCCCGCACCCCTCACCATCGAGGAGGGAGCGTAGAGGCGTGACCGCCCACGGCGAGGGCTATGTGCAACCTCTCCTGCAACACTTGACAATATCCCGCAAAACAGGGCTCCATTCTTGAAGAGAGGTGTAGATTTTGTGGGCCCACTTCTTGACTAAAATCATCCGTTCTCTAAGAGAAGTGTTGATTCGGTTGGCCCTCTTGTCGAGTAAGCCATTTGTGTTGGTGATTTGAGAGGAGTTTGAAGGTCTTTAGGACTTCTTGAACATGCTTGGCAATGGTATTAGTCTTGAACGTGCGCCGATAGAGTTAAATATTCCTAGGGGCCGATGATTAGAAATTTATTCTCGAAGGTTTTAACTTTACAAACAAATCTGCTCCATTCTTGATGAGAGGTGTAGATTTTGTGGACCCACTTCTTGACTAAAATGGTTCCTTCTCAAAGAGAAGTGTTGATTTGGTAGGCCCTCTTGTCGAGGCTTGGTAAATTTTTGTTGGTGTGATAGACTCGAACCAAAAAGTTTTCGCGCGGCTTGATATGCTATAATAAACGAATAATATGTGTTGAAAACGCACGCTTTACATTAGTTGTATCTTTCATTGATCAACATAGATAAATAAATGTGATTTTTGATGATCTGAACGAGATAAAACTCAAATTGCCGTATCAATTTAAGTATGTGGTACGACAGCCTGATTGTTATTGAGATAAATCATACATCTATAGTATATTGTTGCACGGTTAATGTAGATTCCAATATGTGAATATAATTAAGAAAAAAGTGATCTTATTCTATTGGATTCAAGGAAGCTTTTAGTATTGAAGCCTAGTATTTCATGGTACGCAGGGCCAATTGGTATGTACGAAAGAATGAATCGAAATGACTTGATACATGGTTTAACCGCCTGTTTGAAATCGGTAAACTGTAGTTGTGTACGCTGTACAATAATAGATACGACTAGACCGTAGCTATTTGTCTACGTAATGTAATCCTATAAGTTTGTAGCTAAATACAAAATTGTAGTATAAGCGTTGGGTGGCTGAGCTATTTGCTCCTAGTTCAAATCTATTATATGGGGGCCTTGAGCTCAGTATCGCAACTAGAAAATATAGTTTATTTTAGGAAAATTGTGTTACTCTAGACATTGAAATATGGAATTGAAAATATATTCTTCACAAATCTATATAAACGTTAGTACGTTGCCTTTATGGTGTACAGTCAGCGTCATATAGTATGTAGCAGCCAAAGTGGCCAAATAGTTCGGTACACCATATATTTTGTATGGCGTGCCGAAGTATTTGGACACTTTGGCTGCTACGTACTATATGACGCTGACTGTACAGTGACTATTCTGAAAATCTATTTGTGCAATTTATTCCATAATCTGAAGGAATCACTGCAATGGTTGTTTACAATATTCAATTAGATTATAAAGTTGTCATAAATGCGTGACAAAAGTTTTGACCTATCAAAATTTTAATTGTACCGTGTTTAGGACAATAGCTCTTATCATAAGTGTATAAAGTATAAACTTGTCTGCTCGTGTTGTGCAAGCGACGGCCTTCCGATAGCCTTATCAACGGGCCTTTGCTTATATCGTAAAAATCGAAAGTGCGATTGCATTTTATTTATGTGAATTTACTTGTAAAACCTACGATACCTATAAACCTACGATATGAAAATTGCTGTTTTGTAATTATTTAGGGTGAACGTGCCAGTGCTCGACACTGAACCAATACATGACACTTTCTGTTTTACGTCAGGAGTGTCAGCTGTGGGGTATTAAGGTGTCATTCATTGGGAGATTTACCTTATAACTTGCACAATTTATGATGAGTTTGGAACACTGGGAGATTTACCAATGATGTTATAGTGCGCGCCATCCACTAAGGCGTGCCCCTCCACAGCCCGCGCCGTACAACTGCGCACAGATTAGTATGAGATTCGCTGTGGAGGGGCGCGTCGTCGTGGATGGCGCGCACTATACATGCATGCTGCCGCTTTGATTGCTTAATTAAACAGTTAAAAGCGTGTAGGTGAAAATATGAGTAATATTGTGTATTATAACACGAATCTCCCAAACAATAAATAGGGTCGGTAGGCCAGTTACGCGATCGGCCTCTGTTCGGTTCGCGGCCGCCTGAAGAACTAAGTTTTTCAATTAAAGATAATTATTTTTTACAGGCCCTAAAAAACAGTGAGTCAGAGTGGGGGAATATTAAAAAAAAAACGAGAAGATATCCTTTTAGTTCATTGACTCGTCCAAGGCGCATGAAATTATCTGGCCGTGAACCGACCTATCGACCCTATATTTTTTACTACTGCTTCCAATCTAATGTGACAACCACTTCATATTAAATAGCAGCTAAAAAAACACGCATCCATGGCTCATTATAAATTGTGTAGAAGGGCGTAAATCAGATATACTATTATATGTTTTATACACCAGTAAGCTATGATTTATTTTGAAACACCTAAGTATTTATATTCTGAGATCTTTTCAAATGCAGTAATTAAGGATTTAGTAATTATGAATTTACGTAATTTTAATTAAATCTTGGAGGTGGAGCTCAATCTAACTTAATTCAATTTTACATCCTATTGTTAAATCAAATTAGTAGCTTAATTCATAGTTAGTAAGTTTATTTTGAATTAGAACTGGAACAAGTTATATATATAAATATAAAAAAAGAATATTTTTAAAAACAGTATCAGATTGTATAGTTCGGTGCGCCATAGCAGGGACACCAACATGACAAATCTACATATGAATAAAGTGATATTATCTGTGCCAATTTCATAATGGCCGTTTGGTAGCTTCTAAATTTGAATTTTAAAGTAATTCCTAAGTAGAGAAAATTGTGGACAGTGCATAATATATCGCTCAGTTTCATTATTTCGTAAGAAAAACGGGGTACAAAAATCGTGTAAGGTATGTATGGATAAAACAGTTTAAAGAAAAGTTTTGTATTATGATAAGTGTAAAACATTATTACCCATGAAGTTACGTTTTACAAGGCCCCAATTATCAACACATTATTTCAATGGTTCCAACTATTGGGACAGAGTTGAACATTTACCTGAACACTTCAGTCTACACTGCAAAGCGTTTTCTTTGCCCTGCTTTATCTACAGCATTGTTAGTTTTGGATTAAATACATCACCGCACCTACATGTTGGGTGAAACTGGCTTTTGCCAGTAACACCCCATCCATTGTCACCAGCTTTGGAACGGTGAAATGTTTCCCAGTCTAGCAATGCTTAGTCAGTTTCGCCTATTTTATATAGCATGAACACTGGTTTTAAAGTGAGGAATGATATTTCTTCTCTCTTCCACAAATCACATCGAAATCAAACCATAAACCACTAGCTATAAAGTCGATAAGTATATGGAGACCTTAATATCATTTCTCATTTAACAATGTCGATTGGTAATTTAAAATCCAAGGGCGAAACTGTATGATTACGTAAGTCGTAAGGAGAGTATCTCAATATTTGAGGATGTACATTCAGAGATATCGAATTGCCAATATTTTATATATACAATATAAGAACATTTGTAAATATCCATGAAGTTTAATAAAGATCTAGAAGTAATATGAAATGTTTAAATCCAATTTGGACAGCTATCAAGTTCTTGTCTATCTGTCTTGCTCTAATGTCTTCAATATAAAGTGATGATGATACGCTGCTAAGAATCATTGGTAGTTAAACTATAACACTTTGAGTTACAGTCCATTTTCCAGTGCTCTGTGAGGGTTTAAATCAATTATTTTGCAATTAACCAGTTTAATTTGTGGAGGAACGAGGCAAATTGCAAATTTCCACAACGCAGTGCTGATAACCTAATTCTGATATTACT
The DNA here is from genome assembly GCA_951800055.1 of Cenopis cana. Taxonomy (NCBI): domain Eukaryota; kingdom Metazoa; phylum Arthropoda; class Insecta; order Lepidoptera; family Tortricidae; genus Cenopis; species Cenopis cana. Next base: position 18,221,598 of record OX637485.1, on the reverse strand, counting down.
AAGCCATTGAAGTACCTAAATTAAAACGAAAGCCTAGTTCGTATCCCTTCATATATTTGTCAATAGTTAACTGCTTATGTGTATAATTACATAATAAGTTATGTTTTTATTACATAGATTTATAGAAACTGACACGTCACGCCGTTTGTGCGATCTATGAGTCAAACCAAAAATTAGGCTTTCTAGCCTTTAACTTTACATACGTTCGCAAGGAAGAGGAGAATCTATGACTCGTAATATATTTAATAACCCCACAAGTAAAATAGACAAGAAACATATTTTGTGGCAATCTATACTCTCAATGACAATATGATGGCTTTACTTTGATTTATGTTGTCACATCTTGGACACTCTTGGATAAGTAAACTAATAACAAACAGCACAAAATATTGCCTGTGAATGGACATATCCCGCACTTATTACATATTTTACTAGTATACAAATGGATAATGCAATCAATTGATATAGGTACCTACTTATGTTGATAAAGCAGGTAACCCAGTTACAAATCAAGCGCAGATTTAATTCAAATTTCAGTAATGTTTTAAATCATAGGTAGTAATTTTTTTTTCTGTAATGTTAGGATTTTTTTAAAACATACTGCATGGAGTTGTGAGCTTGAGCAATGTATTCTTAGTTAGTTAGTCATTAATTCCATCCTACAACCTAACTGTACTATTACTAACCCTTTGACCGCCACATGTCATATATATATTTTTTCTTAAATAAGCATTTATTTTAAACACAACAAAATCAGTTACCATAATATCACCTAAAACTAAATATAACTAAATTAAACTATGAAAAACAATATATAAAAAAAAGAAACCTAAACACCTAGGTCGCTCATTGGCGGAAATGAGCCCAAGATGGTGGCGGTGCGGCGTTTCCTCGTTGCACAGCAATGCTGAGCGTTTGACCGAGAAACGCGCCAGCTCTGGGATCACAGGTGGTTCTTATTAGTTTTTTCTTTAATGTGTTGAACAAATCGTGGGCCTCTTGCCCCCAACAAGGGCCCAGAGTTTCTACATATATATTATATATATATATATATATATATATATATATATATATGTGGCGAAACGTCCAGCGAAAACTGAAGTGTACATTCCGGTCACAGTATCTGTGCACCTCCCATGCAATGATCATTTGATCGTAGGTATAGTTCGGACACAACTCTAAGGCTAAATTCTGTCAAACGAACGCAAGCAAAACTAGACTTAGAGCTCTGACTGTAAGGTAGATTTTTGCTTGCGTGAATTTGACAGCACTTGGCCTTACAGTTTTGTACGAACTATACAACGGTTTACAGAACGCCGTATTGACGTCATACGAAGTGCACAGATACTTTGGCCGAGTACATTTATTGACAAACAATACTTGATTGACATATTGCATTTTTTCTTATACTTCTCTTGGATTATTCTTCACGGATCTTAGTTAACCTACCACTTACCTTCATTTTACAGGATGCTACTTATTTTTAACCACAGAGTTACTTAGCAAAATAATGCGTTGACTAGGTAATATAGGTAATTGAATCTAGGAAAAAAAAAACATAAAACTTATGAACGTTATAAACATTAAAACTTCATTCCTCTCGCTCTTACATATTTGCTAGTAAGGGACAAATGCTTTATGTCGGACAGGACATAATAATTCGTGGTGTTCGGAGGGTTAGCTAAGGGCCGATTGATCAATCTCCAGATAAAAGTACCTACTCACTTTTTTTTTAAATGGCTTTCCATCAAATTTATGATGATTTCGCCAACCACGTGTACCTACATTAGACGTTGTTCGGTAACGACGCCATAACAGTAGGCAACTGGTTTTGTACGGTAGTGGATTCAGCCCGTCGTCGTGAAAAGCACGTGTGTTCACCAACGCGGCGACGGCCGAAATCCCAGATAAAAGTATCTGGCAGATGTTAGCTCTGTCTTTTTCTTTCATTTGACTTCAGAAAAAGCCGGTCATAATTTAAACCGACGCATAATTTTATCTGGGGATTAAAACATAAAAAAGAGAGTATGAAAGCGGTCCTATTAAAATGTTATTTATGTAGATAATAAGAATAAATATAATTTTAGTGAAATTTATTGACTAAATAAATATGTGAGTATATTTAATTTATATTTTATTATATAACACTACTGCTGGTCATCCAATCCATCAACTACCTATTTCCTTAAAATTTTATCCTTGTTTATGGCACTACAAACTTGCTCCCTTTGTACGCTCCGTTGTGGAATAAGCTCCACGAGGTTTTCGCGAGAGACTATCGAGGATTTTCAAGTGCTACTCTGGAGATTCAATAAGAGCTAGTCTGGAGATTCAAGTGCTACTCTGGAGATTCAAGTGCTACTCTGGAGATTCAAGTGTTACTCTGGAGATTCAAGTGTTACTCTGGAGATTCAAGTGCTACTCTGGAGATTCAAGTGTTACTCTGGAGATTCAAGTGCTACTCTGGAGATTCAAGCTCCATACTTTTTTTATTAAAAATGGAATTGCTCTTGGCCAGCATCTAGCCAGGGGGCAAAGATAAGGCCGACGGTGAAGCGAGCTTACCATCAGGCGCCCAGCAGACCCGTGTGGTGCCGGGTTAGAATAGCGCCACCCCTTTTCTTTCCGTGGGTGTCCTAAGAGTCGACTATTGGAACACGGTTGAAGAGTTTGTGGGCGATGGGCTAGCAACTACTGCAATATCACATTTTCTCAATCCTATAATTGCTAAAAGTGGCACTGAAATTATATTTCACTAGCGACCCGCCCCGGCTTCGCACGGGTGCAAATTATGCATATAAATCTTCCTCTTGAATCACTCTATCTATTAAAAAAACCGCATCAAAATCCGTTGAAGCATACATAGGGACAGACAGGAGGAAGCGACTTTGTTTTATACTATGTAGTGATAGTGATATGCTCTGCCTACCCCTTATGGGATTACAGGGGTGAGTTTATGTGTGTTTGTGTGTGAGTGGTACGTTTGTTTGCCTCTGACATGGTTCATTACATATACAGTCGCTTTTCGGTAAAGGACAACATCGTTAGGAAACCGGTTTAATCTCAACACTATCCAGTTTTTTCGGGTTGCAATGTCAGATGTCGCTTTCGTATCGGTACAACTAGTTTCTACACCAATAATTATGTCCCAAAGTAAACTCGGGCTTAAGACAACCGGGAAAAAGCTAGGAGGATATAATACAATACAAATAGGTACCCTTTATTGCACACATCAATAAATACAGAATAACTCAGAGTAAGTATCGCAGGCAGGTGAGCCCTGGTTGTGTATTGAGCATATTGAACTATAAATGCACATTGTCTATGTGTGCGTAAGCGTAGGTGCTATGAGTTCACGTTGTCTATGTGTTCGTAGGTATGTGTGACAACTACAACCATCGCTGACCCGCGCTATGAGATAAAAGTACTCTAACAGGCGATTGGTAGGAGGATAGCAGCTAGGTGGTAGCTAGGCTGAAACCAATTAAAATCTGACCGCCGCGCCGTCTTCTCCAAATCCGTTATCACCATCGACCACGCACAATTTCCGAAACGCACGTAAACATTGATAGGCTTACACAACATACAAATAACCAGGAGCCCATAAAACGATAACAAAGCTCATTTCGACGCAATCTGCGCAGGTTTCGATTACTCTCATCCAGCTGAGTTATTGCCGCGATATCTTTACGGCGCGATAACATTGCTGACAATTTTCCGCTGTGCGTGCATTGTATAATGAATCGTTATGCAACGGTTTTTGGTGGGGCGTCGCGGTAGATGGCGCTGCTCGCCAAAACCTACGAATGTAGCACTCAAACAGAGGTCCTAGTATTTCCCTGTTTGTCGCTCGAATATGCAAGTGCGACGGAGAGGGAGATAATTCGTTTTGAACATTTTCGGTTACTGTAGACTCTCTGGCACTAAGGATATAGACACAAACTAACAACCGCCCACGAGGATCGAGGTTTCCCCTGGATTTTCCGCAGGCCATCCATAAGGCGGGTGACAGGATCCAATGGAGGAGTCTGGTCAGCAAGAATGGGACATGATGTCACGATCCTCAGCATTGGGGGGAGCGACTGATGATGATGACTCCAACCACGCACTTCTGTTGCTTTAGTAGATATGCAACTGGTACATAATGAGGGGCATTAAAACACGAGTGTGTTTTATGAAAAAAGCCGAAGGCGAGTTTCATAATAAGGTCAACAATTCAAAATTCAAAACATTTATTCTGCAAATAGGCCTCAAGGGCACTTTTACAAGTCAAAATCTATCTGTATCAACAGAAAATATTTGTAATGTTCAAATAAAACTAATTACATATCATAAATAAGATTAATCCAGATTTTTTAGAGATGTCTCTAAGCGTCACAATAAAATTAAACAATAATCATCATAGAATATTATGAGATGTAAGTCAGAGAAGCTAATAACAACACATTGTTAGAGATGTATAAGGTCTCTTAAGCGTCAACATGAAAATAATAAAATCTAATAAATGTTCTCAGAGATGTAGGTATAAGGTCTCTGAGCGTCAGTATAAAAAATGAAATCAAATGAGAACAAAGTGAAGTTTCCCATGTCAATTCATCTGAACACTAGTAGGTCACAGTTGCATACACTACTTTATCTACATCCATATATTAAATCCTCTTTCATGTGTTTCGTGTGGGCACGTCTCGCCAGCGTGCGCCATGTTTGCCTCGACAGGCCAGCCCGCGCGCCGCCTCTGCCAGCCCGCAGCTGTGTCGTTAAGGTTGTACGTGATTTCGTAAGAGTATTATATTTGGTGTTCTTATAGGGGTCGCGCGCAACGGCGAGAAGCTTCCTGCACAGTATATTATAAAGCGGGGTCTTATCTACGGTTTTTGAACTTATTAAAGAGGTTACTATATGGGTGTAGATAAATCCTCTTTACACTAGCGCTATGATCGCATGCCTGTTTATCTACATACAAGTTCAGCCAATCTATAAAACCCCACAATATTATCATCATATTTCGGTAACCCGCAATGTAGTTAAGGCGCTACACTGAGAAATTTTGAAACTTTGAAACATTGTTCTGCCCAGGCGAGAAAACAATAGGGACTGATTTTCTGATATATAATTCTTGACTATATGATTGTGGTACTGACAATAGACGAAATATAATCGCTTAAAATTTTCTCGATAGAAAAGCAATCCAAAGTTGAGTGTCTATATTTTCCTTTTTTTACTCAGCCTACTAAAACAACGCAATATTAATATGTTATAATAAGTTAATATGATGGTATTTTACCTCATCTACCTAGGTACTGACAAGGGGAAATTTACTAAAACTGCACACAGTCAGATATTTATCGAAATTTGTATAAAAAAGCCATTCCCGGAGAGTGTTGCATCCCGTTTTGTCCTGAACGAAAAACATACGCGCGTCTCTATCAATCAATATATCACCTTAAAAATACATTGGATTTGTACCAGAGTAATTCGTTTAAAAATCTATTTTACCGTCCAAACAATAGAAACCAAGAAGAGAACATCAAGAGAATGTTTCTCTTATACTTAGGCCACAGCGGAACGTGTACGTCATCTCAACCTTGGAGTAGGTAATAAATAGCCTTCTGTAGACTACGGAATCCGCCTATAAGCGGACCCTAAGCTGCCTTGTCACCATATCTAGTGCCATTTAAAGAAAAAAAAACGGCGGTATCTCGGCTACACCGAAGCAATCCGGTTAGGCACTTTTTCAAGGGTTGTAATTGAGGTGGTTCCGAACGCAAGGGTTAGGGTTAGAAGTTTCCGTATAAACGTATACGGGCGGCCATTTCAATGTAGAATTATGATAAGTTAGATTGTGCTGTATTTTTCTATTTTCAATAAAGCGATAGTGATTCATCATCATCATCATCATCATCAGCCTATATACGTCCCACTGCTGGGCACAGGCCTCCTCTCATAGATGAGAGGGATTGGGCAGTAGTCCCCACGCTGGCCCAGAGCGGGTTGGGGACTTCACATACAACTTTGAATTTCTTCGCGGATGTATGCAGGTTTCCTCACGATGTTTTCCTTCACCGAAAAGCTAACGGTAAATATCAAATGATATTCCGTACACATAAGTTCCGAAAAACTCATTGGTACGAGCTGGGATTCGATTCGAACCCACGACCGCCGCTTGACAGCCGCATGCTTTAACCACTGGGCTACCGTAGCTTCTAGATAGTGATTAATAAAGTTTTTATTATTAAGGCATAGGATGCCTAACACACTACAGTGATAAACACCTTTACAGATCTCCTACCGAAACAGAAACTAGCAGTTAATAAATTACTATTTAGAACAGTAGGCAGCCGTTTGTTTCATGGAAGAATAATGGACGGTGTCAGACTTGGTGCAAATAGAATATAACCACTAACTTGTGGTATAGCCATTCCACAGGAAAGTTGTTTAATTAAGCACTGCAGCTCAGTGAATCTCACATGGTGGAGGTGCGAGGTATATAAAGGAAAAGGATCATTGTTACTCTCGAATGTGGGATCAAACTTATACTTTTCTTCCCCCAAATTTTTTAAGCTGTTTATTTAAATATATATATTACATTACATGAGAATACTAGGTATATAATATAACATATAAAATTAATCAAATCATTAAAATTAAAATAATTACATAAATTACCTACTTATTTAAATACAGTTTTAAAATATTTCAACAAAATTACCTAAGACTCTCGCATCGTACCTGGCTCAAAGGTCCCCATGATACCGGCAGCATTACCCCGCTGAACGGCGATGGAGACCTGCTGAACCAGATACGACCCAGAGCGATTACATTTGAGGAGGTATTATATTACATTTGAGGGGGACAATAACTCGTTCCCTCATAGAAGGTGTGAAAAGCTGCATGTTACACGGTAGAAAAATTTTCTCCGTCTTGGGCGTAAACACTTGGATCCCTTGCTACGCTCAGGGTATTCTATTGTTATAGAATCTTTCGCTTCACTCAGGATTCAATATACCGCCCTAAAATTTATAATTTTGTTCCCTTGAGACACAATCTACTTAGTTACCTACTTTTACAGTAATATTAGGCGTTAGGCGCATGCGCTTGACAAATAACGACTGGCCCTTTGAACAGTGGTTTCGGTTTAGTTTAGACTTATAAAACTCGTAACTTCAACGGGCCACTGAAAACGACTGCAACTGCCCTATATTGACTGCATTTTGGAAACTCTAGGTCAACTAATGGAAAATATTATACTTATAATAAAAATGACTAACAATCAGGTTTCTGAGTAGGTATCGTGTATGTAATCGAATTTTCTGAAAGTTGGTAGGTACCTAGAAAATCATACGTAGCCATAGCACAGCCTGAAAACAGGCATGGCGGCCGCGATTTTCAAATTAAACCAGTGTAAACATTCTGAAAAGCACTTTATCGCCAAGTAATAAAGTTTATTTCCCGTAATTACATTGTTCAGGTGCAAGGTGCCCTACTTTTGTTAACAGCCGCATTGTTACTGAGCTGAATATTTAGAATTACTCCGATAGTAGGCTCGCTGTAGGCCGTTAAATGTTACATTAATCATATTAATTATTAAAATGGCAGCGGGCGTATGACTGCGTTCATTGGCAGAGATAAACCTCTCTCCATAGCTACTTTAAATAAGCGTACGACCTGTGGTGGCCTGTTTCATGAAGCGATAAGTTACAATTTTAGAAAAAGTCTAGACACTGGCAACACCGGTCAAATGGCCAGGGTATTTTCCGAATTTTTGAAAACTGCTTATATTTAAAGATTGGGACAAATCGTAAAAAATCCTAAATACTTAATTTAGCCCCCATCAGTTGGGCTACTTAGGTACTCCCCATATTACCGACCTAATTACGGTGAACCTCTACCGCTTTTCAATAAATTCCATGAATGTTTCGAGAAGGTTTTCCATCTACCATACCATGCATCGTTTTCCGATCACCGTCATTTCCCGGTTGCACTAAGAAGATATAGTGCACTATTTTTCCGAAAGCGCGCGACTACTTACCATTTTAATTCAAAGGGAAATCTAGCGGCCCAGTTTTCTCGCGATATGGTTATTTTCACCGAGAGCTAGGCGGTAGAGGGTGGTCTAGAAATTAATAAATTTAGTTATGTTTGTTTAGTTATTGGGTTGGGCACGTCTACCGGATGCCGAATGAGCTGTGGGCCAAGAAGACTACAGAGTGGACTCGCCGGCGGTGGCGTGATAACTTGGACTCCTTTTTAAAAGACTCGCCAGATATTGCGCATGACCGCGAGGAATTAAAAAAGAGAAGGTAGGCTTTTGTTCAGCAGTGAGACATTAGGCTCATATAATAATTATAATATAGTTATGTGAATGTTTGGCGAAGTTTTGACTAATCAAAGCTCAGTTATACAATTCGCTCTTTCGAACGCAACACTGATTGATACCTAAGTTTTCTTGCTGAATCGGAGTAGTGAACCGCGTGAAATAGAATTTAATTCAGAGAGTTGATTCAAGAGTTTAGCCTCAGATAAGTAACATGAACTAAAAAATTCACAAGTTGCGAAACTTCTGCGGAACAGTCTGACAGTCTCGTTAAATTCTAGAACGTTTAAGTAATATAAAGAGTAAACTAGGTATATGTAAGTCTCAACGAAGTTTCAGAGAAGCTGAGAATATTCTGAAAGTTGTATAAAACGTCAGTTGTTCTGATGATTTAATAAGATCCTGCGAATGATCATTTCATAGTATGTTTTGTTGGGGTAACGGTATTCGGTTATTCGTAGAGGAGATCTATATTGGTTCAAATAAATTTGGAATTTTAATAATAATAATAAACATTCTTTATTCAGATAACAGTGATCCATGACTTGTTCATGTTTGTTGTTAATGGATCGGGTTAGTTCAAAATAGACTTACCTGCCGAGAGAGAGACGTGCCTACTAAGTAGGTTGTTAAAAAAATGCGGTTAAATGTAGAGGTACCTATATTCAGTCTTTGCACCTGGCGGGGACCATATCGTGCGCTCGGAGATGGTATCCCTCGCTTTTGGATTAATTAGTCTAGTCTTTATACTTAAAAACCTTCTGCGCTGTTGACTTTGGCTCCACGTACGCCTTCCAAAGGTCCGGAGCCCTATGGTCCCGAGATATTGTAAGGGTTTATAATAAAGACATGTCAAACAAAAAAAAGTGGCACATACCTAAGGCTGACCGCTTCTATATTTTTGACGGTAAATTTCGCGTCAGAAGCCATAAGTACTGGTTTGTTATCTGCGCAACCATTTGCCAGGTAAAGTACAATATAATAAAAACAGGCTTCATCGCAGAACTCTCTGCCGTCAGATAATAGTTATAGATTCAGGAATATTGAATGAATGGGTACCCATAATACCCGCCGACCTAAACTTCATTGAGACTGCTGTATTATGGAATTAAGTACATATAGGTTTAGGACTTAATGTAGGTATACTATAAGAGAGATTAATATCATACTGTGTACTAAAAAAATCATGAGCGTCTGCTCACCTCCCGTCTAGGAGGGTAGGAATTTATTGATTCTTCTATCAACAACCAGGCCGCATGGCTTAATTGAAGGATCAGGACATGACCAGGATATCGCTTTTGTTTATTATGCCTGTCATTCTGGTTTTAAAAGGCACGACAGAATGATGCGTGTGGGGATATCCTATTTTGCCATGTAGGTTAGAATCGGGTCCATGAAATCTTGTATTTCAATATTTTATTTACTGTGAACTTAAGTTGTCTAGAATCATAAAATCAATCTGTAACATGAGCAAATAACTAAACGGTAGATTCCAAGTGGTTACAGATGAAAAAAACATTTATACTACGCAATTTGACCGGTTTGCATGTCCAATGTATTGCTTATAGAAGTGTGCCTGTGCCTAGAACCCGACTATGAAAAAATGCTCGGTCGGTGATGTGTATGTGTAATGTGCATGGCACTCTTTCCTCTTATAGGAATGGGAATAAGGCTATCTTTCTGTATCAAAGCGTGTCAGGCCCTTGTTTAAAACACAGTTTTTAAAGACAGCTCTCGTAAATGTTAAATACTCTTTTAGAGTACTATAAATAACTGTTTTTTAAGGACAATAAAAAAATGAATAATCGTACAAAAAGCTATAAAATATCCTTTCAAAACAAAAATGCTCAAACTATGGGGACTAATTACATGATGCTACTCCAAAAACAGCATTGACAGATGTGGTATGATCTCGTGCTTTAGATCAAAGTTTCTCAGAATTGACAAAAAAAAAACCGGCCAAGTGCGTGTCGGGCCACGCGCAAGGTAGGGTTCCGTAGTCGTCTACCACTCGGACTAAAAAGTTCGCAAAATTATATTTACCATGTTTTTACAATATTTAACAACATTATCTAAGGTATCAATGGAAATTGTACGAAAGCAAAGTACATTTCTGAAGTTCGACTATTACTCGTTAACTATTAATGTCTACTTAGCTGTGATAGTTTTCCTTTTAAATTCATCGTATTTACTACTACCATGATTTTTTTCACATGCCTAGTAGCCACCGTTTAGCTGGCAGGGGGGGGGGGGGGGGGACACTTGACCATAGCTAAAATTATCACTTCAAAGCTTAATATCACGCTAACCAATTCTTTAATCAAAAAATGCTTTTAGAAACGTAATAATATTTTTAAAGGAGCTATCCAACGATACCCCACACGATGGGGTTTGGCAGAAAAAAAAATTGCACCACCACTTTACATGTAGGGGAGGTACCCTAAAAAAAAATTTTTTTTAAGATTTTATTCTACCGTTTTGTCGGCGTCATTGATATGTATACTCATGCTAAATTACAGCTTTCTAGTACTAACGGTTACTGAGAAAAACGGGGGTCGGACGGACGGACGGACGGACGGACATGGCGAAACTATAAGGGTTCCTTGTTTACTACGGAACCCTAAAAACAAATTTTTGGACACAACGGGGTTACTGCATGCTATAAGGAAACGTCCTTTAAAATATTTGCTCCTTTTACAAGTAGGTAGGTACCTAAGCATACCTAATCTGAACTCGCAATGATTTCACCATAAGTTGAAATAAGTATGATCTTTAATTTTATTGTAAGAGCGACTTTAGCTGTTATTAAAGATAAGACATCGATTTTTACGCGACGTGAAACTTGTATTAGTTTAAAATAGGTACCTACTCCTAACTTATTCCTCCAAAGAAATTAAAATTCATCTCATTTTCAAAAGCGAGGAGATTATCAATTGTAAAGTCTACAAAAGGCCTGATTTTTATCATTATGAAAAGCGAAGCTTCCTTTAAAAATGTCCACATCTTTCATTAAAATGGCAAAAACACCTGGAAGAACTTAAGCCTTCGTTTGGACACGGCACATAGTGAAAGGTCTGGTGGTCTTTAGTTTCAGAAACTAAGCTGCAGTTTGGGTATTGCCACAGCAGTAAGAAGTATAGGTACTTACACAGTAAAATCCAGATTAAAATGATACAACCTAAGTTCTGTAGGTAATTCTAATTATAGACGGCCTAAGCCGCCCTCTGGATACGGCATGTACACAGTCTGGTACACAGTCATTGGTCTTCAGATTCGGAGACTCAGAACCGCTTTTCAATCGTTGCGCCACAACAGTAAGTTAGTAAAATCAAACTTAAAATTACCTTCCAATTCCCGAATGTTCTGGAGCGAGGCACTAAGCACGTGGCATCTGTGACGTATAACGACACGAGCCGGGGCGAACAAACTAGTCTTTCAACCATAGTTTGCTCATACCGCTCGGGTCGCCTTTGTCACTTTTTTTTTCAGTTTGGACCCATGCGCACGCGACGGCAGCCACGGTATACTGCTAGAAAATGTGTTTGCGCAACTGCTCTGAAACAATTGCAAAGGAGTTTTCTAACTATTACTTTTGTAATGCCGCGGCCGTATCGCTTTTGAGCCTTTATCGCAAATGGCTGTTCGAATCGCATTCTTTCCGGTTGCGTAGCCGAGGAGACAAGGACATATGTCCGGGTAAATCACCACAAAAGTCTATGAGATTTATGACCGAATACATGAAAAGTTACAAGACCACCCCGGTACAAGAAACGTTAATACCTAAGTATGTCATAAATTGTATTGAGATTATGACGGCTGTTTTTTTTTGAACCTGCGATAAGAGTGCGCGGTTGGAAGGTGGCCTGAGGAGAATTCAAGGGAAACTTCCGACACGACCACGCGGGCGGTTTAAACACTGGAATACTCTAAGAGTTTGCGATCCAGTGCGGCTTCAACCGAATCTGAGGTTTCAGTGGAATCGAGCTACTGGGAGTTATGACGGCTGTCAGAAGAACAGTTTGTTCACTCGAGACTGTGCGGGGCAGGATACCTATATGGTCACGTTTTATGGCTGAAACGTACTAAACGTCACATAAATTAAGGTATTAACCTGGCGTCCTGGCTGGATATCAACCGAGACGACTCATATTGTTCCATACTTGACTGATACGTCGTTATTAGGTAGGTACATACTGTTTCGCAACTTTTCTCTGTTATGCCAATATCTTACTCGTCTCGCTAGCTTTATATTAGTAACAAGTCGTTGCAGAGAACTTTGGAGAATTTCAAACTGCATGTTGGTTTTCCGGCAATAAAGGCAATGTTTTGGCACCGGCACCGGCACCGGCAATCTTGCCTAAAAAATTGCCGGTGCCGGTGGCAATGTTCTTGAAAATGGGAAAATTTGCACATATGTATAGACGACCGCTTTAGCTTAGTTGGTAGTGACCCTGCCTACGAAGCTGGAGGTCCCGGGTTCGAATCCCGGCGGGGGCATTTATTTGTGTGATGAGCACGAATATTTGTTCTTGGGTCTTGGATGTTTTCCATGTATTTAAGTATCTATTTATCTATATAAGTATATATATCGTCACTTAGTATCCATAGTACAAGCTTTGCTTAGTTTGGGACTAGGTTGATTTGTGTAAGATTGTCCACAAATATTTATTTATTTATTTGATGATGATGGAGGCCTTCTTATAAAAACCGGCCAAGTGCGAGTCAGATTTCCAGTCAGAACCCCCCTTAAAACATTTAAAAGTAAGATTTAACTAATAATATTTTATAATATAATAATATTTTGTGGTATAATACTTATACAGATAAATATATACTTAAATACATAGAAAACATCCAAGACCCAAGAACAAATATTCGTGCTATTCACACAAATAAATGCCCTGACCGGGATTCGAACCCGGGACCTCCAGCTTCGTAGGCAGGGTCACTAACAAATTAAGCTAAAGCGGTCGTCGTAACTAATTGTATGGCTTTGTGCCACCAATATGCTTATACTGGGAACATTTTAAGACTGTGACTCCAATAACGGACAGACGACGGACGGATGAACGGACAGACGGACGCGTGAGTGACAGCAATAGAGTTCGCACTTGGCCGGTTTTTTACAAATGCGACTGCCTGGCCTTCCAATCTATCGGAAAAATTAGACCTCGTAAGGATCGGTCAGTTTCCTTACGATGTATCAGATTCGAAATATGGCAGATTTCTTCATGTCATGACATGTAGGTAAGAATAGCGATATTGGGTACCTACTCGGGAAGTCCCTAGGTATATTAGGCCTGTAGATTTTGACATAAAAATTGTAAAGCATGATGTAGTTCTGCATTTTTAATATGTTGTATGGATCAGTTAGGGTAGTGTGTATCCACATTTGCACGGCGGTCGAAAAACTGGAGCTTGCTGAGCAGCACGCGAAATTTTCGGACTTTTTTCACTTAATGTTCTAAAACTCATAAAGTGTGCATTTTTCAACGGCAACGTGTACTACGTTTTTAAAGTCAATTAAATTTGCAACAAATTAAGCCCAACCCCAAATCTACAAGCCCTCCAGGCGCAGAGGAAGGGCCATTCGAAAATAGTCCAGTTTATTTTACTCTCGTAGCAGTAATAACCGCCCCTAGTGTTGGTGTCAGTTTAGTTTAGACATGAAAAATTGAAACTTGGAGGCTTCATGAAGCTACAGTTACTACATAAAAATACCGAGTACTGTACATAATGCGACGTCCGGCAAACACAAGTGGCGACCCACATACGGTGGGCCGATCGGCAGACTTATCGATGTTGATAAACTTAACTGCTCCGTACAAGCCTTTACTTACCCGTGGAAATCTGGTAATACAGGCGCCTGTGATATGGTCTGCGGAAAAGCAGGATTTTATGTTCATTTATAATTCAATAGCTTTTGCCACTGTAGACTGACTGTAGATGTAGATGTAGTGAAGGGACGCCCGGCCGGAAACAGGCGGGCTGTCGATCGCAGTTCAGGATCATCCAGCCCAATTCCCTTGAAGTCGGAGCTTAAGTTTACTGTCCCGGCAGCCTTCCCACATCAGCTTCTTCAATTCTTCCAATTCTCCTGCAGAACAGAAGGACATCTTTAAGGTTGACATGCCTCAATTCATTCTCCTCTAAAACATCTCTGCCGAATATATTAAACCGCATTGCAGCGTACATAATACCTTCTGCTAAAACATGCTTACTAGTTTCTTCCTCCCCAAAATGTTGGCAGGAAGCGTCATTACTAATCCCTATTATTTTTAGGTGTCTATTAAGAGTATTGTGACCGGTGATAATTCCAGTCAGGATTCTCAGATTGTTCTTACCCAGTTTCAGCAGATACCTGGTTCTTCTATGGTCCCTGCTTACCATAGCGCTTGCCTTATAAAAATACCTCTCTCGTATTGGCCTTACTAGCCATGTACCTACGCACGCAATTTAATGGACGCTGCTTAAATCATCTTTTAAAGATGTTACTCACAGACCAATGATAATGGTTCGCCTCCGACCTCCTCCTCGTAAACCTGCACCTGTTTCATCCCTTCCAGAGATGATTTATGGGATAAAAAGTATCCTATTTGTTAATCTAGCCAGGCTATAATCGTTTACTAATAAAATTACAAAATAAAATCTCAAAATCATGAATTAAAGAAGCGGGAATTAAAAAGTCGGTTTAACTTTTAATTCATTGACTTTTACTTTTATCAACATGCCATGGTTGTCAGCATTCAGCCAAATCAAACACTATTTTGCAAGAGATTTTACGTCACGTGGTATTTTAGTTACATGTAAATATTAAGAAACAATTATTTTTCATTTTATAATTAATTTATATTTCATTTATTACGTAAACAAATGTATTTATTTGACGAAAAAAACATGCGCTCATTCATATGGCGCGACGTGGGCGCGACGGTCTTGCATAATACTCTACTAAGTAAATAAATAAGTTATCTGACTGAATCTAAAACTCTTTGGTTGGATGGCTTGGGTCAACAGTAAATTTAAAAAAATTGGAAAAGTAAAAAGCACTAGTGCACGAAATCCAAGTTTGCGCACGATATACAGCTACATAAAGTACCACTTTTTGAGCAACTGTATTAAAATAGAACATTACTTACCAAGGGCGGTAAAACACAGAATGTCTCAGATCGCAGGCAAGGGCGATAAATATGCGATCTGAGGCTTTCTTTATTACCACCCGTGGTAAGTACAAAATTTTGTGTTCCTGGCCAAGAAGTGGGATTTTCCGATAAAATGTTATTTTCCGGACTAAAATGACAGATCTAACTAAATAAAGTACCTCAGTATGCCATATTACATAACCAACTAGCACTAGCAGGCGTTTCTCACCAGTGTTTAAACATTTTACCGCGTGGTCGTGTCGGAGGTACCCCTGGATTTTCCCCAGGCCACGCTCCAACCAGGCACTCCTATCGCTTTTTTGGGCCCGGCCTTTAAAGCCACAGTAAAGAATGGATTTCTCGCCTCATACAATACGGCGGAATATCTCTGGAGGTCTATTTTTGTTAGTTGCTTCCGCTATGATAATCATGGCTCAATTCGGTTAATGTGTCACATCTCAATTGTAGGTATGTTAATATAATTATGTTTCACGCTGCTTTGACTATCGCGCGTGAAATCGAGTTCTCGAAACAGATTGTAGTTATTTTTTTATGGTATTAACTACATATGGATGTATTGGATCATTTGGATCTGAAATAAATAGTCGATTGTTTGACAAGGGTCTAAAGTAAGCCATATTACCACGAGATAGTTATTTTCCCGAACGCAGTGAGGGAAAATTGTTCGAGTGGTAATGGCTTTTAGGCCCGAGTTATACACTCTACTTTTCACTTCGTTCGAGTGCGAGAAAACACATAAACACCAATTATCCACCTTAAATTAATAATTTAACTCTTGGCGGGCGTATGTATACGTTAGTATCTCCTTAGTAGTTTGTGGCGTATGTCTAATTTGACAACATGTTTTTTTTCTAAGGCCAGCACCATGCCTCGCTATGCGTGTTTGCTTTGCGTATTCGCCTCCCTTTCTTTTGCTATATTAAAGAAAGAGATGCATCATGCGCTTTTTTTTTCTTTTAAGGTGAGTACTTGCTTTGACCATAGACACCGCTTAATCTTTAGAGAACTGAAAAACGTTTTTCCTGATTGGTCGATTTTAGTACAGCTGTATTCTGGTTGGTTGATAATTTTACCAAATATTTATTAATCTCTCAAATTACTGTTCTGTGATTGGTGGATTTAACAGGTGAAGTATTATGATTGGTCAAATTAAAATGTTTTGTAAGTCATAATTATGTATACATATTTTCCCTAGGGCTTAAATGTACTACTTTAGCCCCGCTTCACAAGTTTAATATGACACACTTTTCGAGCATGAGAAGTGAAAAATAATTGAATTGAATTGAATTAAGCAAACACCACAGCCAATATCCGCTCGCGATTCCAGAAGATATTGCAAACACGATGCCGTCCGTTTTTGACTTGAGGATTCTTGTTGACAGCTAGACCTGCTAGAGACGTGTTAGTAATTTACATTCAAACACAACACGTGCCGAGGAGTTTCAGTGACGTTTGATAAGGGTGCTTTTCCATCTGATAAGATAAGACAATTTCAGAGGACCAGACTGTTGAAATCAGGTTTGAATTGGGTCAAAACTCATTGGCCATAAACAATTCTATTTTCAGGGGGGTGATTTTTGAGTATCGAGCGCTCGACTTTCCACTCGACATCTGTCAAAACGTTATAGTATTTTGACAGATCTCGAATGAAAAGTCGAGCGTTCGACGCACAAAAATCGGCCCCCAGGTTTCCAATCAATTGCGCATGTCCAAAATTGACATCTTTTTCTCTTCGAATCTTCAATTCTTTAAAAAATGGCTTCCATCAAATTTATGATGATTTCGCCAATGTCACGTGTTCAATGACTTTGTTCGGTAACGACGCCATGACAGTAGATAAGGTTTTGTACGGTAAATGGATTCTGCCCGTCGTCGCCCCGGGCACGTGTGCTCACCAACGCGGCGACGATCAAAATCCTCTTCGAATCTTGTTTATAATAATGTTCTAGTGTCAGTTAGTTGAGTTTCCGCCTTCAGAAACAAATGAAGGTTTAATAATTTTTTTTTTTTTTTTGACAATCTTACAAATCAACCTAGTCCCAAACTAAGCAAAGCTTGTACTATATGGGTACTAAGTGACGATATACATACTTATATAGATAAATAGATACTTAAATACATAGAAAACATCCAAGACCCAAGAACAAATATTCGTGCTCATCACACAAATAAATGCCCTGGCCGGGATTCGAACCCGGGACCTCCAGCTTTGTAGGCAGTGTCACTACCAATTAAGCTAAAGCGGTCGTCAAAACGCGGTTTATTTAAAATGAGTTAAAAACCGGCCAAGTGCGAGTCAAATTCGCGCACGAAGGGTTCCGTACCATTATATATTAAACATGGCAAAAAAATCATGTCTGTTGTATGGGAGCCCCCATATTTATTTTATTCTGTTTTTTTAGTATTTGTTGTTATAGCTGCAACAGAAATACGTCATCTGTGAAAATTTCAACTAACTATTCATGGTTCATGAGATACAGCCTGGTGACAGACGGAAGGACGGACTGCGGAGTTTTAGTAATAGGGTCCCGTTTTACCATTTCGTTACGGAACCCTAAAAACCATGAGTATCTCCTCATATGTACAATAAATCTACTGCCAAAGCCCCCTGAGTTTTTCTCACAGACGATCAAAGGTGTGCTATGCAGCTATGCTGCGGGGATATGAAAACTATGCTACTCGTATGAATCTATGTGACCGTTTCTGCTAATGTAGCAGTTCGAGGAAGATTCGGTATGAAGATGCGCAACCACGAGGTAGCTGTGCGAGGAAGATGCGCAGCTCGAGCACCCTTGACCATCCATTATACGCAACCATAGCACGCATCCACAGCACGCATCCAGAGCACGTATACATCCATACAGAAAACATAGATTAATTGAACCCGTTTCCACCACTGCTGTGCTATGTGGACCAATGAATTCACATCTCGAGTGGAAATGCACCCTTACCGAAAGAGCAAGTAGTGATGTTATTAAGGTTGTAGTCATCTTAAGGCTAGTACTTCACCAGCTGATCCAACAATGAACAAAATTTTCCACTGTGCCCTACCTTAAAATATTCAATTTTCTATTCGGACCAATATATTCTACAAACGCCTAAAAGAAACTTAGTTGCAATTTTATTTCGAATCTTAATTCCAAGCGACAGCCGTGTGGCAGGCGATAATAATTGGATTTCCGATAAAAATACTACAATAGATAAGAAATAAGAATTCGTTAAGTATATAAGTAATGTTTATTGAATTCAATGTCTTTCTTTCCATGACCATATAAGGGATCTCGCCACCAGCTGTTTCCGTAGATTAGGTTTTGTTATGCGTCATGCTAGATCTTTTCATGATCCAGTGGCTATAAAATTATTGTACAACGCTCTGGTGCGAAGCAAGCTCGAAGCATCTGCTATAATATGGAATCCTTACGAATCTACTTATATACTACTTTTAGAAAAGGTTCCAAAAACATTTCTAAGATTTCTATATAAAAAAAAAGGACAGACAAAGTTCCAAGAAGAAATTTCGTGGGATATAGGTATATACCTATATCCCACGAAATTTCTTCTTGGAACTTTGTCTGTCCTCTCTTTGGAAGTGCGGCGCAATTGCTGCTTACTCAATTTTGTTTGCCGTGTTTTACGGGGGGAGTCAGATTGTCTAGAACTGGTTAGACAATTTGTGAGATTACACGTCCCAGAAGTCCCACGAATGGCTCTTAGACCTCGTACGCGCCCGCTTTTAGCAGTGCCTCCGGCTCGCACTGTGTCGCTCAGGAACTCGCCGCTCCTCCGTGCTCTGACGCTGCTGAATGCCCTCTTGGTATCAACACCCGAGTGTGATTTGCTTGCGTGGCGATGGATGGCTGTGTGTATGGAGTGTCTGAAGTTCTGTGGCATGAAGGATGATAGGCCTTCCAGTGTACCTATGTAGTTGATTATTGTTATTAGTATTTTTTGTTTCTGTAATATTTCGTTTCACAGTGTATTAGATTAAGTACCTAAATCTGTAATGCTGTGTAATATATCTAATTAAATAAAAATAAAAACAGATGAATACATCCCTGCACTTTCCCGGTGAAACAATGTTGACAACTTTTGTACGAGAAAGTAAGTAATTAAAATAAAAAAAGTCCCACCTACTTATTTTATTTATGTATACTAAGAGATTGATGCTGTTCTTGTCGAAGGGTCGATTTTACAATTAAAATATAAATAATAGCTCTGTGTTCTTTTTAGGGTTCCGTACCCAAAGGGTAATACGGGACCCTATTACTAAGACTCCGCTGTTCGTCTGTCCGTCTGTCACCGGGCTGTATCTCATGAACCGTGATAGTTAGACACCTGAAATTTAAACAGATTTCTGTTGCCGCTATAACAACAACAAATACTAGAAAACACAATAAAATAAACACTGAAGGGGACTCGAAGACAACAGAGAGATTTTGCTGTTTTTATAGCTGCGTGCGCGAGTCCGTCTCGCACTTGGCCGGTTTTTTCATTTGAATTCAGAAATCAGAAATAGACAGCCATTTATTTATTTATTTATCATATGGCATTAATTTCGAACCGTGAAATTTTCGAGTAGACAGCCATAATTTTAACCGACGGATAGTTTTATCTGGGATTGAAAAATAGGACCTAAAATAGTAATATACTGACGAGCAAAAATAACGGGTACGCTTTGTATGGAAGTTCCATAGAAAATGTACGCGTTATTTTTGCTCGTCAGTATATAATCAACAAAGGTCGGCTCGCGGCCTGACCACTGACCGGTGTTATCACCGCTTCACAACCACCTCAGGGAATCCGGCTCCTCGCGACGACACTACCAAAACTCTCTCGTCTCTCTCACACCATGCCTCAAGTCCTAGCAACCGGCCCGAAATACCAACTGCCCTTTCATTTCGAACTAAAACAATACTGCCCTTTTATGCTCCATCTTGTTTTTTAACTAGCGTTAAAAAAAGACGCACGCAAACACGTCGACTCGAAACTCACGCAAAATACGAAATAGAACCCTGATAACTCGCAGTCTGTCTCTGTCACTCGACGGCAACGCTGCCAGTATTCGTACACGACACGAGTGGTGGTAAACTATTCGCTTTTGTTGAGTTTTGCCAAGTCGGGGACGATCCGAATTAGACCGACTACATGTGTTTTGTTGTGCGAGTGTCAAAAGTGTCGTGAACTTGCCGATTCGGTGTTTAAAAGTGTGGAAATGCCTCGAGTTTTTTTTTTAAGTGTGTAAAATGCGGCGATGGTGCGTGCGAGCGGCGCGGGAGCGCGGCATTTTTTAGATTCCGATAGGATTCGAAAGTTGAAACTGCATGTTTACGATGCATTTGTACGTGTTTAAGCGTTAATTTTAGTGCGAAGCTGTGATTTATTTTTGGATAATAGTGTGACAACATGAAGCGTACGAGATTGTGTATAATGGACGTGAGTATTATGGACGTTATTAAAATAAAAGTTAACTCGCGAAGCATGTTATTCAGGTTTCATTTTCCTTAAGTTATTCATGATTTTTTCAGAACAAAGAATTGGCTTCTGCCCAGTACGGGTATCTGTAATGTCAAGTACCTACTAAAAATAAATCGGCAAAACATTTAATAATAATGGCAACTGTCATTTATTTATTTTATTTTTAGCTTTAGCTGCGATGTAATGTAACAAATTGTGATACTTAGGGAAAATTTTCCAACCAGGAAATTACGTAGAGGATATGATATAAGGGTCAGGCCGTAGATTTTGCCACTTTTTGTATAACCTAACTCTCCGCCTCTTTTTTTCCTAACTATATTAATGACTGTATATTAATCAACTACTGCATTTTATTCCCCAAGAAATGGTGAACCACGGTCACTAAAGATATTTCAAAAAATTCATAAGCTTAGTAAGTTATGACGATATATTTGTCAAAAAAGGGCGAAAATTTCATAAAAATCGCGAATCCGCCTTGGTAGTAGTGCACTTTGAGCGAACATAAAATTGAAACAATACCTATTTCTGGTTATCTGTTTGATTTGACGTTATGATACCTATAATAGTTACCTATCCTCCTTTTAAATATCGTTTCGTGTTTGCTAAGAAAGTACATATTGTTTTTCGTACATTATAATAAAATGACCAACAGCCATTGTCTGTGCGTGATTTTTATTGCGAGATCATTATCTCCCCAATTTGTGGCGTTAAACAACGGGTAGTTTGTATTCTGAGTACCTAGTGGCAACACCGAACTAACCTTATCTGTGGTCAATATAGCGACAGAGGCCGTTATTTTCGTCAGTCCGATGTCGCAGTGCTTCGGAGTGAAATGGGTCACTTTTTTTGCGGAGCACATTTTTTGAGATTTCAAGATAAGTGTTGAATTAATATCTGTTATTGTTCTTGCGGCATATTAAGTAAGGTGAGCGTGATTTTTCAAGGTTAAATTCACTTCAAAACATAGTCAATTTACTGAGTAATTGTCGATTTTAGTTGCGCTATGTCGCGCAACGGTCACGCAAATATCGCGCAACGATCACGCAAATGTCGCGCAACGATCACGCAAAATGGATGCGTTATCGTTTTGCGTCAATCTGCGCGACCATCTCGGAGAATATTTTGCGCGACCGACTCGTAGTAAAGTGGCAAAATCTACGGCCTGGCCCATAAGGGGGTTCATTCATACGGAAAATATCAGAAGAGAAAAACCGGCCAAGTGCGAGTCGACTTTGCACATTTGGGGCTCCGAACCAACTGCAAAATTAAGTTGGTGACGACCGCTTAGTTGGAAGTGATCCTGCCTACGAAGCTTGAGGTCCCGGGTTCGAATCCCGGTCAGGGCATTTATTTGTGTGATGAACACGAATATTTGTTCCTGGGTGTTGGATGTTTTCTATGTATTTAAGTATCTATATATGTATGTATATCGTCGCTTAGTGCCCATAGTACAAGCTTTGCTTAGTTTGGGACTAAGTTGATTTTGTGTGAGATTGTCCAAAAATATTCATTTATTTTATTTTAAGAGGAAAAATAAGGAAATTTAAACGAAAAATCTGTTTTATCTACATATACTCGTATATTAGTATTTGTTGGTAAAATATACGTAATAATAAACGGGAACAAATAAAATGATCACCTAAAAAACTTTTGATATCATCAAATTTTCGAACCCTAAAATAAGGTTGAACACTCAAAAAAATTTATCGATCAGCAATTCCGAGACACCAAAAATATTCTACCTATTTTTGCAGCACTTGCACCTATTTTACTTATTGCGTTCCTATAAATTTATAATCGCATCAAAAAAATTGTCAAGTACCACCAAAAACACTAAACTACCACCTAATCTCATGCACCTTTTTTCATTAGAATTACATCCAAATATTATACACATCGCATGCTACATTTTAGTAAACAGTTACAAATTAATTGTTTTTAGCACTATAAATATTTTAGTCATTTCCAAAATGTTATAAATTAGAAAGTAAAATTCTAAATTAATTTAAAAAACAACGCGCAATGTGGCTGTGTGAAATAATAACACGTATACTGCTATCTCACTCAATCAAATACAAATTGTCGTTAGAGTGAAAGGTACCTATTGCTGTTTCATTCTAACTACCTATTGCTGATGGTTTACAAACTGCAAAAAGTTTTATTATTAATTTTTTAATGCGTTGACGTGAGCGCGTTTGATTGAAAACTTTTATTTGAAAATGAGTTTTGTTGATTTATTAAATTGTTAGTTTGTTATGAAAATGGATAAAGGTCCTCAAATGAGTTTACTTTATTAATTTAGATAGACTTTCATGGAAAAATTAAAGGTAGTTAATAGGTATAGGTAGGTTTAGGTTATGTTAGTTTTGCATCGGCCCGAAGGGCCAAAATAACTCAAAATAGGAGCTCCGCGTCAGCGGAGATCCGTCAATACTGTTCCAATGTCCATTAGTTTGAAATAAAAATAGATGTCATAGAAAAATACTACTACCTAGGCAAATTGACGATTATCAGCGAATAGAGTAGAGGCAAAAACATCTGAGAACAAATAGCTGTATGCGACCAGTACGGAAAGCACTGTTGAAAAGATATTAAATTAAATTATGTTATGTACGTGTCTCATTAAAATTACAGAAATTTTGAAGCTTCTATAAAATAAAATCATTTAGCGCTGTCTTGCTGGTGCGACGTGCGAGCGAGACGGACCGTATGGAAAACCGCATCAGTGTGCTAGCAATGAGGTTAGACTAGATTGGAACTGCTTTGCGCGTGGGGCGTTAAAAAACAATTGCTGCGTGAAATTTGGTGATCATGTAGTATTTCTGGGTATCGAAAGAATTATTTGGGTGTAAATAATTTTAATAGGATTACGAGCCCTGTAATATTTGGATGTAAATTATATGAAATTTGGTGTTTGAAATTAGGTGATCATTAAGTATTTTTGGGTAGTGACTAATTTATTTGGTAACAATTAAATTTAATAGGTTATCGACATGTTACTTCTTTGAGTTGCACTTTATATTTAAAAGGAGTTGAAAATTTGGTGCGAATCTAGTATTTTTGGTAATCAATGTAATTTTTTAGAGCATCATTCGGCAACTAATTTGGTGGTTCGTTAAATGCTACCCATAATAAACATTAACACCAAATTTCAAGTTCATAGGTCAACGGGAAGTTAAAAAAAAACAAAACTTTGTGACAGACGACGGACGGACGCGTGAACAGTGACAGCACGAACCCATTGTTTTTACCGTGTTTTTACCCTTCTGGCATGGAACCCTAAAAAGAGAGGACGATACTCACACAAATCTCAAAAAGGCTCTTAGGTTTCACATTTTCAAATAATTTTGCCCAAATGAGATGAAAGTAGAAAATTTGTTGCTGGAAATTTCACTTTAGTGTGAATCTAAGAAACGACAATGTATTAATAGATAGAAATAAATACCAACTTAACTACCTACACAGAAAAGATCCAAGACTCAGAAATGTTCATCGCGCAAATATTTTGCCCTTACAGGGAATTGAACCCCAGTCCGCTTGTTTTTTAGGCACGGTATAGTACCTATATTTAGGAAGTAGAACATGCTTTTTAGCCGAAGTAAAGTGTAGGTATCTGCCAGGAAACATGTAATGTAACCAATAAAAACGCCGTAAAACATTATATTTTTATAAATCTACATCTCATACACATTAATCTAATCTAATATAATCACATCGATTTAATATAACCGGGTAAATCGATGAATCTAGTTTGCAGTCGGTTCTTAGGTACCCGACGATCTATTTTCTTAAAACGATTTAAACACATGTTACTTACTTAATTCAGTAAAAATATCAATGAATCTCAAAGTGACGCATAGACTTCGCGAAATCGAATTTTTGATGCGGTGACTCAGTTACCAAGACATCAACTTACAACTCATATACCTAACGACAACAACGTAAATGTACTTACCTCAATGAATCGTCTATTCACCGGATGTCGTTGTGGTTCCGAGGCTGGGTAACAATAAACAATTTGTGTAGTTGTGGATTCCTCAGTGACACGATCACCAATGACCACTGCCTACTTATAGGTAAGTAGGTTATAGTTAACAAAGCCGGGCCATTGTTTATACTAATATTATAAATGAGAAAATGAATGTATCTATTTGCTTCTTGCTTTCTCAGTCTTTGACCTCCCATTCGATCAGGATAAGATGAGTGAGTCTCACGAAAAGATATAGGTTCAGCCATGTTATATTTTCATAATAAGGTGATGCTCGACTTGGCGGGCACAAACTGAAAACAGGGCCGAATGGAGGCAAAGAGGAGAGGCCTTTGCCCAGCATTGGGAAAAAAAAGGTGATGAGCTGAACGAAGATGTTATAGACTCACATCACATTTCAACTCCCATTTCACCTGTAGGAGTTAATGTATTATAGATTATCAACATAACAGTTATGAAATGGTTAACAGTATATCGTGCCTCCATACAAACTTCCACCCCCAACGGGTTATGTTTGGAGACTTTGAAACGCTGTCCTGCCTAGACTAGCAAACAGTAGGGACTGATTTTCAGATATATGAGTCTTGACTATTATGATTGTGGTACTGACAATAGCGAAACATGATTGCTTAAAATATTCTCGATAGAAAATAAATCCAAAGTTGAGTCTACATTTTCCTTTTTTTCCTCAGCCTACTAAAACAACGCATTATTAAAAGACACGATTAAGTTAATATGATGGTATTTTATCTCACCTACTGACAAGAGCAAATTTAATAAACCTGCACACAGTCAGATATTTGACGGGATTTGTCTAAAAAGTCATTCTCGGAGAGGGTTGCATCCCGTTTTGTCGTGAGCGAAAAATAAAGGGTGTCTCTTTCAATTGATATATCGCCTTAACGGATGATTTCCGGCATAAAAACTATCCTATGTTCCACCTCGGTGTGCAAATTATAAATTTTGTTATCGAGATCGCTGTATTCCGTAAAGGAATACATACAGTGACCAAATGTTTGAATTCATAAATTATTAATTTATTGACATTATTGAAGTTATAATATTGTTTTAGATTTTTAAATGACTCATGTTTATACATTTTATTACTATTTTGACATTTTATGTCTAGTTATTATTGATATTTTGACATTTAATCGTATTTTGTAATTTTGCCATTGTACCAATTAGTAATATTCTTTATCTACACACATATCATAAATCCTCTAATATGCGTTCGGAAACCGTAGAAAATGACTCTCATTTCAACATTCAATGAATTTATGGCAATTTTCTTATCTGTGGCTAAGGCTACAGCAGTAATAAAATATTTCATTTTAATCTTATATATGATGTTAAAATATTACGTCAAACAAAACTGTCAAAATTTAAATGTCAAAGTTGACATGTCCCTATTCTAGTATCACTGAAAATTCAAATTCAGTCAATGCGAAATGTCAGCTCGATGTTTTTTTAGTATATATCGCACGAAATTTGAGCTAGAACGACATGATCACATCAGAATAGGGACTCTTTACTTTTTAAAATAACATTCAGGTATCTGTTGCCAGTTCTGATTTCGATATTTCCGCAACCGTGCAAAAAAGGTTGTATTAACACAATTATTGTATTTATTTACTACGGTTTCTGAACCCATCTTAGAGTAATTATAATATGTGTGTAGATAAAGTAATGTATGCAACTGTACATAATTAGGCATTAAAACACTCGTGTGACCTTATTATGAAACTCGCCTTCGGCTCGTTTCATAAAACACACTCGTGTTTTAATGCCCCTCATTATGTACCAGTTGCATAAACTACTATTTCTTAATTATTAATTTGTATTTAATTTTGATTTGTGAATCCATGCTATTTTAATTTTATAAAATCACATGTAAATTTTCAAAAATAAATTAAAAAATCTAATCTAAATGCCACATCTAAATCCGTTCAGCAGTTTTAGGTGAGGTTGACAGACAAACAGAGTTAACTAAGTACTATATATAGCATTTATAATATTAGTACTCTATTAATAAAGTAAGTACTCATTAATACCAAATATTGTATATTAAATCGATTCGTTATTATTAGCGTTAAAAGGTAAAAACAAAGGGATGACCGTTACTTTCGCATTGATATTTGTCTGGCTTGAATTCTATAACTAACCGTGCGTGAATTATTGCTGTTTTAATTTTACAGCAAACGTAACATCTAGCTTAACGAGTCAAGAGCACATTTATCGTTTATAAGCTGTTTTGTATAGAAATTAGTGACTTGGCTGATTACACTGAGCGAAAAAAATACTAATTATTAGTAAGTTTTAGTGAATCCCAAGACAAGGAGATAATACTAACGGTTACAAAACAGTTTAGTTGTTACAAGGGCAAATTTTTTGGTATTAGTAAATAAATACATTTATCAAAAAATGGTTTGTAACTAACTAAAAAAAACTAATTATTAGTAAGTTTTAGTGAATCCCAGGACAAGAAGATTATATAAATATCCTTGTCCTGGGATTCACTAAAACTTACTAATAATCAGTTTTTTTTATCAGATAGTCGTCTGATTCATCTTGATTACCTTCTCACTCTTGCGATATTTGAGTGATTGTCCGACAGTTTTGAACAATCGTTTATAAATTCATTGTTGATTATCTACATTTTTTCCCGGTACCACCGCATACCGGGTACAGTCAGTCCGACCCGACCCTAGCTGAGTTTCTTGCTGGACTCTCAGCTAGGCTAGGCTTAGTGAAACAGCGACAAAACTCCCAGTAGCTCGAATTCACTGACTCAGAAGCCGCTCAACCAATCTCACAGTCGGCGCGGAGGCAGTACGATATGAGAAAAGAGTCAAATGTCAGTGTCAGCTGTCAGTCGACTCGGTACCATTTTTTACTACGCCCCTATATTTAAATACGTAATACTTATTATGTCAAGTGAGAATCTTTGCGACGTCAGTAAGCTTACGTCAAAGAAGAAAATGTCACATATCGATCCCGCCCTGCCAAGTCAGGAAGTCGCCTTAGTCCCCTGGATTTTTCCCGGCCGCTCTTCAACCGCGCACTCCTATCGCCTTATTGGGCCCGGCCTATGTCCACAGTCAGGTAAAAAAAAAATTACTGCACACATTAGGACAGCCGCCGAGATCAAAGACTCAGAACCGGGTTAATATAGGGAGTTTCCGCTTTTTACAATACTTGACCATCGTCTCCCTTAACATTGGCATAGGATACACCTTAATGAGACGACCATTGCAAAAACGCCGTAAAAACGCTGAATAATCATTCACCTATTGGCATCTATTTAAAAATATTTTTTTAATCGACTGCGACAATAGCACAGTTATGCCCCAAAACATCCGAAGCCAAGGCATGGCTTATACTGGCTATGGAGCTACTGATAGGTAGTTTTTGTACATAATTACAGATAAACAGATCATTTGTTGCACGAAGGGTGTAGCAACATTTACAATTACTTATAGCTATAAGTACAATTACCTACTAAGGTACAATTTGTAAAACATTTTACAATTTTGAATCTTCCATAAATTCAGCTATGGAATAGTAGCACTTTTCTATCAATTTAGATTTAAGGGTATTTATGAAGGTTTCGGTTAGTATAGTTTTAATGTGGGTTAGTATGTTATTATATATTTTATTGCTCTGTAATATGCCCCATTTTTGTATATTTCTAATTTAGGTTCTGGAAGTTCCAGGTTGTGACAGTGACGAGGGTTTTGGTAAAATTTAAATAAATGTAGGTTTTACGGACGAAAGTTACAGTTTCTAATATATAAAGTGAGGGGAGAGTTAAAAGTTTCAGTTTTCTAAAGGATGATAAAGGATTACGAAATATTTTATATATGTAAATATTATGATTCAGACTCAAGTTTTTAGTGAATATTGTACAAAAAATTTGAATCATGTATTCATTTTGTAACTTCATCTTGAGAAGTCATCGACGTCAACTTTGAAAACATGGTCAGCTAAACAATGAATATAATCTGCTCTATTGTTATAAAACTTAGAATAACAAAGTATTTCCAGTGTTATGTAAAATACATTGTTGTCTTCTATTCACCTGAAATAATAGTTAGGTAGCTTGTAGTGGTAGCCGTACAGGCCCAATTTCAATGAAAAACCGCAAATCGATGTACAGTTTAGCCGTTTGGCACACGCATACTAGAGGTCAAAACAAAATTTTTGACCCGCAGTTCCTAAAAAAAATTACATTCTTTTTTTTGTATGGAAAAAAAAATTTTTTTCTTAGAAACCTATCGTGTGTGGTATCGCGGTTTTTTTAATCGTACGGCGTACACTATTGTGGTTAACGATGCCCGATGTCCGCTATTTAATCCCAAGATTTAACATAAGTACTAGTTCTAGCTATAACTATGCCTTATAAATAGGACACAAACCAATTCAGAATCCAAATAAGGGTCATCAACGTTGTGAGTTGCTAGCGTTCATAGGCTAAGGGTAAGATTACTGATGATGATGTCCTCCCAGACGTATCCGTCGACAGCGACTTCCTGACAATTGAATTATAATTAAGACAGATGTCATTTACGTGCATGTGCGCGCGAATGACTAGCAAAACCAAAAATTAATTAAATTACTATCAAGTAGCCCGTAAGATTGTTAGCCACGTGTGTGTGTTGTGGATGAAAAAACATACAGTCATACATGTTATACTAAAGAAATAGGAAAGAAAGTACTTACCATACTTGTTCTTACCTAAACCTACACTAATAATGTCGCGAGTGGGATTATAGGAATATCATATCATCGTTTCATTGTTTAACTTTATATATTAGCTACTTACTACGGTTGCTACGTAAACCCAAATGGGTGTAAATATCAGTCAAATACCAATAGTAGTGAAACTAGTGCGACTAGTGTTCCAAATTTTAAAGAATTTTTCATACTTGAAACTTTCGACAGATTTGTCAAGTGAGGAGGCAACGGTCTATACAGTACATTTTATATAAACTAGGAACAGTAAATGCCTATTTATGCTTTTGTTTTCTCTACTTATTACACCACTTTCCGCGTACTTACATTATGTAGAGCTAGTTTAAAGTGTACGTTTAATGGGTACGTAAATATGAAGCATAAATAGGTAGACTGAACTGGGAAACCCGGATGGATATGATCAAGCTAATTGGGATAATTGAGTAATAGCGGACACTAACCGTTTGTATATAATTTCCTTGTCCTGGGATTCACTAAAACTTACTAATAATTAGTTTTTTTTTCGCTCAGTGTATAACTTGCGTGTTATCTACCCGGCCATTACACAGGACAATACACCTACTTGAGATCTGTCTGATTAAATGTGTTAGATTGAAATCAGATTCATACTAGGCAGTCTAGTCTCCGGGGCGGGGGAGAGACAGTCGTCTTTCGGCTGATATGATGATGAAAATGAGAATGACAATATTTTAGTCAGGAGAAACGCACACGAACAGGTTTTTATTATTATTTATTTAATTAACACAAGTACATAGTTTATATATAGTACATCACTCATATACATATATATATATTAGATATACATTGGTATTGGTAAACACTACTTGTAAGGTACCGATTGGTACCGATGATCCTCGCACAGCGGCGAGCGTGTCGCGGGTGCTACCTAGCTCGAAACGATATGTTACAGAATAGGTTGGTCGTCTGACAAAAGATAATGACTTACTTTTAATATAATAATATTATTTATGATGGGATGGGTGATTTCTGAGATGGTCGTGGTTACTTTGCGAGCTATACTTAGCTGTGACATAATATATCCCCGAGCTATTACAACTCTTAGTTTCGATAAGCTCTGTCGTAAATTGTGTAATTGACAATATTTCATAATTTCCAAAAGTCTTAATTCGAAAACCATTTCGGTAAAAACGTGTGAAGTACACAAAAAACATTTTTTTAGATTTTTTTCTCCGTTAATCTTGGAAAAAATCGCAAATTACTGTAAACCGAAAGTTGACGTCATCTTCCTCGCTGTATTCAGGGAGACCTTAGTACAGAGTACAGACAATCGCTGCTCTGGAGTGGCTCTGGATTCTTGTTGGGAAGATGACGTCATATTTTACTAACGCCCTTTTGGAATGACCTACTTTTCAACGTGTTTTTTTTATTATGAATTAATGAGTTAAATTGAAAAAGAAAAAATACGGGTGGCTTAAAGTTTTACCTATTTTCTAACTAGTTCATAAAATAAAGTAGTTAAAAATATGAAATGTTGTCAATTGTGTAGGAACGCGGCAAATCTAAATTAGATTTTAATTCAATAATTATATAAAGATATTGTATTGTTACCTGCCCGGGTCGACCGCGCCTGTTGGTAATGAGGTCTGCAATTAGTAAACCAAACGGCGAATGGACAGCAATGATTTGTAAAGTAAAGAGCCAGCTGTATTTTATATAAATTGGGGTGTCGCTGGGGTAGCCATTTTAATCTAAAATGTCACACCTAACCTAATAAAATGCAAAGTTTATTGCCAGTTGTCAGCTAACAGCTTTTGTGCGCACATTTTAGTTGTAACCTATTGTAGTTTTTGTTTGTGCCGAAATATCTTATTTTTTGTGAATCTCTTCATAGTAGCGTTAATCTTAGTTTCTGTATTAGAAACCAGGGTCTGCTAGTTTCCTTATTTGGATATCATGAACTACTTTACAATATTCCATCTTAATTAAGCTTAGAGACGTTATCGTAAATCGATTTCGTGTCGGTTATTAAAATTGTATGCTACACAATACGAATACTAATATTTATTGCTGACCTCATACAGACGAACCAGTAGCTAAGAAAACAAATCAATAACATGTAGCTCCTTCAAAACAATAGTATCGTTATAAAGTGGGCTACAAAATACATCAACACATTCAAAAACACAATGAAAAGCATATTACAATACTGAGAAGCAGTAATCTAATACTACTGTCATAAGACACTTATTTTATGTTATGACATCAATACGCGTCAGTAATCATCGCGTGATTGAATTATCTCGTTGACCGACGACCGTGTGCACTCGCTTTAATTACTTTACAGTTAACACGAGTAGTAGCCGCGGCCTATTTATAACTGACAACTAGGAAGTCAATTTGGGTACTCTTTTTGCATAATAGTATGATATTAAGCTATACGGAATGCATGCGGAATGTAACAAGATGTCACCATACAGTAGGTCATCTAGATGAACCTTCAAAGATATCACAAAAAAGTAATTTATATCACACCTGGCCATAAAGCGGCAATTACTGCACGCTCCGCGCGCGGGAAATCCCACTTCCTGGCCAGGGGGTGACATAAAATTTTGTACTTAACACGGGCGGTAATAAACAAAGCCTCAGATCGCATATTTATCGCCCGAGCATGCGATCTGAGACATTCTTTGTTTTACCGCTCTTGTTAAGTAATGTACTATTAATAAATTAAGTTAGATATTGGTATCATTTATTGTTTTATTTTATCTAGTTTTAAAGAAATAAATATTTCACTTATTCACTTGTTTTTTTAACGTTGTGATCAAAATTTTGAAAATTTGTCAATTATAATAGAACTTGCTCATGACTGGGCAATTTTTATGGTGTACTTTGACTTTCGTTTTTGTGTTTGTATTGTTCTATTTCATACAAACCGTTGATCCTCTCGAAAAACTGGTTCGACTGGCATCACGAAAAAATAATAAATGCATTCTATACCCAATTGCACACGTTTGCTTGACGTGTTTGAACGAATGACACAACATAGGTACTGATATTATATTGGAAAAAGAAATAAATCATCATCCTCGTAGCGTTATCCCAGTATACAGTTGCATCCTGAAGGATGCGGGGTCCGCTACCTAATCCCAAGATTTGGCGTAGGTAGGCACTAGTTTTTACGGAAGCGACTGCCATCTGACCTTCCAACTCCGAGGGGAAACTAAACCTTATTGGGATTAGGCTTTGTCAAGTGAGTAGGCAACTTGACTGTTAGAAGTTCTCAAACCGCCCGAAGGCCTCCAACTTGGCTTAACGACTGCTGCCATAGACAGCAACCGGGATCAACGGCTTAACGTGCCTTCCAAAGCATGGGAGCGCTCAGTTAGTAACCACTCAAAGTGGTCACCCATCCATGTACCTACTGACCCCTTTATGGGATTGCTCTTGGCGAGCATCTTCCCAGGGGCCAAAAATGAGGCCGACGGTGAAGTGAGCTCACCTTGAAGATGCCTATTCACTCGTGAGCCGCACGAAATGAGCCGTGCGTGAAATGGGCCATGGGATAAACGTACTTACTGGTAATTATTACCCTTCATTACAATTGCTTTGTGGTAAGTACCAGGTAGTAACGCTCAACTATACAAAGGTAAAGAGGCATTTTTAGGGTTCCGTATCCGAAGGATCAAATTTGTTTAACTTCCCGTTGAACTTTAAACTTAGTGATAATGTTTATTTGATATTGATAAATCAGAGTTTTTATTTTAAATTTTCTTATTTTTCATATGAAAACCATCTCATTTCTGCGGTTAGTTTCCGAACCCTAAGGCTGCGTTTCCACCAGAGATGTGCGAGGATGCGTTTTCATATATTTGACACCTCGCTAGGCGCGTTGCGAGGTGTCGAATGTATGAAAACGCAACCTCGCACATCTCTGGTGGAAACGCAGCCTAAATGTGCGAAGTCCGAGTCGCACTTAGCCGGTTTTTTTCGTATACAAAGAGCGTACCTATTCCATATCAATCTATAACTTTCGTGTTAAATGTGTTTATTCTAATAATAGAATGGCCTCGCAAGTTATGCAATAGGTACTCATTAGCATTAAGTATCGGTCAATAGGCGTAGTAATTAAAAGTGTGTAACTACATAAATACATCGCCTGAGTTACTAAATTAGCATTCCTACCCATGGCCCATGGTATACCTAGAGGTATTGAAACATAACTAATCAAAAATACCCATCATTCAGGTATACGGATTATTCGATGTTTATGCCATTATTGTTTCTTCCTAAATACCTATTCGCGATTCTGCGTGCTCTCATGCGTTATTCTTCACATTTATTATTTCTTCACAAAAAATGTGTGTCTTGTTTCTTTTACTTCCGATTACTTTTTGCAAATTATTTGTGAAAACATATAAAAATAAAAATAAGACATTTTGTGCACCTCGATACTCATGGTCTCGAAGAGGACGAGGACACATGAAAGTGATATCAGTGTGTTCTCATGCGTGTTAAAATTGCAATTGAATTCCGTAAGGATATGTACAGTCAGCATCGTATAATATGTAGCAGCCCAAAGTGGCCCAAAAGCCACCATTTTATATTATTAGAAATAGATATTACCGTATCGTTAATTTAAAATTATAATGTGTCAATGTTATGAGACAAAAACGTATTGTTTTATAATACACTGTTTAACACCGTGACTGTATCATACTTATGCGCTGCAGTTAAAATAAACTCACATTCGATACGTAGTTGAATTGTACACGGAATCTACATATTATCAAAACAATAGCACAATACAAGTTCATTAATAGATTGGTATAACAATAACTTATTTATAATTCAAGGTTGTCTTTAAATAACACTTTCTGTAACGAAACCTGATTAAATTCCAGTAACCTTTATTGCATCACAGTGTGCGAATCACACACATCGCGAAATGCAATGTGCAATTCAGACGCAATTACGACTAAAACATTCCACAATAAGTGGCTGTTTTAGCTAAATACTTACATAATCTATAATAAGATTAATAAGTATTAAAATACCCATAAATATTTTTATACAGTCCGTGCCATCCATGACGACGCGCCCCTCCACAGCGAATCTCATACTCATGTAAGTATATGCAATTGACAATATTTCATAATTTCCAAAAGTCTTAATTCGAAAACCATTTCGGTAAAAACGTGTGAAGTACACAAAAAACGATTATCAGTCATGTTCCAACCGTGACTTCGATTTATGACTTTGTTTGTCCTGTATTTGCTCGAGTTTCGAATTTTCTAGATACCTAACAATTTTAAATAGAAAACGCTCGTGAGTCTCAGACATATTGAAATATATAAGTCACTCATCTCATCTCTTTTAGGCGATATATCGATTGAAAGAAACACCCTTTGTTTTTCGCTCACGACAAAACGGGATGCAAACCTCTCCGAGAATGGCTTTTTAGACAAATCTTGTTAAATATCTGACTGTGTGCAGGCTGTTTATTAAATTTCCTCTTGTCAGTACTTAGATGAGGTAAAATACCATCATATTAACTTAATCGTGTCTTTTAATAATGCGTTGTTTTGGCCGAGGAAAAAAAGGAAAATATAGACTCGACTTTGGATTTATTTTCTATCGAAAAAAATTTAAGCAATCATGTTTCGCTATTGTCAGTACCACAATCATATAGTCAAGAATCATATATCTGAAAATCAGCCCCTACTGTTTGCTAGTCTGGGCAGGACAGCGTTTCAAAGTCTCCAAATTTCTCAGTGTAGCGCCTTAAGTCAGTTTAAGGTCCGAAACATGCCGAGCGATATTCCACATTGTGATTCCACCTTAAAAACGCGTGTGACTCGTTAGATCTATATAACCTACCAATATATCATTCTTGTACAATATTTTCTTGTAAATAAATTATTTTTAAGTAACTAGATACCAATAATTTTTAATTTACTTAGGTAAGCAAATAAAATTTGAAGTAAATAATTTAAAGACGTACTTACATGGCTTCTTCAATAGTAGTTTGATTAGTTTTTAGTTTTTGTTTTAAGTTTTATTTTAATTTGAATTTGTAGTACCTATTAATAAACTGAAACAGTAAGGCTTACAAGGGTTACTTCAGTAACATGTTTGTTTACAATTGTTTTATAAATTACCTATTCACAACAACAAATTAACAACTTGCCTCGACCGAACCAGAACCTCAGGTCTAGTTTATACTAGTCTAGACAAACTGTATTTCATAGAGGTGCCAGTTTTTGCAACAACACAATTAATATCGTGTTACGATAATTATGTACAACATGCGCTCACTCGGTTTTAGTCGATTGTTTCCTATAACAGAGATAATGCTGGCTAAAACAAAAGGTCATAAGTCACTATAGATAGAGTTGCAAAGTTTTAATTAAGAACGGTAATATGCCTATTGCCTCGACAGTCGCACTCTGGGAAACGAAAACAATATTCTTTTGTTTTGCTTCACGATTGGCCGCTTTTAATATTACAACGTAATTTGAACTCTATTTTGTAGGTGGTGTAATGTTTTATGGAGTGCAATGTTTTTCTGTATATTATTGAATTGTCAAATAGTGAAATTTTCCGCACTGTATAATGCTTGTCATTCACAAAGGCGCAACCCTCCCAAAACCCAATCCGTACCTACAATTGACAACATTTCATATTCTTAACTACTTTTTATTTTATGAACTAGTTAGAAAATAGGTAAAAATTTAAGCCACCCGTATTTTTTCTTTTTCAATTTAACTCATTATTTCATACAAAAAAAAACACGTTGAAAAGTAGGTCATTCCAAAAGGGCGTAAGTAAAATATGACGTCATCTTCCCAACAAGAATCCAGAGCCACTCCAGAGCAGCGATTGTTGTACTCTGTACTAAGGTCTCCCTGAATACAGCGAGGAAGATGACGTCAACTTTCGGTTTACAGTAATTTGCGATTTTTTCCAAAATTAACGGAGAAAAAAATCTAAAAAAATGGTTTTTGTGTACTTCACACGTTTTTACCGAAATGGTTTTCGAATTAAGACTTTTGGAAATTATGAAATATTGTCAATTGCATATACATGAGTATGAGATTCGCTGTGGAGGGGCGCGTCGTCATGGATGGCACGGACTGTATAAAAATATTTATGGGTATTTTAATACTTACATAATCTATAATAAGATTAATATAAAACATTACACCACCTACAAAATAGAGTTCAAATTACGTTGTAATATTAAAAGCGGCCAATCGTGAAGCAAAACAAAAGAATATTGTTTTCGTTTCCCAGAGTGCGACTGTCGAGGCAATAGGCATATTACCGTTCTTAATTAAAACTTTGCAACTCTATCTATAGTGACTTATGACCTTTTGTTTTAGCCAGCATTATCTCTGTTATAGGAAACAATCGACTAAAACCGAGTGAGCGCATGTTGTACATAATTATCGTAACACGATATTAATTGTGTTGTTGCAAAAACTGGCACCTCTATGAAATACAGTTTGTCTAGACTAGTATAAACTAGACCTGAGGTTCTGGTTCGGTCGAGGCAAGTTGTTAATTTGTTGTTGTGAATAGGTAATTTATAAAACAATTGTAAACAAACATGTTACTGAAGTAACCCTTGTAAGCCTTACTGTTTCAGTTTATTAATAGGTACTACAAATTCAAATTAAAATAAAACTTAAAACAAAAACTAAAAACTAGTCAAACTACTATTGAAGAAGCCGTGTAAGTAAATCTTTAAATTATTTACTTCAAATTTTATTTGCTTACCTAAGTAAATTAAAAATTATTGGTATCTAGTTACTTAAAAATAATTTATTTACAAGAAAATATTATACAAGAATGATATATTGGTAGGTAGTGATATAGATCTAACGAGTCACACGCGTTTTTAAGGTGGAATCACAAGTGGAATATCGCTCGGCATGTTTCGGACCTTAAACTGACTTAAGGCGCTACACTGAGAAATTTGGAGACTTTGAAACGCTGTCCTGCCCAGACTAGCAAACAGTAGGGGCTGATTTTCAGATATATGATTCTTGACTATATGATTGTGGTACTGACAATAGCGAAACATGATTGCTTAAAATTTTCTCGATAGAAAATAAATCCAAAGTCGAGTCTATATTTTCCTTTTTTTCCTCAGCCAAAACAACGCATTATTAAAAGACACGATTAAGTTAATATGATGGTATTTTACCTCATCTAAGTACTGACAAGAGGAAATTTAATAAACCTGCACACAGTCAGATATTTAACAAGATTTGTCTAAAAAGCCATTCTCGGAGAGGGTTGCATCGGTTAAATCTTTGTTAAAACGACAGCTTTGCAATGCTAAATTAACCTATGAACTTATGTATACGCTACTGGTGCAGGTGGAAGGAATCCTTAACTCGAGACCACTTTGTGCAATTTCAGATTCACTAAATAATTTGGAATGCCTCACACCTTCACATTTCGCGATAGGATCCGCAATTACGGACTTACCAGAACCAAACATGTTAGAAATGAATGATAAAAGGTTAAATATGTACCAGAAGGTAGTGCAAATGAAACAAAGAATTTGGAAACAGTTCTATAATAATTACTTGTCGGAATTGTTACCTAGAAATAAGTGGTTACAAGCTAGATCTAATTTGCAAATAGGTGATATGATAATTGTTAAAGATGAGGCTACTCCGCCCTCCTGTTGGCCACTAGGAAAAGTAATAGCTGTAAATAAAAATTCTAAAGACGGTTTAGTAAGATCCGTGCTAATAAAGACTGCGAAGGGCGAGTATACAAGGCCTATTCACAAACTTATTTTATTACCTAACAGTGTATCAGTTTAGTTTAGCTATTGTTCATAAAAATTGTTTGAGCACGCATAGATTATACATGTTATTTTTTCAAGGTATTTTCATGTTAGGTAAATGCTCAATTCGCTACCTCGCATGTTTATTTATTTGTTAAAAAATATTAGCTTAATAAAGTTGGCTATATGTCAATGTACTACAGTAAGATATGACTTAGAAATAAATCTTAGATTTAAAGCTCTATTCCTAAGTCTGTATAACTAACTTTAAATGATAAGTTAATGATAAGTTTTTACTAACAAAGCCGGGGAAAATGTTCCGAATAGGACGGAAATCTTTGCCGTCTCGCTCTCTCTCTCTCTCATGGCGTCGGGCCAAGCACGTCGCTCTCATGGATTAAACTAAATTAAATATAATTAGTGCTAATAAATTCAGTGATACTAGTTGGTGTGTTATTGCTTCAAGCCAGCCCTACCTGGAAACATCAACATCTAGAAAATTCGAAACTCGAGCAAATACAGGACAAGCAAAGTCATAAATCGAAGTCACGGTTGGAACATGACTGATAATCTACTTCTATAAATAAGTATACTGTTGACATTTGTTATGAATAACATAATATGTTGATAATTCTGACGTCTCATTATATTATATTATAATGAGACGTCTGAATCATCGATACGTGTTTAATGCACATCACTAATCGGAACATGTTTACCTGTCTGTATGTCAAACTGATTATAGACTAAATGTATAGGTATACTTAGTGGGTTTTTACAAGCTTTTATTTAACTTGAGTACACTCAAGAGCAAAAATAACGGGTACACTTTCTATGGAAGTTCAATACAAAGTGTATGCATTATTTCTGCTCGTGTATGTCTGTCTCGTGAATCCTGAAACTCAATTTTCAACCACTTGCCGGTATCCCAATGAGCTGAAATTTGGCATACTAGTGTAAGTTGGAGACAATGTAACATCCACCGAGCTGATCTGATGATGGAAACAGTAGCTGGCCAATGGCCATAGCAACATCTAAACTACACAAGATAAACGGGTCATAAACACTTGCAAAATGCGATCTTATTTGTATTCTTATTAATTTTAGTACTTGAAATAGTTTTGTTTAATTGTTTGTTATACTGCGTCTCGATTTATTCGTTTTTTATTTATTTATTTTTGTTTTTATGTGTTGCAAGCCGTGAAGTCACCAATTGGCCCCGACGGAAGACCAGCGTTGACCAGTTAGGTTGACACCATGCTGAGTCGGGACCATTTCGTGGCACTTCCGTGTTACCTGTTTTATTCCTAATATTTTGTGTAATTTAAACTCTTATTTGTTTTGTTATAAGGTAGCGTATACATGTTTTTTGTTGAAGTGCTTCGAATAAATTATTATTCATTCATTCATTCATTCAAAAACAAAAGTCGTCTCTCCTGTGGTCAATAGCTAACGGCTTATGAGCATGTGAGTTACGATTTTATTACATGGATTTATAGAACCGGAGACGCCGCCGAATTTGATATGTCCACAGGAAAGACGCGAACCTAAATCTGTTTATGACCCAAACCCATCGTGTTTGGGCTCATTGGGTCCGTCTCCACGAGAAGAAGATGACTGTAAAAATGTTCAGTCGGAAATAAAAGCTGAAAGTTTTGTCAGAAACTTATTATACTGTTTGTGTAGTGGCTTGCCTGGGGGTAACCGAAGCCTATGGACGCCCGCTAGCGGCGAGCTAGGTTCATCTCTATTTTTTTCCCTTTATTGTGGTCTGATTGTATTTGGCCCCATATAGACATTTGATCGTCTATAAAAACTGGTTCGAATGGCACCATAATTTTTTTTCAGTCAAATAGCGTATTGTACGGTGGATGGGCGCGCCTTCGTGTATGATGTACGCACTATACAGACAGCCTCTTAAGTACACACCTTACATTTGTACCTTGCCGCTTTCACTCGTTGGATTGAGTACGATAATATAAACATGACGTTAAAGCGACAAATGCGAGGCCGAACGTATAGTACCTACTTTTATGTCACGAGCGCGGGTTGGCTATTGTTGTAATTGTGACATATACGAACACATAGACAACGCGAACTCATCGCTCCTATCTATAGCTCAACACACAACCATGGCTCACCCGCGCTCGTGAGATACAAGTACTCTACAACTCAACCCACTCCTATTCAATTCACTCTGATTCGATTCACTCCTATTTTAAAACAACTGATGAAGATAGCATCAGTCAACAACAACAACAACAAATACTCTTTATTGCATAACCTCAACAAAAGTAACACATAACAGTACATAATGACAATGAGTAGAGGCAAACAACAGGCGATCTTATCGCTAATGAGCGATCTCTTCCAGACAACCTTAGGGTAGCGGAGATCATATCAAAGAATAACAATCAGTCGTTTCAAAACTGGATTTTATCCTGTAAGTAGGGTACGTATTTAATAGAAAGCTAAGCTATTAAATAAGCTATTTAATAGCTAAGCTAGTATGCTTATAGAAACATACCTACACCAACAGATCAATAGATAGATGGCAATTTACCAAGCCAAACCTCGCATGTTGAACAAATGTTGACAAAAACGCCTTCGGGTTACAAATATTGACTTCGTACATTAAGTTGACGTTGAAAACCATATTTCTGTCGACTTTGGAAACACGTTGAAAATAATTAAAGCTTATTGGAAAAGTATTCTACATTTATCGTTTTTATTTTACGTTCTCGGCACGATAAAACTTTAAATGGTTTCATTCATAATTTTAGTCTAAAGTCTAGGCTAAATCTATTAATGGAACCATAGAGTTTTACCGTGCCGTGGCCGTCGACGATAAAGTATACAGAATTATAGACATCTTGCTTCGTTCAAGTCGTCTAAGGCGACTTCCTGACTTGGCGGGGCGGGATCGATATGTGAATTTTTTTCTTTGACGTAAACTTACTGACGTCGGAAAGATTCCAACTTGACGGAATACTGTCAGGGATTTGTCTCGTCGCCGCGTTGGTGAGCGCACGCGCCCGGAGCGACGACGAGCGGAATCCACTACCGTACACTGTCTTTGTTGCCTACTGTCATGGCGTCGTTACCGAACAACGTCTTTGAACACGTGGTTGGCGAAATCACCATAAATTTGATGGAAAGCCATTTTTTTTAAAAGAAGTGAATACTGTCACTATTACATTTGCGCAGTAACTAAGTTATATCATGCGCAGAAGTGGACCAGTACTGTCTTCGTATCGTCCCGCTACCGCGCATCCCGCGCCAGTCAGGAAGCACACATTTAAATGTAGAGGCGTAGTAAAAAGCGGTACTGGTTGACTGACAGTTGACACTGACATTTGATAGTTTTCTCATATCGTACCGCCTCCGCACCGACAAATCAGGAAGTCGCCTTACAATTACGATTACGATTCAATACGTCAGTTCACATGGAGACTACACATAGGCTAAATACCGCCGTAAGGCGACTTCCTGATTTGTCGGTGCGGAGGCGTAGGCGGTACGATATGAGAAATCTGTCAAATGTCAGTGTCAACTGTCAGTCAACTCAGTACCGCTTTTTACTACGCCTCTACATTTAAATGAGTGCTTCCTGACTGTCGCGGGATGCGCGGAAGCGGGAAGATGCGAAGGCAGTGCTGGTCCCCCTCTGCGCATAATATTACTACTGCGCAAATGTAATACTGACAGTATTCTGTCAAGTGGGAATCTTTGCGACGTCAGTAAGTTTACGTCAAAGAAGAAAATGTCACATATCGATCCCGCCCCACCAAGTCAGGAAGTCGCCTTAAGCAGGGTGGGTCTATAACGGCGGGTAAACATATGTCGCGACAATACATACAACTTGAGTACGGTGGTCAGATGTTTGCGCGTCTAGTGGACGCAAGTTACACGCCAATTTCGTCTTTACGAAGTTTGTTTATTATGTACTGTCCTCAGCGGTCTATATACCCATTGCGTGCGACCCGCGAGCATTGTTGACACCAACAATAAATATGTACCACCTTTCGTCTAATTAGAGTCATAAATTATTAAGATGTACATTACGGCCTGGAGGCAATCTTGTTATTTAGGGTAATTTCGTTTTAAAAATAAGAAAATTTGAAAACTAAAATACCCGCCGTTTTGAATTCTTTGCATGGATAGTTTGGCCTCGCTCAGTATTAGTTACAAATAGCCTAAGGAATAGTTAATAAGATATTACTTACCGATACACCATACAAAGTATGTAGCATTTTTTTTTAAATTTGCCGTTATTTTTTAGTGTCGATTTCATTAGCCAGACTAACTGTATTTCTATGACCGACATTTAAGGCGCTACACTGAGAAATTTGGAGACTTTGAAACGCTGTCCTGCCCAGACTAGCAAACAGTTGGGGCTGATTTTCAGATATATGATTATTGACTATATGATTGTGGTACTGACAATAGCGAAACATGATTGCTTAAAATTTTCTCGATAGAAAATCAATCCAAAGTCGAGTCTATATTTTCCTTTTTTTCCTCAGCCTACTAAAACAACGCATTATTAAAAGACACGATTAAGTTAATATGATGGTATTTTATCTCATCTAGGTACTGACAAGAGGAAATTTAATAAACCTGCACACATATATTTAACGAGATTTGTCTAAAAATCCATTCTCGGAGCGGGTTGCATCCCGTTTTGTCGTGAGCGAAAAACAAAGGGTGTCTCTTTCAATCGATATATCGCCTTAATAGACAATTGGTTGGCACCCATGCGGGCACGGCGGGCGGTCTTGGCTGGTAATAAAAAAGCAATTGGATAAAAAACTTCCTACTTGTCCGCTCATGAGAGATACTGTCGCTTTTATAGCAAAAAATGACTGTCTTTGCAATGGATGGTACTTACTTTTTCTAACAGCCATGAAGAATAGGGTAATGCTTTTGATGTCAATGAAAGGCAAAAAGGAATCTAACAATTTTCGGCTATATTAACAGGATTAAACTTCAAAAGTGGTAGACCACTTTTATCGTTGACTGTACTTAGTTTAGCCATCCAA
Source organism: Cenopis cana (assembly GCA_951800055.1). Taxonomy (NCBI): domain Eukaryota; kingdom Metazoa; phylum Arthropoda; class Insecta; order Lepidoptera; family Tortricidae; genus Cenopis; species Cenopis cana. The sequence continues at coordinate 18,178,097 of OX637485.1, read as the reverse complement.
AGCGTTAGATACATTGTGACAAATCAGTGTTCATTCTACTATCCTACTAATATTATAAATGCGAAAGTTTAGATATTTGTTACTCAATCACGCAAAAACAGCTAAACAGATTATGACGAAACTTGGTATACGACGAATTTATTTATAGCCTGGATTAACATATAGGATACTTTTCATCCCGAAAATCATCCTTAGAAGGGCTTTAATAGGGAGTGAAAATTTACGGGGACGAAGTCGCGGGTAAAAGCTAGTTTAAGGCCTACTTCCCCCACCGAACCAAAATCTGGCACTGACTTTAAGTTTGAAATCTCTGTCAGTCTCATTATAAGTTACATACATACTGAAATTCACAACAAAGTATTTAAACAGAGGCTCACACAAGCACACTATCGGCACAAACACATACCAAGGTCTGTAACGCAATCTCTACTGTTTGTGAGGCTCAACAAATGTCATCTCGGCTCAGAATACCATTCTGATTACGTTCGTCATTATGAAATTGAATAAATACTTGTGATAAGGACAATCTGTGGGTCTTTGTCAGTTGTTGTGCCTTAAAAACATCACAATTATTTATAAGTATAATCTAAGTATATAGCCACATAAATTGTTCAGCAAAAGAATCATATTGGGAAATAGAGTTAAACTCCTTTAAAATATCTAATGAAACAAAAGAAATACAACTTTATATGCGTTGTGAAACGTTAATTCATTCACATTCTAATGTACATTAGACGTTACGAAGGCTATGGGAGTTACACATACATATTTATTATTTAGGGATGATCATGTCGGAAATATTTGACACTGGCTAGGTGAAATTATACCTATCTCATGTCAATGTGTATGTTTGAGCTCCTTCAGACTCGGTGCCCGTGCCATGCCGCCGCACGCGTTGCCTGTCTATAAACAAAATGTAAAGGTGAGCAATGTCTATAAACAAAATGAAATAGGGAGTGAAAGGCTTATGTGACTTACTGAACAAGCCATTTAACTTACTTGTGTTACGATTTTATAATTATTTATTAAATCTTAGTCATGCACAATGGCGACACGTGATTCTCGTATTCATTGTTAATTACGAGCTACTCATCTTGCAAGACCATTCTATTTATAACCAGGCTTCACTGGCTTCATGTTAAGTTAAGCCATTCATGTAATGCTATATAAATAATTCTGTTAATGGCTTTGTTTATCCCGACTAGATATTTCCATTCGAGCTTTTAGGTATGTAACGCGGATTTTACGACGCGCAGATGCTTTTTAACTATAGGTAATGTCTCAGATCGAAGGTATTTGACGTCCGAGCCGAAGGCAAGGGCGATAAATATGCGATCTGAGGCATTACTTCGTTTATTTTCAGATTAGTCATTAGAAAAATCGTGCGATTGTCGTCATGTGAGTTCAGGGAAAATAAGTGAACGGGAAAAAATGCGACGTGTTATCTTTGTGATACGCTACTGAAATAAGCGAAGTCAGTGAAAAGGGAATAGTAAATAATTTATTTCCACATTTACGATTTGGGCGGAGGTTACCAAATTCGGAATAGGTTCAATTCTTACTTTTACATTTTCTTATTTAGTCAGCTTTGACATTTATGTACTCGTAATTTCATTTTGGAGTTTTGGCCGGGTTTCGCATAATATTTAGGTACGCCTTCGGATTTCCTTGCCGAGTATGAAAACTTGTGTGCTTTGTTTATAAGGCGCGACTTTCTGACTTAGCGGAGCGGGGTCAATATGTGGTATTTTGAGGCTGTGAGGAAGCACTCAGTTATATGTAGGGTCGCAATAAAAAGCGGTAATGGCTACACTGACAGTTGACACTAATAGCTGACTGTTTTCTCATACCGACTCCGCACCGACAAATCAGACAGTCGTCTAACTTAGTGATTTCTTCCTTCACCAAAATACTTGTGATAAACTTTAATCGATGTAGGTACTTTACGTATCCAACTGCCCTTGAAGAAATAGTTGAAGTACCACTGGTTCTCGTTTAAAAGGTAGTTTATATTGTGTGTGTCCGCCGGAATGTCCGTCGCATCCTCGAAGAGTGACACGCGGACTGACATGACACACACATGTTTAATTACTACGAGTGTAACATGTGGTGAATATTATAATGATTGTATAGAGAGGTCTCAGAAAATTATACATGGAACACATTCCTATAATATCTTTTTAGGGTTCCGTAGTAAACAAGGAACCCTTATAGTTTCGCCATGTCCGTCCGTCCGTCCGTCCGTCCGACCCCCGTTTTTCTCAGTAACCGTTAGTGCTAGAAAGCTGTAATTTGGCATGAGTATACATATCAATGACGCCGACAAAACGGTAGAATAAAATCTTTAAAAAAAATTTTTTTTAGGGTACCTCCCCTACATGTAAAGTGGTGGTGCAAATTTTTTTTCTGCCAAACCCCATCGTGTGTGGTATCGTTGGATAGCTCTTTTTTTAAACAGATTCATTAAACGTTTTCAATTACGTCACCAAATATTTTATCGCGATTTGTAATGGAGAATCTCTCTATTCCTACCTAGCTCACCTTTTCCCGTTCCATTCAGCGGAATAAAGATTTCGGAAATTTGCACATCCAGTTTTTTTTGGTATGCCACTGCCAGCCTGTCACCTATTCATGTAAAGTACAGTCGAGTGCAAAAATATGGGTTCATACAACTTGCTCAAAAGTATGTCCCATCGCTCTTATGTCGGTGAATTAAGGTTTTGGTACATATTTATGAGAGGATTCATTCGATACATATTATATTTTTGCACTTGACTGTACCTCATTATTCGAGGTCTTGAGATGTCTATGCGCGTTTAGCTTCCACGAATGCTTCCACGTCTGTTGCTCGTCGAGTCTATGCGTCGATTTGTATGCATCGTATGCGCATGCATTAATCGATGCGTATTGACAGGACGTGCCATTTGCATGCTGCGCGTGCACACACACTGGGCTCCAGTCACCGTTACATAATATAAGGTATAAGTCCCTGTGCTCAACACGTTAGTGCCCCATAGATGACACCTTTTTTTATAGGTTGCGAGTGTCTATAGGCGGCCGTGTCCACTTACTATCAGGTAGACCGTACGCTTGTTTGCCACCGTCGTTGTATAAAAAAACCTATTAAACTCTCTGTCATCGTGGGTTATATTTTGTTTCACGGACAGAAGTTACGTGGAATGTATTGTTTCGCAGAAATTTCAAATCACGTGCATTTCTAACCTAATCTACTTTTGTAGATCTAATTGGGTTTACACAAAATGGTATTTGAGGTGTGCCTTAAAAGTTATCGGTTTTTGAAAAATTAAATTAAAAAAATCTGCGAAACTATGATAACTACATTTTCACTAACTTCAAACTATGATTTCATTAATTTCATACACACTATGATACACTGCGACAACTATGATATTTTTTTTGCAAAACAAGGGACACCATTATCTTGACATAAGATTGAAAGTGCCATGTATTGTCAGTGTCGAGGACCTTTACCTTATGTACTTTGGATTTATCTACTATTTTTATCAAATTATCAGTTACGTATGACGTTAAACCAATATTATATCCCATAAGCTCCAGACTTACCGTTAAATATTTCAGCAAACGATAAGATACCGCGGAATATTGCACGGTATCATATTTTAAGCACGACATATTTAAGAGTCATATTATTTGCCGTCAATCTATTTTTGGAACGTTATCTCGAGTAACCGAAGATTGCGTGTTTCTGTATAAATGTAATTGGGCTGTTATACCTATATATGTTGACATATGTTACATTTTATAATATTCTGTCGTTGTTTTGTTACAAGAATAGGAAGTCAATCAATAATGATGAGTAAATAGATTTTTCCAAATAGAATTCAGGGTAGATACTTATACTAGGTAGCCTAACTGGGCTACTCAAGAGTTACCATCAGATAGTACCGGATATTACAGCAGTATACTACCAGAGTCGTAAAAATAAGTATAACACTAAGATTTTTTTTTTCATGATATGTTTGGTGCAAGGAAAAGACTGTTTTACAAAAACCTATTGTTAAAAGAGTGAAGCTAAGTCTGAAATATACCAACTTAAAGAACTTCAATCAATTAAATTTTTATAATTGAATATTAGTGTTAGAGGTCAATCTTACTTGACTTATCGCATGTTGGAGAGTCAAACCACCTCAAAAGTAAACAAACATTGTCATCCGTCAGAAGAAGTGTTGAAAACTGTTCTAAAACAGATTGAGTTTTAATGAGATATATAAGAACTCTTTGTTTCAACATCGATAAATACAACAATATAAGACTTTCATCTCACCATCACGGGTTAGCCATAGTACAGTGTACGTAGTAGTGATGACACATACGAACACATAGACAATGTGAACGCATAGCTCCTACGAATATGGCTCACCCATGTTCATGAGATTAAAGTACTAAACACGCGCCTAGAAAAAGTGTCATAGTGACGTCAAACAAACTGCTATCATATTTGGATACCATATGTCGAGTCGGATAGAGCTCCTGAATTCTATTTAGGTACATTTGGAGCATGTTTATTGCTCAGTAAACGGTTCGCATTAGTTCTGTCTGTGTCTAATTTAGGTTGCAGCGAAACATATGTCGCGACATGTGGTTTACGATAATCTGACGTTAGTATGTTATTAAGTCCGCATTAAGTATCATTCGAACATATTGTCGCCAATGGGATACTTGTTTCAGTAAAAAAGAAAATAAGCTGCGCACTCCTATCTCTTTATAATTATTAGTATGGATTGACTACATATTCAGAATCCCTATTACGTTCTTATAAATAGACCGTACTAAATACATATTATACAACTTAAACAAATTTATACTCGCCTTTATACATACCCACGCACGCACTTACACCTACACACACACACACACACACACACACACACACACACACACACACACACACACACACACACACACACACACACACACACACACACACACACACACACACACACACACACACACACACACACACACACACACACACACACACACACACACGCACACACGCACGCTCGCACGCACGCTCGCACGCACCACAAATAATGTAGCACTTAAGATATCCAATGTTCTTTCGTAAATAGGTAGTACAGTGCGACGAAGTAAAAATAATGATAATAAAATATTAATAGTAAATCTTACAAGAGGATAATCAATTAATCATACAAAACTTCACAAAGTTTGTTTTTAGTTTTTTATAGACATAGTACCTAATATATTTATCTGAATTTGTCCAAAGAGGCATTCCCGAAGAGTGTTGCATCGTGCATGGGCGGAAGATATGTCTTTTGCACAGCCCGGGGGCGTTGTTTACAGAAATAAGGCATCCCCAAAGAAATCCGAATTGAGACCCAAAATGGTACTGTAGACCAAAATCTTGGTCCAACCAGTCCTGCGGCCGTGTGGAAAGACAATTGAGTCAGCCGTCCGAGCTGACTCAATTATCCAATAGCCACTTCCTCCCAGCAATTGGTCGGGCAAGGCGAACCCGGTTAAGTTTAGACCAGGGACAGACGTCGGCTTTGTGATCTTGTAGATCTTGACAAGTACAGTCCAGAAACTGGTGAGTCCTAATCCTCCTGGTCCTACCATCATCCTGGTTCATCATCCTAGTCATCCTGGTTTAATTGAGGTGTGCATTAAAGAGTATTTGTATTGTATTGTATTGTATCCCTAAAGATAACATAGCTCGGAGCCTTATGGCACAAAATAAAGAATATACAGAAGGTCCGTTCCCACCGTTCTTGAAAATACATACCTAAACTTGCCTGACTCACAGGGTTGCTTCTGTATTGATTCTGAATTTTAAAAAGGAGCAGATAAATTAAAAATTCTTCAACATGACATTTAAATATGAACCAGCGTATCTTGGTAAAAAACCGGCCAAGTGCGAGTCGGACTTCGCACATTTAGGGTTCCGAATCAACCTCAAAAATATGATTTATTCATATATTAGTATTTGTTGTTAAAATATAGGTAATATTGAACATTGTCACCAAATTTCAAGTTCATAGGTCAATGAGAAGTCTAAAAATTCTTCGGAACAAATTTTGTGACATACGACGGACGGACGGACGGACGTCTGGGCGACACCAATAGGGTTCCGTTTTGACCCTTCGGGTACGGAACCCTAATAAATTGATGCGTGACCCGCTGCGAGTTGTGACTTGTGACCGGCGGCGGTCGAGAGCGCCAACAAAGAATATACCTAATTAATTAGGTACCTACTTAACTAAACCATAGTACTACTTAAATACTGGCGTTTTACCAGTGAACGATAAGATGAATGTGTAATGGTTGATCGTCGTTATCAAAGCGGCAAGTTTCAAAAAATTACCTACCTACCTAGGTATTGTAACTACCAAAATGAGAAAACCGTTTTATTTACCTTTCAATATCGTTTGAAAATTTTAAGAAAGTGTAGACACAGTTTTTTGTTGTATTTAAGTGTATTTAAACAATAAAATACATTCCAACTGTAATAATATCGGTTATTCATTTTGACGTACGTGACATAAAGTACCTACGTAGCGGCGAGGACGTCAAGTGATCAACGCGCGCACAACTAGCACTCGCGACGCGACAGTGACAGTCGCGACTAAGCTAGTCCGAAATCAACCGAGAATGCCTGTAAATGTTACGTCTGTGTGCGTGCGGCGAAAATGGCACTTTGTACTGAGCGGACTCTCTGCTCCGGCGCGCGCCGCCGCTATTTACTTTGTGCTTATGGGTAGAACTTGTTGAAGAAACGGTAGTACTTAACTCTTAAATGTTGGCAAATTTAGAGTTGTAGAATATTATAAAACTTTTATGGGTGTCATGGTCATACACAGAAAAGAAACGAATGAACTAATAATGAAGTCTAATTTTGAATTTAAGTAATTGGAAAATAATAAACGAGGTTCTTCTTCATGCAAAATATCATGCCCATATCTACATTTATCTATATCTTTATTCATCTTACATGTTTACTTGGGACTCAGGACTTTAGTATTTACACAGCTTCAATAAATAGCTAATGCGTTATATTGATGTCTCTAGCATATGTGTTAGGGTGTCCCTAATATTACGATTTTCAGAAATTCATATCGCATACCACCTAAAAATAATGATACTACCCCAAAACACTCCAAAAAAATTTTTTAGGACATTCCTATAATGGGAACCCGTGCCGACTTGCATCTGAAATTCCCATACAAATTACTATGGAGAAATTTGGTCAGACAGTAATTTGATAATTTTTCAGTGGTTTTCTGTATGCATCGAGATTTTTTTGTTAAATAATGTTTATATAAGGCAGTGTTATACAAAGTTGATATAAACAAAAAACAAAAAAAAAAGGAAAAAAAAATGGTCATTTTCATACAATGTATGGGGGAATCGCATGAGTGTCGGCACGGGTTACAGTTACAGGAATGATCTGATATTTATTTTCAGCTTGTTTTGGGATAAAAGAAACCGATTTAAGGGGTATGCAATATTAATTTCTGAAAATCGTAAAATAAGGGACACCCTAATATGTGTATGTTAATAATACATCTCTAAAGATACAAGTAAAATACGATTCACCATCTGTTTGTTTGTTTATACTGGGTTATCCGTTACACCAAATGTCAATCATGGTAAGTCTAATTTTTTGACCCAACTTCCCGACAGGTCTAACAGATGTTTATAAAACTGAGCCTAACTACATTTTATATATTAATAATGATCATTTATTAAAAATATCTGGACGGCCGAGCTTTGCTCGGCGTTTTCCCGGGCATGAAACCTAGCTAGATCGATTGCTCGTCCCAGAAAACCCCCACATACCAAATTTCATCAAAATCGTTAGAGCCGTTTCCGAGATCCCCGAAATAAATAAACATATAAATAAATAAATAAATATACAAGAATTGCTCGTTTAAAGATATAAGATATCGTACAATAACATGCAAGAAAAACCTAAATCAAATATAAAATTAACTTAAAATATATCTAATTAAAATTATCCAGTATCATTGGCACGTTTGGTCCAGGTGAGTATCGGAGTGGGGTGGGATACGATTTAGGATAAAATTATATTGTGTTAGTTATATTTTAGGTATATCGTTTTTAGGTTTTTTTTTAATTAATTTTTAATTCCTGTTACAATTTTGTATATATCGTTTTATTAATAAATTAATTTATAAAAATTAAAGGTAAACTACAAACTAAAATCTAATTATAAAACTAAAAATTAAAACTAAAGTAAAATAAACAATACTAAACTAAAACATATGTAAAAAATTGGGTCCCCGAGGCATAGTCCCTAAGATGCTGGCAGCATTTCCTCGCTGAATCGATATATAATAACATTTTATTATAATTACATCTCTTTTCAATGTATTATGGAGCCGACACGGCCTCAGATGGAAACCCACGTATATTTAGAGCAGCAGTATTTATTGAAACCTTCACCTGAGTATTTACGATGCGGCTATTTTTACTGTTAATCGCGTGTTGCCATCTGCTATATCTTTGGATTTCGATTCCGATGCCAACTGGGAAATTAAATAAATATTGGTTTTTAAGAAGGAAACAGTGTATTCATCAATATAAATATAAATATTTGTGGACAATCTTACACAAATCAACCTAGTCCCAAACTAAGCAAAGCTTGTACTATGGGTACTAAGCGACGATATACATACTTATATAGATAAATAAATACTTAAATACATAGAAGACATCCAAGACCCAAGAACAAATATTCGTGCTCATCACACAAATAAATGCCCCGACCGGAATTCGAACCCGGGACCTCCAGCTTCGTAGGCAGGGTCACTACCAACTAAGCTAAAGCGGTCGTCAATTTATATGAAAATGTACACACAGATTTATGAACATGTACGTACAGTCCACACCAGAAGTATCTACGCATATGATGAGATCAATTAGTATTTATTATAAGGGAAAAGGGAATAAAACAAGAGCTTTCGACTACTTCATATCCATTTCTGCTGATGCATGGTGATTGTACTTATTTGCGTAGAAATTCTGTCTGACTCTCTTCTGTCAAAAAGATACTTACCTAAATTATAAGATTGTAAACTTTTTAGTCCACCTAATGTAACGGGTGAACAACTACGGAACCCTACATTGCGCGTGGCCCGACACGCACTTGGCCGGTTTTTATTTTATAATCCTAATAAATCAGGCACCTTTTAACCTACGATACCTATTAATATTATGAAGTAGCGTAAAATATCAGACTCGTCATTAATTATATCTCTAGAACAGTTAACCTTATGGGCTAGTATTAAGGGCCTATCGTGCGGGGTAAATTCTCAGCGCCTGTCAAATTTCAATTTTTTAAATAATTTACCCAATTAACCCACACATGCATTATTCACGCACACTACCTCATTTTGCTGGGTCGGGTCATTGACCCATGTTTGTGCCAACTTATGACAATATAGATTTTGAATATTTAAAGGTTTCTTGGTGCATAAGAGAAGTGTTACAAAAATCGTCAAGTTCTGATCTGTAACCAAAACTCAAGTATTAGTTGTATCTAAAAATGTCTTGAATTTGGAATTTGTGGTAGTAAAATACTCAGTTCCTTGTTTATAAAATAAAACTTTGAACCCCTGTTTTGTAAAATGTATTTTGTTTTGCCCTTTCCTCACAGACTCATTTTTATACAACTTAAAACAGAGAAAGACTTTTCCTAATCGGTTCGTGCATGTTATGACTGTTTTATGTTTATGACTTAGGTACTTATTTTGAGAGTTTACTTGGTGATTTTCATGATACGAGTATATGTTGTACCTTAAATAGATTATTTTAAGCAAAACTTTTCATAAATTGATTATTTTCTGTTTATCAGTTGGTTAACTCTAAAATTGACACTGATTTAATGCAAGTTTTAAGAGAAGAAGCGGTAGTTTTATTACAATATATATAATAACTACTGAAACTATTTATACGGCACGGGATAACTACAGCAATATTGTGAATCAACTTTGTATTTGAGGAACCAGTACCTAACCTTATAGGTAGTTCTTGTTATTCACGACCTCCCGTCGTAACCCAATCCGCAGAATTGCGCATAGAATAGTATGACATTCCCTGCGCATCGTCGTTATCGTGAATGACAAGCACTATAAAACCTAATGATATAACAAATATCATCAAGAAAGTCATTGTAACATTCTGCAATAGGGATGTTGACACTAAATAAGAAAATCAATGAATCCGTATTATCTCGAAAAAGGATCAAATTCTCAATGAAATAGCGAAAAAAGTAATTCAAAAGAATAAATAATTACATAATTATAAGTCTTCAAAGTTTTAGGAGGGGGCATTTTCTGTCCCTTTTCCGCAAAACGCACCTGTGTATTGAACGATCGTCATTTACTATGGCGCTCGAGGTCAGTGACGTCACTGACCTGTAGCGCTTTCTCTCTCAAACTAAAAACATTGTAACGGTTGTAGTTTCGTTATTTTTTGAGATATTTGAATAGGATTTTCACTATTTGGCATAATTTTATGTATTCTTTCGTATGGAGTAATAATAAATTTTGAGTCAACATGCCTATTGTGGAACTTGGCCGGACCACTACTGTATCAGCTCTGACAAATTAACTTTTATACGTCGTGCCGTCGATGACACTTAACTGAACATCCGTGAACCTTATTGCAACGAGATAAGGTTCAATAATGGTTAACATTGCGTCTATTTTCATCAATAATAAATAGCAATTATTATTATTTCCTATTCGTTTACTATAACGTCGAGACAATTATTGCGATGCGACATAAGTACTTACTTGTACAAAATCAAAGCAACGGGATTTCCAACGCATGAAAGCTTTAGATAGAAACTAGTGCAGTTTAACATCCCCAACAACTACTTGGTTTATTATTTATAAATGAAACATAGGTTTATTATTTTCATTCTAGGTATAATTATATTATGACCAGGCGGCTTAGACACTACACAATTTAAATCCACATCACTCAAACTGGCGAAGAAACTCCGATATTCTTTCTTCTGCTCCCGCTGCAAGAGAGCACTCTAGATCTGTTTCTTGGTATAACGCTGATATTTTATAAACTTCTGTTCAAAACACCATAATAATTGTGCCTGTTTGTACAGATTCTGGGATATGTTTTGTTTATGCAGATTCTGCGATATATTTAGGTAAACATTGTTTGACGTGAAAGCGCCGTACATATACACATAAAATATAATATTAGATTCGTTAAATTATTGAAATATAAAAATACAATTTGTTTACAAATTTTAATTTGAAATATGATGAGTGACATAAATGTCATAACGTTCCGTTCTGGGTGGCCAATTTATAAAAAGTAAATTACTTTGAACTGAAATACATCGGTAACCTTTTTACGTTTAAAATGCCTTTTCGTAAAGGAAATCATTATAATTTAGTTGCATTAGTATACATTGGGGACCAAAGATTGCATTTTTATGTTATAACGAATGGCTAATACTAAAAATTCCATGTTAAAAGAATCTTCAATAGCCACACGTCAACATTTATTTACCCTACTTCAATTAATGCAATCTTTGTGTGTGGTAAACATTTTGTATTTGTATACGAGCAAGCTGTCAAAAAGCGTGTTTTTATGAGATGTCAAACTGAGAAAAGCAGCATACGTCTGCTCCCATTGAGGGCCGGAGCCCATCTGCGGCAAGAAAACTACGGCGGCCGGTCAAATTTTCGGAATTTCCTTTGCATTGTTAAAAAAATCTCCACATTTTGCAAATGTTAAACACATACGACCTAGATAACATGTAGTTTTGTTACTATTCAAAAATTGAAGACCTTTCATAAAGTATTAACGTTGTAGTTTGCGTTTATTTCCTTTAGTAGAGCTAACTTTGGATTGAATTTTTATGAAGAAAACTATAAGTAATTGTGTTTCTGAAACACATGACATGTAGAGTGTATCCTTAAATATCATATATAGGAATTACAGAATTCAAGCTTTAGTAATAATAATACAGCAAGTGATCCAACCATCGCAATTATTCAGAAATTTGCTCGGTGCAGTCTTAAGCGGCGCTTAAAAAAAGACTTTACAACCTAAAACGCTTGATCTGCACAGCAAAAATACTAATCCCACATCAAATCAGTGTTTTTTGCTGCGCAGTCAGTTCTTTTTGATGTTCAGTTAAACATACCTCTTACTTAGGTTTCTTAGGGTTCTTACGTAGGTGAAATGGTACATCTAATTACTTATAAGTGTATTAACAAAATATTTGCCTTGTCTACAGGCGGCGCTATGGTGCTTTGTGGTGTATCTTCTGGGACACATGCCTACTATAGAAATGAGAGTCGACGAGTTGGAGCAAGCCGCACAAAAATACAGAAGTCCAGAGGTATAAATCATTTAAAAAATCATACAATATGCCAGATAGTTACGCCAAGTTAGAGGCCTTTGCGGGCGCCTTGAGAATTTCTAACAGTCAAATTGCCCACTCACTTGACAAAGCCTCCCAATACGGTCTCGTTCTCCTCGGGGTGGAAGATCAGATGGCAGTCGCTTCCGTAAAAACGAGTGTCTACGCCAAATCTTGTGATTAGGTAGCAGTGACGGCGCGTTCATACAACTCGATTCCCCACCGGCTTGCCTAATTTTCAGTCAGTTATTTTCCTACGGCTCATGAAGAATAACAAAGGCAAATTATTTCCGGCTTCCCTAAGAATATTTTTGACGCGCCGCCACTGTTAGATAGCAGACCCCAGGCATCCTTCAGGATGCAACTGTACTAAATAAACTTTTATCCGGGTTTGAACTTCGGTTTTGTGCCAACTCACCCCATTTTACGGTATTTAATGCAATTAATGCTCTTCATTTTGATATATGAATTAGTATCCTAACGTATTCACAAGCTGAGAAAAAAAATCAAATCCAATATCATCTCAACCCACCCAACAATGTCCGAAACTTACCCTAACTCACTTATTAATCCATATATGTTTCTTTGAAATTTTCCTATTTTTTTCTATTAAAACAAACTTAATTTTGCGGTTGGTTCGGAACCCTAAATGTGCGAAGTACGACACGCACTCAGCCGGTTCTTTCTGTTCCAGCCGGTACCAGCCTCCACACCTCGGCCCGAATACCCTAAGCCCAACATGAAACTAGGAAAGTGCTTCCACCTCGACCGCTCCCAGTGTCCGACGAAGGAACTGCGCTGTGACACAGTGGACCCAACCTCAGTGTTCTGTTGTGATGTGGACAGTTTTACGCTGAAAGAGGGGTTGACTGCTTACAGTAAGTCTCTTATCACCCGGGTACCAGACATAGCTTCAAAGATTTGCACATCTTTGAAGACTTGGCAAACACATATTGACGCAACCGGCCGTATGCTTTGCAAACATTTAAACGCTTTGATGTGTCCAAAAACCGACACCGCATGGCAAAGTGCAAATTTTTGTTCAAACTTTGAACACATTAGTCAAAGTTCCTTGCCATAAACGCCTTGCAATCAAACGTGTGTTCAAACATTTGAAGCTATGTCTAGCGCCGGCTTTACAGTAAGCTAAAGGCCCCAATGGTCGACACCTCAATGTCAATAGTTGACACTGACCAGCTGTCATAATGACATGTCGAGCACTGGGTCAAAACCTAAAATCACAGTATAACAATTTATGAAAGGAAAATGTTAATGTATGACAATAAATTGTGTCAAGTTCGTCAGGCTATTGAATAAATCATAAATTTAACTTAGTGATATTATATTATAAATGCAAAACTGTGTCTGATCTTCTATTACCTAGGTACTGTTTGGCGTTCCGTACCGAGATTTGCCTGATGAAACATTCTTCTTCTTTAACACTTTCACTGCCAGACTTAAACCATGAATTGTGTACTGTACTCCAGAAACCGATGTAGTGACCTGCCTGCAAATATTTTCTGAACTCAAATATACAGAGATATAAAGAGGGTTCCCATACCTAGTCAACATTTTAAGTTATAGAGGTGTAAAAGGCCTCTAAATATGAAAACGTAGTAAGGTAAAAGTACTAGTGCTCTGCTCTATGCTGGCACTAGTATTCGACATGGGTACTTTATGCACAGAATAAGTAATAGTACAAGTCAAAGTCATAGGTAAAGTTCGAACAACGAAGAGTGCAGCGTCGAGCAATGGTACTTTTACCTTAGGTATACGAAATAAAAATTTCACGTCAAAAAGGGTAACAATATTGTCAAGCATAGGTACCTATTATTGTTTTAGTTATTCCTCATAACTCTAACGTTCAGAAGTAGGTAACATAATATATAGATAGTCAGCGTATGTTGATTATCACGGAGCGCCACATGTTTGTTGTTGTCTCTGTTCATTACTAAACAGCCGATAAAGACAAAACCAATATTTGCCAGCTGTGGAAATCGAGCTAACTGGGTCATTATGTGGACAACCGCGCACTGGTTTGTTGTTTTGATAAAAACGTATGGGTCGTTGAGGTTTTCAGCCGTTATGTCACTTTAGTATTGTTACCTACTGTATTAAAACTGGCAACCGTACTGTCTTCTTGAAGATCTCACGGTTCGAAGAATAAATGCCGTACGATAAATAAATAACCTACTCTATTTGCCTGTGACATCTTAAAAAAGGTTTCTTTTTGTAAAATGCCTCTGAAATAAACCTCAATCTATAGTCAGCAAAGTTCACTTTTCAAAGAGCGACTTTTATTTGTTTACAGTTTTGAAAATAGTTCCATAACGTAACGTTACACGTCGACAAAGACCTCATTTAAATGCGGATATTTCTAGCATAAAAAGAATTAAATTCGTTCAGTTTTCAAACAATCGCGAATCTTTTAATTTAAAAAGTCTGTTATTAATCGAATGAGGTTATTTTATTAGCCGATCGTTGTGTGGTTAATGTTGTCGCAAATCCTATGGTTATGACGACAACGATGTTTGTAACATTGTCAACATAATAAAAAGAAGTGTTATTTTCTAATAAGAAATGTTAGAAAATAACACTTGAGGAAAATGGAATATATTCCATACACAATTGACCCACATCTGAGAAACTTTGCCAGACTTTAGGTACAACTGAATAAGTACCTATCGCAAGGAGGAAAACAACTCGTTATCGTAGTTTTGCTAAACAAACTGAAATCTCAGCCAACACAATAACGGAATATTGTACTCACATGGTTTCCATAACTCACCATTAGAATACTATTAGGCATACGGAACTCGTCGATTGTAATGATAGGTACTTACACTGCGATATGACAATACGTGAAAGCGAAATTTTACAGTTTAGTACCTAGGTAGGTACTACGAAAACAGTAAGTAATTTGAAGACGGTTCATGCACGGGTGTCCAGACTTATTTCGATTAGTTTGCGCTTCGGGCAACTTACAGATCTACACAACTAACGTATTTTGCATCCTACCTTTTACATTGGCGTATGTTTAATTTTCTGTTGAATTGTCGCGTGGTCGAAATGAGTCATTTTTTGTCCTGTTTGGTCTGCTTTGCGACCAGTAACATATAGTTTGAGATAACCGCCCTATGAAACTGGAAGGGCCCGCATAGGGGACGAAATGCTTCGTTATACGTGCTATGTAAAATAGTACACACTGCAAGAAAAATGGACACTGCTGTAATTTTCATGACTCAATTATTGTACAGTCACCAGCATTAATATCTGTCAAAACAAAAGCGGCATAAATATCTGACACGACTCTATTTTTAGGGCCGTAAGGACGTGTCAGATATTTATGGCGCCTTTGTTATGGCAAATATTGGTGCTGGTGACTGTACTATCAGCATCACAGGTATCTGACCATTGGTAGGTACGGGATACCTTATCTCATTGCAATAAGGTTCACGAATGGTCAGTTATAGTGTGACACCACCAGTAATAGACACTTTAAGCTGACAAACACCAGTACTAGACGCTTCAATCCTAATTCATAGATCATACGGTTTTAAATTGTTTATTCTATAGAAAATGAATGGCATCATTGGGCGTTGTCCATTACTGGTGATGTCATCCTTGCTGTGTGATGCTTACTTTAGGCACCTCATTTAACAACTGTCTTCCAGTGAAGCAGAATATCACAAACCTCCACGTGCTGAACGCCACCATCACAGAGCTGGACTTGTCCCAGGCCGTGTTCCGACGGCTGGCCTCCATGGCTCTCACCGACGGAAACATCGGACAGATTGTGGGTAAGTCCAGGACGAGTTGACTCTTCCAGTGAAGCAGAAACGAGAACACCACCTGCCCCAATCCGTATTCCGACGGCTGGCCTCCAATGGCTCTCACCGACGGGAACATCGGACAGATTGTGGGTAAGTCCAGAACCAGTTGACTCTTCCAGTGAAGCAGAACAGAGAACACCATCACCTGTCCCAGTCCCTGTTTCGACGGCTGGCGTCCATGGCTCTAAACGACGGAAACATCGGACAGATCGTGGGTAAGTCCAGAATGAATTGACTCTTCCAGTGAAGCAGAACAGAGAACACCACCTGCCCCAGTCCGTATTCCGACGGCTGGCCTCCATGGCTCTCACCGACGGAAACATCGGACAGATTGTGGGTAAGTCCAGGACGAGTTGACTCTTCCAGTGAAGCAGAAACGAGAACACCACCTGCCCCAATCCGTATTCCGACGGCTGGCCTCCAATGGCTCTCACCGACGGGAACATCGGACAGATTGTGGGTAAGTCCAGAACCAGTTGACTCTTCCAGTGAAGCAGAACAGAGAACACCACCTGTCCCAGTCCGTGTTTCGACGGCTGGCCTGGCCTCCATGGCTCTCACCGACGGAAACATCGGACAGATCGCGGGTAAGTCCAGGACGAGTTGACTCTTCCAGTGAAGCATAACAGAGAACACCATCACCTGTCCCAGTCCCTGTTTCGACGGCTGGCCTCCATGGCTCTAAACGACGGAAACATCGGACAGATCGTGGGTAAGTCCAGAATGAATTGACTCTTCCAGTGAAGCAGAACAGAGAACACCACCTGCCCCAGTCCGTATTCCGACGGCTGGCCTCCATGGCTCTCACCGACGGAAACATCGGACAGATTGTGGGTAAGTCCAGAACCAGTTAACCCTTCCAGTGAAGCAGAACAGAGAACACCACCTGCCCCAGTCCGTGTTCCGACGGCTGGCCCCCATGGCTTTCAACAACGGTTACATCGGACAGATCGTCGGTAAGTAGATACATCATTCTCGGACCTGTATGAAGAGCAGGAGGGCGGCAGTTCGCGAAGAATGGCGACGCATTGTAAAGCAGGCCACAAAATCACCGTGACGACTACGACCACTCTGTCTAAGAGTGTAGTGCCATAGAAGAAGATGAAGAGTTTATAACCGCTCAGTATTATACATAGGATGTGAGAGATTATCAGACCAGGGGGCCGATTTTTGAGTGTCGAACGCTCGACTTTTCACTCGAGATCTGTCAAAAAACTATGACGTTTTGACAGATGTCGAGTGAAAATTCGAGCGTTCGACACTCAAAAATCGCCCCCCAGGAATATTGGAAATATCCCGAAAACTGCTGGTAACGCTATGGGAAACTTTACCTATATTGCCGGCATGCATGGTAAACATCCCGTTGTTAATACTTAACAGACTAACATTAGGTAGGTAAGTAGTTCTAATGTAAATGACCATGATGTTAGCTTAAAATAGTAGATACATCTTCCCACACAAGACCACGTGTAAGCCAGTTTTGTGAGATAATAACCATAGATGTGCGGTATTTACTTAAGTAGGTAGGTGTCTATCTCACTATTATAATGTGATGTGAGATGAGACTATAATCGTTTGTTTAATCAGTGTCGATAAACATTTTTTTTCTTTATGCATGCATTAGTCCATGAGATAGAAGACGATATAAAAAACGGTGAGTGAATAAAATTTTTGTGTAAGTATTTAAGTTAAGCTTGCGAACCTATTGTACTTGTGTGTAAGGCGACTTCCTGATTTGTCGGTGCGGAGGCAGTACGATATGAGAAAAGTGTCAAATGTCAGTGTCAGCTGTCAGTCGACGCGATACCGTTTTTTACTACGCCCCTACATTTAAATGAGTGCTTCCTGACTGGCGCGGGATGCGCGGTAGCGGGACGATGCGAAGGTGGTACTGCTCCGTTTCTGCGCATGATATTACTGTTAGGAAAGCACTTCCAGTTTACTACGCTTCCAGACTCTTTATATCCTTTACTCTTTATATCCGTGTTACGTTGCTATGGTTTGTTGCTGTTATTATTTGGACCTAACAAATATATTTTCCTAAAGAAACAACATTTCGTTATTCCTTAATATGGTAGCAGAGCATTAATAGATTAACGGTTGTAAATTCGGTGCAATAGTGGACGGAAAACTCGAATATGCAAACGGCAAGCGTAAAAATCGAGATCGGCCGGCTCGACGGCCCCACTAACTGGCAAACATGGAGATACAAGGTAAAACTCTTACTTAAAAGTACTCCGGGTACGCTAGAAGCAGTCGAAGGCAAGTTAACTAAGCCAAAAGATCCAGGAGAAACGGGAAAATCTGAAGACATACAAAAGTATGAAAACGAAATTCAATTGTTTCAAAAATATGACAGTCAGGCGCTTCTTATTCTTACGACCAATATGACTGAAGAGACTTTACAAAAGGTAATGCGATGTGAAACGTCTTGTGATATGTGGAAAGAGCTTCATAGGCTTTATGATGGGGCAAAGGAAGACAGGAGTTACGATCTCTGTATGAAGTTCTTCCGCTACCAGAAAAGCGAAGAGCATGATATGGCCACTCATATTTCGACTCTCAAAACTGTTTGGTACGACTTGAACAATGAAATTGAAGGAAATGGTCTGCCTGAAATTTTATTGATATGTAAAATATTGGATACACTTCCGGGACAATATTTTAGTTTCAAATCAAGCTGGCTATTGATGAACAAAAGTGACCGAAATATAGAAAACTTGACCACACAAGTATGTGCTTACGAAAGATCGCTTCAACATAAGAATTTAGAAGAAGGCGGAAGTAGCAATGAACTACTTATGCTCAGAGGTGCGAAACAGTATGACAAGCAAGGGCAAAGCAAAAAGAAATGGAAGAAATGCAATTATTGTGGAGAAGGCTTTCATAAAGTCACATCATGCAAGAAGTGGATTGCGGATGGAAGACCTCCCAAACCTCCAAAGCAGTCTTCAAATATTAGGATGTTGACAGGCCTAGCTTTAACATGCGAGAGTAAGATTACAGACAAAGACTCATTTTACGTGGATAATGGTGCTACAAGCCATGTTACAAATAGAAGAGACATATTTCAGATCTTCGAAAACTTTGGTGAACCTCATAAAGTTATGACAGCTAATGGAGAGATAATTGAAGCCATCGGAAAAGGCTCTATTCAACTTGAAGCTGACATTAACGGCCACAAAGAGTTACTGGTCTTAACAAACGTATGGTACGTTCCAAGCATTGAAAGAAATCTATTTTCTGTGCTAGCCGCACAAGATACGCTAAAGAATAGCATCTTCGAGTCAACTGCTCAGACATGCACTATGAAGAATGATGGCAAAGTCATTTTAGTCGGAAATCGTGACAAGTACGGTGGTCTGTACAAACTTAACGTGAAAGTATTGATGCCTAAGCTTGAGATAAACCAACTAACGACGTCACAGAATCTTCAACTCTACCATGAACGCCTTGGACACCAGAACAAGAGACATGTAGCAAAACTGATACAAAACGAGCTTGGAGTAAAGCTAGACTCAAGTTCGGCTGATATCTGTGAAGGCTGCGTCTTCGGCAAAACCCATAGGCAGAAATTTGGAGAGAGACCAAGAGCAACTAAGCCTGGAGAGCTAATCAGCAGTGATGTATGCGGGCCTTTCCCTTACTCGATCTCAAAGTCCAGATACTATGTTCTGTTTAAAGATACTTACTCTAAATATCGTTGGATCTACTTTCTGAGACAAAAGTCTGAAGTTCACGCATGCTTGAAGGACTTTCTAGCTGAAGCCAAGACTTCCGGACACGTCGTGCAGGAGTTATTGAGCGACAATGGAGGCGAGTTCGATAACGAACAAGTACGCAACACTTTGAGACAACATGGCATTAAGCATAGATTTACCATGCCATATACTGCACAACAAAATGGTTCGTGTGAAAGAGAGAACCGTACGATCGTGGAGATGACAAGAGCTATAATGCACGCACATGACAAGATACCAGAAGGTTTATGGGCTGAGATATCCAAAGCTTCTGTTTATATACTGAACAGAACGGGACCTACTCCTGTTGAAGGAAGGTCTCCGCATGAGCTCTGGTACGGCAGAAAGCCAAGGATCAATCACCTGAGAGTCATTGGATGCGATTGCTTTGTACATATCCCAAAACAGAAGAAAACAAGTAAGATAGCGAAGAAAGCTGAGAAAGGAATACTTATCGGGTATGACGGTGACGAAGGATATCGAGTATTTGATGTAAAGGAACTAAAACTAATCAGATCCAGAGATGTTGTTTTTGATGAAATTCCTTTACTCGAGAAAAAGAAGATTGGCGTAACTTCACAATCATCTCAACCTGAAACAAGTACCTACGAGCTCCCATTGCCTATTACAGACTCTGAACCTATTCGCGAGGAGAGACACTCCCATCCACCTTCAGAGGCAAATGAAAGCGTTGAAGATAGTGTCAGATCCGATCAAGATGATTATGAATCATTGGAAGAAGATGAGACAGCTGATACAGAGCCTGCAGAACCTGCAGAGCCTACTGCTACACGACAGCTGCGTGATCGAAGCCAGATTAAACCTCCACAGCGGTTTAGCTTTGACCAGTTCGTTAGTGAGGCTGTATCTATTCCTGAACCGACTACATATCAAGACGTCATGCGAAGTCCTGAAAAAGATAAGTGGATAGAAGCGATGAATAATGAAATAAAATCTTTACAAGACAATCAGACATGGGAACTGACAAACCTACCTAAGAATAGAAAAGCACTACGCTGCAAATGGGTATTTAAGATCAAAAGAAACCCTGATGGTAATATTGATAAATACAAAGCGCGTTTAGTAGCTGTTGGATATACACAAAAGAAAGGAATCGACTATGACCAGACATTTAGTCCAGTAGCCAAAATGAGCACAATCCGAATCCTGTTGAGCATTGCTGCAAATGAGGGTTTAGTACTCAGACAGTTTGACGTCGCTACCGCCTTTCTATACGGTACTGTTAAAGAAGAAATCTTTATGCGACAGCCCGAAGGATACGATGACGAGACTGGTCGTGTATGCAGACTAAAACGGAGCCTATACGGATTGAAACAGGCACCTAAATGTTGGAATGAGTGTATCCATGATTTTCTTATGGAATCAGGTTTCATCAGGAGCGAAGCAGATCCCTGCGTCTATGTCAGAGAAAGAGGACAAAAGAAAATACTACTAGTACTCTATGTAGATGACGGATTATTGGCTGCATCAGACGAGAAAGAGGCTGATGACTTCATTCAAAATGAATTAAAAGGACGTTTTAAAATAACTACTAAAGCACCGTCCTATTTTCTTGGCCTGGAAATAGAACAACGCAAAGATTGTACTATTAGAGTTCACCAAACTGCTTATACTAAAAAGTTACTAGAAAAGTATGGAATGAGCAATTGTAAAGAGGTTGGAACACCCATTATAAAACCTGTGAAAGGGATGGAGGAACAAGAGAGTTCTGATCAATTGCAAGATTTTCCGTATCGGCAAGCTGTTGGGTCCTTATCCTATTTGATGGTTGGCACCAGACCAGACATTGCTTATGCAGTTGGGGTAGTGTCACGAAACCTAGATAAACCTAGCAAAAGTAATATACAGCAGGTGAAAAGGATATTCAGGTACCTGAAAGGAACAGTCGATACAGGACTCGAGTACAAGAAAGGCGAAAAGCGTCTTATCTGCTACAGTGACGCTGATCACGGTGGCGATGATGCGAGTGGATGCTCCACGAGTGGAATCGTGTGTCTGTATGCTGGCTCAGCAATATCCTGGCGAAGTTCGAAGCAAACCATGGTTTGCCTATCATCCACTGAAGCGGAGATAGTGGCGGCCAGTGAGGCTAGTCGTGAGATCGTTTGGTTACGTAGATTGTTCAAAGATCTTAAAACAAACCTTGACACACCTACTTTGCGCATCGATAATGAGTCTGCAATCAAGCTTGCTTACAACCCTCCGTACGAGCAGCACCGTAAGACCAAACACATCAAATTGAAGCACTTTTACGTGAGGCAATGTGTTTCGGAGAAGGACATAACCATTGAGCAAGTACCGACAGCAGATCAACTTGCTGACATCTTAACTAAGCCGGTTTACAAACCAAGATTGGTAAGACTCGGTGAAGAGTTCGGATTGAAAAAGAAGAGGGAATGTTAGGAAAGCACTTCCAGTTTACTACGCTTCCAGACTCTTTATATCCTTTACTCTTTATATCCGTGTTACGTTGCTATGGTTTGTTGCTGTTATTATTTGGACTTGACAAATATATTTTCCTAAAGAAAAAACATTTCGTTATTCCTTAATATGGTAGCAGAGCATTAATAGATTAACGGTTGTAAATTCGGTGCAATAGTGGACGGAAAACTCGAATATGCAAACGGCAAGCGTAAAAATCGAGATCGGCCGGCTCGACGGCCCCACTAACTGGCAAACATGGAGATACAAGGTAAAACTCTTACTTAAAAGTACTCCGGGTACGCTAGAAGCAGTCGAAGGCAAGTTAACTAAACCAAAAGATCCAGGAGAAACGGGAAAATCTGAAGACATACAAAAGTATGAAAACGAAATTCAATTGTTTCAAAAATATGACAGTCAGGCGCTTCTTATTCTTACGACCAATATGACTGAAGAGACTTTACAAAAGGTAATGCGATGTGAAACGTCTTGTGATATGTGGAAAGAGCTTCATAGGCTTTATGATGGGGCAAAGGAAGACAGGAGTTACGATCTCTGTATGAAGTTCTTCCGCTACCAGAAAAGCGAAGAGCATGATATGGCCACTCATATTTCGACTCTCAAAACTGTTTGGTACGACTTGAACAATGAAATTGAAGGAAATGATCTGCCTGAAATTTTATTGATATGTAAAATATTGGATACACTTCCGGAACAATATTTTAGTTTCAAATCAAGCTGGCTATTGATGAACAAAAGTGACCGAAATATAGAAAACTTGACCACACAAGTATGTGCTTACGAAAGATCTCTTCAACATAAGAATTTAGAAGAAGGCGGAAGTAGCAATGAACTACTTATGCTCAGAGGTGCGAAACAGTATGACAAGCAAGGGCAAAGCAAAAAGAAATGGAAGAAATGCAATTATTGTGGAGAAGGCTTTCATAAAGTCACATCATGCAAGAAGTGGATTGCGGACGGTAGACCTCCCAAACCTCCGAAGCAGTCTTCAAATATTGGGATGTTGACAGGCCTAGCTTTAACATGCGAGAGTAAGATTACAGACAAAGACTCATTTTACGTGGATAATGGTGCTACAAGCCATGTTACAAATAGAAGAGACATATTCCAGATCTTCGAAAACTTTGGTGAACCTCATAAAGTTATGACAGCTAATGGAGAAATAATTGAAGCCATCGGAAAAGGCTCTATTCAACTTGAAGCTGACATTAACGGCCACAAAGAGTTACTGGTCTTAACAAACGTATGGTACGTTCCAAGCATTGAAAGAAATCTATTTTCTGTGCTAGCCGCACAAGATACGCTAAAGAATAGCATCTTCGAGTCAACTGCTCAGACATGCACTATGAAGAATGATGGCAAAGTCATTTTAGTCGGAAATCGTGACAAGTACGGTGGTCTGTACAAACTTAACGTGAAAGTATTGATGCCTAAGCTTGAGATAAACCAACTAACGACGTCACAGAATCTTCAACTCTACCATGAACGCCTTGGACACCAGAACAAGAGACATGTAGCAAAACTGATACAAAACGAGCTTGGAGTAAAGCTAGACTCAAGTTCGGCTGATATCTGTGAAGGCTGCGTCTTCGGCAAAACCCATAGGCAGAAATTTGGAGAGAGACCAAGAGCAACTAAGCCTGGAGAGCTAATCAGCAGTGATGTATGCGGGCCTTTCCCTTACTCGATCTCAAAGTCCAGATACTATGTTCTGTTTAAAGATACTTACTCTAAATATCGTTGGATCTACTTTCTGAGACAAAAGTCTGAAGTTCACGCATGCTTGAAGGACTTTCTAGCTGAAGCCAAGACTTCCGGACACGTCGTGCAGGAGTTATTGAGCGACAATAGAGGCGAGTTCGATAACGAACAAGTACGCAATACTTTGAGACAACATGGCATTAAACATAGATTTACCATGCCATATACTGCACAACAAAATGGTTCGTGTGAAAGAGAGAACCGTACGATCGTGGAGATGACAAGAGCTATAATGCACGCACATGACAAGATACCAGAAGGTTTATGGGCTGAGATATCCAAAGCTTCTGTTTACATACTGAACAGAACGGGACCTACTCCTGTTGAAGGAAGGTCTCCGCATGAGCTCTGGTACGGCAGAAAGCCAAGGATCAATCACCTGAGAGTCATTGGATGCGATTGCTTTGTACATATCCCAAAACAGAAGAAAACAAGTAAGATAGCGAAGAAAGCTGAGAAAGGAATACTTATCGGGTACGACGGTGACGAAGGATATCGAGTATTTGATGTAAAGGAACTAAAACTAATCAGATCCAGAGATGTTGTTTTTGATGAAATTCCTTTACTCGAGAAAAAGAAGACTGACGTAACTTCACAATCATCTACACCTGAAACAAGTACCTACGAGCTCCCATTGCCTCTTACAGACTCTGAACCTATTCGCGAGGAGAGACACTCCCGTCCACCTTCAGAGGCAAATGAAAGCGTCGAAGATAGTATCAGATCCGATCAAGAGGATTATGAATCATTGGAAGAAGATGAGACAGCTGATACAGAGCCTGCAGAACCTGCAGAGCCTACTGCTACACGACAGCTGCGTGATCGAAGCCAGATTAAACCTCCACAGCGGTTTAGCTTTGACCAGTTCGTTAGTGAGGCTGTATCTATTCCTGAACCGACTACATATCAAGACGTCATGCGAAGTCCTGAAAAAGAAAAGTGGATAGAAGCGATGAATAAAGAAATAAAATCTTTACAAGATAATCAGACATGGGAACTGACAAACCTACCTAAGAATAGAAAAGCACTACGCTGCAAATGGGTATTTAAGATCAAAAGAAACCCTGATGGTACTATTGATAAATACAAAGCGCGTTTAGTAGCTGTTGGATATACACAAAAGAAAGGAATCGACTATGACCAGACATTTAGTCCAGTAGCCAAAATGAGCACAATCCGAATCCTGTTGAGCATTGCTGCAAATGAGGGTTTAGTACTCAGACAGTTTGACGTCGCTACCGCCTTTCTATATGGTACTGTTAAAGAAGAAATCTTTATGCGACAGCCCGAAGGATACGATGACGAGACTGGTCGTGTATGCAGACTAAAACGGAGCTTATATGGATTGAAACAGGCACCTAAATGTTGGAACGAGTGTATCCATGATTTTCTTATGGAATCAGGTTTCATCAGGAGCGAAGCAGATCCCTGCGTCTATGTCAGAGAAAGAGGACAAAAGAAAATATTACTTGCACTATATGTAGATGACGGATTATTGGCCGCGTCAGACGAGAAAGAGGCTGATGACTTCATTCAAAATGAATTAAAAGGACGTTTTAAAATTACAACGAAAGCACCGTCCTATTTTCTTGGCCTGGAAATAGAACAACGCAAAGATTGTACTATTAGAGTCCACCAAACTGCTTATACTAAAAAGTTACTAGAAAAGTACGGAATGAGCAATTGTAAAGAGGTTGGAACACCCATAATAAAACCTGTGAAAGGGATGGAGGAACAAGAGAGTTCTGATCAATTGCAAGATTTTCCGTATCGCCAAGCTGTTGGGTCCTTATCCTATTTGATGGTTGGCACCAGACCAGACATTGCTTATGCAGTTGGGGTAGTGTCACGAAACCTAGATAAACCTAGCAAAAGTAATATACAACAGGTGAAAAGGATATTCAGGTACCTGAAAGGAACAGTCGATACAGGACTCGAGTACAAGAAAGGCGAAAAGCGTCTTATCTGCTACAGTGACGCTGATCACGGTGGCGATGATGCGAGTGGATGCTCCACGAGTGGGATCGTGTGTCTGTATGCTGGCTCAGCAATATCCTGGCGAAGTTCGAAGCAAACCATGGTTTGCCTATCATCCACTGAAGCGGAGATAGTGGCGGCCAGTGAGGCTAGTCGTGAGATCGTTTGGTTACGTAGATTGTTCAAAGATCTGAAAACAAACCTTGACACACCTACGTTGCGCATTGACAATGAGTCTGTAATCTTACTCTTACTGCGCAAACGTAATACTGACAGTATTATGTCAAGTGAGAATCTTTGCGACGTCAGTAAGTTTACGTCAAAGAAGAAAATGTCACATATCGATCCCGCCCCGCCAAGTCAGGAAGTCGCCTAAAACTAAATGTGAGTATGATTGATAGTCTAGATCGGTTTCACTACATTGCGTGGTTTGATAGATCGACTGTAGTCATTATACCGCGGTAACACGCAATCTAATGGAACTCGATCGCCTCATCCGACTGACTTAAACATAAAGTAACTTACTTAAACCTCGGGTGATCGATATCGTCATACTCGTAGGTATTTCACTAATAGCCAATACTACATAATGTATGGAAATGCCAGGTGGCAGGAATTGACTTCTCATCTTGTGGAGACTATAAGTATGAATCGTGTTTTCACTTTTAACAGACTGGAGGAAAATAGTTCAAGATTAGTATGAATCCGTTTTTCATATTTTATGTAAATTCCTTTAAAATAGCATAATTAAGTAAATAAGTTAATTTAATCGTTTTCCAAGTAACTATTTTCGTAAGTTCTGTTTATTGGTGACGCAATTTTTTTTACCGTTGTTAAATATAACGTATTTCAGACCCTTCTTATTTTACATTAGTTATCTTATTACAGGTCAGTTCCCAAAATACTCATCTATCGCCTGCCTCAACATATCCAACAACAACCTGACGACCGCCAAGCTGCCGACCAACATGCGTCCCTTCGCGTATCTCTTCAACCTCACCGTGTTGGACGCGTCAGCTAACAACTTGACTGAGTTTCCGCTCAGTCTTGTGCAGAGTAATCGGAAGATTTCCATAGATATGTCAGGTGAGCTTGAATCAGTCTTAAGCCCGTGCCAGACGGTCGAAAAGAAGCCCCAAAACCGGGTGACCTTGGTCCGCACGGACCGCGCAGACAGTGTTTCCAGCAAGATTTCCTTTGAAAACCGGTCTTTGCGGATCAATTTCGCTTCGTCCTAGGGACCTGTCGGCGATGGTCTGGATCACGCTCTACTTAGAGAAGTAGGGCTCAGCGGAAAGTCATCTCGCTCTTATTTGGAGCAACCTAACTGGGGAAGTATCTCCGCATTACATAAGGCTACTGACACAATAACACTGTCCGTAAGCTATGGTGTCTGCTTACCGTCAGGCAGGCCGTTTGCTTGTGTGACACCATAAAGTAATGAACGATAATAGACCGCAGTTTGCTTGTTCTTGAAGCGATGAACTCTTGTGATAGCACTTTTGCAAGCGATAGTCCGACAGATTATTGGCGTTCTCTCTAGATAAGCGTCAACGGTCCAATAAGTCCGATATCGTGGATAACGCTTGGTACTTTATTTGGATAGGAAGTTAACTTAATGTAAACAAACAAAACCACGTGGCTTGCTCACGCAGCCAGGTATTGTGTAATTCTGCGTGACACGATACGATAGGCTAGTTTGATTGGCGGATTTATTTAGTTAGGGTGACACCACCAATTATGGACACTTAAGCACAAGCACATATAATGGACACTTCAACCCTTATTCAAAGATCATACGGTTTCAAATTGATTGTTCTATAAAAAATGAATGACTTATTTTCTTTTACTTATGTAAAGTAGAAAGAGTTCATGTAGAAAGAAGAAGAAGAAGAAGAAAAAATATTTATTGTCACACAACAACAAATTAGGTACATGTATTAATACAGTATATGTACAACATTGGACCTTGTCAATTACTGGTGGTGTCACCCTAATCTTTTTTTACAAAAGAAAAACCTTATAGTGCAAGACGGACTTAATGTCATAAATTATTTTCAGCCAGTTCCAGCCAGCCTTAAGGTAAATTAGAGAAATTGTGAACGGTGCAACTTTGGAGAAAAACTTTAATAGGTCGCATTGGTCAAGTCACGTGGTTTCATCTGTTTACATTTGGTTGAATTGAAAACCAAGCCAAGAAACAAAACAGCAACATGTAGGTAGAGAGGTAGACAACAGGCGGTCTTATCGATAAAGAGCGATCTCTGTCAGACAACCTTTGGGATCTCAGGATGTTCCCATAGTAACAATGGTTCAGAATCATGGATAGACTCCGATTTGTATCGCATCTTATAAATCACTTAACGTACGTACGTATCACTTACCACTTATAGGTACCATAGGTTCGGATGATGATGACTCATCATCATCAAACTTAAGAGCTACGCTCTTGTCAGTTGTTCTTCAGTAGTAAGTACTTCAGAGTTCTCTGCCAGTCTTTTGCACTCCTGATACGTCGCGGCACCAATTTTCTCCTTCTCTTGGTTGCAGTATGTCAGTCTGGGTCTAGCCCATTCTTCCTTCAATTTTGCCAGATAATAATTATATTAAAAACCTCATCATCTCCAGGGAACAACCACATGCCGTGCAAGGAATTCCAACCGGCCATGGACAGCAACAACTCGCTGGCGACGTTCATCAACTACAACAACACGTACTGCGCGCGGGACCTGCGCTTCAACGAGCAGCAGTGGTGGAAGGAGAAGCAGATCGTGCCTATCGAACACCTCAAGATACAGAAAGAGGTGAGACTAGACCTTATCTATCGAACCCGTAGATTCCCGACGACACAATCTCATCATCATCATCATATCAGCCGAAAGACGTCCACTGCTGGACATAGGCTTCCCCCAAAGAGTGCCACAATGACCGGTCCTGGAAACGCCCGTCACCGCACATCCACCCGGTGCCACATAGAACAGTTGGATGGTGCAGCGTTCAACGTTATACCGCATCGCCATGTAATACGGTACTTGCTGACTTCGAGCTGAATTCGCGTCGTTGTTAACGCGCGTTATGCGAACGCTGCTCTGCGCTGATGTAATGCGAATTTATGAAGGTTGCTGCTTGTACTCTCATCTATTCTTCTCTTCTTCTTTGGTGTTACATTCTTGGACAGAGTGGTCGTAGTCGTGGTGTAGGTACTTTCATATAGCTTGGTTAAGGTTGTAGTCCACGAGGAACAAGGATTCCGGCAAAGGGTTCCACAGCTTGGCTGATCACACAATAAAAGTGGAAGCGAAGCCGTAAATTGGTGTCGCCTTGCATATCCTTGCTCGTCCGATGGTTGAAAGCGAGGACTTAAGCTAGGCGTCCACAGTTCCGCATCGCAAGCATTGTACGCATCGCACGCAACGGTCTTAGTAAGTATTCCTTGTAGAGTCTGGCTAACCAAAATTTACTGACAGATATTTACATGCTGTATCACTAATTGTCTATGATTGTTTAAATGTCTGTTGTCAACACGTTGTCAATTTATGTCAATCATTCAAATTGGTCGCGGTTTATAAGGGGTTTATTGTGTTTATTTTAAATAATATTAATAATTACTATACCGATTGAGGTCCGCGAACTTTTATTTAAGCCCGTAAATAATTACGACAATGTGCGAAGTGGACGTGAAGCGTTGTATAATGAAAAACTGCAATGTTTACAAGATGTAAACAATGTAGTAGGTTGGTGCCCTATTAATATTTTGATACTTTCAGTACTAGTTTTTGTTATACAACGACGGTGGTAAACAAGCGTACGGTCCACCTGATGGTAAACGGACACCCCAGCCTATAGACGCTCGCAACTCCAAAGAAGGCACGTTCGCATTTTTAATATATACCCTATATAAAATTTGACGATTTACTGTGTTGACAGCAGAAGGGACAAATTTAGGTCCCACGCTCTCAACACAGTGCAACCCGGCAGCTCTGGCAACCTTGCCCACCTCTAGAAACACAACACTACTTACAATTACCTGACCTAACTAAGAACTAGACGTGTCATAAATCCTAGTTTTTCAATTTCAAGTATGGTCCTACTTTTTAAAATTTAAAAAAATACTCTTTTGCCATTTGGCCCCATCGGAAAAGTATGGCATGGTGATTTTCGTGAATGGCTTGACGATGAACGATAGCCGTGAAAAAAAAAAATTAGCCGGGTACAATTGGTTTTTTCTTTTTGTTTTTTTTTATTGACTTGTTTTTACTAGGTCTTATTTACACTACAAATTCATTTTTCCGCCTTGTTCAAATGGTATATGATGAGAAAGTGTAAATATATGTTTTTGTCGTTGACTGTACTCCACATAGTGATAGAAATTATGTGAGCTGATTTTGAGTGCACATCAACCTACTTTTAACATGTTTCACTATAGGTACCTTAACTACGTGTGCACAGAAAATCAAAAATATTTTCTAGTATCAAAACTATACTTCCTACTACACAAAGTGTGACCATCCCAAGATTTTTTGAATTTCCCGCCAAAATTGTGTGTAATATTTCATTAGCCAGACTCTATAGAAAGTCGCACAAGTGCGTCTACTGGGGGCCAATTTTTGAGTGTCGAACGCTCGACTTTTCACTCCAGATCTGTCAAAAAACTATGATGTTTTGAAAGATGTCAAGTGAAAAGTCGAGCGTTCGACACTCAAAAATCGGCCCCCTGATCCGCAACTCCGTACGGTGCGGATCAGTTCAAATATTGCGTGTAATGCGTACGATGCGTGTGATGCGGAACTGTGGACACCTAGCTTAAGTCCTCGCTTTCTACTATCGGACGAGCAGAGATACGGCAAGGGATACTTTTAGTTTGAGAACAGCGGGAGATTTGCCGGAATCCTTGTTCCTCGTGTAGCTGTAATCTAATGTTAAGCATCAAATGTCCAGCTGACCAAAATCTGCCGCAACATCAAGCCTCTGGGAGCGAACTGCACGTGCTTCCTGGACCGGCTGGAGCTCATGCACCTGGAGTACATGGTGACGGTGGACTGCGCGCAGCGCGGCCTCAAGGAGATGCCGACGGACCTGCCTCCGAACACATGGAAACTCAACGTGTCGTACAATAATGTGAGTATTTACTTAAGCATCAAATGTTCAGTCCTATCTTCATGTATGCCTGCGAAGTCTGGACACTAACTTAAATAGAAGAAAATCAACTCCTGGTAACTGAAAGAAAGGTTTTACTGAAGATCCTGGGACCTGTCAAGAAAGATGACTCTTGGAGGATTAGGAAAAATGCCGAGATCGAGGAATTGGTGGCTGAACCTAGTGAACCTAATATCATCAACGACACCCCACTCGATGGGATAGATCGTAATTTTTTTCGCACCCCCCTTTTGTTATATGCTAGCCCACTTTAAAAAAATGAAATATGTTTTTTGATTGTTTGTATGGCTTTGGACCAATAAGATTCTTATACTGTTAAAATTTGAAGACCAAAGCTCCAACCATTTGGTTTTTCAGGGGGCTCTTCCATACATGAGATGCGAAAAAAAATTGTTTCACAAAGGTTTAAAGCTCGAAACGCACTGACAGCGGTAGCGGGGCGGGGTGTCGCGGTGCGGAGGCGGTACCGGTTGTAATATTCGACCTAATATGAAAGGGTCCGCACAGAAAACCGGCCGGGAAAAAAGCGTTCTGTGCGGACCCTTTCATATTAGTTCGAATATTACAACCGGTACCGCCTCCGCACCGCGCCGCCACCGCTGTCAGTGCGTTTCCAGCTTTACAGTTACGGTTATGCGGTTAAAGCTAGATAAATAATAAATAAATAAATAAATAAATATTTGTGGACAATCTTACACAAATCAACCTAGTCCCAAACTAAGCAAAGCTTGTACTATGGGTACTAAGCGACGATATACATACTTATATAGATAAATAAATACTTAAATACATAGAAAACATCCAAGACCCAAGAACAAATATTCGTGCTCATCACACAAATAAATGCCCCGGCCGGGATTCGAACCCGGGACCTCCAGCTTCGTAGGCAGTACTTTAGTATAT
Organism: Cenopis cana; assembly: GCA_951800055.1. NCBI lineage: Eukaryota > Metazoa > Arthropoda > Insecta > Lepidoptera > Tortricidae > Cenopis > Cenopis cana. The sequence continues at coordinate 18,145,839 of OX637485.1, read as the reverse complement.
ATATTGTAGTCTTTGGTAGGCAGGGTCACTACCAAAGACTACAATATATATACTAAAGTGTCACTACCAACTAGGGAATGCAAACCGGTTAACCGGTTAACCGAAAAACCGGTTAACCGGAACTTTTTGAGCTCGGTTAAAAACCGGTTTTTTACACCACTAACCGGTTTTTAACCGAAATTGTATTTAGTATAAAAAACAACTTCATGGGGAGATTAGAGCGTTCTTTCACCTCCAAATCACGTTATTTAAGGATGGTGGCCATGTTAGGATGTACGTTTAAAGAAGTTAGTTTCTTTTTCTTACGACTGTGGATAGTGCACATGAATATCATATGTTAAAATGTTGTTAGTTTCCCATATCCCCACTTAATTTGAGTCTGCCGCGTCAAAAGCGCAGAAAGGGTTTATGGCCGGGTAAGCCCTATTGTTTTACTTGGATAGTTTTGCTACCTGCTACTACCCTGTAGTAACGTATTTAATCAGTCTTATTATTTACAGGCACAGCCTGGAGTTTTTGTCAGGCTTTTGAGAAATATGTTATTTTTAATTATGTTGATTATTTATAGTATAGTAATCATTATTACTTTTTATATAACAATTTGTAAAGAGATTTCTTCTCAAATGGCGGATGGGAAGTTTGATTTTAGAAGGCCAATAAGATGATCAAACATTCTTAAATCTAGCTTTAACACTTACCAATTTTTTGATGACATGTGAATAACTTGTTCAACTTATAACCGTTATGCATGCATAGCCCGAAATTGATCAAACATTGCCCTTTTTTATACCAGAATGTTTCATAATTTTATTTGTCACTTGTCGATTTCTTTTGAAGTTTATAAAGATGATGATAAAAACCAAATTCGATTTATTTATTAGCTTACTTATACCTATTCACATCACTAGAAACATGCCCGGATCACCAATAGAACCCAGAAATAATAAATTTATAGTCCGATACTTCGATTTCAGGTAGTTTGTAAAAAACCGGTAAAAAACCGGTTAACCGGTTTTTGTCCAGTCAAAACGGTTAATAACCGGTTTTTGATTTACACCGGTTTTTGCATTCTCTACTACCAACTAAGCTAAATCGGTCGTCAACAGATCAGTATGACACGCACTATAGTCGGTGCCATCGTCAACTTTAAGTGATTTCTTTGGATGGTATAGGTACCGGGGCCTCACAAAGGGCGGTGATGCTGATGAGGTCATTTTCCTTCCAGATAGCCAGTCTAGAAGCGGTCGGCGACGACCCGTCGTACGAACATCTGAAGCAGCTCATAGCGGACAACAACGACATTGACAACATCGGGCCGCTAGAGGGCACCAAGTTCGCTGACAACTTCATGCTGTTCTCTATCAGGCACAACAAGCTGAAGAATGTGAGTCTTACTACGAAGAGTTAAGGTTCATTTTAGATTGAAAATAGTGTGTGTGGATTTAAGTACTAGATCATCTTAACCCGTCCTCTCCCGGCCTAAGCCGTCCCAAAATTTGGCGTAGGCACTAGTTTTTACGGAAGCGACTGCCATCTGACTTTCCAACTCAAAGGGAAACTAGACCTTATTGGGATTAGGCTTGTGAAGTGAGTGGGCATCTTGACTGTTACAAGTTCCCAAGCCGCTTGAAGGCCTCTAACTTGGCTTTGCGCCGGATGTCAATGGGCGCCAAGCGCGGGATGTCAAGGGGTGCCAAAATGCCAACGTCGATAAAATTCAAACCAAAGGGCGCCCAAAGACCATCTCGCAACACTCGGATCTAGGGCTAGGGCCGGCGCTGGTACCATCCACAATATACATGGTAAAGTAATGAATTGTTGATGTATTACAGATCCACACATACATGCTGTCGAACATGTTCGAGACGACGACCGAGTACAACACCTTCCTTATCGGCGGGAACTACATACATTGTGACTGCAACACTGAAAAAGTGCTCAAGGTATGTATATTTTAGACAAATTTGAATCAGGCTAGTTAAACATTAGAGTTGAATTTGGCTTGTCTTAAATATGGTTCACACAAGGGCTTGACACGCTTTGATAGAAAAAGATAGCCTTATTGCGATTCCTATAAGAGGAAATAGAAAAAAGGTGCCAATGTTTGTCTTTTTTTCATGGGCGGGTTATATGCACAGGCATACTTCCATAAGCAAGATATTGCACATGCGAACCGGCCAAATTGCGTAGTATAAATGAATATTCTATCTCTTACGTAAATGGGACCAGGGCCCTATTTCACCAACTCGACAATTGTCATCTGAAAATGACAATTCCTAGTACACTACTGAGTCGTCACGTAAAAATGGTCGTTGGATAGCATCGATACTTACCGGCCCGGCAATGTAAACCGAATTGTCATTATAAGGTGACAATTGTCAAGTTTTGAAATAGGGGCGTGACATCCTTATGTGTTATGTGTTGTGTGTTTGTATTGAGTCCTTAATCAACCGACAATAAAAGACAAGCCTTTCATTCATGCTTTGTTTAAGGGCCTGCTCTCCTATAAACGCCATCGGCCTCGTACAGTCAAGGGCACCAATATGTATACACTTTTTCACCTTATTCAATTGAAATAAGGTCCTAAAATGTATACATATTTATGCCCTTGACTGTACAGCGTCACGCCGTACGCTACGTCACAATGCTAAATGCTTACTATAGAAATGTACTGTTAGGCCCTGACAGACCTGAGAGAACATAACAGTACATCTCTACAGGATGATTTCTGGGTCATGAGCAGGAATGAGGTAGATAATCAGGCCCATGAAAATGAACAACTTTCCCCAAGAAACCATGGGCCGAAATAATAAAATTAGAAATCAACTTTCATACAAAGTGGCTGGTCACGTCGTGACTAATTGACTATGTGAAGTAGGTTTTTATGTCTTCAGATTTCGACCTATATTCCTAGGTGAAAGTTGTTGAGTTTCATGGGCCTGATTATCGATCTGATTCCTGCTCACGTCTCCTGAATCACCCTGTATAGTAAGCTGTAAGCGGCCGATGGCGTTTATAGGAGACCAAAGGCCTAACTGATACTTATTTCATTTCCTTCTTCTTCTTATTCTGCCATGCCCTAGCGGGCGTCGGTGGCCAGCCTTGCAAAGTCCTTCCTGTTCTTGGCCAGTCTAGCGAGCGTGGCCGCGTCCTTAATGCCTGTCCATTTTTTGATGTTGTCGAGCCAGTTCATCCTCCTCCTTCCCCTTCCCCGTTTACCCTCTATTTTTCCTTCTAATATGATTCTCAGAAGATTGTACTTTTCATTTCTGTGTAGATGTCCGAAATAGGCTATCTTTCTCCGTTTGACTGTGGCTAGTATCTCCTTTTTCTTCTTCATTCTTTTGAGGATCTCTAAGTTTGTTACTTTTGCCGTCCAAGAAACTTTCAGCATACGTCTGTACAGCCACATTTCGAACGCCTCAATTTTGTCTTCCATTGATTTATTCAGCGTCCATGTTTCAACACCATAGTAAAGTATCGATAGTACATAACATTTTACTAATCTCCATCTTAGTTTTAAGTTAATGTCTTTATTGGTGTATAATTTTTGCGTTTTTATGAAAACACTACGGGCTATTTCTATTCTAACTCTAATTTCCTGTTCTGGATCCCAGTTTTCATTCAGCCAGCAGCCCAGGTACCTGTATTTTGAAACCCTTTCTATTTGTTTGCCATCGATAAGTAGATTGCTTGTTGGTGGATTTGATTTACTTATTACCATCACCTTCGTTTTATTGACGTTCATTTTAAGGTTGTATTGTTTTACCTTGGTGTTTAAGCGATCCATTAGCTGTTGTAGTTCTTCTATACTGTTAGCTAGAATTACAGTGTCGTCTGCATACCTTATGTTGTTGATGTATCTGCCGTTACACTTTATGCCCAACTCAACACCGTCCAATGCTTCTACAAATATGCCTTCTGAGTACAGATTAAATAGATTTGGAGATAATATGCAGCCTTGACGTACCCCTTTTAGTATTTTCAGGTCTTTTGTCGCAGATTGTCCGAACTTGATATGTGCCGTTTGGTCCCAGTATAGATTCATGATCATTCTTAGGTCTTTGCTGTCGACATCTGTACGATTTATAACTTCGACCAGTTGTTCATGGTTAACAGTATCGAAAGCTTTCTCGAAGTCTATAAAGCACGCGTATACGTCTTTTTGATGTTCTAAGCAGTTTTGCACTAGTACCTGGACTGCCGTCAGAGCTTCTCTGGTTCCAAGTCCATTTCTAAACCCAAATTGGGTTTCACTAATGTTAAAATCAATTTTGTTGTACATTCTGCTGTGTAATATTTTCAGGAAAATTTTTAGGACCTGGCTCATAAGACTTATGAGTCGGTAATCGTTGCAGGTTTTAGCATTGGGTTTTTTGGGGATTGGTAAGAAGGACGATTTTAGCCAGTCGTTAGGTATTTTGCCAGTATTATAAATGTTATTAAATAATTTTACCAGCACGTTTATTCCAAAATCGTCGAATAATTTGACTAATTCTACATGTACACCATCTGGGCCTACAGCTTTTCCGGATTTCATGCTACTAATTGCTCTTTCTACCTCGTTATAAATGATAGGTGGTCCTTCTAAGTAGTTATTATTTATGCTAGGGGGGGTATCAGTTCTGTTATCATAAAAAAGTGTTGATATATAGACTTCCCACTCCTCTTTTTGTTCGTCTATTTCAATCAAGAGCTCATTTTTATTGTTAAACAGCTTTTCTGTGGTCTTGGTTTTTCCTGTGTTTGTAAACTCTTTAACCTTTTTATGTAAATTGAAGCTATCATGCTTAAGGTCTAATTCTTCTATTTCCGAGCATTTAGATTCCAACCACTTGTCTCTTTCAGTGCGGATATTAGTTCTGATTTCATTATCTATCGCATTATATTTTAAGTTGTCTACCTCTTTATATTGTCTTCTTTCTTCCATTTTTATAAGTATGTCTTTGGTAATCCAGGGCTTTTTAGTTTCTTTTTTCGAATAACCTAACTCTTCTTTACAAGTATCGAGTATAGTGACTTTTATTTTATCCCAGATCTCTTCGTTGTTAATGATGTTATTATTGTCTAAATCTGTGTCTTCAAAATTTCATTTCCAGCCATGGCTAATCGAAGTTTCCAAAACGATACAAGACTACAAAGAACTCTGGTGCGAAGACAGCATGGGTCCCGTGGTGGAACTAAAGGAGTTCCAAGTCTGCCACACACCGCGCGACTGGACCGACTACATCTACTACATCATCACTTTGGAAGTACTGGTTCTAGTGCTTCTCATCAGCAAAGTATCGTACGATTATTGGATCTTCAAGACAGCAGGCTATTTGCCATGGCCGGCGAATAAGATGCCAAGGCTGCCCTGTGATTGGCTGTGTGAGTGATGCTGGTCTGTGATTGGTGGATTTTTTTTGTTAGAGCGTTGTGATTGGTGGATTTTTTAAACAATGATTGTGGTTGGTGAAGTGCTTTTGAAATGACAAAGGCTGAACATTGAGGTGGTGAAGATTATTTTTCGAATCATGGAATTATTTTTATGCCAGTTGCTGCTAGCTATACCTTTGTCTCTTTTGTATGTATAGACAGTTTGAATTGGTTGGAAAGAGATGAATCATGCAACTAGCTTAGCACTGGTCAGAGATCTATATTTAGATGTGTATATATTGGTGTTGAATTTGTAAATTATGTGTTGTTGAGTTGATATAGTTGTAATGTAATGTTGAAAACTTTGCGTATAATTTTTAATTAAGTGTACAAAAGCCATAAGAAAAATGTGGAAATTAAAATGTACTTGTTGTGCTGTATATTCGAAACCGAAATGATGTTAAACTGGCTTAATTGTATTAGGTCATAATGAACTTTATTGCCATGTAATATGATTTATTCTTGTATATGTAGTAATGTAACTTAGGCTATAACTTAATATCTAATGCCTATGAGTCTTGTGTGCCTAGCAACAGGGCGTACGTATTTTATAGTATAAGTAGTTCGTACAAAACTGTAAGGCCAACTTGACGCAAGCCAAAATCTACCTTACAGTCAGATCCTATAGTAGTTTTTTGCTTACGTTCGTTTGACAGAATTTAGCCTTAGAGTTTTGTACAAACTATACAATCAGCCTAAGTTAAGTAGGTACCTAACATGATCACTTTTATGTAGAACATATAGCATTCGTCCCTTACTGGCAGGTATGTAAGTGCGAGAGGGACGAACATGCTACTTAGTCTGTAAAAATGGCTTAAAGCTAAGTGAAGCATTAAATGTAGGTATACAGAGTAAAGCGTACTACACACTGCAGCGGTCTGCGGTGGCGGTCAGTTATATACTATGAAACTCTTAACAATCATTCAGACACTAGCGGTCTTGATTGCCATACTGTCAACTGGCCGCCACCGCTGCCCGCTGCCGTGTGTGATAGCTATAAGGCAGAATATTTTAACATGGTGCCTTTAGGTTAGTTTACAGGAAATACTTCTAGGCTGTATGTTTCTCAGTTGAATACATTGTTATTTGTAAAATTTTCTTGAGGAGCTCACTAAAATCTGCCGCTATTAAAAACTTCGTATTGTTGTATTACAGTACTTTTATCTCACGAGCCACCAGTGGCGGAGCGTCCATAAAACTCGATTCCCACCGGCTTGCCTTATTTTCAGCCAGTCCAGTTCTTTTACTACAGCTCATGGAGAATAATGTAAATTTTGTAATATTTGTAATAGATAATTAATATTTTGACATGAAAAATGTGTTAAATTCTTATTGATACATTTCTTAAATTGTAAATTAATATTTTCTAATGAAAAATCTATCATATGCTTATATTGTCAGACTTTTTTAAATTGTACATTAACATTATGACATGTGAAAGTGCCCTTGTGGCCTATTTGCAGATTAAATGTTTGAATTTGAATTTGAATTTTTGAATAAAGAAAGAAAGAAAGAAAGAAAGAATAAAGAAAGAATATTTATTTGCATAAACATGGTAAGTACATGTCAGGTGGTATTATAATTATTTGTTTCACATGTTTAGCCTATATTATTAATAAGAAAGGCAAATTATTTCCGGCTTCTCTAAGAATATTTTTGACGCTCCGCCACTGCGAGCCACGTTTGTGTTCAGCTATGCATGCACATATTGCACATTGTCTATGTGTGCGTCAGCGGGGGAGCTATGAGTTCACGTTGTGTTCGTATGTGTCACAACTACAATCACACCTGTGACACGCGAAGGAACGTAAGCGCTGTGGGTAAGTATGTGTGCGTGCGCTGTCGGTACACGCGTCAATTGTGTGCGCGGGTGCGTAGCGCGTGGCGCGGACGAATCGCGAGGCGCGCCGGCACCCGATCGTAACCAGGCGGGTCTCTCAGGGACGAGGTAACTGACCTCGGTGCGGGGGGTTCGTGGCCGTACTGTATGTAATAGGTACTATTATACTATAATGTGGACAACCCGTGAGATAAAAGTACCTACTATTCCTATTCTTGTTTTTTTTTCATCGAATATAACTTGCCATGTATGTCTGTAGTAAAGAATCTCTATGTTAACTAGTAAACAATCGCACTCCTTTATTTCATCCGTCCGAATAAGGTTAAATATAGAAATGGATCGATCATAAAGTTTAGTACACACCAGTGGGGGTGCGTCAAAAATATTCTTAGGGAAGCCGGAAATAATTTGCCTTTTTTGTTCTAAATGAGCCGTACTAACAGAATACGGTATTAAACCCCTAGTCAAATCAGCAACTTTTTATTAAATGTCAAAAACGATTTGTTAATATGAAGTTTGTAGGGAAATACTGTCTTAGTGACGTCACTAAGGCAGTGTGAGTAGGTTTGTTCAAATCAGCATCCTTTTTAAATCTTTATGCTTATAAAATCTTTCAATTAGCTAAAATAAATTAATAATTGATGTTTTTCAAGTATTTTCGTTAGATCTTTTATTAGTCAAGTAAAAAATAATTTATTTTTACCTTAGTTTAATACCCTATTGGACTGGCTGAAAATTAGGCAAGCCGGTGGGAATCGAGTTGTATGGACGCTCCGCCGCTGGTACACACATGTGACTTACTTACTTCTTGGATTACCTACGTATTGCACTATTATCTTTATTACCAACTTTCAGATTGTAGGTTTTATCGCTCAATCGGGCTTTACACCGAACGATATAAATATCGTAAAAAAGCATGCACTGAGCTACGACACGACAACTACATCAGAAACATTATAGAAGGGAAAATAAATGGGAAAAGAGGAAGAGGAAGACCAAGGAAAAGTTATATGAACCAGATAAAGGAGGATGTGGATGTCGTGTCGTATCAGGACGTCAAGAGGCTGGCCTCGGACCGACAAAGATGGAGAGAACTGCATCAAGCTGCACCGACAAGAGCTCAGCTCTTAAGATGATGATGATGATGATGATGATGATGAACTGAGCCTGATGCTACCTTATCATTATAATATTCGCTATTTCTGGACCAATTATACTGAAGATTCTAAGAGGCTATACATAACTTTGAGCTAAGATAGACTAAGCTTAATCTAAACACTTCGTGCCAGGAGTTCGCTAGGGCGCTCGTCTCGTACGCGCTTTTCGCTACATACGGTTTTTCGCATGTTGTTGGCTACGAGTGTGGCGCTACGAAACCGTTGGCAGTGAAATTGTTAAACGCGGGTTGCACCATAGACAATATCCTATTTGATTGCACCAACTAAAAACGGACCGATCAACGTTAAATATGGCGCCGCTGTCATCCCATAGAAACTCGTCAAAGTTTTCATACAATTAAATCTTAAGCCACACAGAGAGCGGGCGGGCGGTAGCGGCGCGGGAGCGTGTCACCGCGTGTACCGCCCGCTCCCGCGCCCCTCCCGCGCCGCTACCGCCCGCTCCCGCGCCGCTACCGCCCGCCCGCTCTCTGTGTGGCTTAAGCTTTAACGAACACCGCTTAGGGAACGTACAAATACTACAAGAGCCATTTTATTTTAATTTAGCTCCGCAAAATATCAGTAATTTATAGATGGTTTTAAATCTCATAACCAAGCGTAGTATTTTGAGGACCTCCTCCTTAACCTTTTTACCACCATTGATTTGATATAAAATCAGGACATTAGGTGTCCCATACGATACGCCAATCAATTCATATCGAGACGATCAAGTCAATGTAAAGGCGTCAATGTAATGTACGTGCTATCAAGTTAGGTTTATTTCAGGTTTAGGTTTTTGGTACGAAGACTGGCGTGTGAGGCACAACTCACAGATTCTACTGTGGCGGTGAAAAGGTTAATTGGGTAACGGGTATATAGTATGGGTATGTTTCCTTACGAATATTGACGGTTAGGTGCAACCCCTAAGTTAAAAGCGACTCGGCTTGTTAAATTGGAAATCGGTGCCATATTGAAAAATATTCGCAGATGTTCATATATTTTTAGATATTTACTTGTGTAAAAATGGCTATATTTTGTATATAAATGCAATGAAGACTGTATATTTTGTATGGGTTTAATTATATGTCAATGACCAATAAAAGGGTTGATTTTGTAAGATGACTTTTACTCTCCTTAGGCTGCGTTTCCACCAGAGATGTGCGAGGATGTGTTTTCATATATTTGACACCTCGCTCGGCGCGTTGCGAGGTGTCAAATGTATGAAAACGCATCCTCGCACATCTCTGGTGGAAACGCAGCCTAAGGCATAAATAAAAAAAATAGAATAATAAATTACTTCGTAAGGGTGCCCCCAATGTGGGGCCATGAAAGATTTTTCCAGGAGTCCATACACTGTGTGGTCACCATACTGAATAGTCCAACTGTCTATACAACAGTGGCGGAGCGTCCATACAACTCGATTCCCACCGGCTTACCTAATTTTCAGCCAGTGCAGTTCTTTTACTACGGCTCATGAAGTATAAGAAAGGCAAATTATTTCCGGCTTTCCTAAGAATATTTTTGACGCGCCGCCACTGCTATACAACAATGGTGGCAAACAAGCTTACGGCCTACCTGATAGTAAGCAGACACTGCAGACTGGACACTTGCGACTCCATAAGAATCATAAGCGCGTTGCCGACCCTTTACTGACTTGAGGATTCGTTGTGTTGACAGCTATCAACACAACACTTTGACTTCTGCCTATTGAAACGCTAAAAATAGTTTGTATTGTTTATTTATCTTATTAACCTTTACCTACCTTACACATTATTATTTAGATTTATTTAACTTTTTATGAACAACATTCTTCTTTTTATTTTTCTTAAGAATTTTTGTACCCTTCATGTTATTCTTTGCCATTTTCTTGTTTTTCTTGTTCGGCTGTTCTACTTTCTCAATCTTTCTCCGCTTGGCGTTTGTGTTCCCTTTATTCTTAGTTTTCTCCTCTTTTGAATCCTTGTCATTTTCCAGTTTCCTCCTGAAAACAATACATACCAATATTATAAATGCAGGAGTGTGTGTAAAAAGGGTTTCTCCTTTTCCCAAATAAAATAGATTAAATGGGCCAATTTTTATGGCGTTGTAGTTTTTTTTTATTTCTTAGAATTGCATGAAAATTGGTAGGTTGGAAGAGCTCCTGATTCTGTACAAGTAAAAAAAATATGACGACAAGGCGTCGAAAAAATTTTTTATGTGTCACCTGGCCATAAAGCGGCCATTATCGCACGCTCCGCGCGCGAAAAAACCCACTTCCTGGCCAGGGGGTGACATAAAATTTTGTACTTAACACGGGCGGTAATAAAGAAAGCCTCAGATCGCATATTTATCGCCCTTGCCTTCGGCTCGAGCGTCAAATTACCTGCGATCTGAGACATTCTTTGTTTTACCGCCCTTGTTAAGTAATGTACTATTTCCCCATAATTTTTTTCCACTGAGTTACGAAAATCCCATATGTTTTGTCACTCAATGGAAAAAAATTGTGGGACAGTGTAGGAAATCGTGCACATATGGTTCATGGTTCCAACCTACCAATTTTCATGCAATTCTAAGAAATAAAAAAAAACTACAACGCCAAAAAAATTGGCCCAAATAGAGATTCTTCTATTATGTAGTTTTATTGTATGAGAGAGTTACAATATACGATGCTTATTGGTAGCCATCTTCGATTGGAAAGGGGCGTCTGCATTGCCGGCCTGTATCACACGGTAAAGCAGTGCCTTTTTATCACAGCGCCACCCAGCGGACGCCGCTCGAACCACAGAGTGCGTTCGACTACTTTATAGTTCTAGTATGTGATAGTGCCTATGGTTCGGCGGACGCGCCACCAGGTGTCGCTATGCGACAGTGTCTATTCTGTTCACGCTTAAACCGCTTAAGAAGAGGGGTAGGGCAAGCTCTCTCCATACAAACTTTGTCCAAGATTTTGTTCGTTCGTGTTTGCATTAAAGTTATGATTTTTGGTCAGTATGCTTATTTTTCTGTTAGCTATGTAATATTTTTCATTTTTTTGAAAAATTTGAAAATTTCCACATTACTTTCTTCGCATATCTAATATTTACATCCAAAAAAATATTACATTCGTTAGTGCCAAAACCTACGAATAAAACGTGCACAGAGTTGGTATGGAGAATGCCTTGCCCACCCCTGCGCCTTAATGGATTTAGAGGAAATATGGCAGTTTGTATCCCGAGGAAGGACATAGGATAGTTTTTATCCCGGAAAAAGGCCTAAAGGGATAATGTGAACGAAAGTTTGTATGGGGGTAATAAATAAAAATAAGTAGCTAAGTTTGCACATAATCAGGTAGCTTATTGACACACAGCATGATCAATAAGCCAGCGCTTAATGAGGAATGTCTATAGGTCTGCAAAATCACTTGAAAGTTTGTTACGGTAAAGCTTTGATTCATACAAATACATTAGTTTTTGTTTCATTCAAAAATACCAAGTAGTTTTGATTTTACAGGCATTTAAAGTGAGTCCCGCTAACCGCGTGTAACGTCATCTTACAACGCTAGTCTAGTACGGAAGCGCGCGAACGGAGTGAGCGCGTGTATGGCGAGTGTTGCACTATGACGTCACGAGGGCGGATCGTCGCGCGTCACTTTAAAATTCAATATCTTGGAAACTAATTGACGTATCGAAATCATCCTTTCACATATATTTTTTATTTTCAACAGAGAATACAGAAAAATGGAATTCTAAATTAGTGAACATTCTCCATTGACAAAGTGCACAATACAGCAATAGTCTTATTGTAACGGTTCCCCCCAAAAGAAAGGTCGCGCCCGCTGAAGCTCAAAGAACCGATATTTAAGAAGAAATTTGGCCAAAATGTGATCGTTCTAGGGAGGACCCTTTTTACGTTGTGAATCGTAGTAACCCATAAATTCTATGATAATTGACGGAACCCTCGACTCATTAACCCTTCATATTTCCTATTGTAGTACGCAAAACTATTTTCCTATCTCTAACTTAGTAATTAGCTTTAATAACAAACTTGAACCCTTATACCATTAGAACCCTTGACCCAGCCTAAACCTAATAATAATGACAAAAATAGTTGGTTTATATATATATTTCGGTAAACTATCCCCCACCTCCTCTCGTTCGACTTGTTACCATGGTAATTAGCCCTTGGTCCCTAACGAAGGACAAATCTTCGTTAAGAGCCTTCCTAAATCAAAATTATTTATCCTACTTGCTCAGTTAGACTCACAGTCTCAGTCTATTATGAAATCCTTAGTGTTAACCTAGCTTTCGAAACAAAAATAATTTTGATTATTCGGTGTATGGTTGTTTTGTAATTTTATTCCATACGTGCCAAGAACCATGCGAGGAAAGGGAAAAATCTCTATGTAAGCTTCCTAGCTAGACATGTCTATGAAGATGTATTCATTGACGTGTCAACCCATTGACTTCCCCAGCCAATTCTAGCGACACCCACCCTAGCCCTACAAATACGTTTCTGCGATTAAATATTCTTCTAAGATAGTCGTATATAAAATATTAGACGTCAGAACTCACTAAATATACTCTTAACTAATGTGTAAATTTTATTCCATTTGTGATAAGATTGAGACATGAGGGATTGCTCTGCTTGCCCTTATGTAAAGAACCATTTCAGTTTTTTGAAATGATTCTACTATCCCATCATAACTGGAATTAAATAAACTTTATTAAAACCCGTTTCCCTACATTTGTAAATACCTTTACTAGCGCGTAATGAAGACAAGAAATCCCTACATCCCGGTTGAAACTTATTTCTGACAAAATAGTATGATATCTACGTAAAAGCGTATCTCTAAACATGAAGTCTATAATTTAATACCTAGGTATTTCATAAATACCTTTACTAGTGCATGATGAGACCAAGAGATCCCTAAATCCCGGTTGAAACTTATTCCTGACAAAATAATGTGATATCTACGTAACCGCGTATCTCTAAACATGAAATCTATAAGATAATACCTAGGTATTTCAAAAATACCTCTACTGGTGCATAATGAGACCAAGAAATCCCTAAAACCCGGTTGAAACTTATTTCAGACAAAATAATGTGATATCTACGTAAACGCGTATCTCTAAACATGAAATGTATAATATAATACCTAGATTGACGTGCGAGACCTAGCCACATCTATGTCAATAAAATAAATAAGCTAGTAACCCAAAATACCCAAACCCGTCGTTTGAATTTCTACCCATAAATGAATTCCCTATTACCCAATGTGTGTGACGCTAACCTAGCTCTACCCCCAGAGATCAAAACTGTTGAAACATGAAAACTTACCAAATTCAGTTTCAAAGAATGTGTATTCCCTAACTAAGCTGTAAAGTCCGGTGGATTATTCCGGGATTGGCAACCTATAATCCGTGTAATTGTCCCCCCCCCACACGTCTAATACGACTGGGCGGTGTGAGTAGGACGCCTTAACATGTATATAAAAGAATATATAAATATATTTAACAAGACTGAACTCCGAGGCTGGTACGCTTCAACTAGCGACGTATACACGTCTATGCCCATCTTCAATCGCGAAGGCCAAGTCTCAGCTAATACCAGTGGGACCCAGGAGAACAGGAGAGGTCGAACTCGTCTTTATGTTGGTAAAAAAAGACGTCAGCCCACTCTCAAGGCTGGTGAATTTACTGAACTCCAGAACACCGATTGTTTGTCACCGTTACTCGATAATCACTGTTCTGTTAGACGTACTGTATGTCTAGGCAAGGTTCTGGGCAGCAAAAACGATTAGAAACTCAACCCCAATAAGATAAAAATAAAAAAGTAAAACAAAGTTAAATTATGAAAGAAACCCCTCAACCAGTAAGTGAATACATAGTATTAGGGTCTCGACCATAAAGATTACACAATAACAGCATTATGAGAGAAATTCCTCAACCAGCGGGTGACCACATAGTATTGGAATCTCAACCATAATGACTACACCCACCAATAATGTCGCGGTACGTAAGCCCAGTGACCTTTACCAGTTCGCGGTCGATACAAGAATGCCCGAAGCAGCTCCGTCACAGCCTATTTATACCCATATTTCCAAGCTTAATCCTTACACGAAAATAATACTTCGACGAGCGTTATTACCATAGCCATAAGATTCAATTTTACTTAAAACCGATTAAGTCGACTGCACATCGTTATCCGTGTCCGCCAACCTACGCAGCTGCGCGCTATACTCGCTTCACCGCCATAAACCACCCAAACCATGTCTACGCATGCTAAACATGCTTACACGACTCAGGCGCTCCACGCAGCGCAATGCGCGTAACCACACGAAGTGACAACCCAAAGCATACTCAACCCTAACCGCATACCAATTAGGTTCAAATTCTCTTTTGCCTGTACTATTGACTCCGGAACAAGGACTTGTACCAATTGTGCCTCGTTTGTACGTGTACAGGTTCAAGTTAGTAACTGGTTCTTTATTATCTCAACCCTATTCCTTTACTAATAAGATTGGTTTGAGCTAATCACTTGACAATGCAGTTTGCAACAAATGCTTGGTATATGCAACTCTAGTAATACTAGAAAAACAAGGATATAATGTATTAAACACGCATAACTATTGATATCTAGAAACATATTTATACTACCTGCTGTCTTACTTTTTGTCTATTAATAATTACTCCTATTTGACTAAAGTAAATAGCAATTACTATAATCACATCTAATATAATTGTATGTTTGTGCTGCTCCCATTCACTATCATCAATAATTTATTTAGTTTCCAAAAACAAGAAACAAAGCCTAATTGACAGTTTCTTGAAAGATATTTTAATATGAAATCGACTTGACCAACTTGCTATATAACTGTCGGACTTATATATACGGTAAATTGTATTCATTCCTATATGTTACTTCTCTGTCTTTTAACTCTTTCCTTTGATCTGTCTCATTTACTTGCTTCTAATTCAATATTTTACTTTACTTGTCTTTTATTATCATAATCAAATTAATTATCTTATTATACATTAACTTCATACAGTTCTAAACAACTTGCCTGAATGCAACCATGACTCTCCAACAATTAGAGTAGTAAACGCTCCTTTACAGCTACCATAGTAGCCAGAATTATGAAATAGAGTAATTCTCCGTCTTTATGGCCTAGCTAATAAGGTTGAAATCTGATGGACACTCGGTAAAAATTTAATGCTATTGTACGCCATCTTAGTACAGCGTTAAATCAATGTAAATATAGGTATGTTTATGAATGACTTTATACTAGTTCCTCGTTCTCTATTTTTACATATTTACTTATAATGATTTGCTAATCATGAAAAATATTAATATTTTGATAATTATGTATCATTAGAGTTTTATGTAGATGTTCCGAATTCTCGCGCGGAACCCTCTGCCGTTATGTCGTTAAACTTTATTGCTATAATAATAAGATTGCAATTCGCTTACTCCCGTTACTCTAAATACCGATAGTACTGCGTATGAATATGAATACCTTTTGTAACTATGCTTTGTTCCGGTGTTTTGTTTGCACTTATGTGAGTCTGATATATTTTCTTATGAAATCCCACTTTTAAATGATAAAATTATTAACATAAGAAGATTCCAAATAAAAAAATATCTGAATAAAAGCCATGAATTAAAGCTTTCCCCTATTAATATTATTTCTATAATGACATGGATACTCGTACCGTTACATCGCCCCCATGAAGTTTTCGCAAAGGACCTATAGTTGTCCTTGTAGAAACTTCATCCTAGATACCTGATTTGCTGGAAATTCCCCCCCCCCCCCCCCCCCCCCCCTTCATTAATTGCGTAGTGTGTGTTTAACCATTACTAAGTGACCATTAGTGCCTTTGACGTCTGACATAATCGTATGAATTTTGATTATGAGTCATGGTAACCATTTCCCCAAGTTTTCTTGCTTTGTCAGAGGTGCTGAGTTGTGAATTCAACAGGCCCTAGTGACCCAACTCTGCGCATTTACCTTGAATAGTTGCCTCCATTGTACAGGCGGTAATTCAGGAACCATTGTACTTCCTATAGGCAAATACCACACAGTTTCCCCATACAAAACAAAAAAGTATTTGAACAGGTACCGAGGCTCTCAATTCCCATAACAAAAATTCAGATCACGCACAGGTAGCCTCAGGCAATAATGACCACCTTTCAAGTCGCTTGTTTCACGTTACTTAAAGTGGATATACCTCCCAACAGCTTCAGCAATTAAAATTTAAAACCCTTGTGTGTGTCATAATCGGAAACATTCCGAACCCATTCCACTTTAATCACATGAGGTGTGTAGTAACCATAGAAATTTGTGTAGTCTTTAGCCATTAAAACCTTCCCTTATACAATGGGACGAACTGTCATTTCAGTTTTAACCTACTAATAAGAATTTTAATGGCTAATTGTGTTTCAACCCCTTAAATTCCAACAAATCTAGGTTATGAACATACTCCGGCTGTGTCTGTCCTTAGCAATCCATTCTCACAAAAAACAACCATTCCTCATCACTCCCCCCCCCCCCCCTCTATTCATACTATGTTAAACAGTCATTCATCATTTCATTCTTTCCTTCCACTTTCGCCTGTACATTGCGATCACTTAAAGAAAGCCAAAGCCTCAATAGTATGTTCATTATATGTAAATAAAAGTCTAAAACATAGTTCGTTTCAACCTCCAAATTTATCTATTTTACCCCTGTTTCCTCTCCCCAATCATGTCATGTTCCCTCTTTTATGTCTAGTCATCATTCCCATTTATTAATTTCATTGTTAAACGTAATTACAAAATTATCTCATATTTCTTTTTTAAAAACCCTACCCCTCTATACCCTCACTTCAAAGTGCTAAAAGTATCAAGTTTATGTACTACCCAATTCAGCAATCGCAATTTTAAAAAAATGCTTATGACCTTTAATGACTGAAACTCGCTTCGCCAGGTCTTATCCATTTGACAAAATAACTCGCACAAAAAAAAAAACTTGAAATTCATAATAAATGATAATTTCCTTAAAATTCAAAATAAATGCAAAATTTGAAATCCCCATCCCCGAATTAGTCGAAATCGAGTATAATGGCCATTTTTGTAAAAAAAATGTAAAGTTCTATAAATTCAAAATAAATGCAAAATTCGAAATCCTCATCCCCGAATCAGTCGAAATCGAGTATAATGACCATTTTTGTAAAAAAAAAGTTAAGTTTCTAAAAATTCAAAATAAGTGTAAAATTCGAAATCCTCATCCTCGAATTAGTCGAAAT
The DNA here is from genome assembly GCA_951800055.1 of Cenopis cana. NCBI lineage: Eukaryota > Metazoa > Arthropoda > Insecta > Lepidoptera > Tortricidae > Cenopis > Cenopis cana. Next base: position 18,128,182 of record OX637485.1, on the reverse strand, counting down.
CGAGTATAATGACCATTTTTGTAAAAAAAAAAATGTTAAGTTTCTAAAAATTCAAAATAATTGTAAAATTCGAAATCGTCATCCCCGAATTAGTCGAAATCGAGTATAATGGACATTTTTCGCAAAAAAAAAAAAAAGTTTCTTAATATTCAAAATGAATGCAAAATTCACATATACAGTGAGTCTATAATACAATGTACTTGTGAGGTAAATATAAGTCATACATATTGCAATAAATTTTAACACCCGTTTCACTTCAATTTCAATTGAGCATAAAAAAACTACACTTACTGTACTACCTTAAGTAGTTTGGCCAACATAACTGTCCAATTCTACATTGACACAGAACGCGGCGTTAAGCCGTGTCGGATAATATGAACATACCCAAACAAAACAACAGTCACCATCAGTTGGCTTAAGACTGCGTTTCCACCAGATCACATTTATAAAAATACAATACTACTAAATATAATTTCTACAGGAGGAAAACCGTATTCTTGCGAAATATGTCACAAGCGATTCCGACAGAGCTCAATGCTACAAAAACACATGTTGATATAGTTCGTATGTACTTAGTATAGTGCTGCCAAACCAACGCAAGCAAAAATCTACCTTAAAGTCAGAAACCTAAGTCTAATTCTGCCCGCGCCCATCGGCAGAACCAAGCTCTAGAGCTATGCCCGAACAATACACGATAAAAAAAAGTACACCTGCGATATATGTTATAAAAGTATTTTAAAAGTACATATAAGTGCGATGTATGTAATATGACATTTGTAGTTCTAGCTGCATTTAAACTGCATTATCATGTCTACACTGAGGGCAAACCGTATGTTTGTAACGCGTGCCATATGAAGTTTCCATTACCGTACACGGTCAGAAGACAGAACCTGAGAACTATAATAAGTTCATATTGGTATTTCCGTTGATTCCTATTTATGCAATCCTACTTATCTTGCCAATATTATAAATGCGTTAGTTAGTGTGTTTGTGAGTATGTTCGTCGCTTCAATCACACACAAACGGCCGAGCGAATTATGATGAAATTTAGTATACAACGAAATTGTAGCCTGGATTAACACATAGGATCATCCTTATCCCGAAAATAATTCTTCAAAGGGACGAATTAGGGAATAGAAGTTTACGCAGACGAAGTCGCTGGCAAAAGCTAGTTCGCATGATTTACGCCATCTACCGAAAAATAGCCGTACCTCTTACTAACTAAACTAACTGTAATATTTGATCTTTGAATCAAATATTCCTAATCACCGCTAGAGGGCACTAACTTCAATATCTTGTATAAATTAAACAAAGAAAAATACCTTAATTCAATATATGCAAATCTAATGGCGCAATCTCATGTGATATTTGATTTTCTCTAATCGAAACTGCAATGATGTTTATATGACTGTTAGATATGATTTGATATTTTTAAGAAAAGGCTGATATTACACGTAATTAATGAAATATAAAATACATATCCAATAATACTGACGTAAACCTCTTTGTGCCATTCAATCTATTAAAATATGCTAAGTAGTTAATTAGATTATTACAAATATACAAGCAGGCCCACAGATGTGACCCGGGTCTTTGTTGAATAATACGTAATGGCAGTGATAAGACAATAATATAGCTAAGTATTTCAACATTCAACATCACACAGTACAAACCAACACTTACTCACTATACCTACTGTACCAAATTGTTTTGAATATTGGCCATATGTACACGTTCGTCAAACTGTACTACCTAATATATATTAAATTTTTTTTCGTCAACAAATACAATGTAATATGCGTATAAGTTATTTGTTTATAATAAGATAATAACCTACTGCTATTGCTCGCCGGTCGTGCCGCAGCACGGCGCATTCGAAATCTACCCTCTCGCGAGGCGCACACCATGATGCAAACATGCGGTAAACATGATTGTTTAAAATTCTTCTATTTCGATCGGCGTATTCCCATACATCTTACATCTTTATGACACTAGGTGTGCATTAGCGGTCTAGATTTAGTTAATTTAATGATAGATAATTACAAATATGTATTTCTCATATAAGGGAAGATGTAAATATCTTCTTTTGAGAATGAATGTTCTTAAACCTGATATGAGGGCTTTCTATCCTATTCTAAGTAAACTAGGTACCTTGATCATGAACTCTTTATTAACTCCGTTACTATCGTAAACGTCTAGTGCAAACTACTTAAAATATTGGAAACCCGTACATGAAATGCCTGTTTATCGCTTGATGTTCACTATAATCATCATACCTATTGCCTATTCGCCGTTTTATGAAGTAGTTAACAATGTTAACATATCATGATGAATTGTACAACTTTACTGAATGGAAAGGTACAGACGGACGAAATCATGACGAATTGTATGACTAAGAATTTGTACGACAAACCTTTTATTATCCACGCCCCCAAATTCTATTTACTATTTATTCATTTATTTATTTAATATTCACGCCCCCAAGTTTTATTTACTTAATAATTTTAATCTCAAATAAAGTTTTAACTATCCATGTTACTACATTGTCAATGAAATAGGAGTAATTATAACTTTGCCGGATACGGACGAATGTCCCTAGAGCTATTTTTAATTTCACCTTTACTAAATTTCTGAAATAACTTATCATTTCCTAAACATAGGTTTACCCAACCAATGTCATCATTAACGCAAAATGAATAATGAACCCTGTCTAGTTACGAGTCAGTGCTCAACGAATGTGCACATTGCTAAGAGCGTTAATGTAGGCGCCCCACTTTGTAGTAGAATTCCTGAATTGTACCCTATTGACAAAATACCGACTAGATCAATCAAATGAATCTATCCTAATGATAACTTAAATCAATCCCTGTCTGATTGAACTTAACTAAAGCCTAATGCCTATGTTACCCGCTATTCATTTTATTTCTTTATTTATTTATTATTGTGTGCAATAAAGTGCTTACATACATACATTTATAGCCTTACAGTAAGGTACCAAAACGCCTACAATGTTATGGTTGAAATTCTTACTAGTATTCTTGTATTAGAATGTTATTGGATTTTGAACCCTATTGCTTGAACAGTAAAGTAGCTTTTTGAAGGAATTGCTTCGGAGCAATTTGTTCAACTGTAATGATTTTAGGTATAAGATATACAATATACAATGTTACAATAGAATACAATAAGCTAATAGTAACAGATTAAAGAAACCATATACCTAATCAATGAACCAACAATATGTGTTGCACAATTGACTTATTTTAGAGAGTAGGGTACTCCAGCTATCCGCGTACACGTCGGCATTCCGCCTTAGCACGAGATGATTGAGGAGCGCCGGCGCACGAGCGTCGGACGCGTTTCAGGTGCGGCGCGTGTGCGGGCCCGCCGCCGCCTCCGTGCCTTTATACAACCTTTAAATACCTCTTCTCCGCTTGTTATTTACTACAATTACTATACTTAATTACCGTTTTTCTATGAAGTGTTGGATAGAATAGTACAGACGAACGGACGGACGGACGGACAGACGGACATACGGACGGACAGACACATGAGCGCCAACAACATGGTTCCGCTCGAACCCCTCGGGTACGGAACCCCAAAAGATAGCTTTCAATCTTCGATAAAAGTACTAGGCGACCATGATATAATAGGTAGTAAACACTTAAAAGAATGTTGCACTCGACTACTAAACTAATAATTATATAATTATTTTAGGAACAATAGTAAGCCTTATTTCAATCACTGCAAGGCAGGATTTTATTTATTAGAATTTAATGTCAGGCCATAAATAACTTCAGAACGCAACTGTAGCGGTACAATGCTAAAAATATGATGATGATGATGATAAACGAACTTAACCCGTTCATACTGAAGTTAATCCCTTTAACTGCGACATGCCCGAACCAAGTATAATTCGTAATATTTTTTATGAACCTTAATGTTCTGGTACTAGCACTACGCTTCCTAAACTATATTATGACCGAGTTACTGTGTTACTCCTTCCTACTCGTAGTGGAGCGGCGTTAATTCTAAAACCAACTTAAACTCAATAACGCTTTCCTATTCTAGCGGTGTAATAAAACCCATTATTACTATTACTTATTATGGAATATTTGTTTGTTGCCATTGCCAACTATAATTTGTATAGCAGACAAATGACAATATGGATAAAATGGTAATAGCTAGAATTTTACGCGTAACAATGATAACGGCGGTAAGTAGGTACAAGTGAGCTAAGCGAGCGTGCGAGCGCAACGGCTACTGACGAAGAATGAAACCGGTTATTGATAATCGAACAAGCTCTGCTCCTGCGCGGGATCCGAACGTTGCCGCTAAATGACAAAGACTGCAAGGACTAGCGCAATCTTCATTCACTCAATCTAGTGCGCGTTTAAGGTATAATTCTGTGGACGGCTGTAGACTGTATACGACATCATACCTTTATACTGTTTTTAATTGTACCTATAATTCCGAATAATGGCGTGGTCACCTAAGTACCTCTTTGCTACTGCTTTGCCTACAGATATGTGTATGTGTTACACTTTATTTTATCTATACTGCTGTAGCCTATGAACGTTTCCTGTTAATGAATTTAATTTCAAATAATCAAAGGTGAGATGATGGTTGTCATGTCTAAGAATTGAATTTTATTAAATTTGTGCACAATTGTGATGGGAGGCAAACAAGTGCACGTCCTATTTGTTGTTGATAAATAAACGTCATAGCCTAGGGACTCTCACTAATTGTTTATGAATGAAACTTCAATAAATTTGAGTAAAATTATGTTGGGTGGTAAACAAGTGCACGACCTATTTGGTTTTGATAAATAACCGTTACCGTGTTAGCCTAGGGACTAACGCGTATGGTCTATGAATGAAACTTGAATAAAGTTACGAAATAAATGATGGTGGCTAACAAGCACTCGACCTACTTGATCTTGACAAACAGTCGTCATAGCCTATGATATCCCTTTTAATGTATATGAATAAAATTTTAATGGAAAAATGTAAACGGTGACGGTGGTAAATAAACATACGACCTATTAACTTGACAATCAATTGCCATAGCCTAGAGACGCCCGTTTACTGTATATGAATGGAACTGTAATAACTATATAATCGCTGATGATGGTAAACAAGCGGACAACCTATTCGATCTTGACACCCGGTCATCATAGTCTATGGACGCACGTTTCTAATTTATAGTTGTGATTAAAATAAACCTACTTTGGCGTAAGTTAACTACTCATGGCGATTTTATTGTTACCTATTACTTATTTAAAAACGCCCCCGAACTTTTATAATTTAGAATAGAATTCGGGATCTTTATTTTATTTATTTATTTATTCCCTAATTTTATTATTTATACCTCGTTGTTAAGATAAAACTACTAATAATTCCCTACTTTTAGATAAAACTCGCGACTAAAACCGACTTAACCCTGTTTCTGCTGAAGGAAATGAGTCCAAATCTCGTCAAAATCACACCACTTGCACGTACAACAAACTGTGATCTCCAGGAGACCACTGACCCTATCCTGACGCGCCCCCGGGACTGGGAACATCCTGGTTATTCTCGGCACCAAAACTGTAACGGATCCCCCCAAAAGAAAGGTCGCGCCCGCTGAAGCTCAAAGAACCGATATTTAAGAAGAAATTTGGCCAAAATGTGATCGTTCTAGGGAGGACCCTTTTTACGTTGTGAATCGTAGTAACCCATAAATTCTATGATAATTGACGGAACCCTCGACTCATTAACCCTTCATATTTCCTATTGTAGTACGCAAAACTATTTTCCTATCTCTAACTTAGTAATTAGCTTTAATAACAAACTTGAACCCTTATACCATTAGAACCCTTGACCCAGCCTAAACCTAATAATAATGACAAAAATAGTTGGTTTATATATATATTTCGGTAAACTATCCCCCACCTCCTCTCGTTCGACTTGTTACCATGGTAATTAGCCCTTGGTCCCTAACGAAGGACAAATCTTCGTTAAGAGCCTTCCTAAATCAAAATTATTTATCCTACTTGCTCAGTTAGACTCACAGTCTCAGTCTATTATGAAATCCTTAGTGTTAACCTAGCTTTCGAAACAAAAATAATTTTGATTATTCGGTGTATGGTTGTTTTGTAATTTTATTCCATACGTGCCAAGAACCATGCGAGGAAAGGGAAAAATCTCTATGTAAGCTTCCTAGCTAGACATGTCTATGAAGATGTATTCATTGACGTGTCAACCCATTGACTTCCCCAGCCAATTCTAGCGACACCCACCCTAGCCCTACAAATACGTTTCTGCGATTAAATATTCTTCTAAGATAGTCGTATATAAAATATTAGACGTCAGAACTCACTAAATATACTCTTAACTAATGTGTAAATTTTATTCCATTTGTGATAAGATTGAGACATGAGGGATTGCTCTGCTTGCCCTTATGTAAAGAACCATTTCAGTTTTTTGAAATGATTCTACTATCCCATCATAACTGGAATTAAATAAACTTTATTAAAACCCGTTTCCCTACATTTGTAAATACCTTTACTAGCGCGTAATGAAGACAAGAAATCCCTACATCCCGGTTGAAACTTATTTCTGACAAAATAGTATGATATCTACGTAAAAGCGTATCTCTAAACATGAAGTCTATAATTTAATACCTAGGTATTTCATAAATACCTTTACTAGTGCATGATGAGACCAAGAGATCCCTAAATCCCGGTTGAAACTTATTCCTGACAAAATAATGTGATATCTACGTAACCGCGTATCTCTAAACATGAAATCTATAAGATAATACCTAGGTATTTCAAAAATACCTCTACTGGTGCATAATGAGACCAAGAAATCCCTAAAACCCGGTTGAAACTTATTTCAGACAAAATAATGTGATATCTACGTAAACGCGTATCTCTAAACATGAAATGTATAATATAATACCTAGATTGACGTGCGAGACCTAGCCACATCTATGTCAATAAAATAAATAAGCTAGTAACCCAAAATACCCAAACCCGTCGTTTGAATTTCTACCCATAAATGAATTCCCTATTACCCAATGTGTGTGACGCTAACCTAGCTCTACCCCCAGAGATCAAAACTGTTGAAACATGAAAACTTACCAAATTCAGTTTCAAAGAATGTGTATTCCCTAACTAAGCTGTAAAGTCCGGTGGATTATTCCGGGATTGGCAACCTATAATCCGTGTAATTGTCCCCCCCCACACGTCTAATACGACTGGGCGGTGTGAGTAGGACGCCTTAACATGTATATAAAAGAATATATAAATATATTTAACAAGACTGAACTCCGAGGCTGGTACGCTTCAACTAGCGACGTATACACGTCTATGCCCATCTTCAATCGCGAAGGCCAAGTCTCAGCTAATACCAGTGGGACCCAGGAGAACAGGAGAGGTCGAACTCGTCTTTATGTTGGTAAAAAAAGACGTCAGCCCACTCTCAAGGCTGGTGAATTTACTGAACTCCAGAACACCGATTGTTTGTCACCGTTACTCGATAATCACTGTTCTGTTAGACGTACTGTATGTCTAGGCAAGGTTCTGGGCAGCAAAAACGATTAGAAACTCAACCCCAATAAGATAAAAATAAAAAAGTAAAACAAAGTTAAATTATGAAAGAAACCCCTCAACCAGTAAGTGAATACATAGTATTAGGGTCTCGACCATAAAGATTACACAATAACAGCATTATGAGAGAAATTCCTCAACCAGCGGGTGACCACATAGTATTGGAATCTCAACCATAATGACTACACCCACCAATAATGTCGCGGTACGTAAGCCCAGTGACCTTTACCAGTTCGCGGTCGATACAAGAATGCCCGAAGCAGCTCCGTCACAGCCTATTTATACCCATATTTCCAAGCTTAATCCTTACACGAAAATAATACTTCGACGAGCGTTATTACCATAGCCATAAGATTCAATTTTACTTAAAACCGATTAAGTCGACTGCACATCGTTATCCGTGTCCGCCAACCTACGCAGCTGCGCGCTATACTCGCTTCACCGCCATAAACCACCCAAACCATGTCTACGCATGCTAAACATGCTTACACGACTCAGGCGCTCCACGCAGCGCAATGCGCGTAACCACACGAAGTGACAACCCAAAGCATACTCAACCCTAACCGCATACCAATTAGGTTCAAATTCTCTTTTGCCTGTACTATTGACTCCGGAACAAGGACTTGTACCAATTGTGCCTCGTTTGTACGTGTACAGGTTCAAGTTAGTAACTGGTTCTTTATTATCTCAACCCTATTCCTTTACTAATAAGATTGGTTTGAGCTAATCACTTGACAATGCAGTTTGCAACAAATGCTTGGTATATGCAACTCTAGTAATACTAGAAAAACAAGGATATAATGTATTAAACACGCATAACTATTGATATCTAGAAACATATTTATACTACCTGCTGTCTTACTTTTTGTCTATTAATAATTACTCCTATTTGACTAAAGTAAATAGCAATTACTATAATCACATCTAATATAATTGTATGTTTGTGCTGCTCCCATTCACTATCATCAATAATTTATTTAGTTTCCAAAAACAAGAAACAAAGCCTAATTGACAGTTTCTTGAAAGATATTTTAATATGAAATCGACTTGACCAACTTGCTATATAACTGTCGGACTTATATATACGGTAAATTGTATTCATTCCTATATGTTACTTCTCTGTCTTTTAACTCTTTCCTTTGATCTGTCTCATTTACTTGCTTCTAATTCAATATTTTACTTTACTTGTCTTTTATTATCATAATCAAATTAATTATCTTATTATACATTAACTTCATACAGTTCTAAACAACTTGCCTGAATGCAACCATGACTCTCCAACAATTAGAGTAGTAAACGCTCCTTTACAGCTACCATAGTAGCCAGAATTATGAAATAGAGTAATTCTCCGTCTTTATGGCCTAGCTAATAAGGTTGAAATCTGATGGACACTCGGTAAAAATTTAATGCTATTGTACGCCATCTTAGTACAGCGTTAAATCAATGTAAATATAGGTATGTTTATGAATGACTTTATACTAGTTCCTCGTTCTCTATTTTTACATATTTACTTATAATGATTTGCTAATCATGAAAAATATTAATATTTTGATAATTATGTATCATTAGAGTTTTATGTAGATGTTCCGAATTCTCGCGCGGAACCCTCTGCCGTTATGTCGTTAAACTTTATTGCTATAATAATAAGATTGCAATTCGCTTACTCCCGTTACTCTAAATACCGATAGTACTGCGTATGAATATGAATACCTTTTGTAACTATGCTTTGTTCCGGTGTTTTGTTTGCACTTATGTGAGTCTGATATATTTTCTTATGAAATCCCACTTTTAAATGATAAAATTATTAACATAAGAAGATTCCAAATAAAAAAATATCTGAATAAAAGCCATGAATTAAAGCTTTCCCCTATTAATATTATTTCTATAATGACATGGATACTCGTACCGTTACATTATTCGATCAAATCAGAGCAGCGTTCATTACATGGTTAATATACATTACATTACATGGTTTCGTGACTGACATTCAAATATTTATACTTTCGCATTTATTTTAGCTTAGTTGGTATAGTTAAAATTATTTAAACTGTTCGAGTTTTATCAAATTAGTCCATTCAAAAAGCGACTTCACTGTAAAAGCAAGAAGGTTCACAATCTAATGGCAGTTTTCTAAAAAAGTCGGACATCTTAAATTATTTCATCTATAGTGTCCCTGCCTACGAAGCTGGAGGTCCCGAGTTCGAATCCCGGCCAGGGCATTTATTTGTGTGATGAGCACGAATATTTGTTCTTGGGTCTTGGATGTTTTCTATATATTTAAGTATCTATTTATCTATGTAAGTATGTATATCGTCGCTTAGTACCCATAGTACAAGCTTTGCTTAGTTTGGGACTAGGTTGATTTGTGTAAGATTGTATTTATTTATTTAATTTAATTTGATCCTTATAAGTTGTACCATAAGGTCGATATTCGTCTATACGTACTTGTCCGGCCGTTTGCCCAGTATGGTGGATATCTCGTCTCGCCTGGGAGCTTTCTTCGCCAGTTTCTTCCTCTTGTTCGGGTTCTGTTTCAATGCCAGCATGTATTCTGGCACGGCGCAGCCAGACTGCTTCATTACTGATGCGATACTGGAACGTGACGCGTAGGTAATAGAGCTCAGAGTCGAATGGCAAATGTCACGTATATCCCGAAGCTCGAAATTAGGGTGTTTCAAAACCAATCGATCGATGTCGATCAATGTCATCGATCGATAATCGATCTCTTGGCGTGGTAACATTGGTCAAGTAGAAACTATCGATCGACGTCGACTGTTCCATTCTATCATCGATCGATTATCGAATCGAATACGTATAGTGTCTTTAACCTCCTGACGACTGCGTATCAAAATATGTCAAATTGACAGAGACAGAGAAAATAATAATTGGGGATTAGGGTAACACCACCAATTATGAACTTTAAGAACAAGCACCAAGTAAGTAAGTAAGTAAATATTTATTTGTGATACACAGGTTACATAACAGATGACAGTACAGTAGAATATATAAAGTACGCTGTGATCTACCTAAAAGGTGTACAAGTATTTAATCTTATAAAAACTAGGTACTTAATTAATTCTAAATCTTCATGAACATGTACCATTTTCACAAAGTGACTAAGTATTTAAATAGTTATTTTAAAGAAAAGGTGCTCTATAATTAAGGTGCCCAATAATAGACACTTTGAGAACAAGCACCATTAATGGACACTTCAACCCTTATTCAAAGTTCATACGGTTTTAAATTGATTGTTCTATAAAATTAAAGTTAATGTACATCATTGGGCCTTGTCCATTACTGGTGGTGTCACTCTATGTACTGAGTAGGATACCTGTCGTCAGCTGGTTTAGGAGCGTATACAAACATACAAATTAACTAACATTTTAAAATATGTTTAAAAACATTTTAATATAAAATTCTATATTTTATATAGCTTTAATAATACCGTTCGGGTACGGTACGGAACCCAAGAATTTTCAGAAACGCATCAACATAAAATTGCCTCACCTTCTAAGATTGGCTACGTCGTCTTGAGTGAAGAACGTGACGGCACGTCCTTTCTGTCCCGCTCTGCCGGCGCGGCCAATTCTGTAAACAACATAGGTCCTAAGAGCAGATCCAGCTCCAACATTGGTCCTTCGAACCGGATCATAATCAGCATTGGCCCCTAGGATCCATATCCAACAATATAAATAAGTGCAGAAACAACATACTTGTATCGAAAAAAGAGCTTATTTGGACCACGTTTCAATAAATCATAAAAAAATAAGTATTCATTCTTTTAAAAATTCGGCTCTTGCAAATGTAGACCAATAACCGTTTGTGCCATAAATATGTGTATAGTTCTTACGGAGGAATATCGACTCAAAACTCGTCAAAAATCAATGAATAGCGCGTGGAGCCCCTTAAGCTATGAAATGTCCAGTTAGTTAGTTATACTGGGCATTTTCCGCAACTCAACGTGCCTATTTTGCGTGAAAAAGGGGTAGCGCTACTCTGTAAACAAGGTTTATGTGACACTAGCGACCCGCCCCGGCTTCGCGCGGGTGCAAATTATACATATAAACCTTCCTCTTGAATCATCTAAAAAAACCGGATCAAAATCCGTTGCGTAGTTTTAAAGATCTAAGCATACAACGGGACAGGGAGCGCTCGTGGCCCAGCGGCGCCTGTGTACCGCTTGCGGTATCTAAGGTTAAGCAACGTGGGCAGCGGTCAGGACTTGGATGGGTGGGCTTTGAGTGGTTACTAACTGAGCGCTCCCGTGCTTTGGAAGGCACGTTAAGCCGTTGATCCCGGCTGCTGTCTATGGCAGCAGTCGTTAAGCCAAGTTGCAGGCCTTCGGGCGGCTTGAGAACTTCTAACAGTTAAGTTGCCCAATATATGAATTTTTATATATATTTCTACATTAAATTTAATATTTATCAAATTTCATAATTTATTATTCACTACCGAAAGTACCCTATTGTTTCAAAAGGGTGGCACAGTTCTAACCTGTGTATGTAAGCGATGGCTGATGGCGGGAAGTCGTAGTTGATGACCAGGTTGACGCCGCGGAAGTCCATCCCTCGGCCCATCAGCTCCGTACAGATGAGCACCCACACGCGACCCACGCGGAAGCTGCGAACTACGTTGTCACGCTGAAAACATTTACAAACATTTTATTTCTAAAGGGATTCTTCGATTCGCTCAACCACGCCCCCGTGACAGAGACGCGCTTATGTTTTTCGCTCACGACGAAACGGGATGTCAGTTTTCGGGCATGGCTTTTTTAGGCAATTCGATAAATATCGGACTGTGTCCAGTTTTATAAAATTTCCCCTTGACTGAGTTTAGATGAGGTAAAATACCATCATATTAACTTAATCGAGTCCTTTAATAATGCGTTGTTTGCTTAGAGCATTAAACACAGGAGACGCCTTCAGCGCATCTTTCTGTTCTTGTTCAAAATACTTAAAGGTGTGATCCACTGTCCTAACCTCTTAAAGTTAATTACTCTTAGTTGCCCGCATCATCCCTTACGTCCTAGATCTTTATTTCATATCAGCTTTGCCCGCAAAAATTACTCTCGGCACACTTTTTTCAGGCGAGTCCCTAGGTTGTATAACAATAATCTTATAGATATTGATCCATTCCATAGTCCACTTTCTGGTCTTAAGATGTTAGTCAAACGCAAATTATTTTAGTTCATATATGCTATATAACCTATTAAAGTACATGTGTAGGTATGTATTTAAACTTTAAATATTTAAACTTTAAATTCCAGGTTTTGTTTTAAATTGTGTAGGTAACCAAAAATTGGATTCAAGGTGTGTTCCGGTTTTCGACTCATGCAATGATTGACATTGGCATACTTATGATTCATTTTCATCTTGTTTATTTGTATATTGCGTCGAAAACCGGTTCTACCTAGTTTAGTTCTTATTAGTAGTACGTTTTTGTTAACAATTTGTATTGATAAATGAACCTCCAGGTCTTTGTACTAACGTTATTTAGTACACTACGTGTACAACATTTGTTACTTGTATATGCGACTGTTTGTGTTCTTAAATAAATTAAAAAAAAAAAAATCTTTCCTAACAAAATTTTTAGCCAATTTTCGGGGGAGGCGAGGTAACACACATATAAAGAAACTACGCATACTGGCAAAACATTCCTCTATTACTACGCACCTACACTAAAACAATCAGGCACGCACACTTAAAACACCAACCTTCAGGAATGAAGTTTTCACTTACTGGCGTTTCCACTAGGTCCAATATCGCATAGCCGTACTGACCGATTTCCGTAAAGATCATATTTCAAATAAATTGTCATGGAAAGTAGTTCTTATGGTCCCTAAATACGGTGACATTTCACGTCAGAAAAGTGGCCAAGCGTGATGGTCAAAGTACGAATAATTTTGAATCGACTTTGTAATCGATGCTTGGTTTCTGATTTCAATTAAAACTTTAACTGTGCAGAAAATTATAATTACCTAAATCCAAAATATATGTGCATGTGAAATGATAATTTATCTTTGTGTCAATTTGATAAATCATAACGTTTTATGCACCCAAAAACAGCACATTAAGGCATTTTGACGGAGCTCTTCACACGCCGGGAACGATTCTGAGACTGAAGTATAATCGATTAATGAAGTAGTTTTTAATAACGTGGCAGATTTTTTTCCTATGCTTTTGGCAGAGGGGTAAGTATATCAATGGCGGATCCCGTCTTAAGGCTTTCTTATTGCAGCGAAACTACAAACGCGACACAAAAAATCCGCTAGGCGGCGCAACATTATCGTAATTCTCCCCAGTAACAAACACAATTACATTTTACACACACTATCTCACTTTACTGTGACAGGTCACTGACCTCGTTTTTTTTAATGATTGCTGTAACTTAGAATTTGAATATGTGACAGACCTTCTTTGTCAAATTAACCAGAATAAGCCAGAGTGGCGCACGTGACAATTAGGTTGTCAACCATTTAAATTTAGAACAGATTGTTATGACATTCACGCAAAAGAGTGTAGACTTGTCATTGCATATCTCTGTCTCTGTTGCGCAGTTTTGACAGATTTCACTTAACTAAATAAGGGCTAAATTTTATCACGACTCGACACAAAAAGTCAAAGTTGCAAGCCACAAATAAGTAGCTTAATTTCAACCACTAAGCCAAGTTTTTGGACCAGGTCTGAGCCGGACGTAGTTCACATGTATATAGATTTTATTTTTTATTGTGTAATTTAGTTTTATAATTAGATTTTAGTTTCTAGGTTACCTTTAATTTTAATTAGACATATTTTAGGTTTATTTTTATTTCATTTAGGTTTATTTTCAGTTACTTGTTTTGTAATGTACATTATTTCATGAATAAACAGCCAAGTACATTGTGGTGTAATTAGTAATCGCTTGCTCTCTAAAGCACAGGTCGCAGGTTCGAATCTCAGGCAAGAGCAAGTGTTTTTTTTAGAGCATAAATAATTATTGAGCGTTATTTTGGTAAATAAATATTTTGTACTTTTTTTATTTTATTTAGAAAAAGATTCAACATAAATATTTTGCCCTGCTAATAAAAGCTTACAACTTTATTTATTAGTCCTTTATCTTATATCTTTAAACGAGCAATTCTTGTATATTTATTTATTTATATGTCTATTTATATATTTATTTCGGGGATCTCGGAAACGGCTCTAACGATTTTGATGAAATTTGGTATGTGGGGGTTTTCGGGGACGAGCAATCGATCTAGGTAGGTCTCATGCCTAGGAAAACGCCGAGCGAAGCTCGGTCGCCCAGATATTCTTATATCTTTAAACGAGCAATTCTTGTATATTTATTTATATATTTATTTCGGGGATCTCGGAAACGGCTCTAACGATTTTGACGAAATTTGGTATGTGGGGGTTTTCGGGGACGAGCAATCGATCTAGCTAGGTCTCATGCCCGGGAAAACGCCGAGCAAAGCTTGGTCGCCCAGATATTTATTCTTTATTTATCGTATGGCCTTTATTTCGAAACGTGAGATCTTCGAGAAGACAGTACGGTTCATAAATCCATCTTAAATAAAATTCAAGATTTATTATATAATTTATTATAAACATAAAACATAAGACTGAGGGATTATAATGCGTGCAACCACAGTGCGTCTACAACAGTTTGTAGCCTGTCTCTCAATAAGCTGAGAAGACGTTGATAATTATGTCAGTTCCCCGCATTTCCTCCCATATTTCATTGCAGTATCTATTGCTTGAATTGCTTCTTTGGTTCTTTCATGGTGATGATCCCACTGTTGAACCATTAAACCCCAAAGATTCTCAATCGGGTTCGAATTTCAGGCGATGGCATTACATCATTACATTTATGCCTGGATGTAACTGTAGAGTAAACCATTCCCAAGTGACCCGTGCTGTATGGGGCAATTATCTTGAATAAAGTCAGGAAAGTCAGTAGAACAATTTGCAGCATCACTTCGTCCAGTAAATTCATGTAAACATTTGCGCATGATGTGGCTATGAAGTGAAGTTCACCGAAGCCGCTGATCATAGATCTGAGACCGCGACGCCGTCACCAGATATCCTCCCCCACATACTAGCCGTAAGCGGCCAGAATTCCTCAGAGCTTTGGGCCCTTTCTATTTCAGATATTATCCGAGGCATCTTTTCATTTAAATTTGTATTATTCTTTTTTATCGTTTACGTTGATATATTGGAATAATTACACAATGCAATAATATCACTTTCATCGTAATACTGTTGTCATTCTGCTTTACATTGAACTGCAGAGCAAATTGAAGTCGAATAGCGTCAAAACTTTGGCAGGATTACGGTCCGTTTGGGCATATTTATTTTGTTACAATACGAAGCTCAATATATTTAATAATTTAAAATATTGTATTTGAAATACCAATCTTGAATTTAATTTGCTAATGTCAGATGTCAAACTATGTGTCAGGCGCTATGAATATACTCACACATAGACATAAAATATACAATATGCTATATGAAGGAGTGTGACCCGTATAATGGAAAAAAAATCCACATTCTAAAAATACTCAATGAAACCTTTTGTAATAAGAGAGGGTTTAAAAAGGAAAAAAATGATATAATGATAAGCTTTATTAGCCACATTTTATGTTTTCCACTATCTCGAATTGTAAAAGTACCAGGAAAACTATTTTAAATGTTTATTCGTCGATATGACTCACCAGTAATTTACCCTGGAAATGTTAATATCATCTAGTTACTGGTATTAAATATGCGATTTTTATAAATGTCAAACTGCAAAAAGTGCGACAGACGTCCGTCCAGCTCGAGGCCCAACGGCCATCTGTCTACTAAAATGAAGCGCGCAGTTTGCTTTTCTGATATTTTTGAGTTTTGTTAAATATAAAAACATTTAAAAAAAAATTAGCCGTAAAATGCACTTCTTCACATCGTTTCCTATCTATTGATATATTTTACTCGAGTCTGAGTTGGATATATTTTATATACGACTCACAATAAGATCAAAATTTACCTGTTTTTGCGATGTGAGATCATCGAGCGAAGTTTCAAATATCGTGTTTTCAGCCTTAAAATACACTAGACCGACTCTTAAACTATAACATATCTAAATATCCCATCAATAAAGTGAGTATTTAATGGTTTAAAATTGAATGAAAAAAACTATGATTTCGAATAACGTGGTCTTAAATGCTCTAAGGTTGTTTGCCAGGAGTGACAATTAATACACGACTCTTAATCGCTTAGTAAAGTATGGTTATTATTTATTTATTTATTTATTTAAACTTTATTGCACAAAATACACAGAATTGTACAAATGGCGGGCTTAATATATTCTTATTTTTTATTTATTTATTATTCTCGAAAGTTTAACACGTTCTAGGAACAGTGAACGTGTTTAATTCAAATTATGTGTGCTGGCCAGGAAGTGGGATTTTCCGCACCGTACGGCAATTGCCACTTTACCACGTCACGTTAAGTACCTGTGCCTGCGTTCTGTCGGCGTGTATGACGTCAACATTGATTCCGTCGTATATGAGCTCCTTGAACAACTGCTTCGCGCGATCCTTGCTTTGTACAAACACTGCAATTACATTTACAGTTCGTGAATATAAACACAGTATAGTATAATAGTAGAGTACATACAGAACGGACACGAGCGCTCGTGGCCCAGCTACGCCTGCGTACCGCTTGCGGTATCTAAGGTTAAGCAACGTGGGCAGCGGTCAGGACTTGGATGGGTGACCGCTTTGAGTGGTTACTAACTGAGCGCTCCCGTGCTTTGGAAGGCACGTTAAGCCGTTGATCCCGGTTGCTGTCTATAGCAGCAGTCGTTAAGCCAAGTTGGAGGCCTTCGGGTGGCTTGAGAACTTCTAACAGTCAAGTTGCCCACTCACTTGACAAAGCCTAATTCCAATAAGGTCTAGTTTCCCCTCGGGGTTGGAAGGTCAGATGGCAGTCGCTTTCGTAAAAACTAGTGCCTTCGCCAAATCTTGGGATTAGGTAGCGGACCCCAGACATCCTTCAGGATGCAACTGTACTGGGATAACGCTAGGAGGATGATGATGACATACAGAACGGACACGAACCCCCCGCACCGAGGTCAGTTACCTCGTCCCTGACAGACCCGCCTGGTATCGATCGGGTGCCGTCGCGCCTCGCGATTCGTCCGCGCCACGCGCTACGCACCCGCGCACACAATTGACGCGTGTACCGACAGCGCACGCACACATACTTACGCACACCGCTTACATTCCTTCGCGTCACAGGTGTGGTATAAAGTAAGGTTTTGGTAATCGGTTTTTTAGACAGAAAAAGGAAAGGTTTTCAGCCTAGCAAAACTGGTGCATGTCAGCTAATCATAGCAAAGCACGTGCTGGACACAAGGGCCTGACACGCTTTGATAGAGAAAGATAGCCTTATTGCGATTCCTATACGAGGAAATATAAAATAATGGCATGTTTTGTTCCTATCACCGACCGAACATTTTTTCATGGTCGGGTTATACCACCACCCATACAACTCGATTCCCACCGGCTTGCCTTATTTTCAGCCAGTCCAGTTCTTTTACGACGGCTCATGAAGAATAAGATAGACAAATTATTTCCGGCTTCCCTTAAAACATTTTTGACGCGCCGCCACTGCTATACCCACACTTCCATAAGCAATACATTGAACATGCAAACTGGGTATATCTATGGCTGGACACTATGAAGGTGTGCCAGAACCACGTTTCAGAACAACATAATACCTAGAACTGGCGGCTTGAGTCCTTGCTGCACTAACTGTCTGAACGCCACAAGTTTCCCGTTCTCGTTGCCACAGTACAATAGTTCTTGATCCACTAGGCTTGTGGCTGCATTTCTGCGAAAAATATTTAAAATAATGGGAAAAAGTTCTTCGGAATAAATCAAAACAAATCATTTTATTTTCGGATAACATTGATCCATACAAAATATTTTACAAATTAAATTAAATTAAATTACAAATTATAATAATGAGATAATGTGTTAGTACAATTTTCTTATATCTAATGTTAGTATTGCTTCTGATCAAGCTAGAAGTAAATAAGTATTTGTGGACATTCTACACAAATCGACATATTCCCAAACTAAGCAAACGTCTGAAACGGTAAAGCTAAATTCTGTCAAATGCACGCAAGCAAGAGTCTACTCTATACACAGAGCTCTTAGTCGTTATTTGCTTACGTTCGTTTGACAGAATTTGACCCTAGATTTTCGTATGAACTTTACGTACACAAGCGAGAGGGATGATGGTTCGCCTATGTAGAGAAACAATTACTTTCCTATAAAAATAAAATAGCTTTCCTCCTTAGTGAGACAATGATATATCTTTGTAGAGACAATGACTTATTACCTACCTCTGTAGAGACCTTTTACATCTCCAAATTGACATATATCATACTAGTTTTTCCCGCGACTGCGTCCGCGTGGAACTCGTTCATCGCGATAGAATTTAATTGCTATTTTTTATATCAGGCGCTTCCATGCATACTTCCACTCGTTCAAGGGAAGATTTCCGGGACAAAAAGCATTGTATGTCCTTCCCCGGGACTCAAACTATCTCCATGCCAGAGTTCATCTAAATGGGTTTAGCGGTTTAAGCGTGAATAGGTAACAGACAGACAGACACACTTTCGCATTTATAATATTAGTATGGATATACATCTGGCATATATATCTATATACATCTTTCGGTAAATATGTGGCCATGTGTTACTAATTGATTTGTAAAACTTTGATACGTAAAAGAGCTTCTGAGGCCTACTTCCAAAATCAATATTTAATTTTGATTATATCAATAGGATTTTTTTTATAACCTGTCAGGCCCAATAAAGAGAAAGGAGTGCGCGGTTGAAGTGGCCTGGGGAAAATCGAGGGCATACCTCAGACACACGCGCAAGACCACGCGGGCGGTTTAAACACTGGAACACTCTAAGAGTTTGCACTCCAGCGAGATAGGATGAGCGGTTTTTTTATTTTTTATTATTAATAATGGGTTTCAACCCAATCTGAGGTGTGTCAGTGGAATCGAGCTACTGGGACTTTTGTCGCTGGTTCACTAAACCTAGCCTAGCTGAGAAGAGACAATGGTCTATCTCTGTAGGGACAGTGAGTACTTTGTAAAGAAATATATCGATATGAGGGACTCACCTTTGTCCCACAGTAATATTAATAAGCCCCCGCATATGATGCCGACACCATTTAGCGACAGCGGGCGTGTGTGTGGCGCTAAACATCGCTATACGGCGCTGTTTGCCGCCACAAGCTGCCAGCACCTGCTCCATTTGTTGTCTGAAGTCCGATTGGTCGTCGGCGGAACCCTCGAACAGTTTGTCGGCCTCATCGATGATTAGCCAACGGACCCTGAAACGAAAGAATAGCGAATTTTGTATTTATCGATTAGAATATTTGTCCATCCAACTTCTTCAGGATCTTTAGGCTGGAAACAGTGCTCGACCGACGGTCAGCGCGTACCTACCATCGGTCGCGCGTAGCTATCGCTGTACGAAAGCATACGTGCGTTCAGAGCGATGCTTACCGTCAGCCGACCGACCATACGCGCTGACCGTCGGTCGTGCTCTGTTTCCAGCCATAGACTTGCATAGATATATATGGACCATTTTACGGAAAGTTTTACACTCGACTTTTTTTTTAATTTGGATAAAATCGGGTTTTTTCTAATCAGAATCGAAAGCACTTTCGAACCTAATAGGAGAAAAAAGTGTCTCAAATTTTTCATACAATTTTCAGTTTTTTCATTCCATTACCACCATACAAACATTACAAACTTAGTATGAAAACGGTAACGGAATGGAATAAAAAAAATTGGGACACTTTTTTCCCCTATATCATTCGAAAGTGCTTTCGATTCTGAGTAGGAAAAACCCGATTTTATCCAAATTAAAAAAAAAGTCGAGTGTACAACTTTCCGTAAAATGGCCCATCTACGTCGGTCGGCGCCCGACCGACGGTACGCGCTGACCGTCGGTCGAGCACTGTTTCCAGCCTTAGTCGGCAGTGGTGGCGCGTCAAAGATATTCTTAGAGAAGCCGGAAATAATTTGCCTATCGAAGACTAAAAGTATAATTCCGCAGCCGACAGAAGACTGCAACTGCACGAAATTGAACCGTAATCGTAAGACAAAAAGTCCCAATTTAGAGTGAGCGGCGTAAGTGTCGTCGTGCCGTTGCGACACTTGTCTGCTCAGTTCAAATTGAGCTTTTTATGAATACCATTACGGTTCAATTTGGAGTGCGGCGGAACGTGCAGTTGCCGTCTACTGTCGGCTGCGGAATTATACTTATATATGAAGAATATTCATGAACCGTAGTAAAAGAACTGGTCTGGCTGAAAATTAGGCAGGCCGGTGGGAATCGAGTTGTATGGACGCTCCGCCACTATTAGCCAGTGAATTTAGTAATAATAGCATAAACAGCCACACTTGTTAATCAAAATGTATTCTCCATCACCTTCTGTTTAGTGCCGAGTGAGAGAGATAAGGTCATGGCGATTGGCAGATCTTCACTCCCCAATCTTCAATTAAGCTATAAAGCGATCATTCCGAAACAGACTGGCATTTACTAAATTTGAATTTAGAATTATAATCGTTTTTGTTTCGTCGAAAATAACGGTCGGTCACAGAATAATATAATAGTATTTATTACATACAGAACGGACACGAACCCCCCGCACCGAGGTCGGTTACCTCGTCCCGGGCAGGCCCAGGCTGACAGGCCGGGTTACGATCGGGTGCCGTCGCGCCTCGCGATTCATCCGCGCCACGCGCTACGCACCCGCGCAAACAATTGACGCGTGTACCGACAGCGCACGCACACACACTTACCCACAGCGCTTACTTTCCTTCGCGTGTCACCCCCGGGTCGGTGTTAGACATCGTTTGGCCATTGTACAGTCGCCATCAAATATATCTGTACTCTTCAGGGTGCTCAAAAATATCTGAACATGCACTCTAACGCCTTGGCAATAGAGTCGTGTTCAGATATTTGTGAGCACCTCGTTCGTATCGATTTATCTGATGGCGACTGTACATATAGGAACGTCGATTGCTTTTAATTTGTATGAGATTACAGAAATCATATGGATGTTTAATAGTACATTACTTAACAAGGGCGGTAAAACAAAGAATGTCTCAGATCGCAGGTATTTGACGCCCGAGCCGAAGGCAAGGGCGATAAATGTGCGATCTGAGGCTTTCTTTATTACCGCCCGTGTTAAGTACAAAATTTTATGTCACCCCCTGGCCAGGAAGTGGGATTTCCCGCGCGCGGAGCGTGCGGTAATTGCCGCTTTATGGCCAGGTGTGACATAAAACACTTTCATTAAACCTACTCACTTGTCGAGGGAGATATTGACGTTGTCTCTGTTGAGAAGATAGCACAGCCTATTAGGCGTACTGATGACGATATCTGAAAGTATATATAAACATTAAAAATGTTCATACATAAATGAGTTTTTAAAAATCTGAAAAGAAAAAAAAATGGTTCAAGGGTCGGCAACGCGCGTGTGACTCCCTTGGGGTTGCAAGCGTCCATAGGCTGCGGTGACCGCTTACCACCAGGCGGGCCGCACGCTTGTTTGCCACCGACGTGGTATAAAAAAAGCCTTTTTAACGACTACGATTTGTAGTATGTATGTAAGCACTTTATTGTACACAAAAACACGTTGAAACAATATACATACTAAATGAAATTAAAGTACAAAGGCGAACTTATGCCTATGAGGGATCTCTCCCAGCTAACCTTCGAGGGATTGAGTGGAAAGTGGGAGAAAGAGATAGACAAACTTATCCCGTATACAACAACGTTTTAATGAATTAATGGATCTAAAAACAAAAACTATAGTAGATTGTTTGACAAGGGTCTAAAGTAAGTCATATTACCACGAGATGGTTATTTTCCCGAACGTATAAATGAATAATTTAACTCTTGGCGGGCGTATGTCTAATTTGACAGCATGTTTTTTTTCTAAGGCCAGCACACGGCCAGCACCATATGCTTAGCTATGCGTGTTTGCTTTGCGTATTCGCCTCCCTTTCTTTTACTATATTAAAGAAAGAGATGCATCATGCGCTTTTTTTCTTTTAAGAGGAGTAATTGCTTTGACCATAGACACCGCTTAATCTTTAGAGAACTGAAAAACGTCTTTCCTGATTGGCCGATTTTAGTACAGCTGTGTTCTGGTTGGTTGATATTTTTACCAAATGTTTTAATCTGTCAAATTACTTTTCTGTGATTGGTGGATTTAATCGGTGAAGTATTTTGATTGGTCAAATTAAAATGTTTTGTAAATCATAAATATGTATATGTTCGCGCCTGAACGGTGCGACGGTCCATTCATTCATTCACGCATTCGCCCGGCTCATTCCGCTCACTCAACGACGCCAGCGCGGCGTCAGTCTGCGAGCGACACGCATTCGAAGCGGATACGTACCACCTCAAATCAGCTCCCGCGCACGCGATACCATACAAAACTGCAATTCATATTGGCCAATATATAGTTTCGCGAGTGATTCTTACTTTGTGACAATTGGTGAACTATTCTGCCCATATAACGCGAGTGAACATTATCAGCTCTTAAACCCAGTGCTTCACGAAGAAATCATCAGCTCACAGCCGTCGGAGTCGACAGCATCATCCATCAGCTCACACCACCAGCACCCAGACGCAATTTATACCATCTCATCGCTTCACCTTCCATCAAGTAAGCCAGCCCATATATAGTTCGCCCACGTTCAATTCTCGTCTCACCCATATCTCTTCTCATCTCAATCTCCCACTCATCGTTATATGTAATTGCCCCCAGCGATTACATAATTTTTGGTCCTTCGTAACCTCCTGAACCCCCTTTGGAAAAAGCCCCCTGCTCAAATTTTCTTGCCCCAAAAGTGCCCCCCCATTTTCGAAATATTTTGGTCCATCGTAACCTACTTAACCCCTTTGGAAAAGCCCCTTGCTCAAATTTTTCTCGCCCCAAAAGTGCCCCATCTCGATTAAAACCCACCCACATTTACAAAATATTCATCCGCCCACCATTGTTCCATACATTTCTCACATAGGTACAACTATAAAAAGTACCAATCCACATTTATTTAAAATTCCATTCCCATAAACAAACAATTTCGATACGTTCATATTTGATATTAAAAAAGTGTGTAGAATAAGTTTAAATACGTAATAAGCAAGACGTAATCGCTCAAGTAAAAGCAACGTGTGATTGCATCATCCTGCAACATTGTAATAAATACTTACCTACGTAATTTGCGTCGCAACAACGTATTGTTGATAGATAATCCGCTCATTAGGTTACTTATTAAGATAGTTTAGTTAAGTAAACAAACCGCAATCAAGTGGTTAGTTAGAATAAAAAGTATTAGTTTTAGGGATCAGCACGAAAGATATAAAAACCAATTTACAATAACACATTGTTTTAAATCAGCACAAACAGTACAGTATAAGAAGATAGTATAGGTGTATACAGTGTGTTTCAAAATACAGTAATACAGAGTGATTTTTTTAAATCTCAAATTAAATACTTCCAAAAAAAAAAAAAAAAAATTTCTTTGTTTTGTAAATCATAACTTCGCTCCGCACAAACACTTGCACAGGTACAAAGCCTACACGACACATTATACAGGGTGTTCACATTCAGAAATTAAAACCATCTCATTTATTATTATTTTTTTTCACTTCACAAATAAAATTGTAAAATCACTCCTCAGCAATTACACAGAATAGATCACACCGTCCACACTATACAGGGTGTGACATTATCAGCTCAATTTGTAAACATATATTTTTAATATTTTTTTTTCTTTTTTTGTTTTGAAGTCAATTCCGCTCAACACTTAAACAACAATGCCTACCAAATCACAAGCGGCCATCTTCCGTGAGGCAGCCAAGGCAATCTCACAGCTCAAAGAAATAGGCGACGCCGTATTAAACAAAGACGCAAAGAAATACACAATGACAGACTTCACCGCCAGGTACGCAAAACTGGACGGCCACAAGACGAAACTTGAGGACATTTACCACGAAATACTGGACGACGAGACATTGACTGACGAGACTGAAGACACATACACGACAAATTATGAGGCCGCCATGACCGACTACGAACACATACTGGTGACATTTGAAAAACTCAGCGTGGCATCAGCTCTCCCAGAAACCTCCCACCCCTCAACGTCGGCCACGCCCACAGCCATGCTCCCCAAGATAACCCTGCCCAAGTTCAGCTCAAAGGTCGAGGATTGGCCATCATTCATCGCAATCTTCCGAAGTCTCACGGATGACATGTCCACCATCTCGGATGCCGTGAAACTTCACTATCTGCTCTCATCTCTCACAGGCGAGGCACGCAGTATGGTGTCACACCTTCAGCTCACAAATGAAAACTTCGCCGTGGCTATGAACATCCTCACTCGACGGTATGAAAATCGGCGCGTCCTCATCGATCGATTTGTCGATATTATCCTAGGCCTGCCCAACATCCACGCGCGCTCAGACATCCGCACACTATTCCTCACCCCGCTCATTTCAGCGCAGTGCGCGCTCAATAATCTAGATCTGCCCATGCAAGAGAGCGATTACGTTTTCGTATCCATAGTAGTCAGAAAACTACAGGGTGAACTCAGAACCCTCTTCGAACGCAAATATGGCTCACGCCAGACTCTGCCCACCCTCAAAAATTTAATCGCCTTCCTGGAAGAGCATGCACGCTGTGTGGAGACCGAGTGGTCCAGCTCAGGCCCCTCCCCCGCTACTCAGCCCACCCCCCAACCAGCCCCATACCGCAGACAGTCTCCCACAAACCCCCCTCGCGGCCCGCCCCGACAACCCGCTTACCGGGAATTCCGCCCCATAAACCCGGTCAGGCCCCGACTAGACTACCCAGCTCAGCACAGGCCGGTCTATTCAGCTCAACCCACACCACCGCCTCCTAACACCCAAAACAATATGCCCTGCCCATACTGCACCGAAAGAGGCCACAAGCTCATCGCCTGCCCGCGCTACAACGACCAACCCATTCAAGGCCGATGGGACTTCATTCAGGCGCGCAACCGCTGCCGCCGCTGCCTAGGTCCCCATTATGAGAACGAGTGCAAGTCGACCAACGCTTGCAAAGAGTGTGGCAACCCTCGCCACCACACATCACTACACCGCCCCGGGGCTAATTCCCCCACTCACACATCCGCTCATCTCCTACCCCCTCATCTGAGGGATCAGCCCAGAACGCGCCCAGCTCGTGAGCCCCAACATGTATCAGCGCACGCCTCACAACCGAAACCCACGCCGCAGAACGAGCCATCGACTCACTCTCGCTCGCCCAGTAGGACACGACAAGGTGGTCAGCAATGACTATCGACGATAACGGAGCATAACGAAGAGGACGACAATCAGCTCACACACTCACCCCCACAACGCTCACACCCACACACACAACACACACGCTCAGCCCAGACTCAGACATCACAAGCCCATTCTGCGAGATCAGCTCCAGTAGCAAATCATTCCACATGCAACTACCCACAGCATGAAGAGCAGGTAGCAAATCAGCCCATATTATTGCCCACCGTCTCGCTAAAAATAGCAGACGTAAATGGTCAGTTTCATTCAGCTCGAGCCCTGCTAGATTGCGGCAGCATGCTCACACTTATAACTCAGCGCATGGCTCGCATTTTAAATCTGCCGCTTAACTCAACATCACTCAAAATCGCAGGAGTGGGCAATCAACACACACAAGAGTCTAAGGCATCCATCACAATAGTATGTCGACCTACACATCGTGACACACCAACGATCACGGCTACAGCACACATTTTGAATAACGTCACCGGTTACTTACCTTTACAAAAGGTCCCGCACATTGCACCTGTGAGAGGTCAACCGCCGATTCCCTTAGCCGATCAGGAATATAATACTCCAGCTCCAATTGATCTCTTGTTAGGTTCAGACGTTCCCGGCCAAGTTCTGGACGGGACTAAGGTCTCGTTAGGCCGGGGGAAGCCCATAGCCTTCGGCACGATTTTTGACTTCGCATTGATAGGACCCATCGAGGACTTATGTGCCACACCAGCGAAGCAATCCAACTCAGCTCATATTATCAGCCCACAACCGGAATCTGAGGAATCCACTCATGATATTTGTAAGAGTATTGAGAGGTTCTGGGAAACGGAGGAACCCCAGCCTCACGTACACACCAGCCCATTACACGAACAGTGCGAAGAAATATTCCGCACCACGACTACTCGAGAACCCTCAGGCCGCTACATGGTGACATTGCCCTTTCTCCCAGATGCGCCGACCTTAGGCAACACCCATGCTATAGCACTACGTAGGTTCCTTAACCTCGAGAAGAAGCTTCAGGCAAACCCGACACTCCGCTCAAAATATGTTGACTTTATGACAGACTATCTCAATCTCGGACACATGTCACCCTGTCACCCAAGTACCTTCGCAAATAAGCCTCATTTCTACATCCCACATCACGGAATCTTCAAATCGGGATCCGAGAAGATACGCACGGTATTTGATGGGAGCAGCAAAAGCTCCAACGGCGTCAGCCTAAATGACTGCCTTCACACAGGTCCAGCTCTTCAGCAAAATATTGTTGACATCATCATGTCTTTTAGAACACATCCCGTAGTTTTCAGCACTGACATTAAAAGGATGTTCCGAAACATACTCGTCCATCCCGATCAACGGCAGTATCAGCTCATTCTCTGGCGGTCTTCACCTGACCAGCCTCTGCTCACCTACGCTCTTAACACCGTCACATACGGTTTACGTTCTTCGCCGTTTCATTCAATCCGCACTCTGCTCCAACTGGCTGATGACGAAGGTCATCACTACCCACAGGCTGCTCAGGTCCTACGCCACTCAATCTTCGTAGATGATATCCTCTGTGGTCATGACTCAGTGGAGTCTGCTCAAGCACTTCAAACCGAGCTGATCGACCTACTCGCCCTAGGTGGCTTCCAGCTCAGCAAATGGACCTCCAACTCACCTCAGCTCCTCGATCGGTTCCCGGATGACCAGTGTGACATGCCGAAAGACTTTGACATCAGCCCAGATTCGAATTCCATTAAAGTACTCGGCATACAATGGATCCCTCAAACAGATGAGTTCACATACCGCATCTCTCTCCCCGCACCGACTCAAGTGACAAAACGCTCTATTCTCAGCACAGTAGCCTCTCTTTATGACCCCAACGGTTGGGTAACACCCGTAATATTCCGCGCAAAGCTCCTCTTACAGAAGTTATGGCTCTTGAAACTGGGATGGGACGAACCCACTCCCGATGAAGTCCACACAGAGTGGCAACACATTTCCCAAGACCTTCCTCAACTCTCAAACATACGCTTACCTCGGCACATTTGCAAGTACAAGCCCACGTCCACATACTCGCTCAACGGATTCTCAGATGGCTCAGAGGCGGGTTATGGAGCCGTAGTTTATCTGCGCGAGCTCGATGCAGATGGACATGTCAATGTACACCTGGTCATTGCCAAGTCAAAGGTCGCGCCTCTCAAGAATCGTCTCTCAATCCCCAAGATGGAACTCTCAGCTGCAGCTCTCTTATCACAGCTCATGATTCGAGTGTCAGTCCAACTATCTGCTCACATCAAAATAGACCAACATATCTGCTGGTCCGACAGCACCATAGTGCTCGCATGGCTCAACACAGCTCCTCATCGTCTTCAGACATTTGAAGCCAACCGAGTGGCTAAAATAATGTCTAGTCCAACCAGCTCAACGTGGAGGCATGTTCCCACGAACCTCAACCCTGCAGACTGTGCAAGCAGGGGAATATCAGCTCAATCTCTTTTAACTCATGACCTCTGGTGGTCTCCCAGATGGCTCAAGGAGCCTCCCTCCACCTGGCCACAAATGCCATCCGCTTTGGGTCACCACATTTTACCAGGCCTTAAGCCAAAAAAGGTTTTAGCCCACATAGCAGTCCCTGATGTGGACCACGACCTGCTCACTCGTTTCAGCTCGTTTGACAAACTCATTGGAGTGACGTCATGCCTCAAGCGTTTCATTTTTAATTGCACACACAGCTCAACCGAGCGACGCTCCGGACCGATCACGGCCGGTGAACGCAGGGACGCTCTTTTATTCTGGGTCCGCTCTGTTCAGCAGAATGAGTTCGCAGAAGACATTCATCGTCTGCAAACCAATAAACTTTGCACGAACCGACTCCAACGGCTCTCGCCTTTCATTAAAGACGGTCTCTTGAGAGTCGGCGGTCGGCTCTCTCACGCGTCGATCAGTTACGACGCCCAACACCCGCTCATCTTACCCAGCTCTAGCCCACTCGTAGATCTCATCATTGACTATTACCACAGAGTATATTGCCATCCTGGTGCGGACACACTACACGCCATCTTACGCCAGCAATTCTGGATACTATCCGCTCGTCGCGTGGTTCGCTTCCGGGTATTCAAATGCATTAGATGTTTTAGATGTCGCGCTCAACCTACAGCCCCGTACATGGCTGACCTTCCCGCGGACAGGGTCACACCACAACCCGTATTTAGCCAAGTCACGACCGATTTTGCCGGCCCATTTCTCGTTAAATCCAGCACATTACGGAACGCTAAGCTCTTAAAAGCATACCTCTGCATATTCGTATGTCTCTCAACAAAGGCGGTTCATTTGGAGGCCGTCTCCGCACTCACCACAGAAGCCTTTCTCGCGGCATTACAAAGATTCGTCTCACGACGTGGCACACCAGCTCTCATTAGGTCAGATTGCGGCACAAATTATGTAGGCGCTAGAAATCAGCTCATAGAAGTCCAGAACTTTCTTTCAGCCAATAATGACGCAATTACACACAAACTTGCCAACCAGCAGATCACTTGGTTGCTGAACCCACCCAAGGGACCCTGGTTCGGTGCTCTGCACGAGATTAATATTAAATCTACAAAACAACTGCTCTATCGCGTAATCGGTGAACAGCACCTAACTTTTGAAGAATTCTCCACACTTCTCACACGAATCGAGGCTGTTCTTAACTCAAGACCTCTCTGCCCACTCTCTTCCGATCCCTCGGACAGGGAACCATTAACTGCTGCACATTTCATTACGGGCCGTTCCCTCACTGCTCTGCCCGAGCTATCCTTTGCCGATAGACCCCTCTCTGCTCTTAAACGCTTCCAGCTCATACAAGCTCTGGCCCAACGCTTTTGGACTCAGTGGTCCAACTCATACCTCCACACACTTCAAACCCGCTCTAAGTGGCTTTCCTCCTCATCCCCTCCTCAAGTGGGCGAACTTGTACTCATCAAGGAAGATGACCTGCCGCCACTGCAATGGAGACTGGGCCGGATTACCCGCACAATACCCGGCAAGGATGGAGTGATTCGAGTGGTGGATCTGGACACCGCTCATGGACAACTGCGCAGACCTGTGTTCAAGATAGCCAGGCTGCCATTGGACTCAGCTCAGGAAGAGGCTCTCCCCCGGGCCCCCCAGGATGTTCGCGCCTGAACGGTGCGACGGTCCATTCATTCATTCACGCATTCGCCCGGCTCATTCCGCTCACTCAACGACGCCAGCGCGGCGTCAGTCTGCGAGCGACACGCATTCGAAGCGGATACGTACCACCTCAAATCAGCTCCCGCGCACGCGATACCATACAAAACTGCAATTCATATTGGCCAATATATAGTTTCGCGAGTGATTCTTACTTTGTGACAATTGGTGAACTATTCTGCCCATATAACGCGAGTGAACATTATCAGCTCTTAAACCCAGTGCTTCACGAAGAAATCATCAGCTCACAGCCGTCGGAGTCGACAGCATCATCCATCAGCTCACACCACCAGCACCCAGACGCAATTTATACCATCTCATCGCTTCACCTTCCATCAAGTAAGCCAGCCCATATATAGTTCGCCCACGTTCAATTCTCGTCTCACCCATATCTCTTCTCATCTCAATCTCCCACTCATCGTTATATGTAATTGCCCCCAGCGATTACAGTATACATATTTTCCCTAGGGCTTAAATGTACTACTTTAGCCCCGCTTCACAAGTCTAATGTGACACACTTTTCGAGCATGAGAAGTGAAAAATAAATACCACACGATTTGTAGTTTGCGTTAGCAATGTTACTGCTTAATGATACAAAATTAATATACGTACAAAGGCGAGCTTATCCTATGAGGGATGTCGTCCAGCTAACCTTTGAATCCTTTGAGCAATTTATTAGAGATGTACCGACTATGGATTTGGCCGACTAGCCGACTAGTCGGCGCCGAGATGGCCGACTAATCGGCCGACTAGTCGGCAAGGCCGATCATAGGTTTTGGCTGAGTACGGGCGCAATCGGGAATGTTCGTTTCATAAAGCAAAATAAAAAGATTAAACAGTTAAATTATCGAATTTTTGTGTTAAACAAACAACTAGTGCTCTTCTTTAGAATAATGTCGAAAAGCAAATGGCGAGTGTGGAATATTTTTTGACTGACGATGTTGAAAGTGATTTCCAGTAAGTCATAATGTGCCGACTAGTCGGCCTCTTTAGCCGACTAGAAATGTGGCCGGATAGTCGGCTTTCCCGACTAGTCGGCGACTAGTCGGCACATCTCTACAATTTATACTTACCGCTTCTCCTAATAGTGGCCTCCCGTTCCTTCACTTTGCTCTCCTTCATGTTCCGCACAACACTGCAGCTCAGCTCCGTGCCCTCGCTCAGCCGGAGCGCCTCCCTGTATATCTGGTGCGCCAGCTCCCTGGTGGGGCAGAGCACCAGCGCCCGCGGGCCGCCCTGCGGAGCCCCCAGCGTGTGCAGGATGGGGAGGAGGAAGGCGCAAGTCTTGCCAGAGCCGGTTGGGGCGCAGGCAAGGATTTGACGATCCTGTATAATTGGGTAAAAAAAAAATTGGGTAAGATATGCAAGCTAGCATAGCATAGCTAGAAGCGCTCGTGGCCCAGCGGCGCCTGCGTACCGCTTGCGGTATTTAAGGTGAAGCAACGTGGGCAGCGGTCAGGACTTGGATGGGTGACCGCTTTGCGTGGTTACTAACTGAGCGCTACCATGCTTTGGAAGGCACGCTAAGCCGTTGATCCCGGTTGCTGTCTATGGCAGCAGTCGTTAAGCCAAGTTCGGGCGGCTTGAGAACTTCTAACAGTTAAGTTGCCTACTCACTTGACAAAGCCTAATCCCAATAAGGTCTAGTTTACCCTTGGGGTTGGAAGGTCAGATGGCAGTCGCTTTCGTACAAACTAGTGCCTACGGCAAATCTTGGGATTACGTAGCGGACCCCGGGCATCCTTCAGGATGCAACTGTACTGGGATAACGCTAGGAGGATGATGATATGCAAGCTAGCATTAGTTAGTTAAACTTTACACAAATAATAAATTAAAATCCGGCTATTTGCGTGTCGGACTTAGCACTTTTAGGGTTCCAGACCAACCGCAAAATTAAGTTGGTTTTAATAGTAAAAATAAGAAAATGTCAAAGAAAAAATATGATGTATCGACATATTAGTATTTGTTGGTAAAGTATATGTAATAATAAACATTATAACCAAATTTCCAGATCATAGGTCAATGGGAAGTTAAAAAATTCTTAGGACAAAATTTTGTGACAGACGATGGACGGACGCTTGAGTGACAGCAATAGAGGTTTGGACCCTTCGGGTACGGAACTCAAACAAATATACAAATGGCGAACTAAATTCCAAATGACATTCTTTAAACAAATTTTTTTCACTGCCATATTGTCACTTATTTATGAGTTGATTCATTGCTAGTTGCTAGGGCAAAGGGAGTAAATTTACAATATGTTTGTAACAAACACAGTTATTGATGCATAGTCCGATGCGTACACTTTTATAAGTGAAGCTCACGGCTGCCGGAGGTGGCTCGACCACTGTCTAGTTACTGAGTCAGCGGGGCAAGCAGTGACGAATATTACTATTCGTCATGATGTCTATTGGTCAGACCACTTTCCAATGATTATTTCATGTAATTTACCTAAAATTAATAAAAGAATTTTGACATGTAATGATTTTAATGTAGATAATAGTAAAGTTATTTGGGGTAATAAGGATAAAGAACAGACATTAAATTATTTTAAACTTTGTAATAATGGATTAAAAGAAATTGATTTCCCTTTAGAATTAAGCGCCTGTGGAGATCAACACTGCAATGACCCTGATCATAAGTTAATAATAAAAAGATTGTACCAGGACATTGTATCGGTCTTGCGAGAGTCGGCTAAGGCTACTTGTAGACTAGTTAGGGGTAAAAAAAGGAAATACATAGTGGGCTGGCACAAACATGTTAAGGAGGTACATGGAACAGCTAGAACTAGTTATCAGCAATGGTTGTTGTTTGGTAAACCTTCTTCGGGCCCTTTTTATAATGAGATGTGTGCTTCCAGGAAACTATTTAAAGACAAGCTTAAATGGTGTCAGGACAATGAAGCTAACATTAAAATGAGTATTTTAGCTACTCACCATAAGGCCAAGGATTTTCCTAGTTTCTGGAAGCACATAAATAAGAACAATCCGAGGAAATCTGCGCCTGCGAGCGTGGAAGGTCGGTGTTCGCCTGCTGAAATTGCTGAACTTTTTAGGGAGAGCTTTACAGTGCATAGCCCGCTGGGAGTGGCGCAGCAGGTGCTCAGTACTGAAGAGGACGGTGTAGACTTGCAAGTACAGTTTACGCTTAAACAGGTCACGGACGTGATCACGTCAATGAAGCGAGGCAAGTCACCAGGACACGATGGACTCAGTATTGAGCACCTTCAGCATGCCGGGCCTCACCTGCCTCGTGTTCTGAAGATGCTCTTCAATCTTTGCCTGAGACACGGTTTCCTGCCCGAGGACCTCATGAGGACAGTGGTCGTGCCGGTTATTAAAAACAAAACAGGCGATGCCTCCGACAAGTCCAATTACAGGCCCATATCGCTGGCCACCATTGTGGCCAAAATACTGGACAGCTTGCTCGACCGGGTGTTGTCAGATTTCGTACCTTCACATGATGCACAATTCGGTTTTAAACCTGGGTTATCGACGGAGAGTGCGATCCTGTGTTTGAAGCAAACTGTTCAGTATTACACAGAGAGAAAAACGCCAGTATATGCGTGTTTCTTGGATTTGTCGAAGGCGTTCGACCTAGTGGCGTATGATGTCCTCTGGCGGAAGCTGAAAAAGGACACGAGCACTCCCAGTGAAGTGGTGAACTTATTTCAGTACTGGTACGGAAATCAGGGCAATCAGGTTCGTTGGGCGGGAGCTTATTCTGACATGTACAGGTTGGAATGTGGGGTGAGGCAAGGGGGGTTGAGCTCACCTAGACTTTTCAACCTGTACATGAATGATCTTATTGCCGAGCTCAGTAACACCAAGGTCGGATGCTCAATTGGTGGTGTGTGTATGAACAACATCAGTTATGCGGACGACATGGTGTTGCTGAGCCCGGCGGTGAGCGCTCTCGAAAAGATGATTGCTGTCTGTGAGAGCTACGTAGAGACGCATGGCCTTAGGTACAATGTGTCGAAGAGCGAGCTAATGATATTTAAAGCGGGCAATAAAACGCCCAAAATTGTCCCGCCGATTATGCTCTGCCAGTCGGAACTTAAAAGGGTTGCAAAATTTAAGTACCTGGGGCACTGGCTCAACGAGGCTCTCACAGATGACACGGACATGGAGAGGGAGCGCAGGGCGTTTGCGGTGAGGTGCAATATGCTGGTCCGTAGGTTTGCGAGATGTGATAAGGGCGTGAAAATCACGCTCTTTAAAACATTCTGCCAAACATTTTATACCTGCAACCTATGGACCAAGTATAACCGAAAAACGTTTGACTCCCTGCGCGTCCAATATAATAATGGGTTCAGGATGCTGTTGGGACTTCCACGGTACTGTAGCGCGTCAGGTATGTTTTGCGAGGAGCGTACGGACGGGTTCTGTGCGATAATACGCAAACGAGTGGCCTCCCTGATGCGCCGCGTACGTGACAGTCCCAACCGCCTCCTGAAAGCCATTACCGAAGATGTTCACAGCCCACTATGGAGGCACTGGAACTCCATTCATATGGAGTCCAGGCAGCATGTTTTTAGGCTAATGAATTAATGTGAATTGTGAATTATTTTTCTAGATTTTATTTTTATTGTATTTTATTTTATTTTGTTTAATTTGTTTTTGATTTGACATGTAATAATATAATGTAATGTATTGTGATAATGTAATTTAATTGTAATTGTTTGATCTTTTAATTTATTTATTGATGATTTGTGTGTGACTTGTTTTGTATGTGTACAATATGGGCTAAGCCTGAAATAAACGATTAATAATAATAAATAATAATAATAGTGTGTCTTTCGGTCTGTGCTTTAGGTATTTTGACACAAAGTTTTTATAAGATTTAAGAATTCTTGAGTATGCGGCAAAATAATTTTCAGTTGAATGAAACTTAAGCAAAAAAATTAATACAGACCTCCATCATACACGGCACAGCCTGTCTCTGCACAGGTGTTGGCTCTGAGTACCCACACCGAGTCACTGTGTCCACAACAGCTTGTTTCACATTGTACTTAGTCACGAGCTCTGTGAAGTCTTGCAGGGCAGCAGCAATGTGGCGGCCAACTACTTTGATGCCATGTTCATTGCGGAACCGGTTTTGCTAGAATTATAAGATAGAAAAAGTAAACTCCGGACGTCACAGTCACAAGAATGTGTATGCAAGCTTTCTTTTTTATTTAATCAGTATAGGTATCATCACTGGTGTTGTAGAAAAAATATAAAAAATAATTCTCAACAGAATAAAACTAAGCAATGTTTATATAGAAAATTAAGATAACATATTATTGTTATAAGATTTATAATTTATACTAAAGTCAATAATAAAATGGTTCATTTGGAAAATGATGAAAATAAAGACTACTTAACAATTGTGGATATAAGGTTACATGTTTATTATCTTTAATAACATATAATTTTTATTTTATTTATTTATTTACTAAGCCGAGAGCTAAAATTAGAACTAAACAAAAGCCCTGCAAAACTGTTTTAACAGTTAGTCTGCAGGAAGACTTTTAACTTCTTACAAAATAAAATAACAACTTCTTAATGGATAATGCAATGCAGTGTATCAAATAATAGTACATTACTTAACAAGGGCGGTAAAACAAAGAATGTCTCAGATCGCAGGTATTTGACGCCCGAGCCGAAGGCAAGGGCGATAAATATGCGATCTGAGGCTTTCTTTATTACCGCCCGTGTTGAGTACAAAATTTTATGTCACCCCCTGTCCAGGAAGTGGGATTTCCCGCGCACGGAGCGTGCGGTAATTTCCGCTTTATGGCCAGGTGTGACATAAATGTTTTTGTTTTTATTAAGTACATGAGGTTTATTTTTCTTTAGGTGGACATCCTCAGGTAAGCTATTTAGAATATATGGTAGGCGATTTTATACTGTGCTGTCTCCATAGTAGTTTTTGATCCTAGGCACTTCAAAACCCGCGGACACCGACCTCGTACCGTGTGTGGGAATTCTGTACATGTTATGCTCTATTATTATACCAACCTCTTCGATTTCCAGTTTCTTCAACAAATCCTCAGTCTTTTCCTTCTTCTTCTTCTTCTTTTTCTCACCCAATTTAACTCCATCCAGTAGCTGTAATTCTTTATCATCATCCGATTCTGCCTCGGTCGCTTCGCTGCCGTCGCTTATATTCTCTATCTCTTCCTCATCCTCACTGGGCAACTCCTGTTTTAACTCTAATTTTTCTTCTTTCTTTACCGGTAAACTCTTCGTGCTTGACTAGAAAGAAATTGAAATATTTACAAAACTTTACGATCGTAAGGGCAAAAGTTGAGGTTATAATTGACACTTACATTGTTGTTCACGCCTAGTACGCGTTGTTTGAAGGTCAAACCTTTGGTTAATTTCTTAAATATATCGTATGCGTCCATTATGCTCACTTCGATAATAATTTAATAAAACATTTCAACAAATATCCACGTGAGATTATTATTGGAAACTGCGTCAGGAAACTCAGGAACGTCAACTCTCAACTGTCAGTGTCAGGAAGTGTCAGTGTCACGGAAACTATTCAAGTCAAGTATTTATAGTATTGAGGTTGAGGTACACACGTACTAACTAATTATTAATTTGTGGGTACACATATGGTTACTGGGAGTGTATTTCGGCTCCCAACCATGAGAATATTGTTGATTTGCAGTGTGTTTGCAATAGAGTTGAAATGTTGAAGTTTTTGCTCTAAAATAAGTGAATAAAGATAACGGTTAGTGTGAGAATTAAAACAATGAGTGTTATAAACTGTATCTTGAACAGTTCTGCTTTGTTTTTATTTCCCGCGCATACTCAGGCGCCAAAAGCAAAACTCTTGATCAAAGAAGGTTGTGAGTAATTATTTTTTTTATTGTTATTATAGCCGTTAAATGTTTTTGATACTGTAAATACTTTGGTAAATACCGTAATAAAAGCTAAGCAAAACACATGCTAAAGTGTTAAAGTGTAATTTTAAAATAAAACAGGCAAGACCCGTCCTTGTAACTCGAAAAAAAAAAGTTTTGAATTAAGAACCATTTTTTATGTTTCATTGACATGACATAACCATTGAAAGTAAATCGATTTCTATTATAGTGATTTCTAGTTTGAAGGATCAGTGGTGTGGATTTTATGTCTCAGTATGTTTAGATGGCCTGATTTTATATTTATGCTTTCTTATTGTAGAAAGTACTTATTTCGAATACCTATAAGATTACCTAACATGATTTAGATTATTCATGATTAGGTTGAGACCATAAAAATTGACGTCTGACGTCCATACATTGGAATTCACGAAAACCAAGGTGGTCCAGCCAGGGAGCATGACGTAAAAATTGGACCTTACTCATATTTTAGGTATGACAGTTTCTTTCTCTCGTATGTATTGGTAGTTCAGATTGCTCTCTGTGGTGAAGTCATTTGTCTCATGTATTTTTTGTACAAATATTTATATAAAAAGTAAAATATAAAACTATACTTACAAAACATACAATCATTATAAAAACCGCCGGCAGCGAAGCCCTAAAGGTCCTAATACACACGTACGAGAATCGAATACGAGCGATTTTACAGAGCGGTTGAACTAGTTATACTTCCGTGACCCGCAGTGTAAGGAAACTCGCATACGAGTCTCGTATCGTACGTAAGTAAGGCTTTGGCTTTGTCAATAAGGTTGATAATACGGATAGTAATGGCAAATGTTGTTGGAATTACAATCCTCGTCAATGATCCTCCACCTTCTTCTCCTCTCCTTTTAGGTTGAAAGGACTGAGGGGAGTTCAGTAATCATTTTTATTCTTTATGAAAAATCTATGTACCTATTGCTTTCACAAAAACTACTGCCTACGCCTACGCAGTATGCCAAATATTGAGGATGAGATGGTAAGCAGGGGTACCTGCCTCCAGTAACGTTCCATGAATATTTTTAAACTTTTTACCGCTATTGACTTGATATAAAGTTAGGACATTAGGTGCCCCACGCGCCAATGACTGAAGTCATTGGTCGATATGAATATCGAGTCGATGTAATAAGGCAAGCAACGTGCTATCAAGTATGCTTCATTTTCAGTCTTTTGCTACGAATACTGGTGTGTGAGGCACAACTTATAGAATCTACTGTGGCGTGGCGGTGAATAGATTAACTAATTTTGCAATGTGTTGGAAGTTGGAACTGGTCAATATTTTAATTTCAAGTTAAATTATAGTGCTTTGGAAGGCACGTTAAGCCGTTGATCTCGGTTGCTGTCTATGGCAGCAGTCGTTAAGCCAAGTTGGAGGCCTTCGGGCGGCTTGAGAACTTCTAACAGTCAAGTTGCCCACTCACTTGACAAAGCCTAATCCCAATAAGGTCTAGTTTCCCCTTGGGGTTGGAAGGTCAGATGGCAGTCGCTTTCGTAAAAACTAGTGCCTACGCCAAATCTTGGGATTAGGTAGCGGACTCCAGGCATCCTTCAGGATGCAACTGTACTGGGATAACGCTAGGAGGATGATGATGATGATCAAAAGATAAATATTTCTATTACTATTAAGGGCAAACTGTTTTCCCTTAAATCTATTTCACTCACTAGCGAAAGTGTTACTTTGACACTTAGTAACTGTGAAACGTATCATTTACCACGCAGGTTTATGCCAGAGCCGATTTTAGCTGAAGGGGCAAGAGCATGATTACTGCGCCAGATATGGCATTCCGGTACATCGGTTTGTAGTGTGGGTGACACAAAGCTGCTATCGAACCAATCGATGGTATGCGCTCGTAAGTGTGTGCGTGGCGTGGCGTCGACAGTGCCGACACTTGTGTCACAATCCGGAGTGGCAGATATAGGTTTTCTTAGACCGTGGGCAAAATGATCAGGCTTGCTATTATCTCGTTGTATATTTAAAAGGTATATAGCACGGAAAGGGGTAAAAATAAAAATACAAATCATCAATGGAATCACTGCGAGTTTATTTTATACTTTTATTACACTCAACTGTTATTCTGAGAATTCAAACGCAGATTTCAGTAAAGGAAATCTAAAATCACTTTTAAAACGAGCCTAAACGACAGTTTCGTAGATAATTTGCAAGTCAGATTCAAAGATACTTATAGTACTAAGTTTTCCGACTACTGATATGTGCCAACTGCATTCCCGAGTCGATTCCTTAATCACATATATCAACAACATCAAAACAAGTAAAGACACTCATGCGCAGCGTCTACTGACACCTCCGACACATTCGTCTCCCCACAGCCCGGTCTACGAGTGTCGTAGACCGCTCTCAGAGATGTCAGTGGTCACTGCGCCCTCCCAAATTCTTTAAAATCGATTCCATATTACAATCTACAACAATAGTACTTTAAGTGTCTTCACCGACTGGAATAGATGTTTTAACTTACAACAATTTAGAGAAGCCTACCTCTTACGCGGCCGAAGCCCACCACACCTATCTACTTACTCGAATCGATACACATTACTATGAAACATTTCTGTACAACCCACACCCTCAGACCAAACCAGAACTTTAAAAGTATAACAAAACTCACTAACTAAACGTTTAACACATATTTTCTTCTTTGATCAACGATGGCAAACTATAACTTTTACACAATAGTAACACAATATTAGTTTAGGCTTATTTTTTCGCGGGAACTTCGGAGCTTCGGCTCGCTTTCAATCAGAATAATATTAATTAAAAAAGAGTCACTTTGAAGGCCGAGGCTCCGAAGCGCCCGCGACTTGCTTACAAGAAAAGAAATCGATGCTAATAAAAACGCAGATCGTGCATACATTAAATTAAGAAAAAAAGAAAAAATCTAATCCTAAGTGTGTCAGCAAAATATAGTGCAGTTAAAATTAGAATTGCCACTTAATTAACTTTGACATATAATTGTTATCTCATAAAAAAATATTTCTGTGTATAAAATGTTTCACCCGAGTATAACAAGGAAGTGGTGTTATTCTGATAAAAACCAGCGGCCGGCACTCCTCGGAAATGCGATACAATTTGTATGAATGAAATCCGTAATCGTTCCTTCCAAAATAGGTTTTAACAGGTTAATTTAAACAACTGGCAGTACATTTTTGAACACCGAAAAACCAGCAAGTGACACGCAACGTTCCAAAGGTCCCAGCCGCCATTTTTAACTCAATGCCACCATACTTTACTTTATCTGTAGATAAAAAGTTACTTCTAGCAATAACTGTGAGTATATTGTATGTCATAAGTGTGTAAATTGTAAATACATTTATATATTGTAAAAGACGGGTAATCAACGATAGTTGCTCGACCGGGGAATAAGCGAATCTATTACTTAGTATATAATACTTATCAGGTATTTATATAAAAGTTGTAAGTGCACTTTGAGTTACGGAACTACTTTTTAATGTCACTATTGAAGCCGCGTATCGCCGCCCCATTTTGGTCTCCCGGATTGAAAACCAAAGGAGAGGTACCAACTTAACATTTATAACATGAAATAATACTGAAACTATCAAAAACGGCGACGGGCGTAACTGTTTAATAGATTATATAAAGTATATAACTATAATTACTGAGGTACTTATGTTGGCAGAACGGGAACTATTGCTTCAACTGTATTATTATAATAGAGTGGAAGATACTGATATAACATTAAAGCTATTGATTTAAGAGTATACCGACTTAGGAGAAACAATGAATGACAACAACCTTGCAACGCGAGACGGGTGATGGGCGCATACGCGGAGGCTCTTATGAGAATTCATTCTAATTATTACTGCCGGGTGATGCGCTTGCAAGTCGAGCTTCAAATTCGATGCCCGTTCTTGCAAATAATTAATAATATGCTAACTGTATACAAAGTGTAAAAAACAAAGTCGGTATATTCTTATGTTGATTTCAACTTCCCTGGTCGAGCAACTGAAATATTTCTATTATCTATTGTAGGTACTGGGTCGTCTGTATCTAAATCTGGCCGTACTTATAATATAGGCCGGGTACTTAAAGACAGACGATATACTATTGCATTTTAAACATGGAAATGGTACAACAAAAATAATGTATGTATGGGAAAAACTATGTAACAAGTGCTATAACTTAGTTTGGCATTTACAATATATTATATTGTATTAGATAAATATAAATCACGTATATATCGACTTGTCCTGGAGACGCTAAGTGTAGTTTAAGTAATACATTAAAATTATAAGTAGTTGGAGGTAATACTTAAAATCATTAAGACATATTTCTAAAACTGTTATTTTGTGAAAATCTTTTGTGAACATGTAAATTATTGATATGATATTTTTTATAATGATATTAAGTTCATTAACTAATTTTAAGTTGCATTTTGCGAGCGATTAATTTTATTTTTAGCGTAAGTTTGCATTATCATAATATTTACCGTTTAAAATTACGTCGCTAAGAAAACAAAAATACTTGCTCTTCATATATATGTTTGTGGGGGATTTTGATTTGTATGTATTTTTGCAGGCAGTTTCAGACTGAAGTCTGACGGTCAAATTGAGCAAATTGATTTAAGCTTTTCTTTAATGCAGTTCTTAATAAATTCATTTACAAAGAATCGAGCAATTTAATTGTTTTAAAGCACATATAGAAATGTATAAAAAACACGCTCGGTTTTTTGCGAATGACTTATTGCGTTTTGCATTTCTTTGAGCCTTAAATGACGCCCCCACAAAGGTTCCCAAGTATGGTATCTTACATATTTACTTAGTAGGCTATTGTAATAGTTGTACTGTTAAGAAGGCATCTTGTTGTTGATTATTTGTGCATTACCCTACTTTGTAACACAGTCGGTTTATATATTTCATTAGTAAACTTAACAAAACTCAACTGGCAATGTGAAATTATATCGTTATAATCAGAGGGCGATTTTTTTATTACAGGAGTTTCTCACTTATCGACTTACTATACTTAAAAATGCAGTATTTTGGTATACATTGCAAAATATCAAACGTTTACATAGTTTCGCTGTTTACTGTTTTTGATTTCTTTCGTTCTGGTTTTGAATTTTAAAGCTGCGATCCGTTTTTTACCGACACCTATCCAAACTTAACGCGAATCACATATAAGACCTAATAACAATCACGAACGGCTGTCTCCGAAATTGATGTAGTGCGCAGCTGTCAACTGAGATCAAAAATTTCGAATTAAGAATTCCAAATTAGTGGGAAATTACCAAAAAAAATAACGACAACAACCTAGTTTACAAACAGCCAAACCGATAAGAAATAATTGCACAGCGAAAACAACAAACACAAACACTAAACGTTATGGAAAGACTACGTCTAAGTTTCACTATCAATAAATCCATTAGTAGAATATATAAAAATCCTTTCCATTAATGATTTTATCTATTTTACCATTTAGTTAATAATATCACGAGGCTTCTATTCCCAAATGATGCCACGATTTACGATGTAATTTCTAACTTATAATATTTACAATTCAAACTACCCGCTTGTTGTCTCATCTAAGCTTCGGCTAATGATTCTTGTTCTAACGAACCGAACTGAACGCGTTTAAATACGAAATTACTCTCCTATACAGCCAGTATGTGTAACATTGAAATAAAAATTAAAAACAAAATAATATACTTGAGGTATTACGAAAAAGGAGGTATATGCGTTGTAAGCTGGGGATGACCTCAAAAAATTAGAAAATTATTAGTTTCTGAAACGGGTGAAACCCTGCTTTAATTAGTTTTTATTTAATATCTAAGCTGAGGTTAATGCGTATGAAAATTATATGTTAAAACTAAGTATTTGGATAAATACCAAATAACGTTCCATTAAATATAATCATATCACAAAGTACGAATATGTAACATTCCGAAAATAAAGGAAATAAAATACAAAATCTAAAATTCCTAACCCAAGTTATACTACTTACGATTGGAGAAATAAATGCAGAATATAATCCTCGACTGACGAAGATGAAATGTGCATTGATTGAAGATTGATGATCCTGCGATCTTTGCTGTTGATTCACTTTCAGTGACTGATATGTTGGATTTTAAATTCATAGGTATAAATACGGAAGTAAAGACTGTTTAACAATAATTTGGATATGGCACAATACCTAATTTTATTTTATAGTTTTTCTTTAGATTTTTCAGAATGTTTTATTCTACTGGAAATAAATGCATATTGGCATATTTATATCCCCTTTCTTTGGCTTGTGAAATATCACGGTGTTATATTAGTTTTTCTTGAGGTGTCTTCGTACTTATTTTGTGATATGTCGGGCAGAGGTTGATAGGTTTAATCCTTCGTCAATGCTTACACCCTGAGAAGATATGTCTTAATTTCAGACGAAACGGTTCCTAAGCAATTTCCTACAATATCATTAAATAAGTAAATAAAATATTTTTTACAATCTGCAGCCATCTTATGGTTATCCTAAGATTTTTGAGAATAATATAATAATAATAATCTAATAAATTTTCAATAACGAGATGTCCGCTACGTTGGTCGACATTTAAATAAGAACCACTATACACTCATAGAGAGAAATCCGAAATTGGATACAGATTAAATATAATTCTATTAATACCTAGAACTACGTAATTTATTACAGAAGAAACGCTTTAGACCATGATTTGAAATCATGCACACGTATACGATCGTCGAA
This sequence comes from Cenopis cana, assembly GCA_951800055.1. Taxonomy (NCBI): domain Eukaryota; kingdom Metazoa; phylum Arthropoda; class Insecta; order Lepidoptera; family Tortricidae; genus Cenopis; species Cenopis cana. The sequence goes on along the minus strand of OX637485.1, from coordinate 18,084,412 downwards.
CCGAACCCTTTCAATGACCCTCTCGCGGCGCCGGTCGCCACCAACCCTGTAACCACAGTGTACCACTGGTTCACTGTAACCCCAGGCGGCCCCCTCATCAGGCCCCCTCGCCCCCCGCCGCGCGTCGTGCCGCGCTCTCCCCTCACCGACAACACTTAATGGCATGATGACGAACGAAGGCACGGCTACTTGATGATACCATTAGAATTGAAGCCAAACGCACATAGAATACACATATTGTTCAATTAGACATTAATTTTGTACTTTCGAAATCAGATTCTAAGAAGTCTTTGTTTTTTACTCAACATCAACATTTTAATCTAATTTTTTTTTGGTTAATTAATTACTATATATCTGTATTTTTTTAATTTTAGATTTTGGCGTTCCGAAAAAGTCGCTTTAAAAAATATTTTCTTTGCACTTTAAAAATTACGGTTTAAAATTTGTACGTTTCTTTTTTGTACAGTTAGCGATTCTAATTTGACACTAGTAATCGATCTAAGTAGACATTAATCGAAAAGTGATTTAAAAAAAACGTTCTTCTTTCACTATACGGTTGGCATAATTTTGGCAGTACTAGAAATATTAATACTTTAGTATTGCTCTGGATTACATTGTCATTTTGAACACTGTTTGAACATTTTCACTAGAAAATGCCAGTAACTTTAGTACTGTTACATTATAATGTCACAAAGCGAAGTTCGATCGTCGAAGCGTACACTAAGCGGGGCCCCGCGGCGCGGGCGCCCTTCACCTGCAGCAAGAAACCCCGCACTGCGGTGCGCCCGCACGACAATACTGTTCATGTAATTTTAAAACTAACGTCAATATTTAACTAATTATAATACGATTAATTAATAATGCGGCATAGTCCTGCATTGTTTTGGCATTGTCCGTTATATTGCACATGATGCTATCCCTTTCGTATCCGCGTCCATTGGGCCTCGTGGCGAATGCGGGCGGGCGAACCCGCGCGCAGTCGCGCGAGGTTGAAGTAGCCACCGATTTAAGCCATGGTCTGTGGTCATTGAAGACCAGGAGGCAGCTGCGGAGCATGGTCGCTGGCGCCGAGGTCGAACAGGTGGTGTGGCGAGGGCGCGAGCGCGCTCTGCAGCGCCGAAGTCTTCAGCAGCCGCTTCAGCATGCCGCTAGACCCACGGTGCTGCAGACTCTTGTGCGTCGTTAGGGAGTTCTTAGTCCGATACCTTCGGTGGCAGAACTCGCAAACGTACAGGGTATCGGACTGCTCGTGCTTGTCTTGGAAGTGTCGCTTCAGGGAATAGTAACAAGAGAATGTCCGGCGGCAGTAGGGACATTCTTGTGGCTCGTTGATCCCGCCGGCCGTGGGCGGGGGCATACGGAGAGGCGGTATAGCTGTAACATTAAAAAAAAGTTATATTCAAGCGTTCAGTTACGCCGTTCAGCCGGGGACTGAGCGACCGCGTTTAGGTACAACACTATAATAGGAGTATTAATCGAAAGTTACTTTTATAGCAATAATTAATAATGGAGAATGTATGAGGTTATAGTAATAATAATAGTTATTATTATAATACTAATAATATGCACTGTACACATTGACTAACTACACAGTAATCACGAATTTTTTATTCAAATCTTAGAAAATTCTCTCAACCACAATGACACAGAAACACGTGATAACAAAATGATAGAAGCATGCTTCAAGCAACACAACAACGTCAAAACTGCGAATCTCGATGGGAGAGGGCACTCGGCTCGGGATATTAACCAAAATGAAAAAATAAAAACTAAAAAAAAACATTTCTCAAATAAAATTAATTGACAAATAAGTATCGTAATTTTTTAAATATAAACGGAAAAGGAACCTTAACCCTAGCTTAAGACTAAGACGGTGCATGATTATTATTAGAAAGTCACTGTTAATGAGTTAGCGGTATCCCTAGCTGCTAAAGTAAAGGCTGACCTGGGAGTGCGGTGCTATGTACGGCGAAGCTCTGGTGGTTCTCTTTGCTAGAACACTGCCGCGCGTCGCGCCAACTCCGTCCGAGCAGTCACTAAAAAAACCGAATCTGGTCGGTTTCCCCCGGCCTCGACTTGTGGTAGGTGTAAATGTGTGTCATCAACGAGTTCCTCGAGCAGTATACCCGCTCACAGATCGTGCATCTGTATTCCTCCTGCCTCTCGGCGTGTTTGTCGGCTATATGCCGCTTCAGCGACGCTTTCGAGCATAAAACCTTCCCGCATAGCGAGCACGAGAATAACTTTTTACCTGCAAACAGATCGAAACAAAACAAATGTGGGGATGGTCCCCGCACGCGTTCGAAAAATAAACGTAACCTAACTGGGAACCGTATATGTTTATCTTTCAAAATGCAATCGTGTTGAAATTAAGAATGTATCCAAAATTAAAATTGTTTCAGAACAAAAGAGTGACTTAAATTATAATAAAATAAAATGTAAAGTAGGTAAATAAAGAATAAACAGAAATGATGGCGAAGCTGCATAGTGGCCGGTGAATATTGTGTTAAGGAAAAAAACACCATGCAGAAAAGGCGGGATAGTATATCCAGGCTCGAAAATAAATGCCAAGCGTGACACGTTAATAAAAACATAAAATAGTGCACAGCCAGTATCTACGTTAGCACTACATAGTACTACTGAAGCGGCAGATATAAAACTCAATTACACGAAGCGGAACAATTAAATAAACTACGGGTGATGCGTGAGGATCTAATAAAACTGACGATATTATTTCAGTATATTTGTTTTTATTAAAAACGCCATTATCATCAATATTAGGATTTATGAAGTTCGGTATAACGATTACAATTACAATTTATGAGTAGTTACTTCAAGTAGTTTAATTTAAAAGTAAAAGAAAGAAGACTATTTCATACATAAGTGATATCAATTTGCGCTATCTTTTAGAAGATTGTGCAGCCCATTTATTTTATAGTTGCCAGACATGTTTACATTCAATTTGGCGCGTCCACAAATACAATTTATTTAAAAATGGAAGACAAAATTAAAACTCCCCATTTTTGGCACAGTTCGCGTTAACGAAAACGTTAAATATTGAGTGCAGACGCCAATAACAAAACGTATTTTAGGAGAGTAAAATAATAATTTAAAAAGAAAAAAATATATAAAAATTTCAATACAACAACCAATAAATTAATTTAGATTCCTTATAAAATAAGTAAAAACGCCAACAAGAAGTATAAGAACACATTGATAAAGACGCCCGCACGTGCGGGGAAATAATGTACCCTACACGAGAAGTAAAACAAACAGGTCACAGAAACAGTCTTAATCTTGCTAAGATCCTAACTAATGTAGTTTCGACAGGGATGTGTTCTGCTCCTTAGAACACGGTGTAATTCTCGCCCCTTAAAACCATGGTTTTTCACCCTTCAATTTTGAGATCACAATTCAATTTAGCTCCAATTTTAACCGAAATTAGATTCTAGAATCACAAGCGAATTTTCAAACAACCAAACTCAGATTTAGACTTGTCGCCTTTTTGAGCGATATTTTTTTTTATAAAAATTATCAATTTTAGTAAATAATTGTACATTTTTTATCTACAAATATGCCTAATAGTGTACAATTCAAACGCGTACTTAGTCTAATCAGTCTATAGCGCTTATTAGATTTTGGCAAAGGTTCCGAACGTACAAACGCCCTTCCTCTAAATAAATTCATTACGTTCCATAAGACATATAATTCAAAGACCAAATGACCGTACTGCTTCAGCAGCACATCCCTGTAATCATAAATAAACATGTAGACGCTCTTATCTATATGAATTCAGATAAACCTTAATCCTAATTAGTTAACTAACGTAATTCCCAAACCCAAATTAACAATAAAACCTAGTACTAAATTACTAGACAAAAAAAAACAACAATTCTACCGTTTACGTTTCAAAACTTTGCAAGTTCAAGCAAATAAAAACTTAACATTTTCCTCACACACGGAATGTTGCGAAATATTTTTAAAATTTTGATTCCGTTCGATTTTTTCACGTCCTTAATATTTCCTAATAAGAACAACGTACCTACGTTCCAATTTAGCACCAATCTCTAGTCTTCCAATTCGATAAAGTATAATATAAAGCCTACTACGTATAATGTAACTAAACGAATTGTAATGGCTAAGCTTTTATGTATCTAGCAATAACAACAGAACCTTATAACATATAGAATTAAATTTACTTAAGGAAGCCTCTCATACTTGTTAGTAGAAGTATAAAGCGTCGTCCCGACTACATTACATAATAAGTGTTTCAAACACTACTTCTAAACACTTTAGAAGTACACGCAAAATATGTCTTTTTCATTAAAAACACAATAGTTATGTAAAGCAGGCACTAATAATTACTTAATGTGTATATCGTTACAATAAATAATGTGTTTATGTTTAAGAATTTCTTACGGCTAATATAAAGAAAATACAACAATAGTATTTAACGACATGACGTCGGGAGCCAAGTGATGTATATTCAACTAGGAGTAAACGCAACTAGACACTTAACACGACTCGAGTTTAACCGGGCTCGAAACTTTTACACTACATTACTTTCATATAACTATATCTTCTCCAACAGTAGTTAAAATCTGTTTAAATAAACGTGCTTCTAAAAGTACACGTCAATAATTTGGCGATTCTGTAGTCTAAGAGTTTCGAAGCCACTGCCTTAGTACAATTACAACTATTTATATGGCAAGCAAAAAAATCGATAAAATTGATCTCGAAATATTGAGTCAGCGTCGACACTGTCAAATTTAGGAACATTTAACATTGAGAGTTATTAAATTTATTCTATTTCCTATTATGTAGATCAATATAATAATGTGTGATGTATTGTAATTACAATTGTACAAAACAAACAAAATACATGTATTGTTGTCAATGTACGAAGAATAAATGTATAAAACTATAATTGTATACGTAAAAAAAAACATTACACTAAATAAGGAAAAAACGCAACAATAATAATTTGAAATGAACACAAGTCGCAATAAAAGTTTAGTTTGATATAAGTAACTAAGTTCTGACTAAACTAAAACATAACTTTAATGTAGCCATAATCATTCCTTCATAAATGGCACCTCGATATTCACTTTGCAAAATGTTCTTTGCATGAAGAAAAAAAGAAAACGACTCACTGGTGTGGCAGTGTACAATTTAAAAACATTAAATTAAAATTAATCTAAGAAGAAGTGAACCAAACAAGAAAAAAGTAAAACCGACTGAGTAAGCGAGCAATAAATAGTATAACGTTACCTTAATGTGTATGTATGTGGTTATAATGTCTATTTCAGTATTGTTGGGTAAAAGTCCGGTATAATATAGTGACCTGTGCTTTCTGTGGGTTGAATCTTGTTGAAACCGAAACCCTTGCTTATCATTCTGGTGCTATGTTCTGAATTCAGTCTTACGGATAACGAACAAAATCACCTATAATAAAAGTGAATTTGAAAAGCCTCATAAGCCAATTATATATTGTGTATAATTTTTTTAAATAGCATTTTAGTAATCTCGTATAAATATCTAAGAGTGAGATCATGTAGGTAAAAACATAGAATAAATAAATTGCAAAACGCCGAAAAATGAACACAAGGTTAAAAACAATATGCCTCTTTAGTTAGTTTACTTACACGAACACGGTTTCTTTTTTTAAATTTAAGCCTAATATATAAATTTACAGCACCAAGATATTAATCTTTTCTCAAAATATTTTTTTCTCTTCGCCTTATTGTCACACATTTAACATAGTGTATAATTCAGGAATAGTCACATACCGCAGTATTGCACTGTGGGTGGTAGGCCCGGAGCCTGACCACCCTCCCTTGTAAAATTTGGAATGTCAAAGACAGCTCCGGGAGCTCTTCGTTGTGATGATCGTCATGTCATGGTCACACCAACATACAACTACCAAGTTCAAAGTTCTGGTCAAAAAAAGTGTATAATATTAAATCTTAAAATAAAATATCAACGAATATCAACATCAGAGGTTTAAAAGATATAAAAATAAACGTAATCTTGAGTTTAGACGTTGAATTGATCTTTGAACTTGTAGAAGTCGATGTTGTGGTGTTGGGACGCGATCGGGTTGATCTTAGCGTCGACGTTTGACAGGTTCTGGGGCTGGAGTTGCGGCGCGGGCGCCGGCAGCGGGAGCGGCGGCGGCGCGGGCGCGCCTCGCTGGCGCCGGTGGTAGATGCTCTTGTGGTTGTTGAGCGAGTTGAGCGTGCGGAACACCTTGTGGCAGAGGCTGCAGCGCGCCGAGTGCAGCGGCTGCAGGTGCTGCTGCTCAGTGTGCCGCTTGAGCGTGAGCCGCGTGGACAGCAGCTTGCCGCAAACCTCGCACCGGTGCCCCGCCCCCAGCGGGCCCACTGCCACACATAACAACCAACATTAGCGCATTAGTCAACATACATCCCCGCCCGCTCGTATCCAACACCACTGCGCGACCGCTCCAACGGGTCCCATTTTGAAGGAACCAATTGGCACAAGCACCACTGAATGTGGCTAAATTTCATTGCTGTACTGTAGAGGCAATTTTACGTGTTTAAAAATCGAATTTGACTAATGCGCTTATTTTTTTTGTAAATGGAACGTTGGTGGTTATGTGTGTACCGATCATAGATGTCCCAATTGGTTCCAGAAAGGCAAGACGTTTGCGCGAAAGTGTATCGACCGCGGCTCTTGGAGCCTCTCGGGTCCCGACGATCCACGCTCGCGCAGCGTTTTACATCATTAGTAACGATAAATTATGTATACATATAATATAAAAGACTGCAATGCGCATGCAAGTACAAAGTGAATCTATGCTATTTACATACAAGTGTTAGGAACATATCGCGTTACATTTTTTTTAAACTTAACAAAGGTACGGGCAAGAGTATGGCTTTAAGGTGGTTAGGATGGCAGTTTTGTTTCGTCGAATGGCAACGTTTCGTATGGCGGGAGGTTCGCGGGGCGGCGGAGGGCGCGGGGGGCTCGCGGCGCGCGCGGCCGTCAGTTGACGGGGTAGAACGGGCCTTGGCCCGGCGCGGGCGCCTGCTGCTTGCGATGGTAGATGGACTTGTGGTTCCGGAGGCTATTCAAGCTGGAATACACCCGTCGGCATATGTTACACACTGGCTCGCGCGAGGGGCGCATGTGAACGTTCTGAATGTGCCGTTTGAGCCGCGTCAGCGACGATAGGCTCTTGTTACAGGGCTCGCATCTGTAATCTTCTTGGGGGGTGCGGGCGCCACCTGGTCACAACACAAGCTGTTAGCCCCATCGAAGCTTCGAACGCACTTTTAATGCACTCTCCATAACGTAGCCTCTCTTTAAGCACCGCCACCCCCCTTTAAGTCTGATGATAGCCATCCGTCGAGTCGTATAAAGCGGTATTAGTAACGCAATGCATTGTTCTCTCTACCTAACCGGTCCTAAGAGCGTGTGCTTACGGTGAAATGAGTGAAATCAGCTGTTTTACAACAAACTGACGGACGCGGGTCGATGCAGTTTCGAATATCTCGAACAATAGCTTTAATATTCTTCAATGAAATCAAATGTTTTTTTAAGCTGACACCGCGATAGCATTACTATAATTCCATTGTCCGATCTTGAATGTTCCCGAATATTATTTGACACAATATTTTTCCCAAGACAGCATGATAATGGGTAATTCGAGTTTGTTTTTAGAAACATTACTGATTCATGGGATCCGTTATTCTACAACGACGTAATCTTACAATGAGCTAAGTTTTTCAAAACTAATACATTTATGTGACGGTTAACATTCTTGGAAAGAGTGCCTTTAGTTGTAATTGTTTGTACGTACATTATTTTAGTAACAATAACAATTAAGAGCCAATTGGGTAATCAAGTGCTTCGTGTATGACAAAATTCTTACCAATAACCGTGAAATGATTTGAAGGAAGTGGAAAGTATAAAAAATGAAGAGATTTCAAAAAAGAAAAGAAACTTGCGAATTAAAAATTAAGAACAAAAACAACCTAGTCCGGAGTAGGGAGTGAGGGTTTCCTAACACACAGTGTTTTCAAATCACATTTATTAAACAAGCTAGCATATGTTCGTAAACTATGGTTACAATACAAACATGCACGCCGCATTGCGTTTTGGTTCAATGATCAACGACTTCCAGAACTGCCAATAGACAGGAACCAAAACTTAACATAGTCAATAAATACATCGAACCAGAACACAAAAAAGCTAACATTAATATTTATACATATCACAGAGCACAAAATGAAATATATAGAGGTTAAAAGGTTATAGGAGATATGTATATTATAAGTATAATACATAAAAATATTTATGTCACGTGATAATTGCCTCATACATTTTGTAAAAATATAAAACCTAATAATGATATATAAACCTAATAATGACAGAGCAGAGAGGAAGCGGTGATGGTGGCATACGACAGACAGTGCATTAAAAATATCGTTTTTTTTTTCAATATATGTAGGTAATGCATAAAATAAACTTGTTGCTAGACAAGCCGCGACTCACCTTGGGAAGTGCTCGCCATGCCGTCTGGAGCCAGTGGACTCTGCAGACCTGGAAACACGATAACAACATTGCATTCATCTGTACCATGCTTCATCTTTATTCTAAGGGACTATCACAGTTTCAAGTTCACAAATCACATACTACGGCAAACACTAAGGTACTTAATTATAATTACCTTGCAATGATGGGTGTTCGGAGAGCGTCGTCATACTGAAGTTGTAAGATGATGGCGCGAAGAGTTTCGTGTCAGCCGGTTGTATGAACGGCGACGGCGGCAGTTGTGGCGGCGTTGTGCGATCATCGGGTTCACCCGAGCTGCCGCGAGAGGGCGGGCCTCCCTGAGCCACAGAACAAATAGGCATTTAAGTTTACCTTTCTACTCATTGATCATTAAGAATCTCAAATCTTTGTTTAATAAGTTTAAAATATATCAGTCAAAGGAATTGCGTAATATTAAAACTTTAAAGCAAATTGTCGTTTCATCCCGGCATTTAAGTACCTCAAATACCTAAGTAATATTCAACATTTAGGTTATTTCGATTCCTGAATGGAGGCAAATTAAAAAAGTTATTTAGGCAAAATTATCTCGGGGCTCGTCAACTATCAAACTTGGTATTCCAATTTAACTTTGCTAAGCAAACTTTCCACTTAGTAAAAAAATATTCTAATGTTCGTAGTCCAGAGTCACGTCCGTTATTGGGAAAATAATATAGGAATATTCCTGGAACGCGTACGTAAATCGGTTTTCTCTCGATGTTATTGACCTCTTCTGATGTATTGTAAACATAATCGTACTTTATTGGATGTTAGGGTACCTACACGAACAAACGTAGCCAGAAGAGCATAGAAGCTGCTCATTATTATAAGTAATTCAATCATTTGAGAGTAAATTATGCTAACCAAGAAGCAGCGTTCTACTGCTATATTTCTAACATTATAGACATATCATGGATAAGTAAACGAGATCGCTATATTGTGAACTGTAAAGCCTTTAAGATAATACAAGAGGAACATAGGGTCGCTAGGCCAGTTACGCGGCCTGCGGCAGTTTGCGGCCCCCTGACCGACTAGGTTCCTTCAACTAAAGATAATAACAATTATAAACTAATTTAAGAAAAAGTGTAAACCGTAAGCTAAACTTGATTAGAAATGCTATAAGAATATATATAATTTTGTAACTAAAAGATTGATCTTCAACAAAATAAAACGTTACAATTCCCGCATTGAATCCGTAGTGCGTGCGAAGCGTGGAATTATAGTGAATCTGTACAAAAAATAAAGAGACAGCTGACATTGAGAGCTAATTAATGTTACTTAATTTTGGTTTCATTCATAAATTTCTTGTTTGATCAGTTAAATAATTAAGTTTTTGATATGATTTCATTAGATTTTGGCATTTTTAAAACTTTCTTATCAAAAAATTGTGGTGGCCGGTATCTGGTATACACAATTACCGAAAAGGTCAGTTTGCGGCCCCACTATAAAGACCATTGATTTTGAGATGTTACATAATGAAATGTGGAATACGAGTAATAGTTTAATTCGTTACGAGAGTAGTAGTTTATGCAACTGGTACATAACGAGGGGCATTAAAACATGAGTGTGTTTTATGAAACGAGCCGAAGGCGAGTTTTATAATAAGGTCACACGAGCGTTTTAATGCCTAATTATGTACAGTTGCATACACTACTTTATCTACATCCATATATTAAATCCTCTTTCATGTGTTTCGGGTGGGCACGTCTCGCCAAAAAGGTCATTTTTGACAAACTTTTTTTTTTGATGCCAATCGATCCCATTCCAATACAGGATCAAAAGTTAAATTTCCGGCTAGAAAATCCATAAATCGAGGAAAACTTCTCATTTATAGATTTTGGAAAAAAAACATACAGGGTGCGAGATAAAGGTCATTCCTGACAAACTTTTTTTTTGATGCCTATCGATCCCATTCCTCACTAGGATCAAAAGCTTGTATGCTACCAAAAAAAAAATCGAAGATAAATTTTCTCATACAAATTGTATGAAAATGAAAACTTATTTTTCACATGCTATTTTTTTATGCCAATCGATTCCATCCCATCCATTATCAATAGGTTCCTAGGGGTCAACATCCGGTAATGTACTAAAATGCCACAAAATAAATGTATGGAAAGATAATTAATATTTTTTCCCATACATTTACTACGGAGAAATAGTGAAATTTTATTCTCATCATAATCCCCGTTTTTAGAAATAGAAATTGAAATATTTATTTGCTAGAATACGTTACATATGAGGTCTTAAAATAATTAAAATATCAGTAAGTTTCTTGATATTTTGAATGCTGTTACCTTATTTTTTTCTTATAGTATTATGTTCCTTAAACGAAAACAGGACAGAACAGGAAGATGAAAAATGTGAATAAAATTTCACTTTTTCTCCATAGTAAATGTATGGGAAAAAATATTAATTATCTTTCCATAAATTTATTTTGTGGCATACCGGAAGTTGACCCCTAGGAACCTATTGATAATGGATAGGATGGAATCGTTTGGCATAAAAAAATAGCATGTGAAAAATAAGTTTTCATTTTTATACAATTTGTATGAGAAAATTTATCTTCGATTTTTTTTTGGTAGCATATAAGCTTTTGTTCCTAGACAGGAATGGGATCGATAGGCATCAAAAAAAAAGTTTGTCCGAAATGACCTTTTTCTCGCACCCTGTATGTTTTTTTCCAAAATCTATAAATGAGAATCTTCTTTAATTCGAGATTAAGGGAAGGTATTCTAAGACCATTTTCGCGTAGCAGCACGGGACCTGGTAGCTGCCCTCACTGATCCAAAAAGACAATCCACCCATACCTAGGTTTTGCCGAATAATTGTATACCTACCTTCCTCCAGCGTTTCCGAAACCGGAAAAAATATTTAAAAATATTTGCACCACATAATTATGCGCCTTTGATATAAAAAACTTATTAAAAATTATATTATAATCATTCTAGTAACCATATTTAAGGGGGCCGCAAACTAGCTCACAGGGGGCCGTAAACTGGCGTAGGCGGCCGCTATCTGCCGCATTCGCTATTTTGTCACATTTTCTACTTTTTCCCAAGTTTACGGATGAAAGTACTAACTTTTATTGTTAAGTACGCATCTTGAAAATACTCAAGACTTATTTATATGACTGCCATCCAATATGCATATAGGTTTCATATTTATTTACTTGTCTAAAGTGCGCAACTCGGCTAAGAGGCCGCCAACTGGCCTAGGGACCCTAATTTCTTTTTAACATGACCTAATAGTACAGTACAGATGTGCACGTTGCGGAAAGTTTCCAAAAAGTTGGAAAAGTTCTCGGAAATTCCTTGAGAATTTTATAGAAATATAAAAAAAAAACCATTTTAGATTTCGGAAAGTTTCAAACCCCATAGGTACAAAAATGTGAGAAATTTCGGAAACTTACCCATGTCGAAAAATTCGCAATTTTCGAAAGTTTCCGACGGCACATCAGTATAGTATAGTAATGAATATTGATTATTATTCGGACATACTGCATTCAAAAATGGAACCAGACTCGGTCACTAGAGCAAAGTTAAAGTCGATTATCTGTCCTGAACGTGAACCACAATCGTGCCACCTGACACTAAACGGTTCCGGGTACGAATTCTAGCTCGCTAGTCTAATACTCGGTAATCTTAAAGACATCGAAGTTTCTAGAATTGTAACATTAGCCATTTTACTAAGCTAAAATGGTGGTTAAGATTATTAAGGTTTGTAAACAAATTACTCCTAGCTAATCCTAAAAGATAAGGACATTGCATTAAACGTCCAGGCTAAGCTAAGATCGTTTGTGTCACGAATGCATTCCTTTCCTAAGGAGAAATTCCATCTTATATCCGATATATGTTTGGCAATGTTAATTTCAAGTGTATTGACTGAGGATCGTCTTAAGTATTTAGTGAATTGTATTTTGTTGACAGTTTTACTTTACAAGGTTTATGCTTAACGAGATTTCTGGAGAAAATAACGGTAATGATTCCACGAACGTGTGCTAAGCAATTTCTACGTTTGAAATGTTACAAAATATTAAATTAGGTAATTGTAATATTAAAATTATGGTTACATTTTTCTACGCTATCTCTTTACTACGCGAAATGTTCAGTGATGTGATTTTTATTTACAGAAATCATATAATATATATATGCATAATATTTAGTTAGGTTACGTTAATATTTAGTTATGTTCAGTACCTATACGTACAATGTTTGATATAATAAAAATAGTATTTCATTGATGTTTTCTATCTTTGATATTGTAGCAAAAAATGGCTTACCATAATTAAAATTTAATGTAAATTTTCATAACTACCTACAAAAATAAAATTCTTTGAAATGAAACGTTTATTTACGAATTTGAAGGACTTAAAAGACACACAGGGCCTGCCCAGCTAGCGTGATGGGTTTCATGGCCATGTTTTATAAAACATGATCATAAAACAGGGCTGTTTGGTGTAAACTTAATTCTATTCGATTTTACCAACTCACGAGTGGTCTGTGGTGCGGAGGCGTGTCGTCCGTACTCCGATCTATGTCCGCATTGGAGCCGCATATCATGTCCAGGGGTTCATTCTTCACCTCGTCCATAAGTCTGGGAGACGGAGAGGAACTGCTATTCGATATCCCATTCCCATTGTTCCCTGGCTCATGGGCTCTCGTATTGTTGATGATCGAATGGTTCTTAGTGGAGAAGTCAGCCGCGTGGATTTGCGTCTCGTTGTTGTTGTCGTGACGTGCTCGCTTGATGACGTCAGGGGAATTATCTGCTGAACGGGACATGCGGCGGGGCGGGAGCGGGGGGATTCGGCGCATCATTTGTTGGATGCTCGGGTGTTGAGGGTGGGAGAGGAGGGCTTCTTCGAGCTTGTCGGTGTAGCTCGGGGTGTGGGGGTGCGCGTGCGCCGGGTGCGGGGGCGGGGTGTGCGTGGAGGCGGCTGCGGCGGCCGCGCGCGCCAGGCTCGGCACCAGGGGCTGTGAAGGAAACTATATGTTAAACACTGCATAATAACATCGAGAAGGACAGTTGGTATCTAACTTTAACGATAACTTCTCACTACCGAGTATGGTGGACGAGGTCAGCATGCTGTCAAAGTGCGTCAAGATTCGGCGACTCCAGTCTAGGTACTCGCTCCTTGCAATTTAGAAATAAGAGTCTTCTAGGAGTCCTCTCGCAGCGTCAAGTCAACGGCCTCGCAACATCTACCCGGAGCCTCGCAAACGCTAAGGCCTTTGCATCTTTTGACCTAACTGTGGCTTTATGGGTCCGGTGAAGCGATAGACCTGCGATGGCCTGGTAAAAGGTTGCGGGAGTCCGCTGGATGCATGTAGCGCATCGGTCATTGTGGCACTCATTGGGGGAGGCCTATGTCCAGCAGTGGACGTCTTTCGGCTGATATGATGATTATGATGATGAAAGCGATGGGAATACGTGGGAGTAGCTAGCGAATCCAGGGGAAACCCAGGCACCACCGGTTTCGCTCATGGTTGTGCAGCTGATATGAATTTGGCTCCCCATCTTGGTTGGTTCTAGAGTAGATGTTACGCCTCCCTAAGGCGTTGTAAGAGGAACGGTTGAGGAATTTGAGGGCCGAGCAGAGTTGCTTCGGTAGCTCAGCAATTGGCCACGAGTGCCAAAAAATCCGACGTTCGAATTCTGATTGGAGCCTAAATTTCTCAATTTTATCTTTTACCTATTCACCGCCACAGTAGATTACATAAGTTGTGACTCACACGCCAGTCTTCGCAGCAAAAGACTGAAAATGAAGCATACTTGATAGCACGGCGTAGCTTGCCTTTACATCGCCCTAATCGACTCGATATGAAGTCACTGGCGTGTGGACCACTAGGTTAGGTTTAAGTAGTTGTTAGATCTATTCTTGTTTTGTTTCTTTTCTATATTATGTGTTTTTTGTGTAATAAATGAATAAGTGAAAAAACAAGTACGGACCACTTAATGTCCTGACTTTATATCAAATCAATGGCGGTGAAAAGTTTATTTTGAATGTGGTTCCTCACCCCCTGAGCGTCGTCGTTCTGCGTTAGCCCTGACACCCGCAGGACTTCTGCAGTCTTCAGGAAGGAGGACAGACTCCGCTGGTGGACGTTCACTTCCCCGTGGTAGATGAACTCGACGAGGGCATGCAGGTCCGTGAACGCGACGTCTTGCAGGACGATCACTGGGTGTTTGCATGGTGTTGACTGTGGAAATGGACTTTCATTAGAGTGGCGTAGAGTTGGATTTCGTACAACGGATTGGATAAGGCGACCTCTTGGGTGTTTGCATGGTGTTGACTGCGGAAATGGACTTTGATTAGAGTGGCGTAGAGTTGAATCGGTCCGCTACGTAGATCAGAGAAGGTGAATGTGCATGCTGGACGATTACTGAGCGTGAGCACGGCATGGTCTGCGGAAATGAACTATGGGCACAACTGACTGCGGTAATTAACTCTATTTAGAGTGGCGTAGAGTTGAATTAGGTACGTATAATATATAAATTAAGGATGATGCACGCTAGACCGTTCCGTGTTCGGGCCGGCACGTTTCCTAGTACGAGAAATCTATATAAATAAATAGTCGGGGCAATTGCATTAGTGGAAAATGCGCACCAACCATAATAATATCTCGAAATCAACCTACAGATATTTAATTTATTTGTAGATTCTCTTTTGTTTTCCTTGATTTTTCATTTTTATTTAATCGTATGGCAAGGTATAAAGATACTTATATAATATATAAAGATCAAGTGCAACTTCAGAGCTATTGCTGATAGATATTAGACAGATATTTGCTTCCGGATTACTATTTAATTAATATCACTCATTCAGAGCAGTTTAGCTGCCAAGGTTGATTACTCATTTGTAGTGAAGTGAAGTCTTGTATTATGTACTAAATAACATCTAAATCTATTAAGTATACAACAATAAACATCCTTGCATGATATCGTTAGTTGGATAATACCTATCTGTAGAATTTGAGATAAGTGTCGTATCGTAAGTTAGGCACGCTTGTGTTCAGCCACTTTTTTTTAAATTTATTTAGGCAATACACAGTCACATTTTAGAACTTATCTTCAAAGTAACAAAGATTTGAGTATAGACCTCGAGTGCCATGAGTGCCATAACTTAAAATTAAATTGAATATATTATGAGAAATTAGGAGCGATATTAAGCGAACGACGGATAAAGGGCTTTATTTCCTTACATATACATGGTAGCAATCAAATAAAACTTTAAAATTATATTCGATATAGCAATGGAATCCCATAGGACTGTTTTATGTTTTAATTTATATGACAACGATTGAAGACAAGAACGCGCTAAATGCTGCCCAAGAGTACCTAAACCTATTTGTAATAAAAACATTCTGGAAGAAAAAGAAGAAGAAGAAGAAGAAAAATATTTATTTAGTGTTAAATCATTGTACAATATTTTTGGAGTACACGGATAAATGAAATTAACAATTAAACTAAACTAAACATGGAAATTTTAACACTAAATAGGATACCACTCAGCATATGCCAATAGCAATATAATGCTAAGGCGCTGGTTTTCAGGGCACCCAAAGAGAGATACAAATATAATCTTAACTATTACTTACTTAATAGGTACATCATAACTAAATAGACTAGCCAGCTTATGTTAATGATGGAGAAGGAAAGGTCGCTGGTCAATAAATACAATTTTAAATGGCATGAAAATTAATAACAATTCGTTTAAAGTTAAATATGTAGGTGACACGACATGATCATAGGTACTGGTTCTTATTTGTATGAATGGACTCAAAGTTATATGTTAGAAATTTGCAAGTTTATAAGATAGGAAGACAGTAGTGCGCTAAATACTGGCCTAGTGAGTACCTATTATTGGTAATACAGTTAGGTAACATTCCAAATTTACCTCACCAATACTTGGTAGGTATTACCTATTTTGTTTTGATTCCTGTAAAACACGTTAGGTAGTATAATGTAGCAAAACAATAATTAGGTATATGGGGAATACATGTCATAGGAAATTCCTACAGTGAAGGTCAATGGTGTAACAGTAATGTGTGTACCTAATATAAATGTTATAGACCTTAAGGCGATATATCGATTGAAAGAGACACCCTTTGTGTTTCGCTCACGACAAAACGGGATGCAACCCTCTCCGAGAACGGCTTTTTAGACAAATCTCGTTAAATATCTGACTGTGTGCAGGTTTATTAAATTTCCTCTTGTCAGTACCTAGATGAGGTAAAATACCATCATATTAACTTAATCGTGTCTTTTAATAATGCGTTGTTTTAGTAGGCTGAGGAAAAAAAGGAAAATATAGACTCAACTTTGGATTTATTTTCTATCGAGAAAATTTTAAGCAATCATGTTTCGCTATTGTCAGTGCTACAATCATATAATCAAGAATCATATATCTGAAAATCAGCCCCTACTGTTTGCTAGTCTGGGCAGGACAGCGTTTCAAAGTCTCCAAATTTCTCAGTGTAGCGCCTTAATAATTTGTTAGGTATTTTTTAAAATTAGGAATAAACTGTATGAATAATATTTATAGGGCTTATTAAAAAATAGTCATTATATATTTTTATATCAACGCTTGTGAGCCTATCCATAGAAAAACTATTAGATATTTGATTTTTATCAAGTTATCAAATCGTATCAAGTTAGGTTTCAATATCGTTTATGTCCTCATTACATTTCAGCATTTCACGTTCATGCAAACAAATCAATTACTTATACCTAATACCTACTTGTCGAGTCTGATTGCACAAGATCTGGGCGAGTAGATACGGGCGCGTAATTTCGCTCAAGGTTGCCAAGTCAGGTTGGCCGAGTGGTCTAAGGCGCCAGATTTAAGCTCTGGTTCCCGAGAGGGAGCGTGGGTTCGAACCCCACACCTGACAGCTATATTAACTTTTTGTTTTTTTTTGCTTTTATTTATTTGGTAACGATTCTTCCTTTGTTTTTGCGATAAATTATCATGTTTGCTCTTTTTTTTAGGGTTTTTAAAATACTATTTTCGTGTGATGTTTTAGTTTTGTAGTTATTTACATGATAAAAACAATATTGTGACATACATATTATTTCAATAATATAGATTTATTTATTGTATTTACCTTTATTTAAATTAAAATGGTTATAATATGATTAATATTTTTAAGCATAAGCATTAATTTATTCCGAACCCTGACACCTATATTTACATATACTGTATGTTTTACAAACAACAAAAAAAATCATTTTAATAAAAATAGCAAATATTAAAACAAAAAACAATGAACATTAATATTTTACCAAGATAGTTAAAGAGGGATATACCTAATAATACCTATATGTTTTAAAAGATCGACATAATATGTAATATTATGATTATATTTACTTTTGCTCTTAATTCATACCAAAACTCCCATTATATTTATTAGTTTAGTTTTAGTTTTTAGTTTATTATATCTCATCAATACAGTTACATTTGGCTTAATATTAGGTACTTATGTATGTATGTATGTATGTAATAACTTTATAGTACACAAAAAAAAACACAAAAAATACAAACAAATAAGGACATTTTGGTACAAAGGCGAACTTATCCCTAAAAGGGATCTCTTCCAGTTAACCTTTGAGCAATTGAGTGGAGACAGGAACCAGAAGATAGACAAACACGTGTACAAAGTCTATATATATATATATCTACAAACTACCTAATATACTACAAACTACCAAATACAATACATATAATAATCATATATATTTAATACATAATAATATATATACATATATATATCCATATATATACAAATAATATATATAAAATGTATCCAATTAAATCACGTGTCATTGGAGAGCCACAACTTTTTCAACTTATCCTTGAATGATGCCACAGACTGGGACTGCCTAAGCGACAACGGTATACCGTTCCACAACTTGACGGCTCGCACCGTGAAAGACCTCGAATAGGTGCGCGTCTTATTAGAGGGTATAGCCAGTGTGAGGTTAGCACTCGACCTCAAGCGGTGACCGCTGCCAACAGCCATAAACGTAAATCTTTCAGTCAGGTAAGGGGGGGAAGTAGGACTGAAGAGAGCGTTAAAAAGTAGCGACAGGATGTGCACATCTCTTACTTATCGTATAGTTATCGTTGTATTTAATAATAATGAATATAATTTAATAACGTTTCCGAAAATTTGACTGTTTCGTCTTCTCTCTTTTGTTTTGAATAATGTTGATTTACTTAATAGACCAAAAGTATTTTTTAACAAATACTTAATAATTAGTGTATGTTAAATATTAATGTCATCGTTTGAATTTCTTATAAAATAATAAACATAAACGTAATACTTACCTTAAATAATACAAATATTGATACAGCCAGATACATATTGATGGGCACTGTTACGCAGGGAACAGATATGGGGGCCTAACTAACGTAACCAAGCGCTTTGCGTTATCTTTTATTAAGAGGAGGGGTAGGGCAAGCTCTCTCCATACAAACTTTGTGCAGGATTTACTTCGTTTGTGTTTGCATTAAAGTTATGATTTTTGGTCAGTATGCTCATTTTTCTGATAGCTATTTCGTGATGTAATTTTTCTTTATTATTTTTTTTTTAATTTTGTAATTTTGAATGTTTTTGAAATATTTGAAAATTTTCACATCACGATCTTCGCATATCTAATATTTACAACCAAAAAAATATTATATTTGTTAGTGCCAAAACCGACGAATAAAACGTGCACAAAGTTTGTATGGGGAAGGCCTTGCCCTACCTTGTGCCTTAATGCGCACTTGTAAGGTTTGGAATTCATATAACCTAGACCTTTTTAATCGCTTTATTGGTATTAACAATACTTTGTTACTTTTGTCAAAAATTTTAAAACTTGTAAGTCCTCTTAAGGCACGAGTGAATAGGCATCTTCTGGGTGAGTTCGCTTCATCGTCGGCCTCATCTTTGCCCCCTGCCTAGATGCTGGCCAAGATCAATCTCATTTTTAATTAAAAAAAGTCTGTTTTAGTTTTAAAATAAGTTTTAATATTCTTTTAGTTTGCAGTTAGGTTTTAGACTTAGGTAGTTGAGTTTTGTTCCTTTAATAAATCAATCAATACCGTTAAAACTAAAGATTAAATAAATATTCATATAAATTACAAATATAAATATAAAATTGTGACTATGATACAGGATGGGCAGAGTGAGATACCTACTTCGTTTTCGGTTCCCGGTAGGCCCCCAGTTTCAAAATACAATAGCGTTTATTTTTCACATTAAATTACAATGGGGTTTCTATGGGATGACAGCCGCCGGCGCCATATTTAACGATGATCGGTCTATTCGAAAGTTGGTGCAAACCCAGCATTAAGCGCGGTTTAGACTACCAACTTGCGTGAAATTTTCAGTGAATTTTCATTACATTGCAGGGTTTGATCGTATTCATCTTACTTCGGTAGTTCGCAGGCCCGCAATGTAAAGATACTTGCTTGCAAATTCTCGCCAATGTAACTCTGCCTTTAGGTGCGTAGGTAGCTACTATATATTGATATATACACAGACTTACTTTTAATAACTCCCTGAAATAAGGGCTGCAGGCGGAGAGAACCACGCGATGCGCCTTTAAACTCTTGCCGTCGCAAGCCAGTGTGACGTCCACGAAGTCTTCATCGTCTCGAAGGTTCTCGAAGGCGCTGGTGATGCTGCTCTGGTAGTTGTTCCACCGCAGACAGAAGTGCTGCGTGTCGGCCATTGT
Source organism: Cenopis cana (assembly GCA_951800055.1). Lineage (NCBI taxonomy): Eukaryota > Metazoa > Arthropoda > Insecta > Lepidoptera > Tortricidae > Cenopis > Cenopis cana. The sequence goes on along the minus strand of OX637485.1, from coordinate 18,064,132 downwards.
GGTTAGCGAGTCATGTGTTCTATGTGACCTGGAAGGAAAGATGATGTTAGTTTTTAGAGTTCCGTACCCTAAGGTACAGCTTGGAAAAGCTGATAATGGTCAGTCACGCCACACCTGTGATAGCATTTAGCATAAGATGTAGCATTTTCTTAAAAGATAGGAGACAATACACAATCACGTTATCATAACGCATATACCTACCAAAATAAGCACATGATCAACTAATGAACTTCATTTACTTAAAAAATTTCATAGGTGGTGATAAATTAAACAAATAGTTTCGTGGGGGGGGTCGTCTAAAACCTCACCAAAGATTACCAAGGGAAGAGGGGGGGTCTAAAAGTGGCCCATAAAACCTCGCGTGATTTCTGGATAAACCCCTAGCGTCAGAATTAAGGTTTTCACAGTAAGAGCATATGTTATTGGACATCTTATATGGCCACGGCGCGTTTTAACGTCCCCTCTTCCACTTACCGACTATTCATACGATGACAAATGCATCAAAATTTAATGGAATTAACTACGGCCTGTGTACAAGTTAACTGCATTCACAAAAGTTCATATTTTATCATTGTTATTCATGAACTTGTTGTTATAGCCGGACGGGGACTCACGATCTAGCGTTGTTTTTTTAAGTTTTCAGGGAAAACTAGATAGGTACTTTATAGAGAGAAAGTTTGTAGTGGTACAGCCAATTACATCAACGTCATACCAATTTAATTCATAGAAGTTGATATAAAATAATAAAACATATTTATCTTGCAACTTTCGATAAGCTAAGAAGAAGCCGTTATCAAAAGACTTTAGCACTATATGGTCAATTATTATAATAGAAATAAAACAACACAGATTAAAAATCGGGTCAAACATGATAAAAATGTCTTGCATAATGTATCAATTGCTTATTATAAATGAATAATGATTTTGGCCTATTTTAATGCAAAAATATTGTCTTGATACTATTATAATGAAGTGATACTATGACTTATGAGATACAAAAGTACCTATATTCGTAATTATGTTTATTGCACAACCTCAACACAAATAACACGGTACATAATGATGACAATGAGTACAGCCTAACAACAGGCAGTGTACCACACAACTTTACAAGTCTACAATTCGATAAAATTGTACAATTTTCCATAGAAAAAGTTGACAAATTTGTCGAATTGTACGCTTGTAAAGTTTTGTGGTGTGGTGGTGGTCTTATCACTAAAGAGCGATCTCTACCAGACAATTGTAGGGCAGTGGAAATCCTATCTAAGAATTATCATTTACGGTAGGTGATTCTGATTATTGTTTTGTACTCGCAAGTTATAAAAGACAATATTTTATAATTTTACAGCATTAATGAAATAATACAATCGTAAGTGTTTCATTACACGTAAGCACTGAAAAGCAGCATACAATTAAATTATACACAATTCAGTCATTATTATAAAAGGTAACCTTAGGAACTTTGCTTCAACAATACCTAAACAAAAAATGGAACTTTTCAGTTTGTAAAGAATTTGTGGGTTTACTTCGTGAAACAAATGAAGGTTTTTTTATTGGAGCGTCTATTAAATTTGCTATTGTTGGATTCTATCGAAGCTCCAGCAAAGACATGTAACCAACAATAAGAATAAACGGGGTTTTGGAGAAACTTTGCGTTTAATTTTTTTCGGTTGTGTTTTTAAGGAACTGTGTTATCACAACTCCTTTTCACTGGCCTTCAATTTCTATAGAAAAATCAATCAAATTTAAATTTCATGCGATCTGCTTATCCGTTTAACGAAAATATGCGTTAAGACGTAAATGAGTAATTCAATCCCAATGGTAAGTGGGTTAAGGTGACTATCCGCCAGACGTGTGCGAAAATGTGCTTCAATTCAATATAAATATTTGACACCTAGCTGCGCAGGGTATCGAATACTACAAAATATAAAAAATATATATATATTTATTTAAATGTATTATTAATATTTTATATTTTATCAATAAAATGAGTGTGAGTATGAGTATTAGTATTTGTTCGGAAAGATGCTCTGAAGGCGTCTCCTTCCTTAAATCTTTGAGACGCAAGCATAGCAAAATGTCATCTTGCTCGAATTTGGAAATGGGTAGTACCTCAGCCTTGCAGAAGACAACAGCCATAATAACATCATTTACTATTCAGGTATGTAGTGTTGTGTACCTGGAGGTGAGCAAGGTTGCCAGAGCTCCCGAGGATGCACTGTGTTGAGAGCGAGATGACCTAAACTTATTGTCCCGTCTGCTGTCAACACAGTGAATCCTCAAATTTTATAAAGGGTCGGCAACGCGCACGTGACTCGTTCTTTGGAGTTGCGAGCGTCTATAGGCTGCGGTGTCCGCTTACCATCAGGTGGACCGTTTGCCACCTACGTTGTATAAAAAAATAAATGCTCTCTGTCGAATAAGAAAACACAGCTTCGCTCTGGTGAATATAGGTATATCCTTAGGCTGCTTTTCCACTAGAAAGGAAGGCGAGGACAGAAACGATAAAACAAAATTAATGACAACTGTCAGTTTGAGCTAGACATCGAGTAAGATACCTTCCGCCGCCGTAACATGACCTTATCATTGTCTCACACGGCCACTGTGTCATTGTGTGGTTGTTGACAAACTTTCCACCGCCTGCCAAGGGAATATATACCTTATTCACGGCAAATAAGAGTCAGGGTTTGAAGCTTGTTTGCGTGGAATGGAAGAAATTGCTAGTTTCTAAAGCATTTTTTAAACAGTATGCTTACGACTATGTGTCCTGGGTGGCATACCGAGAAACTATCCGATTTTACTGCTGATACCTGATTTTGTTCATTTGCTCAGTTAATATGGTGGAGTCACCGATAGGATACCCCTTTATTGGGAAACTTTGGGCGGTTTCAGGGTAAATCTACGATTCGATGACCTAGTAACATAAAGAGCATTTTTTTAAATGTATAGCGCTCGTGGCCCAGCTGCGCTTGCGTACCGCTTGCGGTATCGAAGGTTAAGGCACGTGGGCAGCGGTCAGGACGTGGATGGGTGACCGCTTTGAGTGGTTACCAACTGAGCGCTCCCGTGCTTTGGAAGGCACGTTAAGCCGTTGATCCCGGTTGCTGTCTATGGCAGCAATCGTTAAGCCAAGTTATTAATTTATTTTATTTGATTAATTAATTAATTTTTTTATTTATTAATTACAATTTGCACCTTAACAGTTAAGGCCAGAGCGGCACAAATCACAACAGCATAAGAATTACAGTTGGCGGCCTTCGGGCGGCTTGAGAACTTCTAACAGTCAAGTTGCCCACTCACTTGACAAAGCCTAATCACAATAAGGTCTAGTTTCCCCTCGGGGTTGGAAGGTCAGATGGCAGTCGCTTCCGTAAAAACTAGTGCCCACGCCAAATCTTGGGATTAGGTAGCGGACCCCAGGCATCCTTCAACTGTACTGGGATAACGCGGAGGATGATGATGATTTTTTAAATGTATAGGTAAATATGATCGAGTATTCAATTTCTTAAAGCACAATACAAATAAATTAAAGGGTTAAATATACTAACAAAATAATAATTAAAGTCAACTAACTGCTCGAAGAAGCAACTGACTCCAATTTTTAATTCAAGGTTTTTAGTAACATAAATAGGTACCACAAAATTAACATAATAAATAAAGGAGGAGCCTAGATACAAAATCAACTGCCATATTTAAAAAACGAAAATTTTTAAACACCTAAGTCCTAGGCGTTCTATTGGTTAACCATTTAACTCTTTCATATTTAACACATCCACAAAAGGGATTAAAAGGGAAAAGAATGACACGCCGCATCGTTTTGCTTCAATTCAATTCAACCGGATTGAAAAGGTTTACCCTACCGTAAATATTGGGGTAAGGCACAAGCGTAAGCGGGAGCGGTTTCTCGAGTCTCGTAAACCACGGCCCGTGTAAGAGCGTTTATGTGTTCGTGCACGAGGGAAAAAGATGCTTTAGCAATGGATTTTTCGAACAAATGACGATTCATATTTAAACGTGTTAAGTTTTCATCATATCTCATAAAATGAACCTTTATATGATATATAATATCGTCATTTTAATTTGATTAAGTTGCTTACAATGTATTGTTTGAGTTGGTCGAGGTAAAAATGGGAAACAAGGACCCAAATGTTTTTTCTTCTATCAAACGATAACATATTCGGATAATTTATTACATCTATTAATTGTCCTAGTTGAAGCAAGGTATTACCTTTAAAAATCGTATCATTTATTTATTGTTTTTAAGTGATTGAAAATATTATGTAGTTGCATGCATTGCTACATCTCTCTAAAGCTTGACCACAATTGTGTCAGTAATAAAAGCACTGACAATAAAACGTCCGCGCGTGATAAATACGACTCTATGTAATTCCAATTTTGTACATTTATGAACGAGTCTCTGCGCCCACATGTGCGTAGCTTCGCTCAGAAAATCCGCTGTATTCTTATAAATTACACCGTGTCTCAAACCAAATGTCGGATGGCAGTTTGCTCTGTACAACCAATCTGACCATCCGTCTTTGTCGCGTCTTCAATGGTTTTGTGCCCTATAATTAATGACACGAATTTGGACTTACCTATGTAACAGTCTGTTTAGCTAATATTCTACACGTTTTAGGACATGTGTGTGGGGAATAAAATCCTGAGTTGTCTAGATATACTTGCTAGGCAGAGTGATGGCAGGTGGACCAAAAAAGTGTCAGACTGGTGGCCAATTCATGGCAAAAGGAGCGTCGGCCGTCCACCGGCTAGATGGGTACAAATACAAAAGCGTTTATTTTTCTCTTTAAATTACAATGATGTATCGGTTAGTAATATCTTATATATCTAATTGACATGGAAAAATGGGTGTGAGCACAGCGATAAGCTGGTTTTAAGCCCACCCGTAGTCAGTAAGTTGCGATGGGTCGATGATATTAGGAAGATCGCGGGTCACTCTTGGATAAAATGAAATGAAATGAAAATGAAATAAGACTGGCTCAAGCCCGGTAGCTCTAGTATAAGTTTTTTCGAAACATTAACTAATTCGAACGCGTTTGTGTTTTGTCTCAAAACGTATGAAAGTGGTATGAAAACGTGAACAGCGCCTCTGGTGGTCACTAGTGGGAACTAAAACAGCGAGTATAACATTTGTTGCTTACCGATGAACACGCGTATTTCAAACTCGGTGAGAGCGTTTTCATACATTTTGAGACAAAACGCAAACGCGTTCGAATTAGTTAATGTTTCGGAAAAACTTATACTAGAGCTACGGGACGAGTGGTGTACTCGAAGAGAGGCCTATGCTCAGCAGTGAAATGATGATGATGATAGATATATTCCATGGCCTATCAAGTGCGATTAAACACGGGAAAACAGTGAGAATGGTTGAGCGGCGTCAACCGAATTTTAACATGTCTCAAATACCCAATTAGATAGTTGAGAAATCTGCATACCGCCCGCCAAACTGATTATGATAACAAAATATTAACGTCATTATATTATGATAACATCCGTTTTATTACAAGAAACTTCCTAAATATAGCATATTCGCACTATTACACTTAGTAAAAACAATTTAACTGAACCACGCGCGTTGATTTCTGGGCCACCTTGTCACACTGATATTAATATGAGATAATTATCTAGCCGCTTTCATATTCATTTTCACTATGACAAGGTACGAAGTGGCCTAGAAATCAAATTGGTTGACTGGATATGTGGAAAAGAACACTACCAGGTACTTATACATGCTGTCATGTAAATAATGGACAAGCTTCTATAACCGCCAACAGAGCACCCGAGGCTGGTCCAGAAAATGGGCTTTCAGGGTTAGTAAAAGTCCCCTGGTTGTCGAGATAACACTCATCTTACATAAAATTACCAATCGATGGAGAGATAAGTCAGATTATATAACTGTAACTCTTCGCAGCAATGCGATTATCTGCTTGTGTGGGTGCGATAGCAATATTCGAGCAAGAAGTCTTAAATCAATGAGATTTCTATGGATTTACGCTTTTTATCTTTTTATGGCTATGTAGATGAGGATTTATGATAAAATAATTAGACTAACGAAATCAACACTGGCTAGTAAACAGAAACTTAGAAAATAAGTTAACCTGAACGCATTGTCAAAGTATAGCTTTAAATAAAGCGCTGTATGCCTCTTTCTTTGGATTTACACACTACTTTGTACAATTTCATACAATAGTTTGTTCTAATAGGGCTGTAATATTGGTCATATTGCCCGGAGAACCAATGGCTGATGGGACCAGCGAGGTTCTCGAGTGGCGACCACGGACCTGACGCTGCAGCGTTGGTAGGCGGGCAACTTGAGAACTTCTAACAGTCAAGATCCAAGACCCTAGGGAGTATGTACCAACCGCTACAGACCCTGGGTCGTGCTAAAAGTGCAACAAACTGGCAACCGTACTGTCTTCTCGAAGATCTCACAGTTCGAAATATTTGCCATTCGATAAATAAATAAAACTGCATGCATATAATTCAAAATAACAGGTTTAATAAATGTATCGTTAGACGTCCGACGCCGTGACATTGTGATACCCCACTGTTATCGCAGTTTTTTTGGTCGTATTTTAGCATTTTATCAAGTCCTAGGCTACTGATAGCTTATCGCTATACAGTTTAGGTTTCGGTTACTAGTTATATAATTTTAATATTTTTCCAATTTACGATCGTAAGGACTGGAAACGGAGGGGGAGGCCTTTGCCCAGCAATGGGACACAACAGATTTCAATAATCACCTCAAGAGACTCTCGCTATATGGCTGGGTCAAGGGTCAAATACAGAAGGCGGTACTCCGGACACGGCGCGGATAGATCTGTCACCCTAAAGCGGGTATTACACCTGTCCTGAATCAGGCGTCCTAACTAGTGGATGGGAGTTGAAGCATCTCGCTCTAACGTATAGGTCCGAACTCTTCCAAGTGTCCTGAATTCAGGACAGTGTAATACCCGCTTAACTACCGGTAGCCGGTCCCGCCTCGCTGCCGGTGGCACCCTAGGTTAGGTTTTTATAATGTCTGTATGTTTTGTAAGTGTATTTTTATATTTTACTTGGACTCAACCACGGAGATGAGGCAGCCCTAATCGGCGATAGCGCGACGAGCTAGAATCCTCGTTAAAAATATCAGAGACTGGGCACAATTTAACATTTTCACCGCCATTGACTTCATATCGAGCAACAAAGCCTTTGGCGTGTGAGGCACACCTTACAGAATCTACTAAATATGGCGGTGAATAGGTTATAAAATTACCAGAGACTGGGCAGAATTTAAAAGGATGTATGTTTGTATATCTATCTTAAATTTTCAATAAAGATGAGTTATTGTTAACAGTACTTTTACTTGCCTCTGTAGATGTTCAGCTGGAAAATACATAACTACCTCTGTCACTTCAAGTTATCGATGTTCTTAAATCTACTATGAATGCGGATTCAAATGAATTTCACTAATTATGCTGCGTTTTCACTACTCACTTCGTGAAATATTTCTAAAACAACAATTTATAAATTGCACATTTAATTTAGCACTATTGGTACAGATGTCTCGTCTGTGAACAGTTGGTTTTGTTAGAATACTGGCGTTGCAAAGACAGACGAAGTAAGTATGTATGAAACTCACATAGTTTTATTACCTTTTGGTGCTAACATCTATACGACTACGCATTTGGTGGCCTTGGTGGTTTTGCTGAAATATTGTACAAGTAGGATCGAAATTATATTTATCCTAGAATAAATGTATATAAGTTATTGCCTGCTGTGACAATTTCGTTTTTCAAGTGCTAAATAATGCTACAGCTTGGAGTCGGCCCGGATTGAACATTTTGCTATAAAATAGTACGTACCTAGGAAAAGGTTCGATAATCAGACGTTACGGTATTTTCATACTATGACAATTTAAGTGATTAAATGGAATATTATAGTTCCCGCGATGTATACAGGCGGCTGAATCCACTATTCCTATGTGTGTGTATGTCTTATTTATTCTATACATGAATGGAGTTGGAATGGATGATGGATGAACGGTGGGTCGAGCTATGTACTACTACCGTTGAAATTTTTAAGGCTATTTTTATAAAGTGAAAACTAAATGCCTCAGTAACTCAAGACCGCTTTATTGTTTTATAAAAGACATAATATAGTAGTTACATATTCTTCTTCTAAAAACCTTCAGTCGACTATTGCAAAAAGCTACGCCAATCTTACCAACAAAACAAAGTAGGTATCACAGCGAATAGCAGTTGTTTAAACTGATACCAATTTATAGACGTTGTAGCGCGAATATTTCGTTTTTTATCGCACCAAGTCTAAAAACTTAGGCTTTATCTAGCTTAGTGTCAGGGCTATCATCGTCGGGTGACCTAGCTTATCTTGAGTCTTCATTAGTAGTGGTGGACGCAAAAAATTGTTAATTTTAACAGTAAAGTAGTTCCGTAGCTTTGTAATTAGCAATACACTCAGAGGATTAAACGGGTTAATTTAGTTATAGGTTGTTTTACAAAACGTAATGGAGTATATTATATATGTGTTTGTTTTTCACTTTATTAGGTTGGTAGCTTTGATTTGTTTATTTTCATTGTCATAGGTTGTATAAGTCTCACATCTTTAGGTTAGTTTCGGCCGTCAAATCCTGTTTGTTTTAGTGTTGCTATACAATGTCAACGTCATTTGGACTAGGCTAATTGTTATTTACAGTTAATTTAGTTTAGAATGACTGGTCGTGATGTCACCAGCTAGGGTAGAATAGAATAATTAGGTTAAGTAGTATATATTTATTTTTTGGTTGTCCTGAAAATCAGCGTCATGACGTCAGTCGTGGCATATGCTGAGTGGCAACCTTTTTGGTGTATACTTTGTGCAGTACCTGCTATTTTGTTATTGTTTTTCTTTATTTACACCAAATAAATGTATTTCTTCTTCTTCTAATGGGTAAGGAAGGGTGATAGAATTACCTCTTAGTTTGGTAAATTTTCTAAGAATACAGGAAAGTTGCGGTCAAAACTTGTACACTTAGTGAATGTTGGTTTTCCTGAAATGCAAAATAGGGTTAGCTGCATAGGGAACCCGGTAATTGCATATCAGTTAGGGAAAATAGAAAACTGTATTGTAATATATTTATATCCAGTGTCAGGGGCCCTAATACAGGACAGACATTTAATTTAGTAGGGAAAATGCCTAACTGCTTGAAATTAACTGGAATCAGTAACTTTTTGACTTGAGTCTGGGACTGCTAGCTTTAAGTACTAATCAACCAGCCATATTAATATTTGGAAGCATGTTAAGCCGTTGATCCCGGCTGCTGTCTATGCAGCAGTCGTTATGCCAAGTTGGCGGCCTTCGGGCGGCTTGCGAACTTCTAACAGTCAAGTTGCACACTCAATTGACAAAGGGGTTCGTTTTTAGGATTCCGTACCGAAAGGGTAAAACGGGACCCTATTACTAAGACTCTGCTGTCTGTCTGTCACTAGGCTGTATCTCATGAAACCGTGATAGTTAGACAGTTGAAATTTTTACAGATGATGTATTTCTGTTGCCGCTATAACAACAAATACTAAAAAACAGAATAAAATAACTATTAAAGGGGGCTCCCATACAACAGATATTAGAGGTAATTTTTTGTCGTTTTTATAGATAATGGTACGGAACCATTCGTGGGCGAGACCGACTCGCACTTGGCCGGTTTTATTATTATTACGTATATTTTACCAACAAATCATAAATTATTACTTATATTGATAAATCTGATTTTTACTTTGAAATTTTCTTATTTTTCGTATTAAAACCAACTTAATTTTGTCGTTGATTCGGAACCCTGAATATGCGAAGTCCGACGCGTACTTAGCTGTTGTTTTAGGACATTCTGTCCTTATTATAACCGTCCTAAAAATAGAGGTTAAGAGAATACTGGCGTTTGTCATCAGCCTCAAATACCTAAGTGTAATCGCCAAAAAATTGTTTATCAAAAAAGTTAATGTGGGGTTATAAGTGCAAGTAGATAAACACTTAGGCTTTTAGTGCATGTGACAGCTCTTAAAGTGTCAGTGCACACGTACTCATTATCATGCGATCACAATATATCTGTACTCTAATGCCGACGCTTCTTCTTACAGCAACCTCACATGGCAACAAACAGCACAGAGACATAGCCGAGAGAAACACACCAAATATGACCGAGCAGCAGAAGATTTAAGAGCCTCCTTTACTCCACTTGTCATCTCATGCGATGGAGCATTAGGGATAGAATATAACAACTTTATAAAAAAACCGCATCAAAATTAAATACGAAATGGGGAAATGCATATTCACAAGTAATGTATTGGTTGAAAGTAAAAGTACAGATTTCAATTATAAGAGCGGTCTCAATAAGGGTGAGAGGCTCGAGAAGACATATAAGACCATTTGGATGTGAAGATGGAGCAGGAATCCTATGAAGACCGGATCCTCTAAACGCCAACGCCAGAGCAGCAAAAGTTTTACAATCAGCTAAGGTGCAACTAAAATGGTCGCTGCTGAAATGAAAAACGAGAAACATTGTATAAATTTATTTTGATCTACGTAAGTTCAATTACTGTACACATGTTTTTTAAAAGGTCTATGATACTTGAAATAAATGATTCTCACAGTACTTTAGTTATCTCATATTGGTCTGTACTCTTAAGGTGTTCAAAAATATATGAAGAAGCACTATATATTTCTGACTGACTTGTTCGTTGCGACTAGTGTCTCTGGCTGTCTGTTATCTCTTCACGCTTAAACCGCTGAACCGATTTCGATGAAATTTGGCATGGAGATAGTTTTTCCCGGGGAAGGACATAGGATAGTCCTTCCCCGGGCTTGTCTCCTCCTTTGTCTCGGAAATCACCCGTTAAGGGAGTGGAAGTTTGTATGAAAGAGCGATGACTAGGTAAGCGCCTGATATAAGTAATTAGCAATTACTTAAATTCTATCGCGATGAACGAGTTCCACGCGAACGAAGTGCCGGGCAATAACTAGTAATTTGATAATTAAGAGTAGATTTTCGTGCAGATGTAAGCAATGGCGGTCTAAATCTCACAAGGTCTATTTTTCCCTCTGGGATGGAATGTCAGATGTCATCTTTCGTAAAGTTCTTGAGATTAGGACTCGATGGAAGTGACGAAATTAAGGTTTGAACATAACTAAATTCTACAATAGCTTTTGATAAGTGTGTTTAGGTTAAAATATATTGTTTCTTTTTTGTTTTAGGCATATGGAGCCAATGTTTACCCCGGGAAAAAGGCACTAGTGGAAATCTAGCTCAACACCACACGTGCAGTCTTTTCAAAACAAAAATGTTGATAAGGCTTGCATTTTGGCAGCCGTTTAGCTCACCTAGGTTTTTTATCACGGATTTATTTAGGTTTTGTCTAATCATATCGACATTGACACTCTGATAAGATATGGCTGGATTTAGTTTCTAGGTGTTTCCTATTGCAATTTCTATCGACGTTCTTTTTTATCAATTGACAACATTTCATATTTTTAACTACTTTATTTTATGAACTAGTTAGAAAATAGGTAAAAATTTAAGCCACCCGTATTTTTTCTTTTTCAATTTAACTCATTATTTCATACAAAAAAAACACGTTGAAAAGTAGGTCATTCCAAAAGGGCGTAAGTAAAATATGACGTCATCTTCCCAACAAGAATCCAGAGCCACTCCAGAGCAGCGATTGTCTGTACTCTGTACTAAGGTCTCCCTGAATACAGCGAGGAAGATGACGTCAACTTTCGGTTTACAGTAATTTGCGATTTTTTCCAAAATTAACGGAGAAAAAAATCTAAAAAAATGTTTTTTGTGTACTTCACACGTTTTTACCGAAATGGTTTTCGAATTAAGACTTTTGGAAATTATGAAATATTGTCAATTACAAAACTAAAAAACTAAAATCTGAGAGCCAATCGCCTGGCGCGCTACGGCTATGTAAGGCGACTTCCTGACTTGGCGGGGCGGGATCGATATGTGACATTTTCTTCTTTGAAGTAAACTTACTGACGTCGTAAAGATTCTCACTTGACATAATACTGTCAGTATTACGTTAGCGCAGTAGTAATATCATGCGCAGAAGCGGAGCAGTACCGCCTTCAAATCGTCCCGCTGCCGCGCATCCCGCGCCTGTCAGGAAGCACTCATTTGAATGTAGGGGCGCAGTACTTCACTTCTTTTAAAACAAATGGCTTTCCATCAAATTTATGATGATTTCGCCAAACACGTGTTCATATACTTTGTTCGGTAACGACGCCATGACAGTAGGCAACAAAGACAGTGTACGGTAGTGGATTCCGCTCGTCGTCGCTCTGGGCGCGTGCGCTCACCAACGCGGCGACGAGCCAAATCCAGGGGCGCAGTAAAAAATAGTACCGAGTCGACTGACAGCTGACACTGACATTTGACACTTTTCTCATATCGTACTGCCTCCGCACCGACAAATTAGGAAATCGCCTTAATTGCTCCAAGTTTTACTGAATAAGATCATTACAGGGGTAGGTACCTTAGTTCACCTTTGTACGAAGGCGTAAGAAGTTGAAATGGATATATGATCCTTATGAAAACATAATTGTCCTCTTTTTTGACTGACCTTTAAAATTCCTCCGACCCTCTGGCTATTTTTATAAAACCTGAAAAAGAAAATATTCTTATTAGAATATAATAAACACAGAATACGTGATAAGGATAAGAGTTATCATAGTGATAATTATCTCTAGGATCTAATACCTGCGGCTAAATGACTTTAAGTATTACATGGACATATGAATAAGAATAGGAATTTGATATTTAACTTTAATATTATTGTAATAAAGTTTCTATTACATAAACACTGTCTAAAAATCGTACGTTTGTAATAAAAACTCTATTACAATAGCGTTAAAATACAATATCCAATGGAATTAGAGCATATGCAAGTATCAAACTCAAAATTGATTTTTTTTTGCCCTCGCAGATTTTTTCAACCTTGGCTGTGGCTTTATATGCCGGGCGCAATAAAGCGATAGGAGTGCGCGGTTGGAGAGTGGCCTGGGGAAAATCCAGAGGACACCTCCGACACGACCACGCGGGCGGTTTAAACACTGGAATACTCTAAGAGTTTGCGTTCCAGTGTGATCGGTTGAGCGACTTTAACCGGATCTGACGTGTCAGTGGAATCGAGCTACTGGGAGTTTTGTCGCTAGTTCAAGAAACACTACAGTCAGCAGCAATGGTTGCTACGCGGCCGAGGTGTTCAAAATGATCTTTACACGCTCTTATTTCCTTATAATAAAGATGTGTGAATATCATTTTGTGAGCACCTCGCCCGCGTAGCAACCATTGCTGCTGACCACAGAACATTAAATAGGCTGCTGACTGTACTCGTTCTAGTAAATACTCAGGGTTCTTGTGCTAATCCCTAGAATTAAGCGTAGGTACTAGTTTTGTCAGAAGGAATCGTTATCAAATATTTAAATCAGGTAGGCATATGTCTTGTCTGTTAAGCCTTGAATACATTCGATGTTCTGTTTAAATTACCTAAGTCTATAATTGTCTACAAATTATAGTTAACTAGCGACCCACCCCGGCTTCGTACGGGTGCAAATTATACATACAAACCTTCCTCTTGAATCACTCTATCTATTACAAAAATCGCATCAAAATCCGTTGCGCAGTTTTAAAAATCTAAGCATACAACGGGACAGACTTACGGCACCAGGACGGTATCTGCGGGCAAGTATGATATACCAAGGGTAACCAAGCAACTATTATGGTGATAGATGCCTGCGGAAACGCCTACCCTACATTTTAAACTGCGTACCAGCAGATATCAGATTGGAGGCCAATAGGGCAATATTTAAAAGAACACTGTTCAAGTATTTTGTAGATAGCATAGTAGATACATAGTTATATATGTGAATTTATAGTTACCGAAGAGACTCAGATCCCACAGTCAAACTGTGAAAACCGTTTTGTGGGACAGACGTTATTTGTAAGATTGTACCTTTTATAATAATAAATAAATAATAAATAATAGACAGCAGGAAGCGACTTTGTTTTATATTATGTAGTGATATGATTGCAGTAACAACGAAACTTCAAACTAAGAATAAGCAACAGTTGAAGAACCTAGAACATGCAAAGGCAAAGGGAATATCGTAAACTGGGTCACTATATAACGCCTGTTTACATCTACCGGAAAACCCGAATCCTCGCGTTATATCCCATATATTATATCCCAGGTAATGTAAAGGACCGTCCAATCTCAGCAAAGGTCAGAGTGGAAACGGCCAATGAGCGACTGCTATTTGGAATGCAAACTATGTAGGCTTGATATGAAAGTGAAAGGGCCAATCGGGTGCCTAGTTCCGATGTAGTGGTGACGTATATGTGTGGAAATAGGAGCGAGCGCGTGTGAGTTATGAATGAGGCTTACGTGGTACGTGTTACGTAATGAACGTATCCACGAACTAAGGATTGATCCTTTAATCTTTCTGCTAATGTGCAAACATTTCATAGAAAACTGCATAACTGTAAATTGTTTAAAAAAATAAAAGACGAATGCTTTATGCCGAAGATACTGGCAGCTTTTTTCAATTTATGTTTAAGAAACAATAACTCGAAAACGGTTACGAATATTGAAAAAGTATCCTCATTCAGTTCTACCATGTATTATTATGCTTGATATTCCAAATTAGGCCTTCGCTAAGAACATTGAAATAAACGACTGTGAATATGGTTGTTACATTTTCATATTTGGAGACATTTTTACAGGATGCCAACAAACAATACGCCCCAAAAATCACTTGTTTCCTATTCCGAATAACGCTAATTTCGTACATTTATTTAGAAGGGGCAATTTTATATTCAGTAATAAGATTGCTCAAGTAATGTAACTATTTATAACCATAATACTTGTACTATTACTTATTTTGTGCCATAATTGAACATTTACACTAACCTACTTATTTCATAGTAATAAATAAACTCTATGGGAAAGTTTCGCAACTGTGTATTTTATTATAACTTTAATTATCACTATAAGAAAATGCTGTTTAAAACTATTTTTAGAAAAGTAATTTTGATATTATAGTCTACGTACGTGCTCAGAGAGGTACAAGAAATGTATAAATTTTAATGATAATGTTTTTACTAAATTACCTGACAAAACGTTACTTGCCTACTATTTTAATTGCTTAGTAACAAACAATTAAATAAGGCCTCACTAAGCAATTTTAGCTCGCTATGCAATAATAGTTGACGGTGCGTCTAGACATAGCGTCTATACGACTAAAAACGTGAACTAAGAATCCTACTAAATATTTAAATAATCGATGAGCTAATTTTTTATACCTATTTATACCTATACATAAATATTAGGTAGCTTCTTCATATACCGCGTGGGACATAGATCGGTCAGTTAGTCCAAATTTGTAACTAAAGACCAAAGGTCTGTTCTTAGGAATAATGTCAACGATTTTAGTGACAAGAAAAACGCAATAGTAAAATCATTGCATTGTTTGTCATTTCGAATATCTACATACTGATTATGAAGTCAATATATTTGTCAATGTCTATAAACTTCAATGGCCAATCACTCGCTTTTGGTAACTATGGTTACCAGGCGCTAACCTTATTATAAACGGAATAGAGTTCAAATCAAAATTCAAAGCAATCAAGTAGGTATCAGGGTTGTAAAGGCCTTTATTGTTTTAAAGATGCATCTTCTCATCTTTTACACTGTATCGTATACGGCCACGGCACGGTATAACTCTGTGGTTTCATTCATAAATTTAGACCATAGGCTAGACTTTAGACTAAGCATAGAGTTTTACCGTGCCGTGGATGTCCACGGTAAAGTATAAAAGTGGCCAATCTGTTTTAAAATTCGAACACACGTTTACCCAGATGTTAAATAAAATGTATAAATATTCATACTCTCGGTTCATAATGTTGTGAAACCACCGCATTACTCCCTCGTGAAGAAAGGATCTCGTTCTTTTCTTACGATGTCAAAGTACGATTATTTTTATTGCCGCTTACAAGAACTTCTTATTCTGTTTAGTAGTATTGTGCGTGCTTAGATGTCGAACACAAAATATAATATTCTGTTTTGTCTTGTATTTATTTATATGCGTTTGAAGCTAGAGTGCGAAATAAGTATACCTATTGTTGTGTTTTGGTAATGGCAACGAAACCGTATTTATTTTATTTTATTTATTTCTTACAAAAGATTACACATATACACAGTACTTTTAACTTCGCCAAACTGCATCACAGTTTGTTGGCGAAAACAACACTCTTTATCTAAAACTTAACATCTATATTTGTTAGTAACATTTTTGAGCCTACGATAACCTTATTAAAAGTATTATTTAACTTAACATAGTAGTATTAAAGTTAATGCTGTATGTACTTCAGTAGGTATTACCTAGTTAAAAATATAAGAGGGGAAAAGTAATTAGGCATTTGAGTGCTTCTTGTTGTTTATAGAAGAGTAATTTCTTTACAATAGGAATTTATACTGTATATTTTTGCTTCAAGTCATACTAGCAGTATGTAACGGATTATAACATAAATTATTAAAAAATACCTATCATATTTTTTTGATTCAAGAAATGTAATAAATGTCTTAGTGATAGTAGTCCTGAACTATAATATTATGTATATTACCTACATTAGTTATTACATACAAGTAGATAAAAAACTTCCTCATTACTGTTATGTACTACAAGTTCATTGACACGAACAATGCCCTTACTTTGATAAGGTATACACTTGAGATGTATTTTTATGGCATTTAGAATATTCATAGTAAACTCATAGTATTCATACTGCATAGTAAAAAAAAACATAAGTGGAAATCCCGCTGGAGGTCCCGGGTTCGAATCCCGGCCGGGGCATTTATTTGTGTGATGAGCACGAATATTTGTTCTTGGGTCTTGGATGTCTACTATGTATTTAAGTATTTATTTATCTATATAAGTATGTGTATCGTCGCTTAGTACCCATAGTACAAGCTTTGCTTAGTTTGGGACTAGGTTGATTTGTGTAAGATTGTCCTCAAATATTTATTTATTTATTTGTTTTTAAATTTGAATTTTCCGGTGCACCTTATTTTTTTTCGGAACTAGTTAATTTTGGGTTTCTAAATCAGAATCACGATTACTGAAGCTAGTAGTGCGGCTGATGAAGAAAAAATATGCGCATACTCAATTTTCTATGTAATTTTTTGTCAGTTTTCTGACGAGCCATATAAACTTTACGAAATAAATAAAAGAAATAGTACTTGTGATTATGAAACAGATGACCCACAGTTACCTACTTAATTCTAAATAAAAAGTTACACCGCAATGTGAAAATTTCAGTCTATATATATAATTATGTCATTTTTAGCATGGAAAATGTCATTTAGATCATCCTTACAAACTTTCAGAACCATTACGCATTGACCCCCCCAGCGGGGTAATCACGTAACGATATGTACTACCGTTGGTACGTATTTAATGTCAGTTTTAGTATGGGATTTGACATTTAAATCTATCGTACTAACGGTCGAAAACGTTACGTGATTACCGCGGAGTCAAAAGCCCGTTGCCGACCCTATTGACTGGACTATTAAATTGACCCCAAACTAGTCCAATTTCGCGGCAAAATCTGTGGCACGCGGCAAAATCTGTGGCACGCGGCAAAATCAGAGTGACATGGAAGAAATGTATGCTTGTCTTATCAATTTAGCCTTGGCCAAACGGACGCTGAACCTATTCCAGCTCACTAGATATGTCTAATGCAAACAAACAGAAAAATGCCAGCATGTTAGTCTATGGTAACTTTATTCTGAAAACGCAATTTTTATACGACTTTTATAAAGACTTAGGTCCTTTATCGACTGTAGTGTTGTATAAACGTTTGTGCTCGACATTAAAAACGCGATAAGGAAAGTGCAATGAGCTAGTAGTGACGTGCGCGTATATCGATGAGGTTTTTTTGTTCCATAGGTACTGGATTTGTTATCATTTTATTTCGTTTTAACTTGTCGTACGTGTTCACTGATTTTAGTAGTTGTTGTAGTTATTTAAGTATCAGTGATACACATAAGTATCAAAGTTCGAGCTCGAATCAATATTTCTCTGTAACAAATTAGACCAAACACTTACTTAAAACAAAACTTGTGATTTTTCACATTAAAAATTGCGAGGTATTGAAATTACAGCATTAGCCTTGGTACTAATTAGGGCCACGTAGGGCCTTCATTTTATAACTGAACATTCGATTAAAATACTCTAAAATTTGATGTTAAATCCGATTTCAAGATTAAAAGTGCGTTGCAGTAACCTTTTAGCTACATATTTAAGCAAGAGAGAACGCATGAACCCACACGATGTATAACACCATCATACTTAGCATTGAAGCATGTGATAAAAATCACATTACATAACGTCTGTATTTCTAAAAGGGGTAGGCATAGCTTAAGAAATGTCACAAGCAGTGTTACTTTCACCATTTACGGATTTAATGATGGAATAAAATCTGATAAGTATTAGAGATAAGTATGACAAAAATATCGATAAAATTTTAGTCGTTGCATTCATCGATTAGCTGTCTCATCCCTAACCTAGGGCACGCCTAGATACCACTGCAGGAGATTGCGAACATTTTCATATCGTGAGATAGCGTGCTGAATTATATTTGATTACGATACCAGAATCTATCTAGCCTAAACAGATAGTGCCAAAATATTTTATAACTTAAAATCGTTGAAGAAAACTGCGAAGTACTTCCCCAGTTTTCGCATAGGATGCGCAGGCGCATAGGACGTCACATTTCGCTGTGAATTAGTATGTAAGCACTTTATTGAACATAACAGGTTAAGGTGAAGAGGTGGGCAAAGTATTGACATCGAGGTGTTTTTGTGCAGAATATTTGAAGAATATATTGAACGTAATGACCTGCAAAGTACATATTTAGGACACGCATACCCTTGAGTATTTGCTGTTGTAGTTAGTTTGTTCACATACATTGTAATTACGACAAAAAACCACGCTTAAGAAACATTAAAAACAAAATGTGTGCAAGCATTATTCGGTTACGACAGAATTCTAAGTTTCCAAATTAAGCTCAGTTATTTTTGAGGATTTAACCTATTTTCTGTTGTAGTTAATATTCGTCTAAGTATTGTAATATGAATTTCAAACTTGAAAACTTTGCTTCGTATAAAATGGTAGGCGCTATTCTAGCGCTGATAGTAATTTACTGCCAGTCTTGATCATGACAGTGAATATTTTTATGAAAAAGCAAGTAAAATGTATATAAAAATGTGTAGTATTTTTTTTAAAACCAAAAAGTTGCTTTTCAAATCTCACATATTACCTACATATGTGAGACTTGAACACTCGTCGTCAAATTTTTCTACCCACAAATATGAAAGTGAATGCGACGTTGCGACTTCGCTTCGCTCGAGGCACAGCGCTGTTGTCAGATATTTGTTTACTTATCTAGTTTGGAAGTTTGCACCGAGCTTGAGCCGATTCCCGTCGCACAGAGTAGTGCGGACACATAGAGACATACAACCTGTAAGACAGTTTTATTTATACTTATCTATTATAGTTGGACTTTTAAGAGGCCGTATAACATTTTGTTGTTTCAATACTACTCCGATTCATTTTGCAAATGATCATGAGGATCCTGACATTTGTTTACGTTTGTATAATGATATTTGATTTGACTTCGCTATTTATTTGTATTGCCATCGTTGTCCTTAATTCAATTTGTACCTATACTATAATTTTTGTATTCAATATCGATATCAATATCAATATTTGTGGACAATCTTACACAAATCAACCTAGTCCCAAACTAAGCAAAGCTTGTAGTATGGGTACTAAGCGACGATATACATACTTATATAGATAAATAGATACTTAAATACATAGAAAACATCCAAGACCCAAGAACAAATATTCGTGCTCATCACAAAAATAAATGCCCTGTAGCTCTAGTATAAGTTTTTTCGAAACATAAACTAATTCGCCCAGCACTTTGGGAACGTTACCCACTGGCAGCGGTTTTTTAGATTAGGGTTTTTATTAGGTATATTTAGTTTATTTTTAGGTTAGTTTTAGTTTTATTTTAATTTGTTATTTTATAATTATATCAGGTAGGGTATCTTTCGGATTGTATGATGACGTTATTTTGGTGATTTATTCACAGTCTATCTCATAATTTGGTAATAAATGAACTTAGGTACTAATTCGAATGCGTTTGCATTTTGTCTCAAAATGTATGAAAGTGGTATGAAAACGTGAACAGCGCCTCTGGTGGTCAGTTGGTCACTAGTGGAAACTAAAACAGCGAGTATTTTAACATTTGTTGCTAACCGATGAACGCGCGTATTTCAAACTCGGTGAGAGCGTTTTCATACATTTTGAGACAAAACGCAAACGCGTTCGAATTAGTTAATGTTTCGAAAAAACTTATACTAGAGCTACCGGCTTCGTAGGCAGGGTCACTACCAACTAAGCTAAAGCGGTCGTCGCGCGCGTATTCAATTATGTTAAGAAGATCCTTATTAGGAGAATATTTTCATTTCATTATCTCATTATTCTCTTTATTTATTTATATCTAACTTGACGATCATAATGTGAATTCTTATATTTTTGACATCGATGCAAACTTATATTGTAATTTACATTAATGAAATAAATGAATCTGAATCTGATGATGGTCCACCAAATGACAATTTATCCATTGAACCTGAACCGTAAGTAAGTAAAAACAGAATAATAGTGTATTTAAAACAGTTCGTTTTTGTAAATACTAGTTATAAACTCATTTGAAAAAAAAAAACAACTTTTATCAGCGCACCGGTACCGTGTTTTATTTCGAACGCGGCGTTCCAAACAAAACAAAACACGGCGCCGGTATGCCGTCTGCTCGCCGCCGTGCGGACTTCACGAAATTAGACTTTAAGGGCATAACAATAGCAACTATGAAAAGTGATATCACATTATTACCCGAGGGTTATAATGAGATTCAGTATAATATTACAACCCGGCTTAAACTAGGGTTATCATGGTTTGCTTTCGGTAAGGTGGTGTGAAAACATATTTATGACCTCGATTGTACACTCTAAATAATTGTACGGTTTTGCATATCCCTTAATTATTGTAAAATATCTAAGTTAATTCTTCATAAATATTCGTAAGAGCAATATTTTATCGGAAGAGTAACTAATTATCTTTTCGTCACACTTGCTCGTAAAGTGTATTATTGCACGCGTTATGGAATTTTATAACTCCCGTGGGAGTTATGAGATTGTGTGTGATCTGATTGGTTTAAAAAAATCTTGTTGGCCGCGCGCCGCAAGAATACTGCTCTGTGATTGGTTGCGCGTTACGCTCCTCTCGCAGTGATACTGGAGGTGAAGTTGTCAAGTTCGTCAATTTTTGATTGGTGTGGTTGTATGAAACATGTATTTTTCTGCCTTTTGTAGTGAAAATGTGATGAAAAACATTGTGTGTATATATAGACGCGTTCGCGCGGCGGCGGGCGGCCCTCGACTGACGGCCGGCCCCGGGCCGAGCGAGCGGTAGGCATTTAAAGCGACGCGCGCCTCCCACTGCAAGCCCCTTGGTAAGGGGTAATATCATGCAAACCTTACCGAAAGCAAATCATTATAACCCTTGGCTTAAGCCGGGTTGTAATATTGTACTAAGTCCCCTTATAACCCGCCGGGTAATAATGTGATTTCACTTTTTATAGTTCTTATTGTTATGTCCTTAAAGTCTAATTTCGTGAAGTCCGCAAGGCGGCGGGGGCGCGCGTGCTTCTCGGGTTGGTGTGGCGCCCGGAAACAACACACGCGCGGGGCCGCAGACTGCTGCAGCGCAAGCGCCAAGCGCGTTTTTAGATACTACATATTATTAAGAACTGAATCTTTAGAATGCCATTCGGGAAGTGGAGGCTTTTTATAATATTTTGAAATTTCGTTACATTTAGGTATTGAGAAAATTAAATCACTATTTAAATGCTAGAGCTGGCCTTCCTTCCTTCACGGCCTTTGCAGGAATGAATTATAAATAAATAATAATAAAATAAAATAAATAAAATAAAATAATAAAGGGATTCGAACCACGGATCTCCAGCTTCATAGGCAAGATAGCTTGCATTTAGGCTAAAGCGGCCGTCAGTGTACTATTAAATACCGAAAACATATTGTTTATAGTAGCCTTGGTATTTTCTATTGTCTCGCAAGAGGTGAGAAAAGTAGAGTATACTCCTCGGGGATAAAACTGTTTTTGTCTTGGACGTGCTTAAATCCCTCACTACACTCAGGACTCAGTCTTAATTATGGGAATTAACTCATTACACCCTCGCTACGCTCGGGTCCTTCGTTCCATTCAGGATTCATTATCGCGCCCGTGACATAAAACAGTGCTTTATCCCCTTGGTGTATTAATCTGTTATTATTTAATAACTTAATAAGGAAGTTATGTTCCAATAAAAGCATTTATTGACTTTTTTTATTATCGCAATAATAAATATCAAATTCTGTTTAGATCATAAATAGGTACGTACAGTCAACCAGTTTGATTTCTGGGCCACTTCGTACCTTGTCGCAGTTAAAATCAATATGAAAGCCGCTAGAGCTATCATATTAATATCACTGTGACAAGGTACCAAGTGGCCTAGAAATCAAATTGGTTCATCGTACCTACTACGTATGTTCTTCTGGAAACTTTATTTTGCGAAGTAAAGCCAGTAAGTACCTTTTTTTATAATCATCATCACAGGAAAACTTTATTCAATAACTAACGATATTCGTACAGTACCTAATGGAGAATGTTATCTAATTTAGAATTCCATTTTTCTGTATTCTTTGTTGAAAATAAAAAATATATGTGAAGGAATTATTTCGATACGTCCTTTAGTTTCCAAGATATTGAATTTTAAAGTGACGCGCGACGACCCGCCCTCGTGACGTCATAGTGCAACACTCGCTATACACGCGCTCACTCCGTTCGCGCGCTTCCGTACTAGACTAGCGTTGCAAAATGACGTCACACGCGGTTAGCGGGACTCACTTTAAATGCATGTAAAATCAAAACTACTTGGTATTTTTGAATGAAACAAAAACTAATGTATTTGTATGAATGAAAGCTTTACCGTAACAAACTTTCAAGTGATTTTGCAGACCTATTGACATTCTCCATTGAGAACGGATAGTAGGTACACTACCCTTTCTCAATTTGATCTCACTACCGTTGATTTGGAATTAGTGCATTAGTAAAGGAATATGAATCGTAAATTTGACACTAACTACCTGCGAATAATAAATATTCGTGACTTTTTTTTAAATCTGCCTACCCTGTCTAAAAACTCTGTGCACGCCACTGCTACTACGTAGTACGTACGTAGTAGGTATGGTTGACGAAATATAAGCTGCACCGATTCGCCATACAACTTGTTCGAGGAATCGGGGCAGCTTATATTTCGTCAACTATACAACAAAAAACAACGAGCTAATTATGAATGTTTCTTCATTATTCATATTGTTTCATCTGATACAAACACTACTCTGCGTAGTTCACCGGGCAATCCGAGCGCCATCTACTGACGCAACAGCGGAACAGGTCGATTATCAAGGCAGCCCGTTTACAAGCGAATCGAGCTAACGCGATCATTGTTGAACAGATGTCGCTTGGGTCGGCTATGGACAGTCGTTAAGTGGTCAAGGTCATTCACAGTACCCCGGGCCTTAAAATACGTACATGTCACAAAAATAGAAGTACAACGGCGAACTTATCCCTATATGGGATTTCTTCCAGCATATTGGACGTTTTCAGAGCTCGGAAGATATACTGTATTTTGACGTTCATTTATGTCTTTTCTGTTGTTCTAATTGGGAACCTTAACTTTTTTGAAGTGGTCCAAATTATATTTTTTATTGATAGTAGTCTTATCGTACAGTTCAACGGTGATGCTGGTTTTTTTTTAAGTAGTACCGTTTTTTAGAAAAAATTTTTTGAATCTTAGCTTTGAAATTTCACACCTTCAGTCTGCATAATAAGAAACGTGCCTTAGTCTGCCGTGAAAAAAAAAAGACTTGATAGGTGACAGTTGTCATTGTCAGAATTTGACATTTAATGTGAGGTTATGTTATTACATCCACGATTTTGTGTTGGCTTAATTTGATCTGTTTTCTTTCGAGTTTTATCACAGTATTAATCATCGACCTGCCTGCAATATGTAACCGCATCTCTCGACGAGTCATCGTTGATTTACAAAATTGGAATCCGACGATAGCGTGTGTATTTGGAGTGGAGTTATGGAGTTCATGTTTTGAAGCAGCATCCAGTGATTAACCACAGTCAATACAGTATACACATATGCGGTACTTACAGGAAGGCATGGCGTGATCTAACGAAGGTTTAAACAACAAGTACAGTACTTAGATGACTTGTACTTCGGTGAACTTACAGGATTATTTAATACAATAAAGATTTATCATTTATCTTGTTTTATTTCAGTAGAGTGCTATACCTACATTATCAACATTACCATAAAAGCAATACAATAAGATGTATTCACATGCAACAAAATCATTCTAGCCTTTCCAGCAAATCAAATATAACAAAATATTAAACCCACTAACACATTCTCATGTTAAGTGAAATTAATGATAAATAATAGTCTTGTCCAAAGAGTACCTACATTATTAAGTCTTGTCTCCCTTCTGAGCAAGTACAGACTTAACTACATCTAGTGTACTACGTCATGTAGTGCACTAGATATAGCATAGTGTAATTGCAAATAGGGATATAGAACCCTAGATTTAGGGTGCAGAATGAGTCCGACCGCCCTATATGGACTATTTCCCTACATGTAGTGTGGTGTAAATGCAAGTAGACAGGGCGCCTACATAGCGTGGTTAGTCTTTTGGCTACTCTTGCCGCAGCAGCAGTAGTGAATGTACATATGTGCAATTTATTTAAGCAATAAAATTATTTATTAAAGCAATAAGCAATAATTAAATATTAATTAAAGCAATAAAAAATGTCATAGGTGGAGAAAGAAACTTTACTGAACATTTTAGATTTGTATAAAGAAATGCCCCAACTATGGGATAAGAACCATCCCGAATACAAAAATAAAGCTACAGTGTTATTGGAAATGTACAAAAATTTTGAACCGGCAGCGATTTTAAAGACTTTAAAATAAAGGCTGAATCTAAAATGTCTAAAATATTCATGCTACTCAATTTATTTCTTAATAATAGATATTCCTTGACCCAACATTTTCTTTTCTTTTTAAGTTTAGTAATTCCCGCGTCACAGCAAGAGCAATGCCAATTTTTTGCACTTTCGAAAAGACGGGTGCCATGGTCGACAGTAGGTCGCTGACTGGGTTAGAATTGCTATGTAGTGCAGCGTAGATAAAACGCCCTACATGTAGAACCCTACCTGTTTCACCAATTAGTGCACTAGAAGTAGTTCAGTGTAATCAGCCCCTTAACCTTTTCGAAGTTGCACCCTATAGAAATGCATGTAGGTTGATACTGATGTTGATATGATGATGGGTAGAGTCAAGAGAATCAATATGTATACATATTTTCACCGTATTCCATTGTAATAAAGTCCAAAAATGTATATATATTTATGCCCTCGACTGTACATCTATCAGTGGTATTGAACCAACGTTTCACATAAGTATATACATTGTTGGCGTCGAAAATGTTAAAAAACATCTGTTGCTTGTGCAGGACATCAAACACAGTACTTTTTCATTTAGGTCAAATTTAGGTAGACCGCTTTAGCCTCATTGGTGGTGCCCGTGCCTACAAAGGTGGAGTTCCCGGGTTAAAATATTAATTCTTGGGTCTCATATGTTTTCTATGTATTTAAGTATCTATTTATCTATATTAGTAATAAGTATTACACCTAGTACCCAACAGTACCTAAAATGTATTTGGTATCATCTCTCTTCAGCTCCAACCAACCAACATAACCAACTGCACTCTGGACATAACCACTTGTATAAGTGAAAAACTTAACTAAATGACCTGTTGTATGTAGTTGTGTACAGTTTGCAAAAAAACGCATAAGCAAATCTCAGATGAAATAAAAAATATAGACGCAACGTCACGAACAACAAAATGAAGCCACTTTTGTAAAGATGTGTGAATGTGAGTGTGGCCACTGGAAGGAAAAAATCCCCATAATTGGGGTGACTTTTAACGTTACATCAACCGTGCCCACCTACCAACCGTGTCAGTGGCGGAGTAACTTTAACAAACATGAAGTCATTTATTTGTAATCTATTACTGATAAGCAGTCTACTGTTACCAGTAATTACAAGCCATATTAAGTGTAACTTAGTCAAAGTTCTATGTTTCATTTAAAAAATTCTTATTATAAACTACTACCCATATAGAATAGAGTGTCCCTTATTTTATGATTTTCGGAAATTAATTACGCATACCCTCTAAGCATAATAATGCTAGCCCACTGAAAATACCCTGAAACCAAAATTCAGGACATTCTTGTACATATAAATTCATCATCATCATCATTATTTAAGAGTTTCACTCTTGTCGGTGCGGTTCTCTCCAGTCCGTTCTACTTAACGCCAGTTCTTTGACTTCTCTATACGACACGACGTCTATCTTTTTCTTTATTTGGTCCATGTAATTAATCCTCGGCCTTCGGCCATATAATTTACCATGTAGAAATTTGGTGACACAATAATTTGAATTTTTTTCAATGGTTTTGCGTTCACATAGATATTTGTATTATATAAGATTGATATGAAAATAAAGAAATAAGAAGAAAAAAATTTGGACATTTTCATACATTGTAGGTATGAGTTGCATACATTTCGGCTCGGGTTACAGTTACAGTAATGAAGTGAAATTGATTTTCTGTGTGCTTTATTAATTTATGAAAATCGTAAAATAAGGGAGACCCTAATATAGAATGTAACAAAAACAGATCAGCTGCAGCCTTGTATCGTATATGTGTGAGTGAGCGTGTGTTTACATGATGCGCTTGGTTTTTGATAGCTTCATTAGGTTGTTTGTCATGCGTCGTCTATAGTTTTTTTTATTTGGTCTGAGAAGTAAATAATGAATATGCAAACCATTAACCATTTTTGTTTTTGTAAATGTTTTCTTATGTGCAATAAAGTGTCATACATACATACATACATACATACATACATACCATACATTATATTACAAATTTCAAAAATGGAATATCTATTCGCACACATTACTCACACATACAACAGATCATTTACTTAAGTTTTTCACCTATAGTGCCCTAAAATAAAAACAAAACAATCATTGGAAAGTAATAAATAAGGCAATGTTTAAATAATTTTGGTGTTAAATGTTAAGTTTAATTATCTTACATCAATGCTTTTACACCCCTTATTATTATTATTTATGTAATAATCAGAGTATAAAAACATAAAATTAACAGGGTCTCACAAAACTGTCGGAGCAATGTTGTGTTTGTCGCTAGTCATTAAGTATTCCATAATACTAACAGCCATGTCCATGACCAACATATTTCCAGAATCTGTATATGTAGGGTGACACCACCAGTAATGGACAAGGCCCAATGATGTACATTAACTCTTATGTCAAAGAAAATAAGAGCCTTAATTTTTTATAGAACAATCAATTTAAACCATATGATCTTTGAATAAGGGTTGAAGTGTCCATTATTGGTGCTTGTGCTTAAAGTGTCCATAGTTGGTGGTGTCACCCTATAGATACTATCATTGTTGACTGTATGAAGTCCCTATGCCAGGTTCAGAAAACAGTACATAGGGCAGTGCAAGGGTCATAGAGCAGCGCAGAATTTTTGTCTACTAAACTTAGTAAATATGAATATTTGTTGTTGTTTAAAGAATTGCTCGTTTAAAGATATAAGATATTGGAGGCCAATTTGTTTGAATATTCTTGCATGTGAATAGAGCCTATTGTATGGGTTTTATGGAAATGTTGGTAATGTATACACAGCACACTTCTCAAATAAAATGCAAATATGAAATGAAAATAATTTATTTACAATTTATTTTAATGAAATAATCCTAAAATAAATAATAAGTCCTTGTTGTTGTAATCCTTGGCACCGCGGTGATGCAAAGGGCCTTCATTTATGTCGCACGATGACTTCCTATAAGTACCGCATGTAACTGCTCAATTATTGAATGCTGCTTGAAAAACATTAGCTCCATATACTTTTTACACGGTGGCACAAAGATCCTGTCTTAAACAATCTCGTTGGAGGCGTCTTGATTATTTCTCTTCGGACCAGCCATCGTACTTTTAACAGTGAGAGGGAACCACCGTTTTCGGTTTCCAATTTCGTATATCATCATTGCGATGGTCATCGTGAGATTCCGGTACATACTACAGACAAGTCGATGATTAAAACCATGTTAAATCTCGCAAGAAAAGAGAAGAAATACAGGGAATTCGGGGATGTAATAACATAACCTCACATTAAATGTCAAATTTTGACAATGACAACTGTCACCTATCAAGTCTTTTTTTTTTCACGGCAGACTAAGGCACGTTTCTTATTATGCAGACTGAAGGTGTGAAATTTCAAAGCTAAGATTCAAAAAATATTTCTAAAAAACGGTACTACTTAAAAAAAAACCAGCATCACCGTTGAACTGTACGATAAGACTACTATCAATAAAAAATATAATTTGGACCACTTCAAAAAAGTTAAGGTTCCCAATTGTTGTTGGTTCCATATTATAATAATTTGATCCTCTACTAAAACTGGTCCGAATGGAATCATATCAAAAAAAATATGCTTATTCTCTAATTCGGCCACGCCAAATGCCAAAACATTATAACTGCAAAGAATGTATTATTAGTTAATATCAAACCTCCTCCGGATAAACAAAAGTAAACAAACTAGTGTCGTATAAACAAAGTGTAAACAGAAACGAAATATTAATCTTAAGGACGCGCGGAGGAAACGCCTACTAGTGTTTACATAAACTTACAAAATATCGTACCAACATTTCAATACAAAATGAATTCGTATTAACCATATACATCACATAACAAAATAAAAAATACATCATCATCATCATCATCAGCCTGTTTCAGTCCACTGCTGGACATAGGCATCTCCCATGGCACGCCACTGAGCTCGGTCTTCAGCTCTTCTCCTCCAATCCCTGCCCACTGCCTGCCAAAAAATACATGTAGGTATTTAAATGTTGCATTATGGCCACAACTCAAAGGTCACCTGGAAGAGACCTCTCTTTAGCTATAAGACCTCCTGTTGTTTACCGCTCTTTACGTTCGCATTGTCTCCTTTTTCAGGTACGCAATAAAGTGCATTTAAATTGCATTGTGCTCGTATCGGCTATAAACGAAGGTCAGTTTTACGCCAATAATGTCCTAACTATTCACTTTTTATACCAACGTCGGTGGCAAACAAGCACACGAGCCGCTTGGTAAAGGTCACCGTTGCCACATGCGCGTTGAGACCATTTAATAACTTGTAGGTACATCTCGGGAAAACCTAGAAAGTGAGCTCATTGCACAGCTAAAACTTTCGCGAGACGAAATTCCCCTGAAACCCTATACCGTACCGTACGCTATACGGAAAATATATCAAACAGGTATTGAATATTCACTAATAAAATGGCATTGACATATTTGTACCTGACTCATTCGAACATATGCCACACGTAGTACAACCAAAATTTCTCAGAATATATACAGAAAGACATGGATTCACCAATGGAGCATCCTGCAGTGTGCAATCTTTCAAGGAACCCTTTGTGTGTATTTTTGTTTGTAAGCAGATTTCATGTACGTGCGATTCAAATGCAATGTTAATTGTGTAATTATTATGCTTGCATTGAGAAAGACTTCTATAGCTGATTCATACCTGTTAGGCATATTTATCACTAGACGAAACCGTCTAATAGACAGAAAAAACAATAAAATAAATTGATACCAATAGCTCTGACGATATTTTAAAGAATTTTCAACTTAATTAGATCATAGGTAAGGAAATTTGTTGATTAGGCAACGTTATGGGCAAACTACTTAAGTCAGTCCGGCGCCTGAAGAAATAGATTAATTGCGTATTTTGAGTACAACTATTATAATTGATTGAAATAGCTTAACTTCACCCTCATTGTAAATAAAGTAAGTTAGCATTTTAACGAAAATTGAAATCCTTTTAGTATTTGGTTGTAATTGATCCAATGGAACCCTTTTATACATAAATTAATAATACCTAATTATATACTAAAACCTCATTGCATATAAAAAACAAACTCAAAGGTTATCACCTATTTATGTTTTGTTTGCTACGTTATACTTTCTAAGGAATTGATAGGTCCAATATTTTAGTATTGCAAATAATAGATAACTATACTTAAAAATATACTATGTAGTTAATAGTGAATGAAGCGTCTGTGTTTGCGAGTACAAGGCCGATTTTGTCCATTCGCTGGCCCGAAGTTCGTTCGTTAGTTCCCAGAAATTTTGTAAGAGAAACCTAGTGGTCTTTAGTGTCTACCAACAGTTAGGTACTTTGGGTAGTTAAGTTACGCCACAGGAAGAAGTAAAACTGTAACGGTCCCAGTGACTGACGCTGATCCAATAATAGACTATTTATCTAATTTTACTGCTGATTAATCATTGCTATATTGGCATATGATTACCTTTGTATTGTATAAACTAAGACCGTTTAGGCATGCTAATATGTCCTGATATAGCATATGATTACCTAATGACTAGTAATATTGGATAATAATATGGCTATCATATATAGCTATATTATAGAATTTTACTCGTCATTTAGGTAATCATATGCCGTATTATAGATCTCAAAAACTGGGTATTAATTAAGGTATAGCAAAGAATGGGACGATTACCTATTAAGGTACTAAATATAGTGATGACCGAATGTAAATACACATATCATCCTCATCCTCCTAGCGTTATCCCAGTACAGTTGCATCCTGAAGGATGCCTGGGGTCCGCTACCTAATCCCAAGATTTGGCGTAGGCACTAGTTTTTACGGAAGCGACTGCCATCTGACCTTCCAACCCCGAGGGGAAATTAGACCTTATTTGGGATTAGGCTTTGTCAAGTGAGTGGGCAACTTGACTGTTAGAAGTTCTCATGCCGCCCGAAGGCCTCCAACTTGGCTTAACGACTGCTGCCATAGACAGCAACCGGGATCAACGGCTTAACGTGCCTTCCAAAGCACGGGAGCGCTCAGTTAGTAACCACTCAAAGCGGTCACCCATCCAAGTCCTGACCGCTGTAAATACACATATATCTGCCTATTTATTATCGTCAGCGTTATGTATAAGGTGTACTGAAATGTAAAAGAATTTATAAGGCCTCTTGTGCGTAGTCATGACGTGTTCGATTGGAGTTTTTATTAAATTTTATACAGTACTTTAATCACACGCACGCACTTTTAGCACGGGTCAGCCATAGCTCTACTTGCGACACATACACATTAGATATGAGCGCCGCGCCGCCGCGCCGCCGCCGCCGGCCAAAAACACACGCCGCCGCCGCCGACACATGGCGATCGGCGCGCCGGTCTCTGTTTCGCGCGCGTTTCAGATACTGTGTAGCTTATCTTTTACACACTTATATCATCGATCGGAAAACTAGTTTGGAATTTGATATTTTACGGTTATATAGCGTTATTTATTTTAGTATTCAGTACCAAAAATACACAAAAGGGATCCTTAATGAGCGATTCTAAACAAAATCCGACAGACTGGCAACTTTGTGACGATGCTCTAGATTACTTACTTACTTTACTTTACTTATATATTTGCCAAAGCTGAGAGTCAAAAACAATGTTACGCCGAAAAGCCGGTAATAGGCACGATTACATCTCGGAAAGTAGGGGTCTCTTTTGCCTCTTTTTCGCGGAAATTAGACACGTCTGAGTTTTTGTGGCATTGAACCTAACCAGACTGGACTGGCATCGCTCTAATCGAAGAGAGAAAGGTTCACAGGCATAATCATAACTTCCCATTAGTCCGAATTCTGGTCATACTGGTTCGTGCAGTGGATATGTAGTTCTCTACAACAGTACTGATGTCTGCATACCCAAAGATACCGGGCGCACAGCAAAAAGAGTCGCAGAAAGCACTGACCCATGGGGGACAACGTCATTAATAGCCATCGGATCAGACGAGCAGCCATCAATTACCACTCTAATAGATTCTATATCTCAGGAAATCCGATATCCAATCCAAGCACAACAACCAGCAGGTAGACCATACGAAGAAAGTTTGATTAGAGACCGTTGTGCCAGACCATGTCAAAGCAATAACACACCTGGAGTGAGGCCATTGTGAAATTGAGAGAAACCGCTAGGGCTTCTTCGTATTTTATCTCTATGGCCTTATTCCAGGTGTGTGTGTGTTGTACGCTAGAAGATCCCCAGTGGACCGATTGTGACGAAAGCCGTATTGTCGGTCACTGAGGAGATCATTTGATTCTAGATACGCCAAAGAGCCTGCTGTTCAGTCAGAACACTCCATAATCTTGCAGTGAATGGATGTGACCGAAATGGGCCTGTAGTTAGCAGAGTCCACGCGACTACTGCGTATGAAATAATCTTCAATGCCGTTGAAATTAGTTTGGTTTAGTGAAGAACATGCTTTTACTTTACTAAGCGGTTAAAACGGTATTAATTGTCGTTTCGTAAAATAAAATTATAACATGTCTCACGAAAGTTTATATTCAAGAACTTGCTTGTTTCTGACACGGTTCGATGTATTCGTGGTTCACCAAAAGATGGGCATAATGCCGCTCCTAGTATTTGTGATACATCCTAGAAGTATATAATATACGAGTGTGTTTGCGTTAAAAACACCACGTTTCGGAGGCATCCAAGAGTTTGAGCAGAATTGTCATGTTTACATACAAATATCATATTTTAAAGCTTTGTCATGTGACTGAACCACCTTGACGCGAAGTTTCCCGCAGGCAGCAATAGACTTGCTGTTTTCATTGCCACTTAGATGTTACCTACATATACAGCAGAGCATACCTAGTCTTTATACACAATATGTAACCCACCATGCGTAATCGACTAGGACGGAATAAAACGTAGAACATCGATATCAATAGGCGTTTTTGTCATCCTGACAGTAAAAACGACGTTAACAGGCGTGTACGGCATCAAATAAGGAAAAAAAAACGTATTTTTGTTTTGAACCTGAGGTTTCTACAAGGTCACGCCGCCGACGCCGCCGCCGCCGATCAATTTTGATCGGCGCGCCGCCGCCGGCCAATTGCCCATCGGCGCTCATATCTAATACACATAGACAATCTGAACTCATAAAAGACATGTAAAAGTGCCATTGCGGCCTACTTACAGAATAAAGTTCATTTTATTCATTTTCATTTTTTATTCATAGCTCCTACGAGGTGAGACGTATTTACGGGAACAGGTTTTTGGAATAGGTTTTGGCATGGACGCGTAAGTACGCGATCCCGCTCGCGTGTCTTTTAGCGTATCGAGTACTAGGCGTACGATGACTCGGAAGACTCGAAACGTCTAAGAGTCTTTATGTTCCGCGCTATTCGTAATCGTCTGCGCGTTCGGATTCTTTCGGGGCACCTCGGGTCGGGGTCGGTTTAGCGCGTATTTGGACCTAGTCTTTTTGTGGACGCGTACTCGCAAGACTCAGTACGCGTTTTGCCTAGTACGTATCACCTCTACTACGCTAACGCACACATAGAAAATGTGCATGTATAGCTCAACACAGCACAACCATGGCTCAGCCGCGCTCGTGAGATAAAAAGTACTGTACCCTTACCATGAGTTTGCAATGTTTGCATTACCGTACCCGCTAGCGACTGCGTAAACGATTTAGTATAGACAAAATTACAGCGCCTCTGGCGGCTACGCAATAGAACTAAGAATCGCCATACTAAATCGTTTACGCGGTCGCTAGCGAGTACGGTAATGCAAACATTGCAAACTTATGGTAAGGGTACTGTACGTCTAGTGTAGGTTTTTTCGAAATAAACGAACGCGTTTGCGTTTAGTCTCATTCATTTTGTAAGGCAACGTGAGCAGCGCCTCTGGTGGCCATCGACGGTAACTATTTTTTGCCATATAAATTAAGACTAAACGTGTTTTGTTTCGAAAAAAACTTATACTAGAGGTACTGTAACACAAACTAAATAAAGGCCTATTTTAACAGTCCATTACTATATGCAAGTGGGGTTTACTTATGTTTTTCACATTTAATGGTACAGTTACTTTGGTACAGTCCTGGGGGCCGATTTTTGAGTGTCGAACGTTCGACTTTTCACTCGACATCTGTCAAAACTTCACAGATTTTTGACAGATCTCGAGTGAAAAGTCGAGCGTTCGTCACTCAAAAATCGGCCCCCAGGGCACCAATATGTATACCTACACTTTTTCACCTTATTCCATTGAAATAAGGTCACATATTAATGCCCTCGACTGTACATGCAAAACACTCATGTGGCGAATTACCCCACAGTTCCCGATGACTCGATGACTTCACTTTACTATTGCTATTGTTTACTTATTTCCTAGAAATTTATATTACATACCGATCGAGTTCAAAATTATTGAAATTAGTAACTAGATAATGTTGCTGTGTCTATTCTATTATAGTGTTTGTATGCATGTGTTGTCTATGTGCAGACTTTCTAGTTAAATTATTAGTGCAACTCAAAATTTAGTTAAAATATGGTTGACTTTATTTTACTAAACGGTTAAAACTCACGTATTAATTGTCACTTCGGGCGACATGTTTATGGGGTTATGTTTCGGGCGTTTAGTAAAATAAAGTTATAACATGTCTCACGAAAGTTAAAATTCAAAAATATGGTTGGTTTTATTTTCGCCATAGAGACGGAGATAAATAAACTTAATGCGTTTAGTAAATCAATAATTTAAGAAAGACTTATTTTAAGCAACATTGACGCATTATTTCAACTTCTAGTTTTGGCCATGCACCTACGGCGCATTTCTAGTAATACCGATTTTCTAAAAATAGGCTAAAATAGCAATTTTAATGAGTAATGACGCACTAGCTATGATAACCATATTTAGTAGTTACATATATAGTAGGTAATCGGTTTGAATTGTAGGTAACTTGGAATAGATAATGACTACTGTGAATGACAATGTGAGCATGAAATCTTATATTGACATATTCGCATGCCTAAAAATGTAATATTAGTTTATTGATAATTGGCCCCTCGTGCGATTTTCTTATGTTTATTACAAAGAACACAGAGAAGAGCCGCGGTATAAACATGTATATATTGAGGATCTGTTTTACATACTTATGAGTGAAAGAATGTTTGAAATAACTCCGTACGCACAAATTAACATATATTATAGGTACTCACTAACTTCACAACCCCATCAGTGTTATTAAAAATAATACCTTGTTTATGAAAATTTCCAAAAAAAATCTATATAATTAACGAACCTGCTCACAAAAAATCGGACGAGAAATACGACCGTAGAGGAGAACAAACCGAAATCCGTACGCAGAATGAGTTCCATAGTTACCTTCGTTTCACTCGGTCAATTATAATTTTAATTAGTTGACAATAACTATGTTTCTAATGATACCTATAATAAACGAGTTGTTTTTTCGCAATATATCCTGCCGTATGCGTCATGGCGTCTAGCTCATGATTTGATAACGGTACTTGCGAGCCCACAAGTGTCTACAAACTGACCACAAACTAGTGTTTAGAATCGACACAGTCATGCATCCTCGAAGTTTTCGCTAGAATTCAATTCATTATAATATTATGAATAGACGTGTTGTGAAAAATACTAATAATAATCTTTATTACAAAAATACACAGTAGTTTATATACAGTCTTTACAACTTAACATACATAGGGGCTGAGGACTAAAGGGATATTGTGTACATCATGCAAAACTCGTTGGACACACTGACCCCTGCACTATAGGCGCAGCCTGTCTCGTAGGTAGCCAATTCGAATTCGAGTTACCACAATTTAATAGATTTATTTAATTCAGGCTCAGGTCCATTATTATATTAGTATTATATTAGTTAGTACCATAGGGTTATACTCTGTTAGTATTATAAACTTTTTAATAAAAACTTAATCATTTACCTCATACATAATAAAAATCAAAAATATAATACAATATAATATAATACTGCTTAATTTTATAAATTTATTAATTAAGGAAAAAATGTTTTTATTAAAATAATACCTAACTATGTTTTGATAGATGTTTTGCTTAATTTGAAATAGATC
This sequence comes from Cenopis cana, assembly GCA_951800055.1. Classification (NCBI taxonomy): domain Eukaryota; kingdom Metazoa; phylum Arthropoda; class Insecta; order Lepidoptera; family Tortricidae; genus Cenopis; species Cenopis cana. The sequence goes on along the minus strand of OX637485.1, from coordinate 18,027,808 downwards.
CAGGTGTAATACAATAGTACATACAATTAAAGATATTTATTATTTGCAAAAAAAAAAACAAAGATTCAATAGGTTCTCTCTGAGCTAAGTTAAAAAATATAAGACCATCTAATATTGTATATGAAAGACTAGATTATTATTCTTGATCGAGCTAGCGAAGCGTTTTTGTTTCAGCTCGGGCAAAATGCTTTCGTAGTATGTCCGGTTATTTACCTCTACAGGTCGCATTTCTCAGTCGATTCTCGTTAATTTTTGTGAAAAGGATCGATAAATTATAAATTAGTAGGTATATTTCTGTCATTTCAAAGTTTGGATATAAAAAAAAAAAACTAGCGAGACTTTACATACATCTCACAGACCCACTAATATTATTAGGTACAATATGACACTTACATATAGTGCGCGCCATCCACGACGACGCGCCCCTCCACAGCGAATCTCATACTAATCTGTGCGCAGTTGTACGGCGCGGGCTGTGGAGGGGCGCGCCTTCGTGGATGCCGCGCACTATACTTATAGTTGCCTATTGGACAGACTCCTAGGAAAGAAACGAGAGCCACACATTTCATGTAATAGGATTCTTGACACCTGTCCAAGGCGGTAGGTCAGTTACGAATGTTATTTAGAAAAAGAACGAGTTGTGCTACTAAAACAACGGACCTTACGTCTATTTGTGACTTATGTGCCTGCTCTCGTTCTTACTATCAGAGGAAGTACTAAATACTTTATTAAAAGTAATAATGGACATATGTATGTCCAATAAAAATCTTCATTTATAAGTCACGAAAATTGGTACTCTAATTTAGAATTAAGACGAGGCTTTAGATTTTTTGGTAGTTTTCCAATCGATATTGTAAGCAAACCAGGTAAACTACGAGAATAAAATTTCAGTATGTTATATTTCATTATATATTCTAACGAACTGGGATAGGAAAACAAGATCAGTGAAAATTTTCTCGATAGATTTTCATTCCAAACTAGTGTCCATTTTTATTTTATTTTGCTAATCATTCCGGAACTATAAGCATTCATCCTTTGAAATTTTCAGAAACGACAGTAATACTATCTTTCTAGCGAACTGGGATAAATCTTTTTATTTCATCATATAGTTTATTTTATATGAATTATTTTATACTTTCGGAACTTATGCCGCATACGCCTTTGGGTTCATGAGCGGCATCACTGTCTTTCGTCTCTTTTTTTTGCGCGTGGAAGCAATAGACGCTGTCTCATCAAGACTCCGCCTTCAGTCGCCAGTGATTTTTGCCGACGACGGATGTGTGTCTAAATTGCGCTTACGTTGATTACCCACCGAGCAACGTTATTATGAAATAATATCGGACTTATTGCATACTATAGTAACAAATTTGAACCATGATAACGCATCAGACAAACAATTGGATGAAATTAATAATTTCGTAAATGAAAGCGAACCGAGCACAGTAGAACAAAAACTGTTGGAGTCGCTATTGACAGTTTTAGATTTGGTCGACTATTCTGTCCATAAAAGTCTATAAGTACTACAATTATGAAATTTGGTAGAAGGATGTATTCTAATAACTGCTACATAAAAGTGATGTGAAATTAGGAAAAAAAATTTTTTATGGGAGGCACCCCATACATGTAACCGGGGGATACATTTTTCTAGGGTTCCGTACCCAAAGGGTAAAACGGGACCCTGTTACTAAGACTCCACTGTCCGTCTGTCACCAGGCCTTATCTCAAAAACCGTGATACTTAGTCAGTTGAAATTTTCACAGATAATGTATTCCTGTTGCCGCTATAACAACAAATACTAAAAAGCAGAATAAAATAAATATTTAAGAGGGCAGTTTTTAAAAGATAATGGGACGGAACCCTTCGTGCGCGAGTCCGACTCGCACTTGTTTTTCAATGCACTTAGTTGTGAGGGGTATTTTTGGACAGGCCTTTAAAAATAATATAGATGTTACTAAAATAGTTTTAAATTTAAGTTAATCGTTGGTGAGATATTGTATTTTTGTTCTTTGTTTGGCAATAAATTCTATCTTATCTTATCTTATCTTATACAAACTGTGTCCCCACCCCTCTAATTTCCAAACTATGAAGATTAAAATTCTGAAAAAAATTGAGGTGGTGTACATTAATAAGTACTTTCAACGATTTTTGGTTTGAACAAGATGGGATTAAGAGTTTTTGAGTTTATCACTGAAAAACTGTTTTGCCCAAACAAACGGACGTAAGTGCCGTGACTTTCCCTATGAAGATACGACCTTTTTTGATTCAAGGTATTAAATAGTGTTTTTAAAAGTGGACTGCTAGGTGTCGGTATGGAACCCTTCATTGTGCCCGATTCGACACGCACTTGGCCGCTCTTTTTATTACTTTAGATTTGATTCTTCTAGAGAAAAGATTTCTTTAACTGAGCATAACAATCAACCTTCAGTCTCGTAAACCGCTGCTGGTGTCATTGTGTCGAAGCAGAAACTGTCTAGACCGAAGAAAGAATTAGGAGAAAACGAATTTCCTTTGAAGGTACAGTCGAGGTCATTAATGGGTAAGGACCACGAGCGTTTGACCAGCTGCACTTATATGTAACGAATTTATTCAAATATAGTTGGGATAATCCATAAAGTTTCTCAGGTTCGTAACCATACATTTACCCAGCTCCATGCCAAATTTCAACTTTCTAGGTCACCTGGAAGTGGGTTAGGTTTTTGATTATTCCCCCATCCATCCTAGTCGAAAAAAAAAACGTATTTTTAGATGTTTGTATCTTAATAACCGATTGAGCTATATTCATGAATTTGGGAATCTAGTTAGCCTAAAGCTTAATAAACGTACCAAATTTCATATGTGTACGTTCAAATACATTTTGAGTTACGTAAGGGTCAAAAGTGGCACCAAATGGTTAGTGTAATATAACACACGGCCGCTGCGTCGCCAGTTCTTTTTTTTACTTGGTTTGACACGCTGCCGCGTGTCTAGAGTACACTTTTTTACCTAATCGATTGCGTTTGCTTACAAATTGTAGGCGACCGCATTCGATTAGGTAAAAAAGGGTATACATATTAATGACCTCGACTGTATGTACTTTACCTAAGTTAAAACTTATCGTCTTTTTCTAATATTTCTATTTTAATATTGTGATTTTTAGGGTTCCGTATCCAGAATGGCAAAAACGGAAACCTTATAGATTCGTCATGTCTGTCTGTCCGTCCGTCCGTCTGTCACAGCCGGTTTACTCGGAGACTATACGTACTACAATTATGAAATTTGGTAGGAAGATGTATTCTATGAACCGCTATATATAAATACCGCCGTATATGAATGTGATGTGAAATAAGGAAAAAAAAATTAACTAACCGGAGGACGAAATTTTTTTTTTCAATGCAAGTAGTTGTGTGGGGTATTTTTGGATAGGCCTTTAAAAATTATATAGAGGTTACTAAGAAAGTTTTCCATTTAACCCGGCGGGAGTGTGGTCACCAAACATAACTAGGAGTATATGGCAGGACATACCCACTTACAAAAGTAACTTTATTTATACATGTATAATTCATAACACTTTGTAAATTATCTTGTACTTTGATATATCAAAATCCAGTTAAAATGAAACACCAGTGTCATTCTATATTTTATAATACTTTATATTAGGAAAAACAGATTTGATTGATTGATTAAAACCTACAAAAAGGTAAAAAAATATCAATTTTAACAAAAATTAAATACATAAAACGTTTCATTATATAGGTAATCAAAAATTATGTAAACATTGATTATGAACATTAAAAAAAGTCAAAGCGGTTTAGTCGTTCTCAAGCGTGTCATATTATGTATAATAAATAATATACTATATTAAATAAAAGCTCAAACAAAGATTTTTATTTACCGCTATTCAATAAATAATCTAATGGTTTATTCTTTTAATTACTTCCAGCAGTTTGCAAAATTAATAAATAATATATTTTCTCTATTCATTCTTTGTTCTTAGCGCAGCGTTTCCAGTACGCGGCGCGCGAGCGTGGCCTACGAGTTTCGCTAGCGGTGGCGGGCAGGTGGGGGTGATGGGCGGAGCAACCGTGGGATTTTTTTTCGGGGGCCTCGTCTTAAGTACCGTCCAGAATCTAAATGAACCTATCTTAAATGAGGTTACTGCGCCAACTAAAATTTTTAAGTTAATATTTTTTTAAATACCGAATAAGTAAAACGAGTATATCTTATTAGTTTAGTTTCAGTTATAACTATATGAAGATTTAGGTATTTATTAATTTACACAAAAATAAATCTTTACTGCGAAAAGGCGGATTATAACCGAATTTAAACCTTACATCGTGATAATTTGCTCTTATTTAAGTATTTGAGTGAATTTCACCAAACGGGCATTTTTGTCCAATTCCCATGGAATTTAGAAATACCAATAATACATAGAAAATTCTATGCTGATAATTTGATAAAAAAATTAATAAACACAAATTTTCTTACGGGGTACTTATACTTATAAAATTACGGAAGTTATTACAATTTGAAAAATTGACCTGGGCACGGGAATTTATCTGTCCACGGGAATTGCCTTTTCTTAGAAAAAATTGTATTAAAATTATTATTTACCATCTAATTTATCAAGAATTATAAAGTTCAGTTTTATCTAAGTTATTTAGCCTAATTTTACCAATCATGGGTCACTATTTTCAAATATTTAAGAAGCTAAGTGTAATTGTAGCATTTGGCCTGTTTTCTTTAAATAAACGCATAAACTATAACTCTAATCGATATACTTAGTACAAATTATATTTATTTATGCATTTCATCCATAATTATTGTTATTAAATGAGGTTTATTAACAAAATAAGTCACCCTTCCCAATTCCCGTGACTCAAAATCAGCTGTTTTGGGTAAACAAGCTATGGGAATTAGGACACGGGAATTGGAAATCTATATAAAAAAATCATAAAAAATTCAAATCGCATGTTAATAATATTTTAAGTTATCGTTTATATAGAGACACCAAAGTGCTTTATAATGCATACATATGTTAATGATTACTTATGTAAAATTTGAATTTCTAAGGGCCACCGAAATTGCAAGCAAAAGCAAAAAAATTGTCGCCCACCCAGAAACCGAAGTACTTAGGTGGTTTACTCGAACTTAATGCGGTTTGCTATATATAATTTTTTTATATATAATAGCTGACATTTGAAAGCACATGTGAAGCAGGACGCGAAGCTGATCAAATGTAAACGATGGCTGCCAGGGACCTTTGAATTTTGCCGACAAAATTTAACTCTCGCGCTCGGACGATTTTTAAACATCAATTACAAGTTATTCACCACAGTGAAGTGAATAGTGTCTGTGCTCAGTGATAGTAAATATAATCGAGTTAAAGTTTTTGTCACGAAATCAGTGATTCTAATGTACAGTTTTTGATAGGAATTTTTGATTGATTCAAAACTCGATGCCGGACAGGGCACGGAGTCTTAATTTGAGCGTTTAGGTATTTTTTAATGTATTTTAAAAACAAATTAGTCCGTGAATTTGAGTGGACCTCAACGTGGAAACATGAATTCATTATGAAAAAAAAAAAATGGTACGTATTATCTCATGCTACCATACGATTTTCAGCTCGGACACAAAAAAAATCGAGTATAGAAAATGACCCATTTATTTATTTATTGAACATAATGTGATTTACAGTATACACCATATATGACATAGTAATAGATTAAAATAGCTTGAAATAACAATTATAATTAATATCCTTATCAATACTAAAACGAATTATTACATTATTTTATACGCGTCACACATTTCGCTGTCCAGGATTGTACTTGAATTAATTAATGGGATTAATCAACAGATTTTCTGTCTCGCGTGATGTGTGGATGATGAAAAGTATTAATTAAAATATAAAAACAAACAGGTCATTCAACTGTTTTCCGTTTTTCTCTAGCATGTCGCGGCGAGGGTCTCTTTTATAAAGAGGATTGTAAGGATCTGTTTTATGAAAGTCTTTTAGGTCAAGGAAAAAATAGCGAAACACTTCTGTTCAAACTGTACCTCATAATTTGCTACAACCGCCATTACTAAAATTAGGTACCTAGACTACTGATAAAAATGGCATAACAAGGAAACTTTTGTTTAGTTATTTAGTCATTTAATTTACAGTTTGTCAGTAATTACTATATTCTGGAACTCAGCAATTTATCCCCAACGTTTTAATGTACCTAATACATCTGCAGTAAACAAACTTCATCATCATCATCATCATCAGCCTATATACGTCCCACTGCTGGGCACAGGCCTCCTCTCATAGATGAGAGGGATTGGGCAGTAGTCCCCACGCTGGCCCAGAGCGGGTTGGGGACTTCACATACAACTTTGAATTTCTTCGCGGATGTATGCAGGTTTCCTCACGATGTTTTCCTTCACCGAAAAGCTAACGGTAAATATCAAATGATATTCTGTACATAAGTTCCGAAAAACTCATTGGTACGAGCTGGGATTCGAACCCACGACCGCCGCTTGACAGCCGCATGCTTGAACCACTGGGCTACCGTAGCTTCGTTAGTAAACAAACTTATTGCTGCTTTATTGAATAGCTACGTGGGTAGCCTATAGATAATTGTGAATTGGTAAGAATAGCAAGTGCGTTGCCTACCCTTTATTGACTTGAGGATTTGTTGTGTTGAATGCTACAGACATACGAGTATGTAGCAGTGGCGACACGTCAATAATATTCTTAGGGAAGCTGGAAATATTTTGCTTTTCTTATTCTTCATGAGCCGTAGTAGTAAAAGAACTGGATTGGCTGAAAATTACGCAAGCCGGTGGGAATCGAGTTGTATGGACGGCTGGACGCTCCGCCACTGGTATTGTAGTTCCCTCAGTGTCAACACAGTGCATCCGCGGAGGCTCTGATGACCATAACCCATCAACGGATATCACCATCGCCTACAGAGTAAGGTGGGATGTTGTTATGGCTAAGGTGGAGATATTTCTCTAGTTGGAGTTCTCTAAATATGAGCAATAAAGCACGCCACTTGGAGCGACCGAAAGACCCGAACTTTCTATTAACTTGCTGTCAAAAAGGGAGAAGATGATTTCTTAATGGCTGCCCGACGGATGTCCGGCTATAGATCGCATTTCTCAACGGATTATCGTGAAATTTTGTGAGCTGCAACATTATTATTACATTTACCCTATAGTGTCCCACTGCTGGGCAAAGGTCTTTTTCCATTCCCGATCTTTAGCAGTCTCTGGCCATTCTTTCAAAAAGGAGTCTAGCCGTTTGGACCTGCCGGGCTGCCAATCTGTGGCGGTATTGGCTAAATTATATGGAATTTAATTATCAATTCAGTTTAATTTAATTATCAATTCAGTTTAATCCGTTCCGTAACATCTATTCCCCTATTTTACCGCGAGGTCTAGGTATATCAGCAGCTCTTCATCATACAGTACAGACAAACTAGTTTTTAAGTGATCAATGTAGAGAGTTAGAATTTACCCCTAGGCCGCCCGTCTATTCGTTATCTAGGTTCAATGGCTGCCTGTGATAAAAACGCGATTGCCAACGCACACACCCTTGTATGCTTAGCACCAGGCTTCAAGTTGTTTTTTTTATATTTTTAAACGGCCACGTGGGCACTAAGCCACAGACCTGAGTTGTAAATAAATAATAATAATAATAAATATTTGTGGTCAATCTTACACGAATCAACCTAGTCTAAGCAAAGCTTGTACTATGGGTACTAAGCGACGATATACATACTTATATAGATAAATAAATACTTAAATACATAGAAAACATCCAAGACCCAAGAACAAATATTCGTGCTCATCACACGAATAAATGCCCCGGCCGGGATTCGAACCCGGGACCTCCAGCTTCGTAGGCAGGGTCACTACCAACTAAGCTAAAGCGGTCGTCAAAGCTAAAGTGTTATGATAGACAATAACAAGTCAATTTATTAAATAAAAAAAAACCCGAATCAAATCATAACTAGGAGCTGTTTCCGCCATCAAGATTTGATAAAAAAAAACCCGCAATGAAGTCGGTACATCCGTTAGGAAGCCAAGTGTCACAGACAGAGTACATGATGTTAGACGTAAAGTCAACCAATTTGATTTCTGGGTCACTTCGTATCTTGTCACACATATTTCCCTGCTCTAACGGTGCAAAAATGGTTACACTAATAACATTTGAATTTTATTACAATACGTACACATAATATCTAAAACCTAATCAACTAGAAAATAACTTACAATAATGTCGTCTGTAACTTGCCCTATTTAGAATGTACTGCAAAAAGTCTAGTTTAGAAATGTTTGCGCGCCCCCACACTGTCGAGACCCGTAAACTAGCCGGCTGCATCTATGAGGTCTACGAATGCGTAGTGCACTACGATCTACGATGCGTAGACGCGTTCCACGCGTAGCACACGCCTAGAGTTTCCTATTAGGAAAGAAATACGTCGGGATTTTCATAGAATGCATTTGAGACATACACCTATTCAATGCGCAGTGTCACGCTACGGTTTACGTTCGTAAACAAATGAGTAACGACGCTCGAGCTTGTTCTAATTTCAAAATTACTTTCTGTAGCTCTAGTATAAGTTTTTTTCGAAACATTAACTAATTCGAACGCGTTTGCGTTTTGTCTCAAAATGCATGAAAACGCTCTCCCGAGTTTGAAATACGCGCGTTCATCGGTTAGCAACAAATGTTATACTCGCTGTTTTAGTTTCCACTAGTGACCACCAGAGGCGCTGTTCACGTTTTCATACCACTTTCATACATTTTGAGACAAAACGCAAACGCGTTCGAATTAGTTAATGTTTCGAAAAAACTTATACTAGAGCTACTGCTTTCTTTTTAAAAAAGAATACTTGTGTTTTTTAATAATGCTTCAGGTAAAAAAGGTTCTTATTTCTACTACTATAATCATTCCTTTAACGTTTGGAAAGTAATGTTTCATAGACGAAGTCCTTCAGCCAAACCAATAATATTTCCAGAAACAGAGTTAGTTTTGCTTCGCTGGTAATTCGAGATAGGTTTAGATTTAAGTAGATTACGGAAATATATAACATTTGCTAAGTCTCTTGTAATATTTACGTTTGTGAATGATTTCTAGAGATCCATCTGTGAGTTATAATAACGTACTAATTTGATTTCATTATATTTCGCCATCAGATAAAACAGCACAGCAGTGACGTGTTTTATTGACGATAGCTTAGTTGGTAGTGTAGTGACCCTGCCTACGAAGCTGGAGGTCCCGGGTTCGAATCGCGGTCAGGACATTTATTTGTGTGATGAGCACAACTCTTTGTTCCTGAGTCTTGGGTGTAGTAGATATTGTTTTAATGTACAAGTTTCTGTGTAAATCGTCTATAAGTATACAGGGTGGAAAACTACCTTAAATCCTTGAGATAGCTCATTTTACTTAAAGGAACATTCTTTTATTTTTAAAAAGAAAAAACTGCATTCAAAAATTTTCTGGCTTTCTAATATTTTCTAAGAAATTTCAACTCAATATTCGATTTTCAGAAATTCTTGTACGACAGACGAGTGTAAGATCTAATGTTTCTTGGTGAAATATTATCTTTAACATTGACTGTGTCGACTAGTGGAATAAAAAAGCGTATGTTTATTTTTTAATTTTTAGCTGGTTCGATTCCCGGGTGAGACAGGCGAAATTTAGGAAATCCTTGAATGCAGTTTTGCTTCTCTTTAAAAACTAAAGAATGTTTCCTTTGAGTAAAACGAGCTAACTTGATGATTAAGGGCAGTTTCCCTCCAGGGCCCATATGTTTTTTCCACCCTGTATATGTTTAAGTCAGACGTGAGCAGAAACACACTGTATAATTATAGTCTCAGATGGGTTTCTACCACTATATCACAAATGTATGATACATTATTGTCATCATCGGAAAGTTTACTATTTTTACGACCCTGACCCTTTTGACCTTGTTATCATTAGTAAACCCACGCCTACTTCATCACGTGCAATGAGCAATTAGTATTTGTGCATATATAAGTACTAACTTGGGGTAAGTACTAACAATGTTGATTAATATTGGCTCGGTGTTTTCCCGTGAATTTCTAGTTAGATCGATTCTTCATCCCCAAAAAACCCACAGCTAAGTTCAGAAACATAGAGTCGTTTCCGAGATACCCGAAATAAATAGATAAATATATAATAATTTGGAGACTTTAAAACGCTGTCCTGCCCAGACTAGCAAACAGTAGGGGCTGATTTTCAGATATATGATTCTTGACTATATGATTGCGGTACTGACAATAGCGAGACATGATTGCTTAAAATTTTCTCGATAGAAAATAAATCCAAAGTCGAGTCTATATTTTCCTTTTTTTCCTCAGCCTACTAAAACAACGCATTATTAAAAGACACGATTAAGTTAATATGATGGTATTTTACCTCATCTAGGTACAGACAAGAGGAAATTTAATAAACCTGCACACAGTCAGATATTTAACGAGATTTGTCTAAAAAGCCATTCTCGGAGAGGGTTGCATCCCGTTTTGTCGTGAGCGAAAAACAAAGGGTGTCTCTTTCAATCGATAAATATCGCCTTAAAGTAAAAATATTGCATACTGTATTATTACTGCGTGACGGAGTATTATCCTAGATTTTGGGTTTTTTTAAGGTCTATTTTTACAATAAGTTAAATGCCAAGCTAGATTTATACCCTCACAACTACGATAAATGTAACAACACAATTTTCCGAGAAGTACTTCGTATATTTTTCTTCTTAAAATACCTATAAGTTTTTTGTGTTTGTATAAAGTCTATTTAAAGTTACCGAAAGGTAAAACCTTGCTGTTTGTCTTTATTTTGTTTACTTACTTATAAAAAAACGTCTTTTATAAGTTACGTATATGATTCATGGACAAGATTGCAGTAATAGTAAATATGGTAACTAGTAAATACATTAGGTGATGCAACACTGGACAAAACAACACTAACGGCGGTTTTTACCGCAAGTTACATACCGATAAAATGTGATGGTGCCGGCAGTTTTTATCACAAACTTGTAATATTTTCCATATAAACCAATTCTATCCATTATAGATTTCAATACAACCCACCCTTATGTTTTATACGTACTATCGAACCAACTGAATCGTTACCCACCGTGGAACCTTGTCACAGAAAATGTCATAGTGACATCGTACTGCCTGACAAGGAAAATCATTATAACGCTTTCTGTTACAAGATTCCACGGTGGGTCACGATTCAGTTTGTTCGATAGTACATAGCCAGTAAACACAAGTAAAATACTAAAACGAAAGTTATATACCTATACTCTCAGCTTCATTTGGTATTCATAAGATGAGGTATAATAATATAAATATTAGGTACACATTATAAAACCAAGAAGATAAAAGTAGACGAAAATGTTGTATAATATACCTTAATTGTGTTTCTATGTCGGTAGGAATACAAAGAATTCTACAAGTTATCATACGTATAGAATGTTATAAGTGTTAGAGTTTAGGCCACGTTAGAGTACCTATCTTTGCAAAGCGGTCGTTTATTATTTAGTGTTTAGTTATTAAATTATGTTTAACTTTTATCGACATAAGTTTGATAAACCAGAATAATCTCTTTAATCTTAAGTACAATATTGCGGAAAGGATTTATTTGTTGAGACCTTCAACAATTTAGTAGTAAATTGTTGTTTAATACCTAATTATGTTTTAGTAAACTATTACGTAATTTTTGCTGATTTACCTTGTAAATATGATTCGTGGTAGCCGATATGTTGTTTATTTGTATTCAATATATATTTACAAAATTAAGTAATCATTGCACATAGTGTGTCATTGTATTATCATAGTGCGAAAACCTGTCACATGTGTAACGGTTTTTTCGAACTGTGTTCGAATTTCAAACGTCAGCTTCCATTTAAAACTTATTTGCAATAAAAAATAAAAGAGGTAACCGGCCAGCGTTTACGCTTAAATCACTCGAAATAGAATTATGAACGGGAAAATATTTTTGACAACTTTTTTATGGTGGCTGAAAATGAAAGTGGCATAGACTGATAGACTGCCTAGTAACTAGTGTTTACCTTTTTTTTGTGAAGTTCCTATGAACTACGCCGTTTAGTTTTTAAAACGGAACACTGGATTTTCAGCCACATTTCAGTAGTTCACCATACACTCGCGAATGAATGAAAACTAATACCTTTTTTGCACTGAAAGAGTAATTACGAATATGTAGTAAATATGTAGGAACATAGTATAATAATATATAAACGATGTTATAACACGTTGAGATTCACTTAAACACTGAATAAACTTAAGAATCGGGTTATGAACTGGAGTTAGTCTGTTACGCTCTTAATTGGTGCTCTAGAAAGAGATAGATTTTTTTGCAATAGTGAGTTTCATAGCTCTAATCATCGCGTTCAACTGATAAAAGTGCCGATTAAAAAAATAGGCACTGTCCTAGCACAACGCGACGTTGTCCCGAAATGAGGTTATCCGTGCTCTAACAAATTTTGTGCAAATATTTTTTATCAAACGACCTTGCTCCCGACTATCGCGAATAACTAGACACTGATAACTTAGGCTAGACTCACCTTGTTATTTTTTTTATTTTTAAACAATCACTCACGCACTGACCACTGGGTGTTTGTGTGTCTCGCGTGTGCAGTTCCCGTGTTGCACATAGCGCCGGCCGCTGCCGACTAACAGCGCTTACGCAGCGCCGCCGAAATACCGCGAAAAAATATGGCGGCAAAAACTGAAGGGGTGCGCTCACCGTTTCTCTGCGAGGCTGTATGCTAATCCATCGTGTGCTCGGGCCCTTTTTTCCGGGGTGAGGGTGGGGGTGCAATTAAAAACTCGCGCGTGCGTGTGGGGGCGCGATTAGAAAGGAGACGGCGGCGGAATGAGTCTGTCACCGTTTTTTACTTTTTTCTAGTCTGGATGCTGAATCGATGCGCGTCTGTATGCGATTCGCCGAATCTCGCTAATTTCCTAGCGCGCCGCTTAGACGCGGCGGCACTACATTGGACTATCACTATTTTACAAGGAAATAGGAGCCTGTTTTACGCTTTTACCATCTCCTGGTTAACTACACGAATAGTTGCCTAAATTAATTTTTTACTTCCAATTCTGTATAGCTTCACAATTAAGCTATATTTTTAGTCTTGTCTTAATTTTATGTATTTTTTACGTAGGGACCTATTTAGTTTTTAGTAGGTAACTCAATATTTCAATACTATATGCAGGTAGGTATGTATGTATCGTAAGCAGGTAACCTAACATTGTAAATAAATAACGAATATATTATCTCCTATTTAAAACTTCAAAAATATCTGCAACATTTACATCTTTAACTATTAACACGTTCTAAAATCAAAACTAGTCTTCTCAAACTGGATCTGAACAGCGCTGCAAACAAAACGTCCAAAGAATAGATTTAAAAAAGGAATTTAGGCTAAGGCGACAATACGTACAGCCGAGGGCTGCAACGACCGCGACGCTGCAAGCTTGAGTCTGCAGGAGCGCGCTCGACGTCCCTGCGCGCTAAATACGCCGATGTGCTAAGTGGGGATAAAACACGTATGTGACTGCTCCTTTATTTTATTTTTATCGGATAAAAAAGGGGTAGCATTTAACGAACCACCAAATTAGTTGCCGAATGATGCTCTAAAAAATTACATTGATTACCAAAAGTACTAGATTCGCACCAAATTTTCAACTCCTTTTAAATATAAAGTGCAACTCAAAGAAGTAACATGTCGATAACCTATTAAATTAAATTGTTACCAAATAAATTAGTCACTACCCAAAAATACTTAATGATCACCTAATTTCAAACACCAAATTTCATATAATTTACATCCAAATATTACAGGGCTCGTAATCCTATTAAAATTATTTACACCCAAATAATTCTTTCGATACCCAGAAATACTACATGATCACCAAATTTCAGGCGGCAATTGTTTTTTAATGTCCGACGCGCAAAGCAGTTCCAATCTAGTCTAACCTCATTGCTAGCACACTGATGCGGTTTTCCATACGGTCCGTCTCGCTCGCACCTCGCACCGCGTGCGACCAAGACAGCGCTAAATGATTTTAAGAAGTTGAAGTTTGAAATAAAAATAGCTATTTTAATTTCAAACTAGTGGAGATTGGAACAGTATTGACGGATCTCCGCTGGCGCGGAGCTCCTATTTTGAGTTGTTTTGGCCCTTCGGGCCGATGCAAAACTAACATAACCTAAACCTACCTATACCTATTTCTACCTATTAACTTCCTTTAATTTTTCCATGAAAGTCTATCTATATTAATAAAGTAAACTCATTTGAGGACCTTTATCCATTTTCATAACAAACTAACAATTTAATAAATCAACAAAACTAATTTTCAAATAAAAGGTTTCAATCAAACGCGCTCACGTCAACGCATTAAAAAAAAAAAAACTTCTTGCAGTTTTTAAACCATCAGCAATAGGTAGTTAGAATGAAACAGCAATAGGTACCTTTCACTCTAACGACATATCAATAGGTTTTATGCTTCAGACAATTCTTTGTATTTGATTGAGTGAGATAGCAGTATACGTGTTATTATTTCACACAGCCACATTGCGCGTTGCTTTTTAAATTAATTTTAAATTTTACTTTCTAATTTATAACATTTTGGAAATAACTGAAATATTTATAGTGCTAAAAACGATTAATTTGTAACTGTTTACTAAAATGTAGCATGCGATGTATATAATATTTGGATGTAATTCTAATGAAAAAAGGTGCATGAGATTAGGTGGTAGTTTAGTGTTTTTGGTGGTACTTGACAATTTTTTTGATGCGATTATAAATTTATAGGAACGCAATAAGTAAAATAGGTGCAAGTGTTGCAAAAATAGGTAGAATTTTTTTGGTGACTCGGAATTGCTGATCGATAAATTTTTTTGAGTGTTCAACCTTATTTTAGGGTTCGAAAATTTGATGATATCAAAAGTTATTTAGGTGATCATTTTATTTGTTCCCATAAAAAAGTGCGTGTTTTGTTTTTTAATAATTTAGTCGGGTTGAAAATGAAAATGGTGAAATAAAACCAGTACATATCTAGTTTAATGAAGTTATAGTACCTAATTAAAAGTTGTTTTTTAAATATGTTTTTCTGGTTAGATTAGTTAATTATTTAATTAGTCCTATGATTATGATAAGGCCCAATACAAGTTGAATTCCATTTTAAATTTATATATTTTAAAGGTTATCATTCTCATTAAATTTATAAATTCTAGAATTACTTACCTAATACCTAATCCTAATCAATAATACAAAGTGCATTCGAATTTATATTAATAATGCTATCTGCTGATTATACGTTTTATCATAGTCATTAAAACATCGTGCGATAATCGTCTAAACTAAATTCTTAATTTGAATTTAGCGAATTCACTCAACGGTTCGATGCAACTTTTTAATTTATTGCTTTTAAATTATTTATGCAAGAGCATCTAATGGCGAGGTCTCGGATCAGTTGCAGCCGCGCTGTCCCTTGCGGCCAGTACCATAGATTATCATAATAATAGATAAGTTTACGGAGGGTCAAGCTAATTGTTCGGGAGAGAAATTAAAAAAGAAGATTAAGACACGAACTTATTGAATATTCAAATCTTAGGCGATTTGTAAAGGATCAAAGATTTTAGTGAATAGAAAAATATACTTCCGGTTCTGTCGAAAATGGGATGTGAGAATTTTCAAATTTAACTTGCATAAAAATAGAGAAGCAGTTTTTTTTTAAGTGTGTTTTTTTGCTATTGTACTTAGTGATAATAATAAGGAGTGTTACTGGTACTTACCTTTGCAGTAGCCGCTCACTCCCAAAAATATAACTTAACAAAAACAATCAACAAAACTTCAACAAAGTCACGAGTCAATGTCCGCCGAATAAACAAACCCAATGCCCGCTAATAAAAAAATATTCGGAAAAGTGCGACGCGAAAATTCTGTCCAAGCAAACTCCGTCAACTGTCCGCCGTCCACACACGCACGTGAGAAGTTTAGCCAACTTCGGAAACTTTCGGCACGCGCGATAGTTCCGCGCCGCGCGTTCCAAACTTAAAATTTCAAATTTTCAATAATCGAAGACCCGGAAAACTAATTGCGCCAATTATTCTTTTTTATTTTTAAAGTTTTTTTTGCGGAGGCGTCCACCCGTCCGGTCGGGTCCGGTCGGTCTGCAATATTAACACGAGCGGCGTCCACCTTTTGTAATGAAACGTTCACACATGCTTCCGCATTACCGTCCCGATGCCATCAATAATGAAGCCGGGCGGGAAAAAACAAAACGGGGCACCTCTCCCGACGAGGCCCCCGCCGACACTACAGCCTCCTCGTCAAAGATCAGAATTGCATATCTGGGTTGCGTTAATGAGCGGGGGGAGGGGGCCTAGGGGGTCGAAAAAGTGGCACCGCTCGCGCGCGAATATAAATTCATCGCCAAAAAATCATTACGCGGGGGGTGGTATTACGGGCCGGCGCTCGCTGCGCGGGTTCGTTCGTATAGTTTTTAAATCGGGCTCTCACTCGACGAAGCGGCGCCGCGACGGGCGGACTGGGCCGCACTGGCGTGCACCCACCTGCATGCTACACTATCACGCATGACCACAAACTTGCAAGGAGCGCGCGAACGCCCAACAAGCAAAATTAAGAAACAAACACTGGCACTACAACCAGCCAGTATGATTTGCGCGGCAATTGGATTGATTTTTTTTTAAAGGGAAAAAGGTTCCACGTGTATGCAAATTCCTCTTTTCGGCGACGATCGTAATCAATTTGTGCGTAGAAAGCGGTACTTCCTCACGCACACAGAGGCGCGCCGGTGTGCGAGTCAAATTAAATCTAATACAAAATTGCGTTTTATGTTCTCGCTAGTGAGCGTAGGTGTGTGTAGGGGGTACAATGCGAACTCGCGGGGGTACACTCGGTCCCACTTAGCGATACTAAATAATTAGGACTTAATAATAATTACTAATTACATTAAAACAACAAACACTTAATTAGTTCCAACTCGATAAGCTAGAATAGTCTATTCCAAGGTTATGCCGCAAATTTTAAAGTTTGTTCACACATGAATTAATCAGGCCTAAATAGTCATCTTTGAATAAGTAAGATAGTAATTATTACTATTAGTAATTATTTAATTAAGAATCTTCTTGGTCATAATGTTTAATAATATCAAACTTTACAAAACTAGCTAAAACTATTTGAAACTCTTCAAATTTCTTTAAAATGTAGAATGCCATGATAATTGTTACAATTAGGACTAGCGAGACAACTTCCATAAACCCAATAAAGAACAAAACCCCTCTATACAGTCATCATTACGCATTAACACACATATTGTCCTGACTGTACTTTAAAACCCACACAGGCTTAATGTTAAAAATGAATTACCAACACAGAGACTCACCCCCCTACTACACTCATTTTCATTTCGATGTTTTTGGGTTTTTGCGCAAGCGGCACCCCCTTGGGCGGCCTCCCCCGCCCTATGAAAATAGGATATATTTTTATGTTTTATTTGCCCGGAAGCCCGTAGCTTAGTTGCATGTTTATTAGAAGTTTTTATTAGTAGAAACAATGCGATTTTTTGCGTTCCCGGTACGTCGAATGATTTGCGATGACAATTGTATAGGCCGCAGTCACGGCATGTTTGTTTGTCGTTAGTTGGTTTACTATCTGATTGGAGCTTAGTTTGGTGCCTTACCCTTTAGTTTGGAAATACTTTTTTTTATACTACGACGGTGGCAAACAAGCATACGGCCCACCTGATGGTAAGCGGACACCGCAGCCTATATAGACGCCGATGCCGAATGCGCCGATGTCGCTTTGATGTCGAATGATGTTTTATTATACTTCACTAGCCATGGAATTTCACTAGAGCACTGAGTGGGTAGTTGTGCGAATCCATTCTTAATATTACAAACGCGAAAGCTTTCTATTTATCTCTCTGTCTGTCTGTCTGCTACCTCTTCACGCCTAAACCGCTGAACTGATTTAGATGAAATAGTTTGATTCCCGGAGAAGAATATACGATACTTTTTATCCCGGAAATCATCCCTTATGGTGTGGATGTTTGTATGGAAGAGCGATGACTAGGTCAGCGCCTGATATAAAAAAAACATAAATTCTAATGCGATGAACAAGTTCAACTTAAGTTGTCTAAAGCTAGTATAATTATAAGTAATCAATCAATCAATCAATCAAATACTCTTTATTGCACACCTCGAGAAGATCATAGTACAGAAACATTAGGCTTAAAGTAGAGGTAAACAACAGGCGGTCTTATCGCTAAAGAGCGATCTCTTCCAGACAACCTTTGGGTAGCGGAAATAATGCAACACGTTAAATTGTAACTGAGTAGGTGGCAAACCGATATACATGGATTTTTTGGAAATACCAGGAGAGTGTACTAATCAAAAATAAATTATAATAAACGTACATACATACAATAAATATAAAATAAACATACATACACTTTTAAGTAATAATAAATTTCAAGTAAGTCTTTTTTCAAGTAATAATAAATAAATAACAAGTTTAATATGGGATGACAACTGCCGGCGCCATATTTGATGATGATTGGTCTGTGTTCGTACGTTGGTGCAACTGGTACTTAGTCAAGCTATAACTCTCAACACTGGTTAGAATCCAAATTGCATTTCAAGTAAAACAACGAAGAATTTGGCAAACATGCACACATTAATTCATCATATCGTTTATATTTTGTCCTGTTCACGAAACAAGCAATGAGGGCGCCTCGCCGGGAATTATTAGTTTTATTTTAAGGGAAGAGTGCTCTAGACATTCAGTGTTATTCTCAACGCATGTAGGATACAGCTTCAGTTGAACCAGTGTAGCTGAGACCTCTAGACACTTATAATTGTTTATTACCGAAGTTCAAGCTATAATAACGTCATCTGGGGCGAGTAAATACGATTTGGGAATAGATAGGCTTCTCGCTCGAGATACGTTGCACTTAATTTAGCTTAAAAACTTGAATTAAAACATGTTTCTATAAATTCTTTGTTTACTATCTAAATCTGTAATTACGGTCCAATTTTGTGCAACAATTGCTGGAACGTTAGATGAAAGAGATCCCACAAAAAGATAAATTCGCTTTTGTGTTTTCATCAGTGTGCAAACTCGAGTAAGAGCAATGAAGATGAAAACTTACGTAATACATTGTGTTGGTGTTTAAATTGTACTCCAAAAGAAACTTTTAAGTCACGTTAAAAATTAATCTCTACTTACCTATTCTCTACTTAACTCTCTATCTCTACTTAACTATGAGTTAATTGTAATTATTTTTAATTTCAATTGTATTTTTATGTGCTTATTTTTGTAATGATTATTAAAAATATATCTTACCTATTTACTTAAACATATTCTTGATAAATTAATGAAATAGTGCCAATACATTTTTCTATGCCATTAAGTTCAAGATTTTTAAGGACTGAGATTTTTAAGGGTGTACCTACGTTACGTAACATAGTTTTGTGACAATCATGGACCTACTATTTTACGGATCATGTAGTACACATGACCGAAATTCATAGACATTTTTTAAGAAACATCAATACCTGTGTCTCTTACAGAATAGTATTCTATCTTAAGAGGAGGGGTAGGGCAAGCTCTCTCCATACAAACTTTGTGCAGGATTATCTTCGTTTGTGTTTGCATTAAAGTTATGATTTTTGGTCAGTATGCTTATTTATCTGATAGCTATTTCGTGATGTAATTTTTATTTTATTTTATTTTTTTTGATTTTTTTTAATTTTGTATATTTTTGAAATATTTGAAAATTTTCACATCACGATCATCGCATATCTAATATTTACAACCAAAAAAATATTATATTTGTTAGTGCCAAAACCGACGAATAAAACGTGCACAAAGTTTGTATGGGGAAGGCCTTGCCCTACCCTGCGCCTTATCAATAAAAAAAGTTTATCCATACAAATACATTTACAACGTCAATAGGTACTGTAATATACAAGATACAAGTTTCAGTCATAAAAAGTAACATCCCTTTCCCAATTTGTCCCCTAATATTTACGGTTAGTGTCTATGTCAAACTGTCGAATATGGTAAGCAGTTTACCTTAGGGTTGTCGCTGTGTGACCGCTCGAGACATTCCGCATCGATTAGCCGTGATTGGCAGCCCTAGCGGTCACCCTTACCGCACCCTTGGATTCCGCATTCTGGACATTCGACTTGTAATTTACATGTGATAATAAACATGCAATTTACAAGGAGTTTGATTTGAATGATTCAATTAGCGTATTAGGGCTCTGATTTAAATTGTTTCCCTTTAGATCTTATGCAGCTTAGATTTATGTCAAAAAAATTACGTAGTCGAGTGATTGTCATCGTTAAACTTAATTAATTGCTTACCGGCCTGAAGAGTGCATTTTAAACATTTTGTTGTCACAAGTTTAATCTATATGTCGGCCCCTAAATGTTAAAATGTCAATGTAGTTATAGCCA
Source organism: Cenopis cana (assembly GCA_951800055.1). NCBI lineage: Eukaryota > Metazoa > Arthropoda > Insecta > Lepidoptera > Tortricidae > Cenopis > Cenopis cana. Next base: position 18,007,292 of record OX637485.1, on the reverse strand, counting down.
AAAATAATAATTTTAAAGTCGATAAACTCGATAACAATCCGGGCTCAGTAAGGACAATTTTAATTTTTATTTTAGAATGAGAATTAATCAGTTTGATCTGAAATTTAGCCTAACGTTATACGACCTAAGTTAGACACGATTAGAAACTCGTGAGATATCTGAATCTAGTGCTTCGGTTGCCAATGCGCATAGTTAGTTTTTTTTAATTTTATTATACCTTTGGCGAATTTACCACAACCTCTAGTATAATTTTTTCGAAATAATAGGGTATTAAACTAAGGTAAAAATAAATTATTTTTTACTTGACTAATAAAAGATCTAACGAAAATACTCGAAAAACATCAATTATTAATTTATTTTAGCTAATTGAAAGATTTTATAAGCATAAAGATTTAAAAAGGACGGTGATTTGAACAAACCTACTCACACTGTCTTAGTGACGTCACTAAGACAGTATTTCCCTACAAACTTCATATTAACAAATCGTTTTTGACATTAAATAAAAAGTTGCTGATTTGACTAGGGGTTTAATACCGTATTATATGTATGCCATATCTGAATTTGTATGCCGAATAATAGTTACCACCAAAAGCCACCAGAAGCACTGTTCACGTTAATGGCAACGTGAACCACCGTTGATACCACCACGTCGTTTGCGATTTGTTACAAAAAAAAAAATCTTGAAGTAGGATACAACACCACATTCCAACAGCAGGCTTCGGGGTCTTCTGTTAGGAGCAGACATATCACTGTCTCCCACCTCTCTAAAAGTTCTAAAGAGATGACTTATGTCTTCTGTTTGTCTGGATAGGCTGATCTGGGGTAATAAAAACTGAAAAATATGTCTCTTCCATTTCTGAAAGTGAATCGTAATTATCGGTTCTAAGGAGTAAGGTAAACGTCACACCGTAATACCCAATAGATAGATAACACCTCTGTCATTATGACATAAGATTGAAGGACCATGTATTGGTCAGGGTCGATCACTGGGACATTTACCTTACTCGTAGCTAATTGAATTGTTATCGTAAAACTAATTGTAGGTACTAAGTTAACTAGTGATTAAAATAATCAGTGCTACGGTTAAGAATTAACCGAAATGATTGTCCGGCCAAGGTTAGGGTCGTAAACACACGGTATTAGGACTGCCAACGGCGGCTATTAGCCGAGATTGACAACCCTAGCGACCCTTAGCCCTTGCTTACGGACATTCATCTTATAATTTTGTGTTAGCATAGATTTTGTAATCTTTTAGTAGACAAGCCAATTTGAAAAACCGGCCAAGTGGGAGTCGGACTTCGCACATTTAGGGTTTCGAACCGACCGCAAAGTTAAGTTGGGTTTTATAGGAAAAATAAAAATTAATTTTCGCGCCCCCCTTAAAAACATTTAAAAATAAGTTGTGACTATTTGTACGACTTCGGGCCAACAAGATGCTTAAATACTGTGTAAATTTGAAGCCTGTAGCTCCAACCGTTTGGCTGTAAAACCTGTGTGACAGACGACGGACGGACGGACGTCTGGGCGTCACCAATAGGGTTCCGTTTTGACCCTTCGGGTACGGAACCCTAAAAATGACAAATTAGTACTTTTTAGTAGTGGGTAATATTAGTATTATAGTGTTGTGTAGATTACGTTAACAGCGTTACTGCTTAATACAAAATTAATTTCGCAAAATACGATGTTTGTTTGGCAGACCAGTGCAATCGTTGGATTCAACAATGTCTCCCGAGTATAAAAATAGCTGTTGTCGCTTGTAAAAGCACACTATAAAAAGCCCTTTCGTATTTACTCGTACATTCCTGCACTTGACTTAGTAACCATAACATGAATTTCTGATATGGGCCATTTATTTATCAAAAAAATTAATTACAAGATTAATTTTTTTTTCAGTAAACTTAGGCTAGCCTTGTTAACATATATTCCAAATTTCAAATCGATAACACAGTTATTTTCCTGAGATACAACGGTTGTGACAGACGGATAGGCGGAGTCACACAATAAGGGTTCCTTTTGTGTGATCCACGAAGGCGCGCCCCTCCACAGCCCAATCCGTACAATTGCGCATAGATTAGTACGAGATTCGCAGTGGAGGGGCGCGTCATCGCGGATGACATGCACTATACCTATTTGGCATGGAATCCCAAAAAAATAGGCTTCAAGCATCATTGTCCAGTAATGTACATTATTATACATGTACAGTAATGTGTGTTTCACCACTCATTACCCATTCCCGGCCGCCACCCGAACGTCCGGTTTTTTGTCCAAAAAAACTATAGTTAAATACAACATCAACATATATTAAAAATAAAATAATATTGTCCGGGCAGTGGGCGGGCCCGTAATGTATTCGGTCGTAGTTTTTCCGATAATTTCGACCATTGGTGGAAAAATGACTTCCATTTTGTGCGTGTGTGTGGCATTTTTATCTCTTTTCGTCAAGTCATTAGCGCTATTGGGCGTTTTTTGTTGTGTATTTTATATGAGCTGCATTAAATCACATTGTTAAAGCGCTTTGCTTTATTAATATTTTTGTATTAATGCGGTATTTGGGATATTTCACAAAGAGACATCAGTATTTTTCGTATGGAAACATAACTCACATTACATACAATTTGTTTAAGGGTGCCATATATTATCCTTACGTATTTTAGAGATCATGTATGTATGTATGTATGACACTTTATTGCACATAACAAAAATACTTACAAAAAAAAAACAAAATTATAAGATAAAAAGTACAAAGGCGATCATGATGCGAAAGTCTTCTCTGCTCAGTCCCTGATATTTTCAAACCACGAAGTTCTAGGTCTTCCTCAGACTCTTATTCTTGTGCAAAACATTACATTCTTTTTTTGGGCGGTCATGCAAAAAGGTCCTCTACTTGGTTCAGATTCAGATGTTTTATTGGTAAAATGGTTTTTACAGGTCTTTAATATCATACAATTACAAATACAAATGTCAGTGAAAAATTAAATAAAAATAAATAGTCAAACAAAATAATTAATCATGTTCTAATTAGCAGGTTCATGTACTAATTAGCATTTCAATATGTTACACATGCTCTTTCCTTCCCTTCACACAGCACGTTTGGAAGCAAACATAAATATACCTCCGTCAGCTCCAGGTAACTTTTTTTTATTAGGCTTCTGTGTTGTTTTAATTGTAACTAGTTGTTCCATATAAACATAAATTTGTTGATCTCTAAAAACTGGTTCAAATGGCATCATAAAAAAGGCATATTCCCAATTGTACAAGAAAGGTGAGCTTACCGTTTCTTAATGAAGAAAATTCTCTGCACCTGTAACAAGGAAACATTCATTTTACTATATTAGTACTAACCGGTATTCGGCAAAAAGAAAAAAAAAAAATGTATTTAGGCAACAAACAGTCAATTTAAATTTTTTGTCAATTTATTACTATGAAAATGGAATTGCTCTTGGCCAGCATCTAGTCAGGGGGCAAAGATGAAGCCGAAGGTGAAGCGAGCTCACCCAGAAGATGCATATTCCCTCGTGCCTTAAAGAGGTCCAGGTTATATGAACTCGGAAATACAGATGCCGGCAGGGAATTCCAAACCTCAGCAGTGCGTATTATAAAAGATGACGAAAAGCGCTATAAAATATTATGATATTATTTTTCAGTAACAGCGCAGCTTCTTCCAGCTCCTCCCAGCCAAGGCTACTTAAGCCAGCCTTTTTTGTCCGGACCCTTCGGACCCTTCCTATTGCTGTTACGCGTCCGTCCGTCCTTCCGTCCTTCCGTCGCTTGTCTCAAAATTTTTAACGAAGATTTTTTTAAACTTCTCATTGATCTATGTACTTGAAATTTGGTAATAATGTTATTATTACGTATATTTTACCAACAAATAATATATTGAAAAATCAGTTTTTTCAGGTTTGTTTGGAACCCTAAATATGCGAAGACCAACACGCAATTGGCTGGTTTTCTCAACTGAGCGCCTCTGTGTGGTTCGAAAACGCCCCGGCCGTCTTCTGCCAGTAGATTGTTAGCGCAGCCATGCTTGGATAAATGGCCATCCGATCGATCCTAATATTGTAGATTAGGCGGAGAAAATGTACAACATACTTCAAAACAAAAAAAATACAACACACTTCAAATTCTGTATTTCCGGACAATTATAATCTGGGCCTTGTGGGATGCTTGTGGGGCTTTACAAGGCGCAAGAGCGAATAGGCTATTCTAAACCAGCGAGCTGGTCGTTTCCAACAGGTGAGACTAAGGCCAATCGCTGTTCAGTAATACATAAAAAAAACCTGCGGTGCGATTACGGAACGTTTTCGACTGTTGGTACGTTAGATCTAAATGTCGAAACCCATAAAAATTACATTAAAATATGCCTATTGCCTACCGATTGACTATTCGAACGTACGAAAAGTTACGTGATTACCCCGCTGGTCTGCTATTACGACTATTGAAATAAAAATAGGTAATATACTGATACAGCTTGTCCTTAGTCCCAAGGACAATATGTTCTCAGACTGTTAACAAATATACAATTGAAACAGTTGCGTTCTAAACCGCTAAATACGACACTATTACATTGTTTGATCAGTTGCGTTTAGTCTGCCAATCGCGAATTGCGCACGATAGTTTAATATAGTTTTAATATAGTTTTTTAATACGTTATTGTAGGGTTATAATATTGAAATATCTGGGCAACCGAGCTTTGCTCGGCGTTTTTCCGGGCATGAAACCTAGCTAGATCGATTGCTCGTCCCCGAAAGCCCCCACATACCAAATTTCATCAAAATCGTTAGAGCCGTTTCCGAGATCCTCGAAATAAATAAATATATAAATAAATAAATATACAAGAATTGCTCGTTTAAAGATATAAGATTAAGTAAGAAAATCAATAACTTCAACTTTTCTCGAAAAAGGATTTACTATTGTTTACTATGGCGCTCGAGGTCCGTGACGTCACGCTTTCTCTCTCTCGAGTTAGAACTAGCAATATTAAAACGGTTGTAGCTTCTTTTTTTAAGGTATTTGAATAAGGTTTTCACCATTTGGCATAATTTTTTGCCTTGTTTCTTTTGCGGTCTTAAAAGTTTTTTGATCCGTCAGACCTTATGTTGGTTAGTAAATGCCAAAAAACCGGCCAAGTGCGTGTCGGGCCACGCGCAACGTAGGGTTCCGTAGTCTTCTACCCGTTACATTATGTGGACTAAAAAGTTCGCAAACTTATATTTACTATGTTTTTGACAGAATTAACAACATTATCTAAGGTATCAATGGAAATTGAACGAAAGTTTGCTCTTGCAAAGTACATTTCTGAAGTTCGACTATTACTCGTTAACTAGTAATGTCTACTTAGCTGTGACAGTTTTCCTTTTTAGTTCATCGTATATACTATTACCATGATTTTTTTCACATGCCTAGTAGCCAACGTTTAGCTGGTAGGGGGGGGGGGGGGGGGGGGGGACGATGACACTTGACCATAACAAAAAGTATCACATCAAAGCTTAATATCACGCCAATTTTTGCTTTTAGAAACCTTATAATATTTTTGAAAGAGCTATCCAACGATACCCCACACGATGGGGTTTGGAAGAAAAAAAAATGCACCACCACTTTACATGTAGGGGAGGTACACTAAAAAAAATTTTTTTTAAAGATTTTATTCTACCGTTTTTTCGGCGTCATTGTATAATCATGCCAAATTACAGCTTTCTAGTACTAACGGTTACTGAGAAAAACGGGGGACAGACGGACGGACGGACGGTCATAGCGAAACTATAAGGGTTCCTTGTTTACTACGGAACCCTAAAAACGGCACTAAGTTACCAAAATTTTCTCCAACATTTCGTTTCACCTTTAGTTTAACCCGGGCCTAAAAGTTGGCAGTTTGAGTACCAGTCATGAATACTCTAATCAGTAGCTTTAGTATAAGTTTTTTCGAAACATTAACTAATTCGAACGCGTTTGCGTTTTGTCTCAAAGTGTATGAAAACGCTCTCACCGAGTTTGAAATACGCGCGTTCATCGGTTAGCAACAAATGTTATACTCGCTGTTTTAGTTTCCACTAGTGACCACCAGAGGCGCTGTTCACGTTTTCATACCACTTTCATACATTTTGAGACAAAACGCAAACGCGTTCGAATTAGTTAATGTTTCGAAAAAACTTATACTAGAGCTACAGTTACGAATGCGATTGATTTATACTATGATTATTATTCAAAATGTCTCTCAATTCACATAATCAGATGGAAACTTAACGACGTGCACACTCGATATAGAACCAGCTCCGAAGAATCAGCGGCGCCCTACACTTTTGCAAGTACATTATGAGAGAAAATTTCCTTTGATACTAAGAACAGTATACCAGATGTGGAATTTGGAATAAGGTATTTAACAACGATAAAAAAATATTATTTTTATGATATGCTTACCAAGAAACTAAACTTACGAAATGCTCGGAAAATATCAAACTTTTGTTTATATTTATGCTATTTTAAAGATTTTTAAATATTACTTATTACGTCACATTATTCGTCCTGGTACTGCCGCATACCGGGTAGTCATAGTCCGTCTGACCCAGGTCGGGACGAGCGGAGTTTCTTGCTGGACTCTTCTCAGCTAGGCTAGGTTTAGTGAACCAGCGACTAAACTCCCAGTAGCTCAATTCCACTCACACCTCAGATTCGGTTAAAGCCGCTCAACCAATATCCACTGGATTACAAAGTCTAAGAGTATTTCAGTGTTTAAACCTCCCGCGTGGTCGTGTCGAAGGTGTCCGCTGGATATGCCCCATGCCACTCTCAAACCGCGCAGTCCTATTTATTTATTTATTTAATCTTTATTGCACAAAAGAAAACCTTATCGTACAAAAGGCGGACTTAATGCCTCATGGCATTCTCTACCAGTCAACCTTAATTGGGCCTCCTATCGCTTTATTGGGCCCGGCCTATAAAGCCATAGTCAGGTTAAAAAATCGGTTTTATACTTAAAGATCCGTTAAACCTAACGTTAGTAAGTTATGTCAAAAAAATTACTGAGCTACTAAAACTGATCTGACATTTGCTCTACTTAAAGGATCTAAAACCCGGCCTAATCTAAAGTCATGTTTGTTTGTATTCAAGAAATGTTAACCAAACGAAGTGTCCGCTCTAATTCCAATATGCTACTCTCGCCTACCAATACGTTCGCATTAGACGTAGTATAGATATGTCGTGTTACCCCCTAAATTATTTCGACATATGCAAATTTGTGCGCGCCTACAGATGTTGCCGCAGAGCAGACGGGGCAGACGCGACAGAAACTTCGGGAGAAAGCATCACACAGGCCTTTAAATAGGTATCGTTATTTTCATTATAACGTCATGATTAATAACAATAAAATATGTCAGAAACGTTTTACCAAAAACATTATTGCACATTGCTGCATATTTACAACGGTATAAATTAAGGTAAGCATCATTATAATATTGATACTATACGTAGTTGAAACGATAAAATAACGTTATTACTTAAATATATATAATCACAGATAAAAAGTTATCAAATGAGCGTATCTTGCCATCAAACGTTACAGTTTGGCGAGTTTTCTCATAAGTTCAATAAAATACAATTTTTATTTTCTTTTTCATAAATAAAAAAAGTCCTTTTTTATCGCTATGTATGCGGCATATGGATATTTATCGATGTTTTACCGTTATAATATCGTTATTTTTAATAACGTTTTAAAGGCCAATCATCATTCTTTCTGACTAGGTATTATGTGAGTATGTGAGTAATGTTAGTGAAGTCCGCCGCAGCTACACCAGTGGTTTGATCTATAAGTACAGTCTTCAACTAATTTAGAGCTACTGGATATCGGTATTTTTTTTATTTATTTAGTGCTGTAAAGTTTGGCCTCCTACGGGGCCAGTTACTTGTTAGTGATAATTCTCCCGCATCATCCTTGAGGGACAAGGCGAGGACAAGCAGAAACGGAAAAGGAAAGAGAAAATGGATATCGGTCTAGTTTCACAAGCGCACATTCTGTCACCAATCTCGGCTATCCCTGTCGCAAACAAATCGCATTCAGAATATATGTAACAACAATAATCCACAATGTATCTGTTAAACCAGATTAGGCATGTGTAAGGGTCTACTCTCTACACATAGCTAATCTATGTGAGCACACCTCTAGCGACTTTCTCCCAAAAAAACGGAGCGCGCAGTAAAATTGTCTAACTACCCCCCGCGCGCGCTCATTACGGCGCCTGCGTGTGTTCCAACCGGACGACAAGCTTACGACACGTCTTGAGATATCTCGCGATAAGTGCAACATTTTTTAATCGCTAGATAGTACGATATACATGGTTTGAACTGGGGTTAGATTACCATGGTGGATTAATAAATTAACAACGTTGGTATTTAAAATGGATGAATAAATAGGGAGTAAGCAAAGACTACAATATATATACTAAAGTAGTAAGTAGTGGTTATTTAAACTGGAGTAAACTTCAGTTTCTCTATCTATCTCCCTCGCCCTGTGCGAATTAGAAAGAGAAAGGGTAGAGTTTTGGCGACTTGCTGACTTGGAAACCTGGGCTGGGCTTGGCGGGGCGGGATCGTATGTGTTTTTTTCACATTTTCTTCTTTGACGTAAACTTACTGACATCGCAAAGATTCCCACTTGACGGAATACTGTCAGAAATCAAATACTTATCCGTTTTTTTATTAGTATACGCAGAAACTAAAAACGGCGGATGGAGAATATTAGTTGGACCGAGAGAAAATCTAACGAGGAAGTTCTCAACATTGTGCAAGAAAGGAGGTCCCTGTTGCAAACCATTGAGAACAGAAGAGGAAAGATTTTTTGGCACCTGTTGCGACACGACGAATTCATAAAAAATATTGTGGAAGGGAAGGTGAAAGGAAGGTGGAAGAGAGGGAGACCAAGAAGAACATATATGGACCAACTTTAGGAAATAGTAAACGTCGTGTCGTATCAGGCGGTCAAACGAAAGGCTAAAGAGATACATGAAAATTGCTCCACCGACAAGAGCTTGGCTCTTAAATCAATGATGATGATGATACTACTACTATTATATTACTATTATTATTGTAATGTTTGTAATAGATAATTAATATTTTGACATGAAAAATGTGTTAAATTCTTATTGATATTTTTCTTAAATTGTAAATTAATATTTTCTCATGAAAAATCTATCATATGCTTATAATGTAAGACTTTTTTAAAATTGTACATTAACATTATGACATGTGATGCCCTTGTGGCCTATTTGCAGAATAAATGTTTGAATTCTGAATTTTGAATTCTATGTGTCTTAGATTTCTTGATCTTAAGTAGGTTAAGTATTATCATTGTAATAAGCATATTTTTGTGAGAAAATGGCTGACTGTCGAGTTTCTTTCGGCGTTTCTTCTCGGCAGTGGCCTCTGTGAAACGCTAGTAGGGTTTGACTTGTAAAAGTGCCATTGCGGCCTACTTACAGAATCAAGTTCATTTATTTATTTCATTTATACGCAAAAACAGAGGAAATCGCTTCTCTACTCGCGTCGTGTCGCAGCGGCATTTGTGCTAGCCCCGCTTCGATGATATCTCCAGACAGATCCGCCTAACGAATCCCGCGCAACTCGCCCCGCCACACACAGATCGCGATACTAACGCGTGTTCATCTCTTTCTAGTTTTGAAAAACCCCCCTCCACCCCCCACCCGCCTACCTACCCCTCTCCTAATTCCTTACATATTTAAATTCCACTTTCAACGGCGCCTTATATTGTCTCCTATGGCTGTGTGTTATTTGGTTTAGGGTAATGAATTTAAAAATGAAATGTTAAGCGTGCTTCCTTGTTTATCGGGTTTTTGTTTGATGAGAATCTAATTTCTAGATGAATAAAGTGTTTAATGGGTCACTTACATGACAAAAAAAAACTGATTTACGTACTCGTATGTTTTGTAGGTAAGTAGTATAGTAGGTAAGTAGGTAATGTAGCTAAGCTATATATACAAAATATAACCATTCTCATAGTACAGTCAAGCAAGGGCATCAATATGTAACCATATTTTCACCTTATTCCATTGTAATAAAGTCCAAAAATGTATATATATTTATGCCCTCGACTGTACCTACACATGTTACCGCTTTATAATGTACAACTACCCTAACAGATCCATGACAATATTATTATTAAAGCAGAACTACATCATGATTTGCGATTTTAGCTTTTTTTAGTGTATTCTACTAGGTTAAATAAAAATATGTTTCAATCTTAGCTTAGCTGCGTCTAAAAATAATTGTATAAAATCTAGTGCCCTTGAATTTCACGAATTTTTATTTGACCGCTCAAAAGTGAGAGTGAATTTCAGTGTACGTGAATGAAATATATTTTAGTTTTATTTTTAAGGACCATTTTTAATAAATAGAACTGTGATCATGAACGAAATACCGTTATTTTATTTTCATTCACAGTTCACGTTTTGTTTTTTTACACGACTGCCCAAAAAAGGAGTGTAATGTTTTCAGGTTTCATGTATGTATGTATGTATGTGATTTTCTTTTGTTCCCCCAGAACTTCTCAACGCCTTAACCAATTTAGATGTGTGAGGTATCGTTGGAATCCTTACGACATCCCGGGTGACATAGGATATGTGACGTTGCAATAAAAACAATATGGCGGACGTAGACTCCATTTTGGGTGTTCCTTTTTTTTCTATCCTAGCAAGTGAGGTATCAAAATGAAGCATTTGAAGAGACAATTCCAAAATTATTTATAATGTATATGTTTCAAACAAAAAAAGTTCGCAATAAAATAGTGATTATAAAAACATTACATTCCTTTTTTTGGGCAGTCGTGTAAAAATTAAAAACACGACGGCATTAAAAGGATAAAAACAAGTTTCCTAATAAAGTACTCAAGGAAATATATTTTGTTTACAGTCGGTCTCCTACATACAAGTAAAACCAAAATATAAGTTTTTAATGCAGTCGTGTTTTTAATTTTAACTCGACGACTCGTCCGCTTTTATACGCATGATATTAAATACTAATGCGCAAACGCAATACTGTCAGTATAGTCTGGCTAATGAAAATTGAGACTACAAAAAAAGAGAGAATTTAAAAAAAAACAACATTCTGCAACACATAATATAGGTATGACAAATCAAAAATGATACTTCGGCTACAAAATAAACTTTTCGTAATAGGTACATAGTTTAGTACATATTATGCGATAAATCAAAAAATATATATTTTCTCAGTTTGTTCTCAGTTTGATATGGAAGTAACAATATTGAATTGCTATTTATTTTATCAGGCGCTTACCTAGTCATCACTCTTCTATCCAAACTTCCACCCCCTTAAGGGATGACTTCCGGGATAAAAAACATCCTATGTCCTTCCCCGGGACTCTACTCCATACCAAACCAAACCAAATACCAAACCAAATTTCGTCTACATCGGTTCAGCGGTTTAGGCGTGAAGAGGACAGACAGACAGACAAACTTTCGCATTTATAATATTAGTATGGATTAGTATACACTGAGCGAAAAATATACTAATTATTAGTAAGTTATAGTGAATCCCAAGACAAGGAGATTATATACTAACGGTTACAAAACAGTTTAGTAGTAATTTGTAGTTACAAGACCAAACTTTTTGGTATTAGTAAATAACTACTATTATCAAAAACTGTTTTGTAACCGTTAGTAAATAATCTCCTTGTCCTGGGATTTACTAAAACTTACTAATAATTAGTATTTTTTTTCGCTCAGTGTAGATAAATATTGCAGTTCGTCTCTCAGATAATGTAGTTGCAGATTTTATGTGCATACCAAGTTTACGGCCCTAGGGCGCAAAAATGGTAATTGATGGCCCTTGTGACAAAGCAACGCTTTGTTGGTGTAGCGCGGCAGACTTCGCGACACCATGTAACAGGTTTGATGTCTGAACGCGTTTTGTCAGTGTTAGGGTATTTTTATTTTGACCAAAGAATAAAATATAATTGTTCCAATAACCTTGTTGAAAATCTCAAAATTTTAATCAAAGTGCAAATTGAAAAATTCAACACTACAGGTGGGATTTGAACCCACGACCTCTGGAATCCGTCCATTGCTCTACCAATTGAGCCACCGTGGTATCCCTTGTAATGGTGAATTTGATTTGATTTGATTTGAATTTAAACTTTCGCGAGACATGTTATAACTTTATTTTACTAAACGGTTAAAACTCACGTATTAATTGACGTGAGTTGATTGACGTATTGATACGTGAGTTTTAACCGTTTAGTAAAATTAAGTTGATTTGATTTTTTTGGTAATTGTGAGATAAGTGTTAAGATTGAAAAATTCACCATTACAAGGGATACCACGGTGGCTCAATTGGTAGAGCAATGGACGGATTCCAGAGGTCGTGGGTTCAAATCCCACCTGTGGTGTTGAATTTTTCAATTTTCACTTTGATTAAAAAATTGAGATTTTTCGATAGCGGACGCATCCGCTTAACAAACATATTAAACCTTGTTGAAGTCTAAATTTTTATCTACTTTAAGTCTACCTAATTAAGTAGTTGAGTATCTGTTGGTTCTAATATGTTACCTACTTAGCTATTTACAGCCAAAGTTAATTTCCTGAAAATGATGAATACTTGTAAAACTAATTATGTTTTGAGTTCTAAGAAAGTTAAGAAATCATTTTGCTTTGAAACTTATATTATAAATCGGTAACCTGACTCGACAACCTCAAATTCCAACGTCCGGGAAATGATATCAAAACACAAATACTGCATTTACCGTCCTAGAGCAGTAAACAATCAACGCCAACAATACTTTATACTGCTTAACACAGCTCCCAATTTCACCCTTGCTACTAATTAATCCATGCAACGCACACAAACAAAAAAAATAAAATTAATAATTATACCCCCCACCCTATAGTTCGTTAGAAAGGGATAATGATAAAAATGTATCGTTCTCTCCGCGCGCCTCCCGCGAATTTTTCACCCCCATTTAGCGAGATTCGATCCCGCAATCAGGGGGCGAGGGGGGCATTTTTTGGGCCCTCCCCCCTCCATCGTAAATTGGAGCATATAATTTTTATTACAGTGGTGTCGTGTGTGCGAACTGCTAAGTTATTATGACAGATCGGCTTAGTTTTAGGGTTAGGAGTACGTTCGCTGGCAATGGCAGCTGTATGTTGCGTTGGAAAACTAGAACTTCCTGGCCTGTTGTAATACCTTTTTTCCAATACCGGAAAACGGAAAGTAAATATTGTTTTTCACGTTTTATTTATTGCGGTACGAACTTTTAACTAAAACGGAAGCCTTAAAATACGAGTAACTCATGTCTTGGTCTGCAGTGTTATTTAACTTCAAATGGCTGGCTTAGTTACGCTGTTTAAATTAGTAGATAAAAATTCTTCTGTTCCTTAATAATGTTAATTTTCATTTACTGTCCAGTGGTAAATTTGCCATAAGACCAAGCTAGAAACGTCGGCTCGCGCCAGGCTGACTCCAGTATTGATTTATGTATCTTAATTATTAAATATCTAGGCGACCGAGCTTTGCTCGGCGTTTTACCAGGCGTGAGATCTAGCTAGATCGATTGCTCGTCCCCGAAAACCCCTACATACCAAATTTTATCAAAATCGTTAGAGCCGTTTCCGAGATCCCCTAAATAAATAGATAAATAAATGATTATCAAGCTCGTGATACATTGAAAAACAACTCCTTTTTCACTGTTTAAAGGAAAAACTGTAATTAACACCGTGTTTTTTAAAGATGAAATAAACCCCAATAGTTTAAGCCTGGATTTTCGCGATAGCCTCTATTTTTTGTCGGAAGGGGAATAATGCCCTTGTTTAGAAAGAATTAGAATGCATCGCGGCAGCTCTCTCTCCCTCTAGGGGCATTTATAATTTACAACTCAAGCATATGCGACCTGATAAATTAATAAGCGATTGAAAAATGAGTTCATTCTTTGCCTGTGATTGCTTGAACAAATAAAAATATTAATTTAAATGATCATGAGATTAAAATTTGATACGCTTAGCGCAATAGACCTGCTGATTATTAAAGGTAGGTAATATTGAAATTGTACAACTACAATACAATACAAGTTTTCTTACACTAATCACATGATAAACGTTGGGAACGGATACCGGCTAAATAGGGCAGTTGAACTAACACACAATTAGACTAAATCCAATCTTAAAATTAACGCCCCTCTCCTAATCGTTTATTAAATTAATTAATTGACTGCATTATTCTTTATTGTACGAAATAAATTTTATAATACAAAAGGCGGACTTAATGCCGTATGGCATTCTCTACAAGTCAACCTAAGGCGAAGCAGAAAAATTCCATTATTTCAATATGCGATTTTCTATATACTGCCCCTAGATATTTACGTCAGATGTGTCCAAGAAACGCGCTCGAGGGGCGTTCATTTTAACTCTCTGTCTGCCAAGCTTTTCGTAGCGCTAACCTAATTTCTTCTACATACGCGGAAACGCATGGCATCGCTACGCGTCTTCGAACGGAGTGCCCCCTAGCCGGATTCCTGCTAATGAGTGTATTATAAATAGTTTTATGTCACACCTGGCCATAAAGTGGCCATTATCGCACGCTCCGCGCGCGAAAAAACCGCTTCCTGGCCAGGGGGATACATAAAATTTTGTACTTACCACGGGCGATAATAAAGAAAGCCTCAGATCGCATATTTATCGCCCTTGCCTTCGGCTCGGGCGTAAAATACCTGCGATCTGAGACATTCTTTGTTTTATCGCCCTTGGTAAGTAATGTACTATTATTCTACACAGAGGCACGTGTAGTATTCGTTTGTAAAGAGTATTTGTATTGTATTGAATAAAAAATGAATAAAATGAATAAAATGAACTTTATTCTGTAAGTAGGCCGCAATGGCACTTTTACAAGTCAAACCCTACTAGCGTATTGTATTTATAATCTCCCCTACAACTAGTGGTGTCAAACAAATGGTCCAATTACCCGCCGAATGACGCACAGACAGATTTGATAATCGGCTAAAAATGGATTTTTAGTACAATGTTGGAAGTTGGAAGCCCCACAGAGCCTTTGTTCGTTTCAATGAGAAATTGAAAAACGTCGCAGTAAATTCTGACTGAAGTTCAGTGGGCACAAGAGTAATTTGTTTCAAAATAGAGTTAAAATACAAAATAATCTATGAATACTAAATTATAACTATTATACAAGATAACTTTAAACAAGATCCCGCAACCAACTAATAAAAGTTATTTTTTATAAAAATCTCCCCCATCATGGGGTGATTGGAGATTAGAGCACTATAACTAGTGTTCGTGTAGTTTTTGATGGAATTTCACTGTTTAAAATATGAACATATAATCTACTATATTTCTTTAAATTTAAATATTCAAAGATAAACAGAAAAATCATGGGAAGAACAAAATAGGTAGCAAAATATTACTTTAATAATTAATAAAAAATACATGAGAGGAATGACAGACCTATGAAGGAAAAACGATATTCTTTTTTATTTAATATTAAAACGAATGGAATTGCGGCATTGGTACAAAAATAATAAATAAACCATTCATTTTTCCAAAACTGAAAATCAAAATTTCATCGAGTATTATTTCAACAGAAAATTTTCCTCAATTTTCCTATTATCGTTGCTTTTGTAGCGACTGTAAATGCATTACGTGACCATTTGAACCTTACTGCATTGAGATAAAGTCCATAAATTGTCACTGTAATATTTTAGACTGTACTTTCCTTATGATTCATAAGGTCGTAAGCGACAGAACTTTCACATATAAAAGTGACGTTTTGAATCTAGCTGAATATCTTACTACGCCGTAGGCCCGCTACGAATACGCAAAGACAATATTTGCTCTAGTGAGAGAGAGAGAAGGCGATGTTCGATTAGAGACAGCACTAGACACGTGGAACATTATGAAAAGGATTTGCCAAAGTTCAGCTCATTTAGGAGATGCAAAGACGTAGATTCAATGTTTATATGGAGAGGTACCACTCCTGTCTTTTAAGGAAAATAATAAGGTTCCTGGAAGGAGGCCGAAATTTCAGTCATAATATTTTAATAACCATCTTAACAATTATTTAAAAATCATTTTTATAAGTGAAATTTATAACATTCAAGTATTCAGAGGAAACTTTATGGATAACTTTTTTTTCTTATATATACAACCATTTATTTAAAATTAATCCTACCCTAAATAATACAAATATTGATACAAAATAAATATGAAGTACAAATGTAGAACCGTGATTATATCCAGGATCTAGGATAGGATGGGCATCCCAGAGCCGTCTTCACACCCATATCTGCGTATTCGTCTTCTTGTTCCTCTTATTCTTATAGACAGCTCTTATTATTCATATTTGTACATTATGTATAACACTTTTTTTTTGTTAATATTTAGTTCTATGTTAGGTTATAATTACTTGAGTATTTTTTTTATTAACGTTATGTATATTTTAAGATACCAACTTGTTTTTGGTATTTCGATGATTTTTAATTATATAAAGAAGTAAATGGACGTCGTTAGACCACAGAAAGTGTGATAATAATATATTTTCCGTCAAACTACTGTTACACATGTTGGCACAGTACTTTTATCTCACAACCGCGGGTTAGCCATAGTTTTAATTGTGACACATACGAACACATATAGGTGAGGTGTGACTATGTTAACTCATAGCTCCTACGCTGACACACACATAGACAATGCGCACGAGATAAAAGTACTGGCTTAGCTAGTATTTTTATACAGGTACGTCAAAAATGCCCGGATAATAGGTATTCATTTCATCCAGGCAGTTTCTAAATGTTGCTGATTTGAGATCAGTATAAAATACTTATCGTATTTTGCAGAGGAAAACGCCTAACTGTAAGTCGACTTCCTGACTTGGCGGGGCGGGATCGATATGTGTCATTTTCTTCTTTGACGTAAACTTACTGACGTCGCAAAGATTCTCACTTGACCGAACACTGTCAGTATTACTTTTGCGCAGTAGTAATATCATGCGCAGAAGCAGAGCAGTACCGCCTTCGCGTCGTCCCGCTACCGCGCATCCCGCGCCAGTCAGGAAGCACTCATTTAAATATAGGGGCGCAGTAAAAAATGGTACTGAGTCGACTGACAGCTGACACTGACATTTGACACTTTTCTCATATCGTACTGCCCCCGCACCGACAAATCAGGAAGTCGCCTTACGGGGGTATTTCAGAAGTACATAATATTATTATTTACAATGAAACACTAAATTTGATTTAAATGATTTGTGATGAGAATGGGCCTCCTGCAGCTGAAATTAGGTCGGTAAAGTCGGTCAAGGGAGTTCCCTGTTTATTTCAATATACTTCCTCATATTATCAAATTTTGAGTGAAAACGTTAAGCAAATATACTTTACTATTATTTAGGCTGGAAACAGTGCTCGACCTACGGTCAGTGCGTACCGTCGGTCGGGCGCCGACCGACGTAGCTATATCTATGCAAGTCTATGGCTGGAAACAGAGCACGACCGACGGTCAGTGCGTATGGTCAGTCGGCTGACGGTGAGTATCGCTCTGAACGCACGTATGCTTTCATACAGCGATAGCTACGTCGGTCGGCGCCCGACCGACGGTACGCACTGACTGTCGGTCGAGCACTGTTTCCAACCTTAGTTTAGATATATATACGGAGTAGTCTGCCATAAGAGAAATGGTCGCTAACCAACAAACATGCTCTGTCAGTACAGTTAAAAGTAGCTTGACATATGAAGATGTCAAAAGTTCTTATTCCTTTGTAATAAAGACTTGACGCCTTCATATGTGTCGCTACTTTTGATGCTGACTGTACAAGTGTTGAGAGGGAATGCATTTTGTTTCTTACTAATTATACTGGGTGACACATAAGTCGTGATACAAAATAGCAAAATATGATTATATCCATGATCCTGAACCATTTTTACTATGGGACCTACCTTGTACGGACGATAATATGTATCAAAGCAATTCTAAAATAATAAAACGCTTGGTACCCAGTATATATCAAAGCAATTCTAAAATAATAAAACGCTTGGCCACACCAAATACTCTTTATGTCACACCTGGCCATAAAGTGGCAATTACCGCACGCGACGTGGAAAATCCCACTTCCTGGCCAGGGGGAGACATAAAAATCGCCTGCCATCTGACCATCCGACCTAGCGGGAAAACTAGACCTTCCTCTTGACACTGCCGTGGTATTCACTCAGTAATTTTCAAGTGTGGCTCATAACCCAAATACACTTCAAATAAATACCATGTTTCGGTTAAATTCGCAAAAAAAAAAAAACAGAAAACTAGCCAATAATATTTATTACAGCCTCACGAAACGCTGGCTGGCTTGAAAGAACAAAGTCCTAAGTATATGTGAGCTTTATATAAAGTTAATACCATATCAAATTTTGTTCAAGCAGAGCGTTCACAGGAGCCCTTCGCCCTTGGACCTATAAATTAAAGCTACTGGGGCAAACGGAGTCGAGCGTGCTGTGTTGTATAGTTACTATAGAATAAGGGTATGTTGGAAAGTACGCTAGTTTAAATAAATTCGTTTAATTAATATGCTGAAATTAAGTTTAAGGGAAGATTGGGCCCTACCTTTCTAGAAATCGTCCTTATCAACTACGCATCTGATTAAAGTCTTGCGACTGATTGCAAATAAAAATGGAAAAAATAATAGGTTTACGTTATTGCAAAATATTTACAAGAATTGGTGGCGCTTTTTTTTTGTAAATAACATATGGAAGCATATAAAACTCACTACGTAGTCAGTTAATAAAAACCTATTTACACGGGCTTTGAAGATAAGGTACCTAAATCTTGTAACTATTTTCTCTAAAAGAGCAAAGTTTTGGTCCCACACTGAAAGTTGTTAAAAATCATAGATAAATTCTCTGTTTTATTCTGTAACACGAATTAGATTACTCTATTTTTTTATTAATTAATATCTTTTTATTCATTTTTTTCGTCGCAAAATTGTCCCGAATATGCATATGATACTAAATCCTGAAGAACTCCAGAAGAGTTCGAGAAATGTCACCAAGAGTGTCAATTAGTAAAATGTATTTTTTTTACACTATTATTCACCATTATTATATGTGTATAATTTACCATGTTTAACATTCTGTCCTGTACGATGAATGCAATTTGTGGTACTTCGCAGATTAGTAACGAGATCCTTCATTTCTTCATCAAATGAGACAGACTGGCATAGTGAGAACGTTGTACATATACAATGGCTGCCATGCGTAAAATATCCAGATTAGAATTTATTACAATTTTAATACAAAGTTACTCAGCAGCAAGATATATTATGGTAATATGCACGCCTCTAGCGACGAACTGGTCAATTAGCTATTAATTAATTACATTAATTACTAAAATCGGGCCAAATTTTAGTAAGCGGTGTTATGCTCTATATCAGGGCAGTACGGGCGGGTATTTTCGTACCCTATTACAACATTTAGTGCTTTTTACGATTGTATAAAAATTATATAGATTCGCTGTGAGCGGCGTAATCTTCGATTACAACAACACTTAGAAAGAATAATAATGTCATGTGATTTTAAATTCTATTCTGGCTATAAAATTCTATTTAAACACACGGCAACACGGGAAATATACAAAAGAATTCGCGCTCTCTCATAATCGCAAAAACAACGCTAAGTACTAAAAACCTTACAAAACAAAGCTAAAAAACAGACCAACAGAATAACTTTCTAATGACAAATTTCGCGCACAAAAATCTAATTCACGCACGCTCCCTTCCCCTTACCCCCACATTACACCCCCTCCACATACGCAATTTTTGATCAATACTTAAAAATTAACCCAGCCTCCGGTAGTTTTTTAAATTACTGCGCATGTCATGTTTTTTAATCAGACCCCTTTGTGCCGCCTACATCAGCACACATGTACAAATTGTACATGTTTTTGTGACATCATATGATTATACATTTTTGTTCGATTGGTGTTTGGTAGGAAATTATGCTGTGCGGTTGAAATCAGGAAACTGCCTGCCCATAGCTACTCCTAGTAAATATGACCTCGGATTCCTGGGAGACGATCAACCGTTTTTTCCTTCAAATAATTTTAAACTGGATTAATTCTAAACTGCAATACGGTTGAGAACAGGGAAAGTCGATTTATTTCAGTTTTCGATCATCTAGGCACTAACTGGAATAATTCTAAACTGCAATACGGTTGAGAACAGGGAAAGTCGATTTATTTCAGTTTTCGATTATCTATAAGCACACCTACGAGAGAAACTTGGTCTTATCACGAAAATTGATCTTTTTCAAAGGCTCGATTATATATGACGTAAAAGTACTGTTAATTTCAATCCGAGCAAGACGTAAACAAGTTGCAGGTTAGTTCTAGCCCAGGCTTTCTAGATATTATTGTAAATACAAATCTAGGCAGTCTACATAAGTAAAAAATAAACCACTCTAAATAAAACGAATCTTCGACTTGTAAAAAGTGCCATTGCGGACTGCTTACAGAATAAATTTTATTTATATTATTTATTTATTATAACTAAATCTAAGTACTTCAACCCTTTGTCCAATTAATTAGAATTTCTTATGAAAGGGTTGTATTTGTACATTAATCTACAATGTATCTATGTATCTATTTGACACGTGGATCCTTATGTTTAAATTGTTAAAGGGATAAGCATAATTATGAGTTAATGACAACTTTACTATTATAGACGTTATATCCGAGAAATAATATTGGCCTCTTGTTATGACACTTTATTTTGTTCAACGACGACAACGACTTATTTATTTAATAAGTGTTTAATTATTTATCCAAATTACTTAAAAGATATAGATACATTTCGGCATACAAACAGCGCGCGAAAACCGCGTACGGTTTATGTGTCGCTGATTCTCGCTCGTTTTACAATTATATTTTCTTAATAAATTACCTAAAATTGTTATTCAGATTTTAGTTTACTTTAAATTAGAATCCTACTCGTTTGTTTTACCTTAAAGTTTACTTAGAAAACAAATCCTAGAGTTACAGGTAAATTACAAAAGTATAACACCGTATTCTCGTACAGGCTTCATGCCGCGTTACACGCCGCGCGATTGTTCAGGCGTGTGACGGAGGCTGGAAACGTCAAAGTCGCCTGGTTGTACGTGAACGCGACCTAAGTGTGCTAAAGCACCAATGTTTAAGGTGCTTAATATGAAATCCCAGCACAATTACAACCTGGCAATGTTCCAACGACTAAATCCACATCTCCTCGCCATTATACATAAACAAAACTAATCCAAACGCAATCCACGAAACTCAACCCTCTTGACAGAAAACGAGAAAAAACGGGCCTACAAAAGTATTTTCATTATCTAAGCCACGTCACAGCCTCCAAAACCGCCCGCCTACCCGTATATTCATTTCCGTTCTGTACTGTTAATACCGCATACTTTTAACTGTCTAACTAGGGGGAAGGGGGCCCCCCTACCCACACCGTACTACTTACACGCGGTAGGCACAACTTTTATAATACTACGTATTCGCGGGCGTTTTTAACGAACCCCCCTTCACCCCACCTGCCACGCATACCGAAAAATACGCAGGGGTGGGTTGGTTAGAAGTGAAGTGCCAGTATTTCGCGTATTTTTAAATTATTCCACATGCGGGCCTGGTTTAGTGCTGGGACGGGCGGCCTGTGATGTTTAGCGGGGTCGCGTATTGATTAGGAGTCTAGATTAGCCCTGTTTTGACTATTGATTGCTTAGAATACTTTTTTTTATACAACGGCGGTGGTAAACAAGCGCACGGTCCACCTGATGGTACCTGAAGCGGACACCGCAGCCTATACGTACGTTTCCAACAAAGAATATAAAACTTTTTGGCTTATTATTTATTTGTGCTATATGTACAGTCAAGTGCAAAAATATGGGTGCATACAACTTGCTCAAAAAGATGTCCCATAGCTCTTATGTCGGTGAATTAAGGTTTTGGTACATATTTATGAGAGGATTCATTCGATACATATTTTTGCAATTGACTGTACGTAAAATTGTAAAGTTCAGAAAAAAATTTGAAAAAAAATGTTTCATTTTGTGTAGTTGAACTGATTGGAATCTATTCATAATTATATCCTAAAGCAGGGAATTTAAAAAAGTAAATAAAGAGACATGTTTATTAATATATAGTGGTAATACTCGTCAGAGTAGTTTGAATATAATTTATCGCATGACAAGGCAAGATGAGACGTTAGTCTCACATTTGATGCTATTTAATAACGCTTCATTTTAGTTTTTTCTCAATATAAATGGGATTATAATATGTTTGACAGGGATCAGACATTACGTTTTGCTTTCTAATTGCATTTCAATGTGCTTTAATGCTTTCACGTGTACAAAATTACTCGATTCACATTGAAATCAGGATGAGGTATTTTAATGTCTTTATGATCATTTTTCATTTTGATCGTGTCTAAAAATTGGTTCGAAAACTTTTGGGTCACTTCAACATAGACGTTTTCATGGCGTTTATAATTATTTTCATGGCCAAAGCCATTGTCAAGGAATCATTTAAATTCTTTAAATTATTTTATTACTGTGACTCAATATCTTAGGTAAATAATTTCAATTTCATCAAATTGCATAGAATTTATAACACTTGATCAAATATGGCACGGAATTTCAAAAGACCCGTCTGAATTTATAAATTTTCAGTCACATTCAATAAAATTAAGCTAACTATATTTTGCACAATTCGGAACTATGAAACAGGTAACAAAATATAGTCTTATATAGGTTTCTTCCATTAGTTATTAATTAATTAAAAAGATTAAATGGAGTCTACCACCAGCAACGCTTTGAATGCGTTATAGTCTTATAAGTAAGCAATTATATATATATATATATACACTCACCGGCAGAAAATTTGGCCCAAAAACTTTTCGTGATTTCAAACTATAAATTGAATAATTTAAATATATAACAATGCATTTTTCTAATTTGGGCCAAATGTTCTGCCCGTGAGTATATATTCTTCAACATATCAAAAACTAATAACTCATAAACTAAACATAAATCCAACATTACTATAATAAAAACAAAATAACTACATCTTGCAAGAAAACCCCTATTTTACAACCACGAGCGAGCAAATATAAGGAAAAGAATCACAAACATACTTTTGCTTTCTTTCAAAAATTATCCACCGTTGTAGCGTCTTAACTTAACGGTATAGAGTTGAGAATGACGTGGCATAGTGGTGGGAAAGAGTAAAGAGTATTTTTTTATAGATTGTAACATTATGGCACTCATGCCTGACACGGCAGTTTGATATGACAGTAGCTTGCATTCACTTACTTTGAAAGACGGCCACGACTAGTACGATTTACGACTTTAGTTCACTACCAATAGGGTGTATTTTCCATGTGGGATTGGCGTATTTAAGTTGGTTTCCTGTTATTTTGAGCCTATTTTCTGCTGTTAGAATGTAACTGACTATTCACGTCACTATCAAAATATGGGGGCGGTTACGGAACGGGTATTCTTTGACATCGAACTTATTGGGACTTTTTATATTTAATGACATGAATGGTGTAAACACAAGTAAAAAACTTAAGTACATTTAGGTAAAAATCTTTGCCCTTTTCGTATGTAGTTGTTTTGTTTGTGTTTGTGATATGTTTGAGAGATCGTTAGTATATTATTCAACCACAAACAAAACATTATGTGTAATTGAACAGACCACAACTACCTACAAATCCTACAATACAAGAGGGGTGTTAGCTAAATTTTTTCACTTATAAACAGTATATTTTCAATTTTCTTTTTGATTGAAAAAACACAACCATTTTTTTTCCAACACAATACCTACTTATACTACTTACATCATTTCTAAAACAGCGAGCGAAAACCGCGTGCGGTTTATCTGTCGCGAATTACCAAATGAAATCAAATTATTTATTTTGTAAATAGGCTTACGTAATCTAGTTTTTGTACACGTCATATTAATGCAAAATTTACCGCAATTTTATACATAAATGCGTCTTTACCATCTATAAACTCCTTTAGTGCAATACGCTTTTTGTAGACGATGGCGTTTAACGCTGGACTTATTTATTCATTGACAACTTCGGAAAATAGATCGATTTAGATAGGTTACGCCAGTTTGAGTCCCAAGTACCAGAAACGGACATAGGATACTTTTCATCCAGGAAATCATCCCTTAAGGTGCTGGAAGTTTGTATGGAAGAGCCATAACTAAGTAAGCGCCTGAATTGAACGAGTTCTACGCGAACAAAGTCGCGGGCATGAAAAGCAGCTAATTTATTTTTGTTTCTAGTATTATAATTGTGAATGTCACTATATTATGCATGTCAAGATATTTATGAGTGTACATTATATTTTCGTAGACACATTCCATGTGCTTATTTGCCACCATGGCATTAAAACATTGCCCTTTACTCTATTTTAGTTTATTTCGGTAGGTACCTACGGCATAGTTTCGCCCCAGTGCCTGCTCACGCGACCCCGTTTGCATATTTTAAGGTGGATTAGCTTCCTAATTATAGCATCAACGGATATAGTTCGCCCTATGGGTTATTGATCATAGATAAGTTAACTTCGTTGTTTGGTGAACGCAGTCATAAAGCTCTCAATTTTAAATACAGAGCCAGCAGCAAAAATAGCTACACGGGCGTGTAGTTTATAATGATCTAAACAAGATCTTCGTCATTTCCTAAAGTTTTTTCCGATTGTATACGAAAGCAGCCAAGGGTCCGACTAATCGCAGGATTTGCCGTAGGCACTAGTTTTACTAATTATAGCATCAACCGATATAGTTCGCCCTATAGGTTATTGATCATAGATAAGTGAACTTCGTTGGTTGGTGAAGGCGGTGATAAAGCAAAACTAGCTAGCTACACGAAGTACCTACACGAGCGTGTAGTTTAAAATTATCTAAACAAGATCTGCGTCATTTCCTAAAGTTTTTCCTATTGTAGGTATACGCAAGCAGCCAAGGGTCCGGTTAATCCCAAGATTTGCCGTAGGCACTACTTTTATTAAAGCAACAGCCATCTGACATTCCAACCTAGACGAAAAATTAGACCTTGTTGAGATAATACCTGTTCCCGCACGATGTTCTCCTTCACCGAAAAGCTACACTTTCATACCAAATGAATTCACATCAGTTGCTACAAATGTACTTTAGAGTTGCGGGAGTCTATAGGCTGCGGTGTCTGCTTACCATCATGTGGACCGTACGCTTGTTTGCCACCGTTGTTGTGTAAAACATATTTACTAAGGTAGGTAACAGTATAATATAAATTACAGTAACCGAATTAATTATATTATAGACGATTATTAATGCAACGCAATAGTTACAAACATCTCTCACATAATAACGAAAATACTGAGTCAAGTTGCTTAAGCGCCGAGCAAACGCCTGCCGCTCGCATCATAGCAATAAATCGCAGCGCGCCGCCATACATCGTTTGCAAGGCGCTGGTCTGATGCCTTCGCAACGTTTAAATGTTTGCCCAGATGGTTGGATTAGGCGTTTTTGTTAGCCAGTCTAGGTAGGCCGATATTTTATTAGTGTAATTATATCGTGTAAATATATATCTTCAGTTATTATAGGTAGGTTTATTAGACAAGATACTACTCAAATATTACGTAATTGTTTCAGGTTGGGGCAAAGCAACTGCGCGGAATATAAGAATGATTCCAATTCAATACATTTAGTATATCCTTGATTGATATTTTTTTGAAATTAAGTATAAAGTAAAGACATTATAAACGATTTTCAATGAGTTAATAGCTGTTTTACTTTGTAGTCCAGAAAATTTAGACTACGCTACTTGATTGCTCAATAACAGAATGATACTAGGTTCTACTAAAAGCCTTAACTCAGTCAAGGCTAATGAATCACATATGAGTCATGTTTCCACAAGCGATTTTTGCTACTAAGCAGAAAAATCCCGTTGCTTGGCTTCGAATGAGCTAAAAACACGGTCTTATGGTGTGTGGATTTGTAAATTTTATTCCATCTGAGATTCATCCAGAAAGAAACTGTATTAACGATACCACAGTTGTGGTAAACGTGGAATAGTAGTCGATAAAGAAAGACAATTCTCTGCAGTGTACCTAAATAATAAATTCGATTCGTCCCCAATTCGCGTCACACAAACATTGGAGTAAAACAATTTATTACAAAATGTAAACAGGAAGAGCCGTATTTTCATTTAGAATACGAATGCCTCCCCCCATAGACGAAAATACCCGGTTATGATTAATTCCGAATGCGGCGCATTGATCAAGAAACCAGCTTTTTACTCCAACTACCCACCCCCCACCCTGCCAGAGCGGGACTAAGCGCAGCATCGCCCATCTCACTCTAAAACAAAGATGCTAAAACTTCTTTCGCTAGTATGAAGATTTTAATTTCATATTTTTGACGAAACGGTTCTAATTTTACTTCCTGATTACATGCATCCACAACCTAACTACATCCATTTAAGGTTCACTTTAGAACGAAACGCGGAAGCACTTGCTGCCATTTTCTAATTCCGAATTAGTTTTCGAAGTGAAAAGATACAGTCCCAAGACTGTGTGCGTTAGCAAACTAAGAATACACCTTATTAAGACGGTTTTAAGTTGATATTGCTTTGTCGGTGCGCTTGTAAGAAATAATTCTCCAGTTGTACCCCGAAATTAGTCGAATGAGGGGAAAGGGGTTCATACGATGGGTGGTTTTAAAAGAAGAAGGCAAAAAGGTGGGGATAGAAAGATGCGCAAAGACTTAGTTCGCGCGGGGGGGTGGGGGGAGGCGTTATAAAATATATAATTCTATACTTACAATACTTGTAAATACGGCACGCGGAAGTAGCTCGCTCGAGGAGACTTGATGCTTGTGTAGATGCTTCCGCCTTCTTAGTGCACGCAATTGTTGAGTTATGGTAATTAATGTGGTGAGTTTTAGTGCAGCTTTGGTGAGTTTCGGAGGGTATCCTTCAAAATATGATGTCATTACTAGATCTATAAAAATGGGTCATTATCCCTTGAAGAGGCGTGCATGTTTTTTATTATGTTAATGGTTTATAACGTTGCCAACTAAAATTGCGATCTTGCGGAGAGTTGTTATTCTTCTTTTACAATTTAGGGTACTATAACTACAGGGACTATAATGTATGAAGAGTCCCCTGTCACGGGATTTTGGACTCTATTCATAAAAGCCCATGACTGCAAACCCTTGTTTACCTTTCCTTTCCTGTGGACATATTCCAAATTAAGTGCTATATAAAGCCCAATCAGTAAGATTTTTTAACAAGATACCTACTGAGTTCAAAATAATTAGAAGCTCCACAGTATTTAAGAATAAATTAAAAACGTATTTATTAGAAAAATGCTGTTATGACATTAATGATTTTTAATTTAGGTGAAATTTGTGAATTAATTATTTTTAATAAAATGCCTATTGTTATTTTTAATGTTATTGTTTTGTTTGACTTTTTTAATTCTGATTTTATGTGTTTTTAAATATTGTAATAATTGACTTGTAAATTTAAGATTGAATTATTTATTGACATTTTTATTTTTAATGTATAATTATCAGATAATTTTAAGACATAGATTATATTTCTTGTAATATTGTGTGTCTTCTGTGGCAATTAATAAATGTTTCTATCTATCTATCTTTGACACACGTACAAGAATCGCAAGCCGATTGCAAATTCAACTACATTGTGGGGTTTAATAAAACAATTGATCTCATTATACCTATGTAACTCGCAGCGTAATGAAACTTGCATGAATTCGCATGCCTTGCGCTTAAATAGGGCTTTAACGTCATATTTAAACTCCAAATGTAGGCACATTTACCCTCATCAATACACGTGTCTCCGCATAAACAAAACCTCCAAGTATCAACACTTCTTGGTCGCAGTCGCCCGCTACATTCGCTGATATTTAGTCGCGAAACGGGATGTATTATAAAAGGCGGTAGTTGTTTAAAATAAGAGCGGGCGCGGGGCGCTGGCGCAGTGGTTGTGAGGCCGGTGCGACTGGGTTCGATTCCGGGAGAAATTTTAGGAATTTTTTTAGACAGCAGATTTTTTTTTGATGGCATGTAAATTTACGGCCTGCCTGTAAGCAGACACCGGGGCCTATGGACGCTTGAGAGAAGAATCACAAGCGCGTTGCCCTGTATTGACTTGAGGATTCGTTTTGTTGAGAGCTAGAGAAATATGCAGGTACCTCACTTGCAACACAGTGCGTCCTCGGAAGCTCTGGCAACCTTCGTCACCACCAGAAACGCAATACCACAATCACCACATACTACCTGAAGACATACCCTGAAGAGCAAATAGTGGTGTTCTAAATAGCGCCGAGAACACGAGTTCGTAGACAGTTTTCGCTACAAAACAGAAAAACTGTTTTATAGGCTACGAGCGTAGTGCGTAGCACACGTTGACAATGAATGTGTTTAACCCATTCACTGCCAATCACAACACAAATGCGTCATGCCTCTACGTGCGATTTCCGCTACAAGGCGGGAAAACGCTGCTACGCGCTACGGCGTAGCACACGTAGCGATCGTTGGCCGCAGTAAAGACAGCGAGGATTCACGCTAGACCATTCCGTGTCCGGGCCGGCCCGTTTTGTAGTACAGTCAGCATCAAAAGTAGCGACACATATGAAGGCGTCAAAATTCTGTATTACAAAGGAATAAGAACTTTTGACATCTTCATTATGTTAAGCTACTTTTAATGCTGACTGTACAAGAAATCGGACCGACCCGGACTCGGACCTTTTCAAAAGGTACATAAAACAGACAGTAATCAAAATGTACAGAAAAATCCATAGAAGAGACACACATGACCAGATTACAGTCCAAAAATATATGTACACATCCTGGCTATGAGTTATAATTTAGAGAAAAAAGAAAAACTGTTTGAATTACAAATAAATTGATAGCAAAAGGCAAAGGTGGACTGATGACCTGGTAAAGGTCGCGGGAGTCCGCTGGATGCGGGTGGCGCAAGACCGGTCATTGTGGCACTCTTTGGGGGAGGCCTATGTCCAGCAGTGGACGTCTTTCGGCTGATATGATGATGATGATGATGATGAAAAGGCAAACAAACACTAGCGCAGCGCACTGCACTGTTATTGAAGTGGCCGAATTATTTGTGGCTAAGTAAGTATACATATTTTTTGAATTGAGAGATTTTGGAAACACAAACATCAAGATCCTTGCAGTCGCGAGCCAAATCATCAAACTCCCGACACATGCGAACAATTGGATTATAATATGAAGTATTATTTCGGTATACAGCCAGAGAAAAAGTTTTTGGAGAACGAGTCCTGTAAACTACATTGATATTCAGAAGTGACAATAGATAAGGAGAATCAATATGAGAATGGATAATTTTATATAAATTAATAAGGTAGGTATATAAGGTATATAAATAAATTGTGTGTGACATGTAAATTGTTTTAAACTATTATACTTTCTGTACACTTTCATCTGTTGTCTAAAATAAAGTGCTAGGGGGCTGATGATACATACGCACACAAACTCAAAATTTAAGTTAACCAAGTTAATGTGGCGGGAGTGAAGCTACCTATGTTTTATCCACTCATTTCGCGTGGTTCTTAGTAAAAAGTTGTACGAGGGGGCACTAGCGCCTACGCCGCTACGAGCCGGCGTAGGCCCGCGCAGGGCCATGCAAATGTATTACGTCACGCTTTGGGAGAATTTGGGAGGTTTTAGTAGAATTTTATAGTTAGGTGGTTGTGGAAATTAAGATTTTATAACTGGCAAGATTGTTAGTTGACGGAGATGTTTTGGCATTATAATTTTGGTAGCATTTAGTTGGTTGTGTTTTAGTGTTTCTACACGATGCATGAATTATTCTAGGGCTTCTTTACATAGGCAAAATCCCTACCAATGTAGGTAGGCACCTAGAATGAAAATAAAATCTGTATACAGAGAACTTAATGAACCAATGACAATGCTATGAATGGTTCATAAATATATTTTTGTCCCAAACAATCTTTAATTAAATAATGTATTTATTTATTTAAAAATACATTTATCAGCATAACAACAGTACGTCAAGGCGCTGGTTAATGTAGTAATAAGCGAAATGGGAACAACGATTGGATTACGATTTCACAAACTACCTACTATTACCTAAATAAAATCTGGGGGCCGATGTTTGAGTGTCGAACGCTCTTTACGAACGAACTTTTCAATTGAGATCTGTCAAAAAACTATGATGTTTTGACAGATATGTCGAGTGAAAAGTCGAGCGTTC
This sequence comes from Cenopis cana, assembly GCA_951800055.1. Taxonomy (NCBI): domain Eukaryota; kingdom Metazoa; phylum Arthropoda; class Insecta; order Lepidoptera; family Tortricidae; genus Cenopis; species Cenopis cana. Next base: position 17,976,983 of record OX637485.1, on the reverse strand, counting down.
GACACTCAAAAATCGGCCCCCTGTACTAGTTTAAACACAAGCACAAAAGTCACTCGGCAGTATTGATTTTTAAAACAGCATCTTATCCCCAACTACTCTGAATCCCTTAAATATCACCCTAAAAACTTAAAGGTTCATTAGCCTGGCAACCCTGCCTATCTTGCACGTTCCTAAGACGCCCCCCCGCCACCCTACCACCCCGCGGGGGCGCGGAAATATGAAGGGAGCTCTCATTTATCAATACACACTGAGACTGTTTCTTTCTCTAAGAATTGATTATATTCTGGTAAGAATATTGATGGGGAGTGCTTGAAAGTTTTCCTGCTTAATAGGGATGGGAGGAGGGTTGATTAGAGTTTTTGATGTCCCACCCTACACGTGATGTTTCCAGTTTGTCTCGTATGTGTATGTTAATGTGCTTTTATGTATTTGGCTTTATGTGCTATAATGTTGTGATTATTGTCGGGTATGTGCTAGTTAGCTAGCGAAATGTTTCCTTTTTGGGGCATTTGGTGCTTTTATCTGGTCATTTTATTGTTGGTAGTTATTTTTTACTTCTTTAACAATACAACTGCCTATTTTCCTTATCAAGCAGAGTGTACCTACTTGCTTAATTTTGTTTTAATAACAAAGAATCAGTAACTATTTTTCCGTGTCCGCTAAAACAGCAAATCAAATATCTTCTATTTGGGCATTTTCACACCCTACTTTTTTTCGGATCTCGGTGATTTTGGGTATTCTGACTCAGAATCACGAGTACTATTGATTAAGATGACGAAAAAAAATGTCCTTGATTTTCCATACAATTTTTCTGTGTCAGTTTTGTGACGAGCCATATAAACTGTATGAAAAAAGCGTCACAAAACTGACTTTTTTTGGCGGGACACTTTTTTTCTTCGCGGAAATGGATAGTACTCGTGATTCTGAGTCAGAATACCCAAAATCACCGAGATCCGAAAAAAAGTAGGGGGTACACTTTAAAGTGAAAATGCCCATTTACCTCCAGTAAGTAACTGGTACAATACAACGTACTAATATTTTGGACTGGACCAAAAGTGCAGTGGCGCCAACTGGCCCCTATTTCACTAACTTGACAATTGTCAATTTACAATGACAATTCGGTTTACATTGCCGGGCCGGTAAGTATCGATGGTATCCGACGACCATCTTTACGTGACGACTCAGAAATGTACTTGGAATTGTCATTGTCAGATGACAATTGTCAAATTGGTGAAATAGGGGCCTGGTGAGCACAAAAACGGTATCCCTCATAACTTCTGTCGTCTCTTCTGGTTGTCTGGAAGAGATCGCTTTAAAGCGATAAGACCGCCTGTTGTAACCATTATTAAAATTACCTAACATTTTATATGTACTCATTTATTACTGGTACAATAATAGTACATTACTTAACAAGGGCGGTAAAACAAAGAATGTCTCAGATCGCAGGTATTTGACGCCCGAGCCGAAGGCAAGGGCGATAAATATGCGATCTGAGGTTTTCTTTATTACCGCCCGTGTTAAGTACAAAATTTTATGTCACCCCCTGGCCAGGAAGTGGGATTTCTCGCGCGCGGAGCGTGCGGTAATTGCCGCTTTATGGCCAGGTGTGACATAAAGACTACTACTACTACTACTTCTTCATGCGACCTACTAATATACATACAGTCTCACGTCAAATCCCTTACTGCTTTTTTTTTCGAACCTGTCTGTGGCTTTATAGGCCCGGCATAATAAAGCGATGAGTGTGCGCGGTTGGAGTGTGGCCTGGGGAAAATCCAGGAGAAATTTCCGACACGACCACGCGGGCGGTTTAAGGCCACGCGGGCGGTCAATTGTGTCCTATGAAGCCCGGGGTCCGCTGACACCTAATCCCAAGTTCGCGTAGGCACTAATTTTACGGAAGTCCCTGCTAGCTGACCTTCCAACCCTGGGGGAAAACTAGACGTTGTTGGGATGACAACGATTTCCTCATGATGTTTTCCTTCACCGAAATATCAAATGCGTACCTACATAAGTTTTTTGAAGGGACTCGAACATTTTAATGTCATTTTTAGTATGGGATATGACATTTAGATCTAACTTACGAACGGTCGAAAACGTTCCGCAATCGCACCGCTGTCCTTTACTCTGTTTTTTTTTCTTTTTATCTATAACGTACTTATGCAAGTTCTATACAATAATTGGCAAGAAACAAATGAACGCGCGATACATTTTACTATGGCAGTATTTTATAGGCTATAGACACAATATTAAACTGAATAAAAATATTGAAATATAATAAACGGGTTACTTACGTCACAATCATTGTGTTTATAAATAGTACATGAAGGCGCTACACTGAGAAATTAAGAGACTTTGAAACGCTGTCCTGGGGGCCGATTTTTGAGTTTCGAACGCTCGAATTCAAAAGCGAGTGGTAGAAAATAGTCACACGCGGCAAATTGTCACGATTATTGTCGCGTGAACCTAATAAGAGCTATTTTTGAGAGTCACCACTCGAAAGCTTGACTATCGATATTTTGCATATTGTCAGTTACAAAAAAGGACAGTAATCATTGTAACATTTAATTGCACTAAAATACGTGACGAAATGACTAGTCTCTTCATTCTGCTTCTTTACAACTGACACGGTTGGTGGCCGAACTAAACAAACAATGCGTGTTCGAATTCTTATTATACAATAATAGTACATTACTGCAGAGGCCGTGAAGTATTGCCGACTAAAGTTTTTTTTTTTTTTTTTTTTTTTTTTTTTTTTTTTTTTTTTTTTTTTTTTTTTTTTTTTTTTTTTTTTTTTTTTTTTTGCGAAAACCGTCATTATACTCTATTTCGACTAATTCAGGGATAAGGTTTTCAAATTTTATATTTATCTTGAATTACGATGTCGATTTTTTATTAATGTGCAAGTATGGTTAAAGAGTCTAGTGGTGGTTGGCATTGGCAGTACGTAAGTATTCCTTTGTCAGTTTAATTATGTAAGCAAATTTAAAAAGTTAGAGTAGCGGCCAATAATCTTTTTTCTTAGGGTTTTCATACATTACTTCTTGGCCTGGGTAGTAGTAGTAGGTAGGTAGTAGTAGGTAGTGTATGTAGGGCACCATGAGCAAGAAACTTCATGTCTTCATTTCGTGCCATTAACACACACATATACATGTCCGAGCATGTTTGAGAAAATTTATATTATTAGCGTAATATTAAATTCAAGTAGAAAGTAAATAGATTCGGGATAAATTACTTAGTGGGTACTAAATTCTACTGATAGAATTGAATACGAGTGGTCAGTACCACTCGACTTCGAATTTTCTATCGCTCGAATGTCAAAAATAGCATGTCATCGTTTTTTGTCAGATCTCGAGTGAAAAGTCGACCGTTCGAAACTCAAAAATCGGCCCCCTGCCCAGACTAGCAACCAGTAGGGGCTGATTTTCAGACATATGATTCTTGACTATATGATTGTGGTACTGACAATAGCGAAACATGATTGCTTAAAATTTTCTCGATAGATAATAAATCCAAAGTCGAGTCTATATTTTCCTTTTTTTTCCTCAGCCTACTAAAACAACGCAGTATTAAAAGACACGATTAAGTTAATATGATGGTATTTTACCTCATGTAGGTACTGACAAGAGGAAATTTAATAAACCTGCACACAACAGATATTTAATGAGATTTGTCTAAAAAGCCATTCTCAGAGAGGGTTGCATCCCGTTTTGTCGTGAGCGAAAAACAAAGGGTGTCTCTTTCAATCGATATATCGCCTTAAGTATGATATTGACTAAAAATACACTACTATAACATACAATCTAGCTTATTACCCAACACGGCCGTGTTTGTAAACCCTTTCTGAAATACCGGCACGTGCAACTAATCAGAGTGACGTCAATAACGATTCCGTGCTCCCTTTTATACAGCCTTTACATTCCGGAGCCGCGGCACTCGTTTATCTAAACGATTCGCGTACGGCGTCACATTGGGCATGAAACTGAGGAGACAGGACTTATAGCTGTTACCTAAACTTATAGTCTAAGAAAACAAGGTGTAACAATCCCGATCGTGACACAAGTGACTGTCGACGACACACACACTTATACGCTTACCGTAAAATGGGGTAAGTAGGGATTGAGAGGACAGTTGGGTTATGAATGGGGAGAGGAGGGATGGCAGAGGGGTGAGCTGGTTTTTATAGGCTACTGCTACGTAACATATAAATTCTAATTTCAAATCATGCTATTATAATATGCATAATCCCAAAGTGTCGATCCTACAATTTCCCAAACTCGTCTTAGTATGAAATCCCACCTCACCCCAACCTACTTGAACTACGGGGGGAGGTGGGATTTCCAACTTTTTGTATTTATCGTTAAAGTTATGAACACAAAATCATAAAAAAACTAAAATACAAACATCCGGAACACTTTTTTTGTAAATAAATAAATGCGCCACATACAACAATAAACTTTTATCCGGGTTTGAACTTCGGTTTTGTGCCAACTCACCCCATTTTACGGTACTGTCGATCGGCTCGATTAGCCGCTTAGTGTCACCGATGTACCGGATTGTGTATAATTGTGTCATGGTTAAACTGATATGAATAGCTTTCATTTTCATTAAATAATTATAAAAACACGATTGCACTAAAAAGATAAAAAACAAGTGTCAATACTAAAGACTTCAAGGAAATCTATTTTGTTCGCAGTCGGTGGACCTAATATTTTGATATTTTATTTATTTAGTAGGTCCAGTGGCGGTGCGTCAAAAATATTCTTAGGGAAGCCGGAAATAATTTGCCTTTTTTGTTCTAAATGAGAACTGGACTGGCTGAAAATTAGGCAAGCCGGTGGGAATCGAGTTGTATGGACGCTCCGCCGCTGGCTAGGTTCCCCGACTGCAAACAAATTAGATTTCCTTGAGTTCTTTATTATGAAACTTGTTTTTATCTTTTTAGCGCAGTCGTGTTTTTAATTTTATAATAATTATATTTCGCAATTTTTTATTTGATATGCATCCATTATATATATTTTTTAAATTGTCTCTTCATGTCCTTCAATTTGATACCCGACTTGCTAAGATTTAGAAAATAATTGCGTAACATACACAATGGAGTCCACTGTCCGCCATATTGTTTTTAATGCAACGTCATATATCCTATGTTACTCGGGATGACGTAAGGTTTCCAACGACGTTAAGGCGTTGAGAAGTGCTGGGGGAACAAAGAAACTCACAGACATACATACATGAAACCTGCAAACATGACACTCCTTTTTTGGGCAGTCGTGTAAAAATTATATTGCTCTTGGTCAGGTCAGCACCTAGCCAGGTGGCAAAATTGAGGCCGACGGTGAAGCGAACTCACCCAGAAGATGTCTATTCACTCGTGCCTTAAAAAGGTCTAGGTTATATGAACTCTCAACTCTCCAAATCCACCGGACTCCGCGAATACCAGGCGGCGTATGCAGCGCAGATTCGGAACCTTCGGCGAGCCATCTGCACTCCGCCAGAGACATAGCGGTCACGATCCTCAGCATTGAGGGACCGATCAATCCTATCATATTGGATATGGATATGAAGTAGGAAATACAGACGCCGGCAAGGAATCCCAAACTGACTAGTTGCAAACTGACGAAACTGTTAGATAGATGAGCTAATTGAAATTAATTAGAGTTCCATGGAGAGTGTAATCAACTGAAAATTGTAACTCCCTAGTTCTAAAAAGACCACAGACCGTGCCAGAGAAAAATACCTACGTCTGAAATTTGAAAACTGTTTGTTCTTATGTTAAACCTCTATTATTATGACTTAGTACCAAGTATTTGATCATTGCCGAGCATGGGATATTTACCTTAAATATTGTTATTTTTAAAATGTCAAGTTTAGGGATAACGGATAACCCAATTTTTGTGGCACATGAACATTTTAAGCATGAAAGATAATTATTCAAATAAGTAACACACGTGCTTCCACTTAATTTAACCTGTTTCAAACCTTTTACTTCGTCTCGGAACTAATCCAGCGTCCTCTAATATTCATGTATTAATTTCCTCACACACACAAAGTTGCGTTCAGAGGGATTGCTTCGCATTATAATTTTTGGGGGTGACGTCTTCAGAAATGTTTGTATGTACAATGTTATAAGAAAAGGAAAGAGAATTTAAATGTTGTATAGGATTAGTTTGAAGGTATTTATGAAGCCGTAATATTGAAAGGGCTCTTGAGAAACATTTGTTTGGAACTAGGACTGAAGTTTAGCTGGTCACGTTTTCTTTTTGTTTGTTACAAGAAATATTCATATAACAAATGCGAATGTTTAGATGTTTTTTGCCCCAGTCACGCAAAAACGGCTTAACAGATTATGTAGATAAGTATAAAACATGTTTATAGACTGGATTAACATGTAGAATACTTTTTAATTATAAAAAATCATCACTCGAAGAGATGAAACAGGTAGTGGAAACTGAAGCGTATGTCTATTTGCTTGTACTGCACAATCTCCTTGCCCTGACGGAAGGTTGACGCCAACTGCCTGTACAAATAAGAATAATTATAGTGTCTGCTTATCATCACGTCGTATCATTTTTATCACTATAGAGGCGTAAGAGATCATTCATGTAATGCTTAAGTATAAAACCTGTATAGTGTACCAACGAAGTACCTAAGTGCCTACCAACGAAGACTGAGTTTGTTCATATTGACTGTCATGTTTGCTAGTGTCAAAGAAGATTTTATGTATGAAGTTCAGTTTTGATTGTTGTGGAGCAAACGGTGAGAGTTAATTCGGGCCCTTCACCTCAGCAGAGGGTAACGGGATAAAGAAGAAGAAGAAGTAGTTCGGTTCTGTTGTGGCTATGGAGTGCGTGTTTAGTGTGTTTCTAGCTCCAGCTCTGCCCCTGTAAGCCACACGTAAGTGTAATGATTCTCATAATCATCATTTGGCCGAAATATTTTTTCGCAAAAACTATTGTATAATTCATTTATTTACAAGAAAATATGAGCCACGCTTTTGAGGCATTATAGGGTACCGAGGAGGCTGGCGGCATTTCCTCGTTGTAACGCAATGCTGATACGTTGTGCGAGGAAGTCGCCAGCTCTTCGGTCACCAGTTACGTCAACCAGATTTCACTTAAGCCGTTGTCTACCGGTGACGGGGATCCCCGTCATGTAAACAAAAGATTGTTTTGTTTTTTTATGTCGGTAGAGGACAGGCGAACTTGTGCGCTGGGACCCCATGGACCTACAGATTTAGATAACCTACAGGGATCTATACCAGTGGCGGAGTGTCTATACAACTCGACTCCCACCGGCTTTGCTAATTTTCAGCTAGTCCAGCTATTTTACTATTACGGCTCGTGAATAATAAAAAAGGCAGTTTATTTGCGGCCTGCTTAAGAATATTTTTGGCGCGCCGCCACTGATCTATACAAATTTAATTTAAAACATCCTGAAAATATTACCGTTTCAAAGACTATTTTATAGCAAAACACGATTTTGACAAACATTATATGGCAAATGAAATTATGGATACTTATCGAAGGGATCCGCGTAAGCCCTTCACTGCGACTTAATCGTGACATGTCTCGAAGGGCTCGAGACGTCTCGGTCCACGCACGAACCCCGAGGGGATAGGTCCATTCCCACGCGGATTTAGGTCAGCGGGCAATGCGTGGCCGATATAAGTGACGTGCAGGTTCTCTTGACAGGTTAGATTTTATGACGCAGACTTTGCACGGGTTAACGTTGCAGGTTATGTTTAGACATGATGAAACCGCGATGGAACCGTTTCGTGGCACATAAGTACTGTATTTTTAAATGCTGAATTGCTGATCTCTGTCTATGTTGTTGTGTTTTGTTGCTAATAAATAATAATAGGTAATAATAAATTCATTTAATTTCAAGCAACATATGTCATACAAATGGGTTAAAATACACAATTGAAATTATTACAATTATGAGATACAAAATTACATGCTTAGTTACATCTATTTTATATTCTTATTTTGAAAGATTAACAATACAACTACTAACAACAATTAACAACAATAATAGAATAAATGACTATTCTAATATTTCTAGTCTAAACGTCGTAGTTCGTAGAAATACGAACTCAGTTTGTGTTTAAATGTAGATAGTAACATTCCGTGAGTATAATATTGGACATATCAATTAAAATTCCACAGTAAACTTTTACGTACTCATAAGTGATCTATTTCTTTATTTAACACATTCAGCGCCGAGGACACGATATCGTGTTCACTGTTTGTAGACAGTTTTTTCTACAAAGCAGAAAAGACATGTTATCGGCATCGGCTACGAGCGTAGCGTGGGTCTCCACGGCAGTGAATGTGTTAATACATCGCCATACTGAGATTGTCAATTGACAGTTAGCTTAGACTAGTTTATATTCTACGTTACGTATTACTAGATTACAATGTATACCTAGGAGATAAAGAGGCTTTATTATTATTTTAACTATTTATTAATATTACATGTAACTATACATTGGTCCAAGTTAAATATTTTAAGGGGCTACCCTATCTGAATGACCTTGAAAATGTAATTCTTCATTTTTCCCCGCGGTTTTTCTGCCTCATAGTAACAAAGGCCGTCTTTAACAATATACCTTCTCGCTTTACCTCAACCAGTCACTGAAACCAAGTTATATGCCATCAAACTTTGCAATTTTTACGGCTAAAAACCAGTTTTCGTACTTTTCTCAAAAAGTATTAGGAAATTTAAAAAAGTCCGGTGCAATTGAGGATATTGGTGCTAAAATGTAAGCTGTAGTTATTTTGTTGATAAGTAGTTCCAAAAGAAATGTAGTCACGATTTTTGTGTTTTTTGGGCCCAACCGGGAATTTTATTTGTGAAGTGTACAGGACTGATTTCTGAATTCTGTCCTGTAAAAGTGTTAAAAAACCGGCCAAGTGCGTGTCGGGCCACGCGCAAGGTAGGGTTCCGTAGTCGTCTACCCTTTACATTATGTGAACTAAAAAGTTCGAAAACTTATATTTACTATGTTTTTGAAAGAATTAACAACATTATCTAAGGTATCAATGGAAATTGTACGAACGTTTGCTTTTGCAAAGTACATTTCTGAAGTTCGACTATTACTCGTTAACTAGTAATGTCTACTTAGCTGTGATAGTTTTCCTTTTAAATTCATCGTATATACTACTACCATGATTTTTTTCACATGCCTAGTAGCCACCGTTTAGCTGGCAGGGGGGGGGGGGACACTTGACCATAGCAAAAATTATCACTTCAAAGCTTAATATCACGCTAACCAATTCTTTAATCAAAAAATGCTTCTAGAAACCTTATAATATTTTTAAAAGAGCTATCCAACGATACCCCACACGATGGGGTTTGGCAGAAAAAAAAATTGCAGCACCACTTTACATGTAGGGGAGGTACCCTGAAAAAAAAATTTTTTTAAGATTTTATTCTACCGTTTTGTCGGCGTCATTGATATGTATACTCATACCAAATTACAGCTTTCTAGCACTAACGGTTACTGAGAAAAACGGGGGTCGGACGGACGGACGGACGGACGGACGGACGGACGGACGGACGGACGGACGGACGGACGGACATGGCGAAACTATAAGGGTTCCTTGTTTACTACGGAACCCTAAAAAGAGCACCATTCAACATATATTTTTTTGAGTGCGGAAATTAACACCCCGTGAACTAGATTACGATGCAAAATGCACTAAAATCGGTTGATTTCGCCGGGTAGCCTTCTAATCCCAACAAGATCAAATTTTCCCGTTTTTATAAAACTAGTTCCTATGCCAACACTTAGGATTAGGTGTCAAAGCGGATCCCCGACTCCTTAGGCCACAAACTAGGTGGGTGATGATGATATCGTAAATACGTACATAGTTGTATAGTTACATTTTGTATAGCAGTTACGAGTACGCGTCGGGCTTCGCTCAACGGACTAAGCGCCATTGTATAAATTCATAATGCAGCTCTAAAGAGTACAAAATCTCAAGATTTCTTAATTATAAAACACAGAACATTTCCGCAAACCTGCCAACAACCAGCAAATCAAAGAAACAGAAATACATAACAGAATTACATCATTTAAAAGTGTGTGCTCCACGGAATCTCTAGCGGGAACATTTTAGGTTAAAATATAAGGATCTTGCATAAGAAAACGACGAGGGGCGAACACCCCACTGTATCTCCGTTTTTAGTATTTTAGTAAGTTCAGGGGGGAATTACCCCCTCGGGGGGAAGGTGGTGGGGGGCAAGATGTTGATGTTTCTTAGTTTTATATTACTGCTGTACTTTATTATTTGTGTTAGTGTGTTTGTGTTTTGGCGCGTGTGAGTGAGATTACTCGATGGCACTATGCAGATGTGGGTTTTATGAAAGCGGGTGTTTTTTTTATTCGCTTCGTAAGGGCTGGGAGTTTAGTGGCATCGGTTTTAGTGCAGAATGAGTATTGATCTGCTGCAGGGTTGTGGAGGCGGAATTTAGATATTTGGTAATTGCTTCCGCGTTTTGACGCGGGATTTTGGATTATTTTTTATGTGTTATCGATACGGTATTGAATGTTCTATGTGGAATAAGTTTTTACTTGCAAATGCTAGTAAATTATTATAGTGGTATGTAAACAGTTGCAGTAGATGGAATTAAATTAACAAGGCATAAACACAAACTTTACGCAAAAAAATAATAAAATGAATAGGTATGAACCACCATTCAGAGAAGGGGTAAGGCAAGCTCTCTCCATACAAACTTTGTGCAGGATTTTCTTCATTTGTGTTTGCATTAAAGTTATGAATTTTGGTCAGTATGCTTATTTTTAGCTATTTTTAGCGTCCGACGTCACGCACATTCGTGCGGCGTCGGATCTCGTCATTCCTCACTTGATCTTGCAATCTAATGCCGGCATGGCACGCTCCATGGCTCTCTGTGCAACATTGGTTTTGTTGGTGATGATTATTCTTGGTAACACGGATGTCAAATATACAGAGACAAACCAAATAAATAGAAACATGGATGACAAAACGTACCTACCTACAGAGACAAACGAAATAATTTTAAAACATCATTATAACTAATATCGCAACAAGCACATCGTCTTCGCTGGCTGGGCCACCTAGAGAGGATGGGAGAAGATCGACAGGTGAAGAGAGCATACTTGGGCCGACCGACCGGACGACGTCCTGTGGGTCGCCCCAAGTATCGCTGGAGGGATGTGGTGGAAGCGGACCTGCGTCAGCTCGGAGCTGGTGCAAGCTGGCGAGAAATTGCGCAGGAGCGAGCAAAGTGGCGTGCTCTTGTGTCGGAGGCCAAGACTCATTTTGGGTCATCGCGCCAGCCCAGCTAGTTAGTTATAACAAATATAGTATTGATGAACGTTCATGAATAAGAGCATAGCTACATTATTCGGAAAAGATTTAAGACCATGAGTCCAAATTATTAAGAATGCCATCATCCTCCTAGCGTTATCCCAGTACAGTTGCATCCTGAAGGATGCCTGTGTGGTGTAGTCACACCCTAATAACTCAGCTGATCACAGCTGATACACATCTGATGGAAACTTAACTAATATTAACCTTTGTACCTTTTCTCAGAACAAAGGAATGCGAGAGACCTTGATATTGATTCCAAGAAGATAGTATTACCATATGTTCTATTTCGCATACCAAACTGTTAGTATAAAAGCAGTGTAATTGTTACTCAATAAAGCAGTATTTCCTCGAGTCTCGTCTTATCATTATTACCCGTAACGCTCCACATCTCATGGCGACCCTTCCAGACGGTCTGCGCCAGGCAGCCCCGATATAGTCACCTGGACCGACCAGCCAGCTCCGCCACACCAGCCAGCCAGCACCACTGCGTCAGCCAACCAGCATAGCCAGAAAAGCTATGGGGGGACAGTGCACCAAAACGGACCAGAAAGAAGAAGTTATTATTGCCCAAAACGGAGCCGAAAACAGCGCCAGCACGAAGCAGATAGACAGCAGCACGGCAGCTACATATATCTCCACAGCAGTGCTGATATTACTAGGCGTTATTTTCCTGTACGCCATTTGGAAAAAAATCCATAAATGTCTCACGAAGAAAATTGAGAGACAAGCAGTGGCAGCAACAATACGCAACACCAAGGCGGAACAGAGCGTCTAATCTCCAGTCTACGGCCTGCAGCACGTCAGCAGCATCACCCACACGCAGCGTGAACACCAGCACCAGCCGCGCCGCCGCTCAACAGCCCAGCTGTTCAACAGCTGACAAACAGATGTCGACAGGTACAATTTTAAAAATTAAGTAGTGAATTTGGTGATGTGTAGACTATTTTTGTATTATCTAGTTTAGTTTCGTGGTTCAAGTGCTAGCTAAATTCAAATAATGTACATGTAGCATGACCGAAATTCAAAAATTATATGACCAATTAAAATCACTACAGGAGGATATTAGAAAATTAGGACCAAAACGCCGAAAAGAGGCTATTGGCCAAAATAAACTCCAACAAGTAAAAATTTTATATGGTCAGTATAATCAGTACATAGAAGAATATAGTTCTAAGTTAGAACAATCGGAAATTTCTGTACAGGACAGTGAGTTAATCCAGTCTATTTTAATAAAAATAGAGGAAATTTATAACAAAATTATAAAAACCTACGAGCAAGACCAAGAGCACGGCACCATGACGTCTACCGAAAGCTTTGACCTAAAAACGGCAGTAGCATTGCTACCAGTCATGGACGGTTCAGAGGCCGTCACTAAACAGCTCATAGACGCCATAGAGTTGTACTCTATGATGATAAAAGACTCAGACTCAAAATTATTAATAAATTTCGTCATTAAGACCCGATTAACTCAAAGTGCTAAACTTAGAATATCAGAAAAACATACCAGTGTAAGCGATTTAGTTGATGAGATGAAAATCCACTTATTACCAACAAAATCAGCAACCGCGATACAAACCAAACTATTAACTATTAAACAGGGAAATAGATCTATCGAGCGATATGGACAAGAAATAGAGGAACTATTCGTAAACCTCACGGTAACACAGGCCGATGGAAAGCCGGAGGCCTATAAAATATTACAACCCCTGAACGAGAAAATGACTATAACTAAATTCGCAGAGGGTTTGCGAAATGACAAACTAAGTACCATTATAGCGTCGCGAGGTTACACCTCGTTAAAAGATGCTATACAGGGTGCAAAGGACCAAGAGGTGTCCGTATCTACGCCCAATACGGAGCAACTATTGCACTTCCGGAACAAAGGAAGTTACATCCCAAGGACATACAGGAGCTATTACAATAGGGCTCCAGTGGGTAAATACCCACAGCGTACACTCCCACCGCGTGGTCCGTCATACAAAATACCATGGCGACCTAGAGTGTACACTCAGAGGAAAAATACTCGACCTATACGACCCGCGAATAACTATAACACGCGTACGTATAATAATTACCGCGAAAAACAATCTAACAGGCGACATCACGTTAATACGGTGATAGAAAATACACAAGACGAAAATCACTCGCCTTCGCCGTTACAATTTTTTCGTGAATAAAAACTACATTCTAACTTATAATCATATGAATTCGGTGCAATTTGCAATAAACGACACAGCGCACATATGGCTTATAGACACGGGCGCCAGCCTTAGCGCCATAACATATGACGCAGCAAAATCATCCCGCGCGCGTATGACACCCAGGACGACCCACATCAATGGAGTCGGAGGAAAGATTACGTCACACAGTACAGTTACTTTAAAATTACAAAACGAAAGTAACACATTTCAACATGAATTTCATGTTTTCCCGAAATTACCAATACAAGTTGACGGGATACTCGGACAAGACTTTTTGATAAAATATAAATGTGTCATAAACTACGAAAACGGGACAATCACACTGAACAATAACAACGAATTAATTACGATACCATTAATTTTACAAAATAATGATGACGTCACCATTAACTCAAATCAAATAAAGTTACCAGCTCGAAGTGAATCCATTATAAAATTATCTACAAATTACACGGGGGATTGCGTTATATTGTCAAGTGAAATTGGAGAAGGAATTATTATAGCCAATTCTATAACTAATGCCAAAAATGGAAAAATAACAATTAAAATATTAAACACGCGTGACGAAATCATAACTTTACACAATCTTACACCGGAAATACGACCATTACGTGATTATAATTGTTTTTCATTCGACAAATGTCAAAACAATGCAGACAGAGTAAAATTACTTTTTTCACTTTTAAAATTCGACAACTTAAATAAAGAAGAACAAAATTCTATTGCCAATATTTGTGCAAAATATGCCGACATTTTTCAACTACCAGGCGATTCGTTAAATACCACAAATTTATATGAACAAAAAATACGTTTAAAACCCAACGTATCACCTGTATACAGTAAACCCTACCGGTTACCTCAATCACAAAAATCGGAAATTAAAAAACAAATACAACAAATGTTGGAAAATGACATCATAGAAGAGTCCCAGTCGGAATGGGCAAGTCCTTTACTCCTTGTTCCCAAAAAACCAGACACAAGCGGAGAAAAGAAATGGAGATTGGTAATAGATTACAGAAAAGTAAATGAAGTAATAGAAAACGACAAATTTCCCCTCCCTAACATTACGGATATCTTGGATTCATTAACCGGTGCTATGTATTTCAGCACTTTAGACCTAAATCAAGGTTATTATCAAATCAAACTTGACCCTGAGAGTAGAAAATATACCGCTTTCATTGCGGATAAACACTATCAAATGAAACGCCTCCCCATGGGATTAAAAACAAGTCCAAATGCCTTTAGTAGAGCAATGACAATAGCTATGTCAGGATTAAATTACATACAATGTATAGTATACCTAGATGACATCATTGTCATGGGTAGAAATTTAGATCAACACAATAAAAACCTATTAGATGTTTTTAAAAGATTACGAAAAGTAAATTTTAAATTAAATCCACAAAAATGCAATTTTTTACAAAAAGAAATTCTCTACCTAGGACACGTAGTAACTCCAGGAGGGATAAAACCCGACCCACAAAAAATAACAGTAGTACAAAATTATCCAGTACCAAAAAACGCTGACGAGGTCAGACGTTTTGTAGCATTTGTAAATTACTATCGAAAATTTATTCCAAAATACTCCGAAATAACCCAACCATTAAATAATCTATTAAAGAAAAATGTAGAGTTCAATTGGACAAAACAATGCGACAAGGCGTTCACAACTCTAAAAATAGCCATCGCCAGCCCACCTGTGTTACAATACCCCGATTTCTCAAGTGATAACACATTCACGATACACACAGACGCCTCGGGCGTGGCAATAGGTTCAATATTATCAAATAAAAATGGATTACCAGTAGCGTACGCAAGCCGACCATTAAACGAGGCAGAAAAAAATTATCCTACAACGGAAAAAGAATTACTCTCGATAGTATGGGCAGTAAAATACTTTCGACCATATTTATACGGACGTACGTTTAGAATTATAACAGATCATCGCCCTCTTATTTATTTATTCAGCATGAATAATCCATCGAGTAGGCTCACTAAGTTTCGTTTGTGCCTAGAGGAATACGACTTCGTAGTAGAATATTTAAAAGGAAAAGATAATGTAGCTGCAGACGCATTATCTAGGATCGAAATTACTAGCGACGAGCTTAAAAATATGACAAAACAAGTCATATCGGTAATGACTCGAGCACAAAGGAAACGTATGGGAGAGCAAAAACAAGTAAATAATTCGAGTAATAAGGATTCCAACTATGACGGGTCTGATCAACCAAGTATAGTGGAAATTCTTAAAAAGCCAAATAATTTGCCAGAATTAAGTTTCAATAAACGAGACTATGACAAAGTAATGAAACAAACAGACTGTATTACCAGTCAGAATAATATTATTGTATACTCGCAATCCTTACTGACAATGTGTGTCGAGCCTAGTACTCTATCGCGTACGAAACGAGCTTTCCTCGCGAGAGAATTAGGTATGTTTTGCAAGGCACAACAAATAACAGAAGTATGCATACTACGTAAACACGACACCGCGTGTATTATTGAGGAGCTAGCTCAATGTATAAATAAATGTAAAACCGGGTCCGGACCCCGATTATGTATAATTAAAGGTGTCACAAAAGTAAGTGATAAGGATGACAAGCGAGTCATATTAAACGACTTTCATTTATTACCGACCAGCGGTCACGCAGGCATTCGACGAATGACCAATAACTTGAAGCGTTACTACTACTGGCCCGGAATGGATAACGACATTATAAAATTCGTAAAAAGATGTGATAAATGTCAAAAACAAAAATTCCATAAATATATAAAACAGCCATTATGTATTACTAGTACGGCAACAGCTTCATTTGATAAGATATTCTTAGATTTATGCGGACCCCTAACAAAGGATACGAATGGTTATTGCTATATACTTACGTTACAGTGCGAGCTCACAAAGTATGTAGAGGCATATCCACTTCTAAATAAGGAGACCGAGACAGTCGCGAAAGCTTTAGTTGATAATTTTATATTGCGATATGGAATTCCTAGAGAAATCGGAACAGATAGGGGAAGTGAATTCATTTCATCAACTATGCGCGACATTTGTAATATTTTAGGTATAAAACAATTGCAATCAACCGCTTACCACCATGAAAGCCTTGGTTCCTTGGAAAATTCGCATAAAGCTCTAGGAGCATTTTTAAGAATACAAACAGACAACCAGGCTCATCAGTGGTCAGATTGGTTGCAATATTGGTGTTTTTCTTATAACACGACAGTGCATTCAGCCACTAAATATACACCATATGAATTAGTATTTGGTAAGTTATGTAATATACCAAGTAATATTATTAATCAAGTAGACCCTATGTATAATTATGATTCATATCCTATAGAATTTAAGTATAGATTACAAAAATCCCAAGAGGATGCTAGAAATAATTTAATTAAGACAAAAATGTGTAGAAAAATAAGTTATGATTCCAAAATAAACCCCATTACCTATAAAATAGGAGATTTAATATTAATCAAAGGGGAAGATAGACATAAAATGGACCCGGTATATAAGGGACCATATACGGTAATTGAAGATCAAGGCACGAATGTAAAAATATTAGCGCTAGGTAAGGAGCACATTGTGCATAAAAATAGAACTAAACCTTACTACACATAAAAAAAACTATGTATAAGTAAAAAAAAAAAAAAAGTATAATAACATTTTTAATTTAATTTTTTTCATAATTATCATTAGTTTAGTAATAAGATCATTTATATTCAGTTTTAATCATTATTCTCTCATTTATTTACATTTAATCCTATAATCCTATAGTAATAATAATATAACCTACTAGTATTATTAAGTGTATTAACTAAGAAACAAAAAAAAAAAAAAACAATGTTTACTTAAAACTATAAATTAATAAAATGTTACTCTAACACAATGATCCAACTTGATCGTAAATAAACATATTCATTCATTCATAACATTTATATTACAGTATTTACAATGCTAAAAGGGTTATGCCAATCCATCTGATCGCATACCACCTGTTCTACAACATCTGGACATCTCAAGTTACGATACCAAATAAATATTACTCTGAACCACTCGAGATAATAATGTAACAAAGAAACCTACCATATAAGGAACACGTAATGTACACATTGTAACTAGTATTAAGATACATTAAGAAACCATGTATACCATAGACTTAAGTTAGTTAAGAAACCATGTAAACCATAGACATAAGTTGATTAAGTTTACAGAAGCCAAAAAATAGTAGTTATGTATTTTACTATTTTTTGTCTCAAAAAAACGGGGAAGCTGTGGTGTAGTCACACCCTAATAACTCAGCTGATCACAGCTGATACACATCTGATGGAAACTTAACTAATATTAACCTTTGTACCTTTTCTCAGAACAAAGGAATGCGAGAGACCTTGATATTGATTCCAAGAAGATAGTATTACCATATGTTCTATTTCGCATACCAAACTGTTAGTATAAAAG
Source organism: Cenopis cana (assembly GCA_951800055.1). Classification (NCBI taxonomy): domain Eukaryota; kingdom Metazoa; phylum Arthropoda; class Insecta; order Lepidoptera; family Tortricidae; genus Cenopis; species Cenopis cana. The sequence continues at coordinate 17,958,960 of OX637485.1, read as the reverse complement.
CAGTGTAATTGTTACTCAATAAAGCAGTATTTCCTCGAGTCTCGTCTTATCATTATTACCCGTAACGCTCCACATCTCACCTGGGGTCCGCTACCTAATCCCAAGATTTGGCGTAGGCACTAGTTTGTACGGAAGCGACTGCCATCTGACCTTCCAACCCGAGGGGAGGCTAGACCTTATTGGGATTAGGCTTATCAAGTGAGTGAGCATTGAACAACTTCGCTGTTAGAAGTTCAAATTATTAAGAATTTTATAATAAATACAAATGTAATAAAGATAAAATGATTATATTTTACACTTGTCTGAAAAATATGGCGTTAAATGGGTTAACACAGTCAGACCCCTATTTATTTGATAGACTCGTGAAAAATCCGATTTACGCGACTTAAATGGGAACACGGCGATGAAAAAATTGAGAAAAAAATGGATAACCCACAAACGGCGCGCTAAAAAATCCGGCGTATTTTTACCGATCTTTATTTGCTTTTACGAGCAACTAGTGAAAACGAGAGTGGCTGAAAAAATACGTCACTATTCCTATCGTGCGGCGGAAAAAAGAAAAAATGGCGAACGACCGACGAGAGCGAGAGTTCTATTTTCAAATTGCTCGCGCCGTCGGCGTTTTTTATTTTTTTACCGGATTTTTCGGACATGTGTTGCCGGTGGAAAAATGCCGAAACAGAAGTGTTATTAGTTTTCATCGTTTTCATTCATTCATTCACTTACCTGTGCCGCTGTGTGTTCATCTGAAACAGAGAACTAGCGCTTGTAAAATGTTTTAAAACTGAAACAGGGATGACTTTTTTTTAGTGACACTAATAAACTTTTTTTTATGAAAGCCAGTATTATAGGGGAAATTAACGATATTTTTATCATCGTAGTAAAATGTGACGTAAACGTAAATTGGAAATACAATTCAAGTTATGAACGAAAACAAAAGGTTTTATTTTATAAATCTTATTTGAAGAACAGAGACTTGTAAGAGCATCGTTAAGTTAACAGTAATTCATATTATTTTGTAAGTGGCAGAAAATTTAAGAACTCTGAGAAGAACCTGTTTATAAACCTTATTAATATTAGGTATTAAAGATTTTAAAGTGTGGTGCCGGGTTGGTTAGAGTACCTATCACCACCCCCTTCCATAGGTGTCGCAAAATAAGGCTGTAGAAACCGGAATAAAGTGTGTTGTGGGGCAACTTTTTTTATACAACGACGGTGGCAAACAAGCGTATGGTCACCTGATGGCAAGCAACTATCACTAAAATATCACATTTTTAGATTTCCTTTCACTCCTCCTGATCGGCATGCCTGTCAAGGTAATACGCCATTTTTGAGTGCTTATGGCATAGTAGCTACGCGCTGATAATTGTACCAAAGTTCGATGATGCATTACAACTGAGGAAATAATAAAAGTATAAATATTCCATTTAATTACATATTATACCTAGTTATGTAAAGGGAAATTAATGGAATAGTCGTATTTGTATTTAAAACAAAAAGTAAATTAAAATGAAGTGAACAGATTCTAGAATTTTTATGAGGGAACCTAATAATAGGCATGATGACTGTGAATATAGAACACTAAAACTATATAACCATATAATGAAACGTAAATATAAGATTACAAAACAAGTATTTTTTTTATTTTTTTAAGCGGGATTTATTAATATTTTTATAAAATAAAACTTCCAAATACGACAATCCGCCATGATATTCTGAACGCCAATCAGAGCGAATGACGTCACGTTAGAGTAAACAAATGATCATAACCTATGTTTTGTACTCGTACTGTTGGTTTCTCCTATTTTATTTACGATCATATATATTGTTTTCAGTGTTAAGTCTGCTTTTTTGAGCGTTTGTCTAAAATAACGAAACTCATGGAACGAGGATTTATAAAGGCAAGCAGCGATAACTTGCCTAGAATCGACTTGTTGATGCTGGGAGAGTTTCTGGCATCAAACAAAGATTTTTGTTCTGCAGAATTTAGAAATGTCAAAACTTCCTTGTAAGTATGATATATTTTCAAAACAATATAACATTAATGTAAGAAAATAGGCCCTAACCTTATTAAAACTCTCATTCATTAAACAAGTTTTAGATTAGAGGTTATTTGTCATTGGTTCTTTCTGCATACTTACACATTGCTTTCTTTATTTTAGGTCCTCCAGGGCATCTTACGGCGACGATGCTATAAGTTACGTTCAGCTTAAACGCGAAGGAAATGTGTGCACACTGAAAGGTAAAATCTGCCCTGAACATAAAGTCCACGCAAAGTTGTATGCAGTGACTTTGGTAGTCGACGAACATGAAGAAGCAGTGAAGTCAATAGAATGTCATGACTGTGTGGCTTCTCAAGGGGGCTGCAAACACGCAATTGCATTTTTAATGTGGGTACATCGCAGGAGTGAGGACCCATCCTGTACCTCCGTTGAATGTTATTGGAAGAAATCTAAGCTTTCTAGGGTTGGGACTACCCTGAAATATATAACGGCTAAGGAAATGTCAAACGGTGGCCCTAGCTTACCATCAAATAAAGATGTATTTGAAAAATTTTTGGAGGAAGGAAAGAAAAGAAGACTTAACAACTGCGAGATATTTAAATATCAAAATGACTATGTTTCAGACCAACTAGAAAGTTTGTCCATGTACAAATTAGCGCTGAAATATAAAGAAAGTTCTTGTGATGCATTTTTAGGCCAAATTATCATATCTGATGCAGACATCAATAATATAGAAAAAGAGACGCAGAATCAACATGAAAGTAGACTTTGGCATGAATTAAGATATGGCAGAGTGACAGCTTCACGAGCATTTGAATTCAGTCGTTGTAAAACTGTTGATGGAACGCTGATTGCTGTAATAATGGGTGGAAAAATTCCAGACACACCGGCAATGAAGCGTGGTAGAAGAATGGAGGATGATGTTAGGAACACCGTAAGTGCTAAACTGGGAAAAATAATTAAAAAGTGTGGATTAATGCTCTCCAAAAACTACCCCATGTTAGCAGGATCACCTGATGGAATCTGTGAAAACAGCATTATAGAAATAAAGTGTCCAATGACAGAAAAAACTTTCAAAAATTATATATGCAATGGACAACCAACCGATAAGTTTTATGTCCAGGTGCAGATTCAAATGTTACTAACAGGACTTAAAAAAGGCTACTTTTGTGTAGCTCATTGGGACTACAGTACAAATAAGAAAGTAGAAATAGTGAGTGTTGAATATGATCCAAAATATGTATCAGATTTTCTTAATGTTATAATATCTTTATGGAAAGATAATATTTATCCTAAAATATATCAAAGTGTGTTGTAAAAGTGGGAAATAAAAAGTCATATTTATTATGAATTAATTTTATTTAATTAATGAATCTTGTAGATTAATCAAACTGCAGGCAACAGTAATGACATCATCAAGTACTTTGACAAGATTAACCCTTTGACCGCCAAGAACCTATAAAGTGGTTGGTGCCGTCGTGCCCACCACGCTAACAACCACTTAAAGCCTTATCACACTACCCTATCGGCAGGGCCCTAACTTGGATGGGGAGTTAAACTATCTCGCTCTAATGAGTGAGATGCTTTCACTCCCCTCCCCAAGTTAGGGCCCTACCGATAGGGTAATTAGGGTAGTGTGATAAGGCTGTTAAAAGGTTGGAGTGAAGGTGTACTTTGATCATGAATAAAATCATTTATGAAATGTTTTTATTGGTTTAGACATTACATCAATTCAACAGTGCTTGGCGTGGTGGGCACGATGACACACTACCGCTTTGGCGGTCAAAGGGTTAATGATAATTTTGACACCTGTTTTTTACCTTCTTCAATGAACTTAGAATTATGTAAGTTAGACGTTAACGGTTTGGCAAGAGTAGTTACACTTTTAATTTTGAAAAGTGATGTCGGATTGATGAAATGGTTTCTTTGGAGATGTCATCTGGTTCACTAAATTAATTTCCGTTTGAATGGCTTTACTCCTGAACTTATTTTTTATATGTACTTGAATGCATTTATTTGCCGTCTTCTGTGCATCTTGTGAAATATTTTCTTGCAAGCCTGAAAAAAATAAAATAAACATTACTCACAAAAAGACCTTTTATAAAATATTAATAAATAAATTGTTCAGACTGCCTGCTCCAAACTAAGCATATTGCTTGTGCTATGATAACGGACACACATACTTGAATATGAATAAACATCCAAGCGGGATTGGAACTCACAACCATAGGTTTCGTGGCTAGGGTCACTACCCACTAGACCAATCTGCCCGTCAAATAAAATATAATGAAAGGTCACTTATCAAACACAAACAGGTTCGGCAAGGTAAAAATAAACTGAATCAATTTGTGTAAATACCTGAACTTCCACATGAAGGCTCTCCAATATCCAAGTATTTTGAATCAACATTTTTTTCTCTTCTATTTCCTTCTCACATTCTTCAACATCTGTCTTTGTTTTTTGACAGCAAATTGTTGTTCTGTTGTTGTATCAAATGTTTGCTTTCATCTATCGGGTTGACATGTAAATTTTGAAGGAATGCATCCTGGTTTCATGCGAATTTGTGACACTGACCCCATTAAATTATATTTCATATAATTTGGCAACTGCAATTGAAATAAAATACCTGTTATTATAATACAATGGTGGTGACCCATCACTTAAAATTATTTCTATCCTGAGTTCAACCACTCTAAAAGTGGCTTTATTATGACATGAAAATGTAACACAGGATTCTACTTTAATTATAAATTAAGACTAAACCTTGACTGTATCTTCATTTCTTAATATATAAATAAAAGGCAAAGGTGACTGACTGACAGATCAATGCACAGCCGAAACTAGTACTGGACGGATCAAGCTGAAATTTGGAACAGTAGGTAATAGTTTTTGTGGCGTAGACATCCACTAAGAAAGGATTTTTCAGGATTCAGTTCGGTTGGGGTGCACTTATAGGGGCAAAAATCGGGGCGGGACTTAGAATTTCCACGAGATTCTTTAGTGTGTATTATGGCGCGTATCGGGATAAGGAAAATGAACTTCACGCGGACGAAGTCGCGGGCAAAAGCTAGTGTATCTATATGTATAAAAGGTGGCAAATTGATAAGATAGATTTGATAAACAAAACCTAACCTCAAAACATTTGTACATTTGTTTATTCATTTAAATCTTCGAACAAGGACTATAAGTTTACAAAATTAAGTAAATACTTACGTCAAAGTGATCTTCACAAAAGTAAAGCTGAGTTGTGGGCAAAATTCCTGTTAAATCACGCCTTGCAAGCCTAAGCCACTTAACTCGTATTGTTTTTTCGTATGGCACGAATACAAATAACTTGTTAGGAGTTTTTATTGACGTATTAGTACACAGAGGAACCGAACACCACCTATACGATTTCGAATTCATGTTTTAAACACATAAAATAACTTGTAATTTGGAAGAGCGTTTGTGTTTGCACTTTGTTTACCTCTAACGTGACGTCACAATCGACGCCATGACACTTTGGAGCGTTTTGGTGAGATTTTTAAACTTAAAATTTAAAATGCAATTTTTCAATATAAATCTTGTTTTTTTTTCCGAAATATGATATTCGTTACAATTAGTATATATTTCCGAATATGATACAACAGTTTTTCAAAATCTGTCATCATGCCTATTCCTCCTGGATCGGATTAGGATTTGATATTGGTCCTCGGTACGGATCCCGGTCAGGGCAAATATTTGTGTGATAAACAATTAAACATGAATGCTTCAGAGTCTTGGATGTTTTCTATGTATTTAAGTATATATATCTATTCGGGGTCAAAGGACTATTGGCCAAGATGGGACTATGCGACAACATGGATTGTAGGATGTGTGGCGAGGAGGACGAGACAATGGAACACTTGCTGTGTGAATGTCACGCCCTCGCCAGACAAAGAATGAACGACTTTGGCAATGGTTAGCCAGAACCAAAGGAATTCAGAGTACTCCCGTTGAACTCCATCATCCGGTTTGTGGAGAGATTGGAGAACAGCTTGGAGTAGGTATAAAGGAGGGGGCAATTGCACAAAAGATCCCCTTGGGTCGAAGTGCATCCGCAAGGGCCCTCATCTAGATAAGATAAGATATATATCTATTAAATTCAATTAATCTTTATTTCGGACTTACAATCCATATATTGTTAGTTAATTATTAAGCAAGCAAACAATTATTATCTATTATCTATTGTGCTTACAATACGATTAGAAACGGGCTAGTTCTATTAGTGGATTATTCTAACATTTGTTATTTGTTATTAATGATACTCCTACCATACATTAAATTAATTAATTTTAATCCTTTTCGTTTCCTAACAAAAAATGAAAATTATTTTTTAATAATTCGAGTCGTCTCTCAGCCGTTCGCTGTGCCGACGGCGGAGTAAAGACCTTTTCTTTTTGCCCGCTCCCATTCATTGGCCGATTTGCCGTTCTATTTTTGAATATTTCCAACTTTCGCGCGCTACTTACGGATGCGTTCGTGAAATGGAACAATGCGTTCCTTTATTTTTAAGTGTATTTAACCGTTTTGAATCATTCCTTAATCACGTTTTAAGCGTTTTATTATTTAGTTATCTCCATCATGATTGTTTGAACTATGGTGTGTCTTTTTACTGGTAAATTGACAAATCAGATCCAATAAATTCAGTCTATTGCATTAGGTACAATTTCTTTTTTCCTTTTTCTGTATTTTTTATATTGTGGCGATGGAAAACGTATATACGACTTGTATAGTAGGAAACAGGCTGCAAACAATAACGCGGACCCTTTTTTAGTTTGAGGATTCGTTGTAATAATGAAAGCTAGAACCTAATGCAGAGCGTATGTGCGTGTCTCTTGTTGTCAACACAGCGAATCCTCAAATTTTATAAAGGGTCGGCAACGCGCACGTGATTGCTTTGGAGTTGCAGGCGTCTATAAGGCTCAGCTCAGCGCGCTTGCTCCTCTAGATTTTTCTACATACCTACACATCCCAGTCATTGATACAGTTTGAGCATACCATCTTTGATAAGTCATAGCAATAGAAGTGACTGCAGTCTAACAATCATTGGACATTGCCAAACGCTAGAGCCTCCTAGCGTTATCCCAGTACAGTTGCATCCTGCACGATGCCTGGGGTCCGCTACTTAATCCCAAGATTTGGCGTAGGCACTAGTTTTCACGGAACTGACTACCATCTGACCCTCTAACCCGAGGGGAACTAGACCTTATTGGGATTAGGCTTGTGAAGTGAGTGGGCAACTTGATGGTTAGAAGTTCACAACACAAGTCGCCCGAAAGCCTCCAACTTGGCATAACGACTGCTAACATAGACAGCAGAACCACCAGCAGGGAAGAAGAAAGAAACATTTATTAAATGACGAGAAAAACTTACACAAAATAATACAAATAAAAATTAAAAAAAACTCACGGAGTCGTCACGAAAAGGTCTCGCCTCAGCATAATGCCGACTTAGGCGACTTCCTGATTTGTCGGTGCGGAGGCGGTACGATATGAGAAAACTGTCAAATGTCAGTGTCAACTATCAGTCAACGCAGTACTACTTTTTACTGCGCCCCTACATTTAAATGAGTGCTTCCTGACTGGCGCGGGAGGCGCGGAAGCGGGACGATGCGAAGGCGGTACTGCTCCGCTTCTGCGCATGATATTACTACTGCGCTAATGTAATACTGACAGTATTCCGTCAAGCGGGAATTTTTGCGACGTCAGTAAGTTGACGTCAAAGAAGAAAATGTCACATATCGATCCCGCCCCGCCAAGTCAGGAAGTCGCCTTAGGCGACTGATTTGTCGGTGCGGAGGCGGTACGATATGAGAAAACTGTCAAATGTCAGTGTCAGTCAGTCAACTCAGTACCGCTTTTTACTACGGCCCTACATTTAAATGTGTGCTTCCTGACTGGCGCGGTAGCGGGACGATACGAAGGCGGTACTGGTCCACTTCTGCGCATGATATTACTACTGCGCAAATGTAATACTGACAGTATTCCGTCAAGCTGGAATCTTTGCGACGTCAGTAAGTTTACGTCAAAGAAAAAAATGTCACATATCGATCCCGCCCCGCCAAGTCAGGAAGTCACCTTAGGGAGCCGGCGGCGGCGCTGATCTTCCGGCTAAACCTAGGTGAATTAGCGACGGTGTGTGTAGCACGCTCCGTGTTAAATTGAACGCGACCTAGTACAACCTGACAGCGCTGTCTTGTGACGTCGGGCTGTCAAGAATGTCAAACTGTCAAATGGGTCAACTGCTTAACGTGCCTTCCAAAGCATGGCAGCATTTTTCTATAATAAATATAGACAATATTTAAACCGGAAACCACTCTAATCCTAACAAAGTCTAGGTTTCCCTATATACCTTAATACTCGTAATGCTCCTTCAGGAATACGAAACGGAAACGAAATAGGTTAAAAGAATGAATATGAAATAAATACAAATTACGCTATATCCATTTTGAGACAAAACGCAAACGCGTTCGAATTAGTTAATGTTTCGAAAAAACTTATACTAGAGCTACAGGTTACAATTTACGAAACGAACACAAGTTTAGTTTCAACTGAAGTCAATTAAAATATGACAACTAGGTATATACATACATTATCTCTACAAAAATACCTACATCAACAAAAAGCTCGCTATTATTTTGACAAGTTAAATTTAAATAAAGCAGCTCATTACACTTTCGACTCTAATGTATCGTAAATAAGTTAAAATTTGTTTAATTTGGTGTTTTCAAAAAATAAATAAGAATCGTCAATGCAAATCGCTGACGGGGCAGGGGTAGTGGTGGCCATTTTTAGTGGCAGCCATATTGGATTATTAAAGCGATGATTGCATAGTGGACGGTCATTAAAAAACCGGACAAGTGCGAGTCGAACTCCGCACATTTTGGGTTCCGTTCCGTACCAACCGCGAAATTCAGTTGGTTTATTTCGCACCTCCTCACTAGTTATATATGAAATGAGAGCAAGACAGGTACCAAAAATAGAGATGATTGTTGATGTCGGGCGAGGCTGACGATGAAGCGAGCCCAGTCAGAAGATACCTTTTCAGTCGTGCCTTAAGGCGCTACACTGAGAAATTTGGAGACTTTGAAACGCTGTCCTGCCCAGACTAGCAAACAGTAGGGGCTGATTTTCAGATATATGATTTTTGACTATATGATTGTGGTACTGACAATAGCGAAACATCATTGCTTAAAATTTTCTCGATAGAAAATAAATCCAAAGTCGAGTCTATATTTTCCTTTTTTTCCTCAGCCTACTAAAACAACGCATTATTAAAAGACACGATTAAGTTAATATGATGGTATTTTACCTCATCTAGGTACTGACAAGAGGAAATTTAATAAACCTGCACACAGTCAGATATTTAACGAGATTTGTCTAAAAAGCCATTCTCGGAGAGGGTTGCGTCCCGTTTTGTCGTGAGCGAAAAACAAAGGGTTTCTCTTTCAATCGATATATCGCCTTAAAAAGGTCTAGGTTATATGAACTCGGAAATACAGACCCGGCAAGGAATAAACGAAATACGCTCACTACTTCGAACATAGGATCTTACTTTATTAAACCACTAGCAACCCGCCCCGGTTTCGCACGGGTGCATGTATTATACATAATATGAAGGAGAGTGACTCAAGGTTTATATTATAAACCTTCCTCTTGAGTCACTCTATCTATTAAAAAACTGCATCAAAATCCGTTGCGTAGTTTTAAAGATCTAAGCATACATAGGGACAGACAGCATGGCGACTTTGTTTTATATTGTGTAGTGACGTTCGAAGGCTTTAATAGTACAAAATTTTATGTCACCCCCTGGCCAGGAAGTGGGATTTCCCGCGCGCAGAGCATGCGGTAATTGCCGCTTTATGGCCAGGTGTGACATAAAATTACATAAAATACGTTACGCCAAATTTAATAAATATACTTTAAAATGCAGCATTCATTTTAAAATGGCGGCGCTATCATGATTACGTGGTAAATGAGCCCATGTGTCGCATACATGGATTAACGAGTGTACATAGAAAAAAGTAAATAATGATAAAAATGCCACATTTTATTATGAGCCGATTGGAGTGTGTGTATCGGAGCGTACAGGATGTTGTTTTTTAGTTAATTAGTTATTCTTAATCCTAATTTTATATACATGCAAAAGTGTGTGCCTGTCTTTCTCTCTGTTACCTCTAAACGCTTAAACCGCTGAACCGGTTTAGATGAAATTTGACATGGAGATGGAGATAGATAGTCCCCGGTAAGGACATGTTTTGGAAATTTGTATGGAAGAGCTAAAGCTAGATAAGCGCCTGAAATAAAAGAATAGCCATCAAATTTTAACGCGATAAACGAGCTCTGCTCGAACAAAGTGGCAAGCAAAAGCTAGTAGTAAATAAATGTGTCAATTCGTCTGTTGTTTCAAGCGTCCATAGGCAACGGTGACCATCAGGTGAGCTGCTGTCAGCTTGTTTGCCACAGACGTGGTATAAAAATACACAGATCTATATTATCATAAAAATTGACAGCATAATATATTATTATGGTTTCATTGATGAAAACGATATTATTATTGTACAAATTTTACGTTACGTAACAAAGCATGCACACTTCAGGCCATTACTTTTTCTATGAAATCGAAAAATCTTTATTTTCAGTCATAAATTTAGTTAACCGGATGAATTCACAGTATCACAAACAATTGCAACCACAAAATAACATTATCAATAAACTCGTAATTATATTTAAAAAAATAATAATCGGGACATCCTGTGCACGCGGGAAAAGCACTTGTATTAGTGCGTACGCACACTGCTGTGCGTGTGTGTGTGAGATTTGTGTGTGCGCGTATCGAGGTCACATTGCACTGCACAGCGAGACGAGGCAGTGACGCAACCGGGAGAAAAAACAAAATTATCGTTTTCGAGAAATTGGAAAGTCGATTTTGTAACGCGGTGACGCGTTAGGCCCCAATTGACATTTGATTGCATACAGTAATCTTGTTATGCATAATCCGGGTAAATACAGTGTGTAGTACAGCTGCTTGTCAAATAAAAATACTATATGTATAAACATGTTTTTTTTTCCGAATGTTTTTATGATACCTTGCAATAATGAGTTATTCATGTTTAAATAATTTTAATTCATAGTAGGTACGTAAATGTAAATATTTAAAATTCAAAATGTGGCAGTTTACAAATTTAGGAAACATGAACACGTAATTTTTTATACCTTATTTTCATTGTAATAAGAGCTCTATGGATACAATTTCGATTTGTTCAACTTTACCTTATTTAATTTGTTTTGTAACATACAATACAATACAATACAAATACTCTTTATTGCACACCTCAATAAATAGAACTATTACAGAGTATGTATATTTAAACTTAACATAGTTTGGTACCTATAAACAAACACCAACCTAGCATAAGAACTGTAAGGAGCTTGATGTAATTGCGTTTCGCACTCTGTCAGAAATTGGAATCCGGAAGGTAAGTTCTAGAAAAATACCCCTTAATATAATCAGTAAGTAACCTAGTTTATTTAACCAATATTCCCGAGTCAGTCACCCAAAGGTTGTCTGGAAGAGATCGCTTGTTAGCGACAAGACCGCCTGTTGTCTACCATTGTGCAATTTGTATCTGTTATTTGTTTTTAGTGTACATTATTTGGTGAACAATAAAGAATATTCGTATTGTATTGTCATTAAAAAAATACAATTAAAATAAATTTCATAAATGTAAATAAAGTGTAATTAAAGATGTATCTTAACATTTTTTCTTAATTACTATGTAGTATAGGGCCATTGCGGCCTGAAATCATGGATTTTATAGGTATTTTTTCTCAATAACTAATATCGTTTCAAACATCACTCCAAACTGATAATATTTTTTAGCTTAAAACTTTCATCAGTTTCTTAGCATTGTCAATATTTTTAGAACAATTACCTACAGTTCAGAACATTTAAAACAACAAACAAGTTTGTAAGGTTTGTAAAGCCTCTTAATACGCAGTTCGCCAACAATGAAATAAAAAATACGTTTGAATATTTTTCATGTTTGTTTTGCGCCGTGTTTTTAGTTTACAGTTGATTTCGAAAATATATACATGGACAATGTGATCATAATGACGGGTCATCATCATCATCATCAGCCTATATAAGTCCCACTGCTGGACACAGGCCGCCTCTCATAGACGAGAGGGATTGGGCAGTAGTCCCCATGCTGGCCCAGAGCGGGTTGCGGACTTTACACATAACTTTGAATAGACTTAGACTTTGAGACTAAAGACGTGTACACGACTTTATTTATAAGCCCAGGCCCACACAAGTCAGGTATTTTCAAACCTTTAGAAACGTACATTCGCAACCTGACTATACGTCTATTAAAATAAACTTCGATCAATTCAAAAATCATTAAGCTCTCTTAGATATGTTTTTAAGTATTCATTTCATCAAGCAATTTAAAGGACAATGATTTAAACGTCCATTCAACTATACATTAAAATTAAATGCGACGTTATAACTGCACATCACTCAATTCGCCGTACTCAACCAATTTACAAAATGTGTCAAATAAATCGCTGACGGCTGTTAGTCATCTCGCGCATTCATCTTGTTTAATGCTGTGCCGGTTGTGGTGAAATTTGGGTCAGCCTTTAAAGCGTTATTGTTTGCCGACGTTAGGCGTTCGGTTATTCAAATTCACACCTTATTCCGTTGTGATAGGGTTAAAAATGGATGTGTAAATTGTATGCAAAGATCCGTGATAAAATCTGGGTTCCGCATAAAAAGCTGAATGATTTGTCATGTTTTTGTTGGATGTTTCTTTATGTATTGACATACATTCGAGTAACTGTCAATATGCATATGACTGATTCTTTTTCAAAAACATGCACTGAAAAACAGTATAACACGACGGTGGTAAACAAGCATATGTGCTGATAGTTAGACAATTTAGAAGCCTATGAACACTTGTAACAACCCAGGATTCACAAGTGGAAGATTTTCTTTTGATTTGTGGATTCGTTGCGTAAATAGGTAGGTAAAAGTGAATCATATGTTTATATATTAATATACATTCATATATTCGTAATATAAGATATGTAGTTTTGTTTTATATTTTACTGTAGAGTAAAGATAGATATGGTAAATCGCCAGTAACTGGCCACTTAAGAAAATGTCATTCAGTTACTAGCCACGGAATTTGTGCAGTGAAGACCGCCTTCAACAAAATAAAATACATGAAGTCAGCTCTAAACCCAGTTCAATTTTATTTATTTAATTGCAGAAATACCAACAATTAGTTGCTTGGTGTATATTTTTGCGAAGTGGCCAGTTATTGGGGCAGTTACTGGCGATTTACCCTACCTATATTATGGTTCAAAATATATTTTTTATTTAACCTCCATATATATCGTAGGTCCTTCAGGATGCAACTGTACTGGGATAACGCTAGGAGGATGATGATATATCGTAGGTATATGTTTGTTTTTACTAAATAACTTCACCAATTGCAACAGTAATTTATGGAATGGGACTGAATTTAAATACAATCCTAATTGTACAGCCGACTGGCGTCCGTTTAATCTTTAATTCAAATCTAAAAAGCTATTTAATTTAGTTCATTAGCGGAATAGCCAGCGGCCCCTGTGCGTGTGCTCTATTGCCCAAAAATGCAGGCCTTGTCGCAACAACACATTAAAAATTGACAATCGCGGTGTCCGTCTAGTAAGCAAGGCTCCTAGATAATGTCGATTTTTTAAAATAGGTATTAACTTTTTGAAACATTGTTATGTTTTAGAATATGTATATTTATGTTGTATGTTTATATGTTTATTTTATAGTATTAATGACTATACTAAACCCATAAATTAAAAAGGTTATTAATTTTTTTGTATTATATTTTTTTTGTATGACAAGGATAACAAATATTAATAGGAAACATTATTGTCGTTATTTCCGTATTTGTCTTTTGGTATATACATTACTTTTTTAAAGTAGTTAATATTAATACATAAACACAAATGGTTCTGTGACTATTCACTGAAAACAACCAATAAAGAATGCGATGTTATGCCAACACTTGCACAAAAAAGTTAACAAGACCTTAATAATGCCATTTAAACGAAAATCGTCACGAGACAAGTAATGAATCGATATTGATTGCATAAACCAGCGATTGCAGCGAACCTGTTCGCCTTTATGCACCGACGCAGCGTGTCAAAATATCAACTTCTTAAAACTAAAGACTAAAATACAATGTTTCGTTGTTCAAATCTGGACCTTAACACATTGGACGTCGACTCTATTTTTTAAATTTTGATGCAACTCTTATTTACGACGAATTTGTTTTCTCTTGTCAAAATGAGAGGTCATGTTCACATGGTTCTGAAGCAAGTATGCATCTTTTATTATTTTTTTATGATTAATATGAAACCGAAACATGTTTTTAATATTACGGTGAGTACATATTTATAATATATAATATAAAAGTATATTTGTCGTTTCTTTGTGAAATGAATAAAGAAAAACAACGTTTAATGTAAATTTTCGTGGTTGTAACGATGGGAAAAGTCATCAAGATATGTTCATATTTCATATTCTGTAATTTAAATTTTTCCTCAAAGTGTTAAGTGAGATTTCGTCGTTTATGAAGTAATTGGTGGTTGGGGTTTTGAAATAAATTGCGGTCGTTACATCAAGCTTTGGTTATGATCCGACATTGAGAATGACATTACACATGCAGTTACTCAAAATCTTTAAAAAATAGCCAATAACTACAGTTATACTGTGAATAATAGCCTAATTTCTCCTATTCAAACAGCATGAAAGTAATAATCTACACTAGATTTAGACTTAACTAGACATAATAGACAGAGAATTTTTTTTTAGGCAACCACTCATTTCTTCTTTAAGAAGGAAGTTGTGACAACATTTTGAATACAAAAATGATTAACGCATAAGCGATGTATTTCAGACCTGGCTTTCGTAAGCGCATGCCATAAATGATTTTAACTGCCCGATGACGGTTAATTTAATTCGCTTTGATGATTATCCGCCAGATATTTCGTGAGTTTGAACGTTCAATGACTCAGGACATTACTTTTAAAAATTACTGCAATTATCCTGAACCCTGGCATTTTTAGTGCGAATGGTTCATTTCGTTTATGACCAAAACGACTCTTTTACTATTCAACTTAAATGTGTTATTTTCTGATTCTTTGGTACTTTTCAATGTATATACAATACAGTATTTTTTTACTCTAAAATATTTGCAAAGGGTTTTATACAGTCGCTTCAGAATGTGTATTCTTAAACCAAACAGCGCTAAGTTAAAAATAAAGGCGTACAGTATGGCTCTCCTTGGTCTTAAAAAAAAGTCAAGACGATCACCCGACGATGCGTGCTTATTTGAGCAATTGACCTAAATACGCCACATGGTCGCGCTGAGTTAACGTACGCCGGCAAATTGATGTACGAGTAGTTTCATTGTGTGCGTGTATTGTGAGTGTGTGCACAGGTTGTATTATTTTGATTGTAGGGTTGGGAAATAAAAGGATGCAATAATGCTCTCATTTTGATGCTGTTTGATTTTAAGATTACAGGTTTCTTTTGTATCTTCAATGTTTGTGTGAGTTCTATGCATATACGAAGTAAAAAGAGTGCATTATAATAATGTTTTATCGACATTGTAGTAATAAAATGCTAACGGCCAATATATACAGGCGGTCTTATTGCTGCAAAGCGGTCCCCTCTAGGTTACCTTGGGCCTAATTCCGAAGAAAATAATAATTCAGTGCATTAAATTGACACGTCAAGATAAAGCAAGCTTCAAAGAACCGTAGAATAATATTACCCTGTGATATCTTGTTACAAAAGACTCAATAATATATCAACAAGTCTGCATTGTGAGATAACAATTCAATTTATCACTACTACACAGACCAATTATATACAGGGTGGATTTTCTTTTTGGATCAGTGAGGGCAGCTACCAGATCCCGTGCTGCTGCGCGAAAATGGTCTTGGGAGAGTTAGTTTCCATTGATGAAGATTGGCATTTACGGATTTTTGAAAATGCACTGAACGAAAAAAATACTAATTATTAGTAAGCTTTAGTGAATCCCAAGACAAGGAGATTAGGTACATACTAACGGTTGCCAAACAGTTTAGTAGTAAATGTAGCAGTGGCGGCGCGTCAAAAATATTCTTAGGGAAGCCGGAAATACTTGGCTTTTCCTATTCTTCATGAGCCGTAGTAAAAGAACTGGACTGGCTGGAAATTAGGCAAGCCGGTGGGAATCGAGTTGTATGGACGCTCCGCCACTGAAATGTAGGTATAGATAGTGCATAAATTGAAGAATAAATTAATTTTAAATATTTTTTTATTTTATTTTATTGGTAGATCGACTACGTTTTAGAATGATTGCTCCAAAATGTTAACTGCGCTTTTTGGCTTAATTGTATGTAAGTTACTTATCAAGGGCATTCGATCGCAGGTATTTGACGTAAGGTAAGGTAAGTAAATAAATATGCGATCTGAGGCTTATTACCGCCTGTAATATAAATTAGAACACTAATTAGTTGATAAAAGTCTTTTTTCTGCACACTCTACGTCCAATGACGGGCGATATTGAATTGTGGCTGCATGTGTGCGCGCCTCACACATTTTTTGATCTCCATTTTTATTTGTGCATCCATGTGTGCGTGTAGTGCACACTACGTCGCACGCACACTAATTGCGATAGCTACTTCATTTAAATTTCGAATGACAATCGGCTGGTTGTGAAAAGCACGTAAGTAAGAATTGTAAGTTACGTAACCGCTTAGGAAATTTGCTTTTTATAATGAGTGCGCTTTGTGAGTTTTTTTGGGTAATGTCGAGAATGTGTGAATAAATAATTGCTTTTTTTTGCCGTTATTGTATTTTTTTATTAGGTAGGTAAATGTTGAATACAGGTAAATTTATTCTTAAGGGGAGGTATCCCCAACGCAAATGTCCCGCTCTAACACGCGTGAGTTTATAATTAACCATCCCGCTCTCTACGCAAGCTCTGCGCGCAGTTTTGTAAATATTTAGCTATAGTCATTAAGCCAATCATTCTATCAAAGCAAACCCTGCGAATTTGTCTATAACTATTTACGATCTTTAATTGAGTTCAAAAATAAAACGTTAAATATCAGTAATATAGCCGTAGTACTGAAAATACATTCCAAAAAGGGGTAACTTCGCGATTTTTTTCTATCGAGTGAAATTCATCAGGTCATGTAACTGACTGCGATTTTGACTAGACAAGATCCTTATGTAACACATATATTTTTTTTAGGTTTTAAGACACTATATTCTACGTCTCAGATGGTTTTTAAAAACTCAAAAGTGGTAATACTCGGCCTTAAGTTACAGATTTTTTTTGATTACTACAAGAACGATTTTTAATTGCGTCAGATTTTGAGCAGGAGAAACCACAAATTCCCAATTTTGAGAAATAGTATAAGGCATAGTTTTGAGTTAGAACTTCGTGATGCTTTTTTTGTTGTTAATAAGCTTTTTTAACTTTCAAAATGATTGGCTATTAATAAGATCTTCTTAATGAATGTAAAAGAGGCTTAATTAGCGAATTGAAAGATAATAGAAAATCCGTAAAGACTCCCACACTTCCCCCAGTGATTAGATGTTAAATGCTTTAAAGAGTAAACAGATTGCAAGGAAAAGTATTTTAAGAAAATAAGCTTTGCTTGCTAAGTACTTTTTTTTTCTAAAATGAACGGAAAACATTTTATACACAATGTAACTAAAGTTTAATACATTGATTAGAACTTATACGTTTGCTTTGTATATACTTTTATACAAGTTTGACAGAATACATTTAATAGTACATTACTTACCAAGGGCGATAAAACAAAGAATGGCTCAGATCGCAGGTATTTTAAGCCCGAGCCGAAGGCAAGGGCGATAAATATGCGATCTGAGGCTTTCTTTATTATCGCCCATGGTACTCGTAAGTACAAAATTTTATGTCACCCCCTGGCCAGGAAGTGGGTTTTTTCGCGCGCGGAGCGTGCGATAATGGCCACTTTATGGCCAGGTGTGACATAAAATATATTATGTCACACCTGGCCATAAAGTGGCGATTATCGCACGCTCCGCGCGCGAAAAAACCCACTTCCTGGCCAGGGGGTGACATAAAATTTTGTACTTACCACGGGCGATAATAAAGAAAGCCTCAGATCGCATATTTATCGCCCTTGCCTTCGGCTCGGGCGTAAAATACCTGCGATCTGAGACATTCTTTGTTTTATCGCCCTTGGTAAGTAATGTACTATTAATATATTGTGACATGTAACATATACTGTATAAACCTGTTATTGTACAATAAAGTGCTTACATACATACATAAGCGTTTAACTATCAACGAATAGTATGATTTTTTGACACCATAAAATCAAGTCTATTTTTGAGTTACCACGTTTTCCTAGCAACCGCCAATTCGCGATAAACGGCCCGCACAGCCGGACATTACCGCCCTCATTTTTATTTGGGTACATAGACGAAAAACACCCTTTTTTCACATAACACACATACAGCCTCTCCACATTATGTAACTGGCAGCACATAAATTGCCCGACGTCGATAATTAGTGAATGTTTTTTAAAACGGAATTCGAAATTTGAAATGGAGTTTTAAAATTTTAAATTGGATTGTTAATGAATGCATTGTGAAAATGTTGTGTTTACTCTACGGCTTAATTCGTTTGTTTTGTCTGTTGGATACGTGCTATCTGCAAAGCACTGTCAATCGTGCCATCGAATAAGTAGACAACGTTTTCTCGCTTGCATCATCTATTAAGTACGTCAGGAATATGGTAAGACTTATTTCAGATTCCTCCCAATATTGCATCAAACGATGTAATATGGAACACTCACGAGGTAACTTAAGGCAGGTATTTACCTCCATCTCTAATTTAAGAAGATTTTGTCGAGATTATTCCTATGGACAAACACACTAGTTTCTGGTGAAAACCGGAGTTTCAATTAACCCTTGCTAGGTACCCATCCCATTCCATTTACCCTATAGAACTGTATAGCGTTGCTTGCGTTTCGCACCAAGAGCTCTATTTTCCGAAAGCTTTCCTCGAGCTTCGTATTTTGATTCTGGACTTATATCTGGACTGTGTGAAGAAACACAATTTCTAGCAAGTTACTGGGCAAACGCTTTAAAGGTCGTAGTCCAATCAGACAGTCAAACCCCCCTCCCTCCTCTGCCGCCTCCTCTGCCCCCTCCTCTCCCTCTGCCTTCCCTGTCCTTCTTGTTGTTGTTGTTGTGTGTTGTTGTTCTTGTGTTCTGTTGTTCTTGTTCTTGTGTTGTGTGTTTTTTTGTTGTTGTTGTTGTGTTTCGTATTGTTGTGTTGTGTGTTGTTGTTGTTGTTTTGTTTGTGTCTTGTGTGTGTTGTGTCTGTGTCAATAAACGAGTCACTCACGTCTTTAATGTCGAATATCGCTCGACATGTTTCGGACCAACACGTGGTCCTTAATCAGCCGCGACGGCCTCGCGTTCAATATGCGAACGTATATGTCTGTCTAATGCTCTTTCACGCGTATACCGCTGAACGGATTGAGAAACCGGAAGGGGGTTGGAATTTTGTATGGGATATCAATACCGAAGTATGCGTCTAAAATAATTTAATAGCATAAGGCGATAACTAGTTCTACACGGACGAAGGCGTGTAAAACTTAATATAATATAATCGCCATTCATTAACCATATATACACCACCACACGAACGCCATATGTACACCGTATCGTTATTCGACACACCATTGTAGTTTAAAAAGAAAAATAAACATTTTGTATTTTGGATTTGTATTTTGGATTTGTATTTTAATGACACTAAAGGATGATTCACGCTAGACCGTTCCGTGTCCGGGCCGGCCCGTGTTCTAGTACAAGAAATCGACGGCCGTCGCGCGTCCTGTATTAGAAAACGGGCCGGTCCGGACACGGTACTGTCTACTGTGAATCATCCTTAAGTATAACAAAAATCTTTGAAAGCGTCATAAAAACATAACAAATGACAAAACTTCAAACTAAGTGGGTTTTTTCTCAAGTCAAACACGAAATCTCCGCCCTTTTCACTTGAAGAGGCCAGATTATTTCGGACCCACTCTCTCACTTTCCCTTATAAGTTTAACACGACTTGTCGGGAGACATCTGGATGCTTCCGTGCAAAAAGAGGTACCTTTCATACATTAGATTGGTGCTTAGGCCCTTTTTGTTTAGGATAAATTGAAGGGCGAAAGGTCTTAGTGGATGGCCGGTAGTTTCACAAAGACAAGAGCTCTTTAGGAGCTAGGTCCGAAGGGCAGAGGGACGTTAAACTGGATTGTATATCTGACCGGTTTTCGACTAGTGATAGAGTGTGGGGTTTCAGTTTGTTTACAATTGGCTTTTCATATTTAACTGACGAAATAATTGCAAAACAATATTCTTGTTTCGTAGTATTGTTATGATACCTACATTTGTCGATGTCGATATATGGCATTAAGATTAGCCGTTATTTATTTAACCAACATGTTAGTGTATTATATGCTTTGCATTTAATATATATAAATATTTGGGCGGCAGAGCTTCGTTCGGCGTTTTCCCGGACATGAGACCTAACTAGATCGATTGCTCGTCCCCGAAAACCCCCACATACCAAATTTCATCAAAATCGTTAGAGCTGTTTCCGAGATCCCCGAAATAAATATATATACAAGAAATGCTCGTTTAAAGATATAAGAAATATCTGGGCGACCGAGCCTTGCTCGGCGTTTTCCCTTGCATGAGACCTAGCTAGATCGATTGCTCGTCCCCGAAAACCCCCACATACAAAATTTCATCAAAATCGTTAGAGCCGTTTCCGAGATCCCCGAAATAAATATATATATAAATAAATAAATATACAAGAATTGCTCGTTTAAAGATATAAGATATCTGGGCGACCGAGCTTTGCTCGGCGTTTTCCGGTGCATGAGACCTAGCTAGATCGATTGCTCGTCCCCGAAAACCCCCACATACCAAATTTCATCAAAATCGTTAGAGCCGTTTCCGAGATCCCCGAAATAAATATATATACAAGAAATGCTCGTTTAAAGATATAAGAAATATCTGGGCGACCGAGCCTTGCTCGGCGTTTTCCCTTGCATGAGACCTAGCTAGATCGATTGCTCGTCCCCGAAAACCCCCACATACCAAATTTCATCAAAATCGTTAGAGCTGTTTCCGAGATCCCCGAAATAAATATATATACAAGAAATGCTCGTTTAAAGATATAAGAAATATCTGGGCGACCGAGCCTTGCTCGGCGTTTTCCCTTGCATGAGACCTAGCTAGATCGATTGCTCGTCCCCGAAAACCCCCACATACAAAATTTCATCAAAATCGTTAGAGCCGTTTCCGAGATCCCCGAAATAAATATATATATAAATAAATAAATATACAAGAATTGCTCGTTTAAAGATATAAGATATCTGGGCGACCGAGCTTTGCTCGGCGTTTTCCGGTGCATGAGACCTAGCTAGATCGATTGCTCGTCCCCGAAAACCCCCACATACCAAATTTCATCAAAATCGTTAGAGCCGTTTCCGAGATCCCCGAAATAAATATATATACAAGAAATGCTCGTTTAAAGATATAATAAATATCTGGGCGACCGAGCTTTGCTCGGCGTTTTCCCGGGCATGAGACCTAGCTAGATCGATTGGTCGTCCCCGAAAACCCCCACATACCAAATTTCATCAAAATCGTTAGAGCCGTTTCCGAGATCCCCGAAATAAATAAATATATAAATATACAAGAATTGCTCATTTAAAGATATAAGATAAGATATACAATGTGCAAATACCAGAAACAAAAATTCGTAGCACACTCTTTTGCATACTTTACTTCCGTCGTAGAAATTATGTTTAGATATAAGTTTCTGCAGAAAAATCTGTATAGGAATATAGAGTACCTACATATATTTTAAGAGCTGAAAGTATGAGCCGTTATAAACTTAATTTGATGTTTAATTTAAAAAGAAAATCTTTTTTCCATACTTAGGCGACTTCCTGACTTGGCGGGGCGATATATATGTGACATTTGCTTCTTTGACGTAAACTTACTGACGTCGCAAAGATTCTCACTTGACGAAATACTGTCAGTATTACATTTGCGCAGTACTAATATCATGCGCAGAAGTGGACCAGTACTGCCTTCGCATCGTCCCGCTTCCGCGCATCCCGCGCCAGTCAGGAAGCACTCATTTAAATGTAGGGGCGCAGTAAAAAGTAGTACTGAGTTGACTGACAGTTGACACTGACATTTGACAGTTTTCTCATATCGTACTGCCTCCGCACCGACAAATAAGGAAGTCGCCTTAGACATAAATTCAGCACGTAATGTATCGGGAATAAGTAAATAGCTCATATCATTGGCATTTGATAGTGTATAAGAAGTTTCAAACAAATAGTACTTGTCGCATGACATTGATGCTCAAGAAAACATTACAACTTTTATTCAGAAAAGAGTCTTTGTTGCCCTCACATGAGGGAAGAAAATTATAACTTTTAGTCCCTCATTTAACAGTAACAATGACTCTTTTCTGAACAGAAGGTGTGAAACCATTATATTCAGTTCAGTTCAGTTTCTTTATTGGTAAATACAATATACAACGTACAACGTACGTAACGTACGTTTTATTAACGTAATTTTATTGATAAAACAAATTTATCGTTACACACAGTATATTTGTTAATCAAACATGTTCGTGCAGGTACGAATAAGTAGTAACATAGCAATCAGCATTTTGAACCGATTTCGAAAAAGCAGATTCTCAATTCGCTGGATCTTTTTTTTTAATGTTAAACCAGGAGCAAGTACTTAATAGTACATTACTTAACAAGGGCGGTAAAACAAAGAATGTCTCAGATCGCAGGTATTTGACGCCCGAGCCGAAGGCAAGGGCGATAAATATGCGATCTGAGGCTTTCTTTATTACCCCCCGTGTTAAGTACAAAATTTTATGTCACCCCCTGGCCAGGAAGTGGGATTTCCCGCGCGCGGAGCGTGCGGTAATTGCCGCTTTATGGTCAGGTGTGACATAAAGGATTGTTAAATTTCTGACAAGTCCGTGTTAAAGATTGCATATTAAAATAGTAACGAAACGCAGTCTATTATTTATACACACTTATACATAACATCGGATGACCCCTTATTAGAACCTTTCATAAACTATTCAAACATTTCACTGATATTCTGCCCGAACCGAATTCCACTTACACGTCTTCTTAAACATCGAACTATTCCATGTGTGAACTAGTGCGGATTAGAACAATGCATGTGTGCACGGTTCGATGTGTGCGTCTATCCTTCCTTGACCTACAGACGACTATCGCTCTAGGTCAGGACCACTACACACCAGGGACCGGAAAACCCCTCTTCAGGCTTAAGCCTATCCATTCGGTAACCCAATCATTTTGCTAACCGTATGATAGGGTTAACCCTATCATGAGGTTACCGTATGATAGGGTTAACCCTATCGATGCGGTAACCATAACCCTCAATAGGGTTAAGCTTAAAACCCTATCGGATAGGGTTTTTGGATAGGGTTTTCATAGGGTTTTGGTTAACCCAATGAAACCCTATCGCCAGATGCTGATGCTTTGGGTTAAAATGAATTTTAGACTGATCCGTTAAATAATAATTCTGTGTCCTGTGTCCTTTATAATAATTAAAACTGAGGTGTGCAATAAAGAGTATTGTATTGTAATAAATGAAAGAATTATTAATATGCATTATACAAAATATACAATTATGTTACTTAAATATACATGATTTTGCGGCTGGTATTGTGTGTGGCTAAATAATTTATGAATTAATTAACAATTAATATTCAATAATATATGTTTATGTTATTTTAATTATGCATCGTATGTAAACATATATGACAATTAGTTCACTAAGTGAAATCTTTATAATACATATTAAATTATATTAGGTATTACAAAAAGGCTTGACAAATCATATACATATGATGTTAATAACATTTTTTAATTACATTTGCTTTTCTATTAGACAATTAAGAAATTTCTCTTCTGGGACTTGTTCTAACTTTTTTTATTATTTCTACAAGTACATTACGCTTGCAGTTGCAAAGACATAAGTCCCCGAGTGTAAAAAATACAACCTACTTACGATTATTTTCCATTTCAATTAATTGCAATGGTGTGTTGAATTTTTTTTTATTGGAGGTCACACGTAAGTCTGTCACATTACACAGATTCATAATAAACTAGCTTTTGCCCGCGACTTCGTCCGCGCGACCTTGTATTTGAGGGATGATTTCAGCGATAAAAAGTATCCTATATGTTAATCCAGGCTATAATCTCGGTGTATACTAAGTTTCATCATAATCGGTTCAGCCGTTTTTGCGTGATTGAGTCACAAACATCCTGCATTTGTAATATTAGTAGGATAAATAGGTACATACTTTAGTTTATTTCATTTGAGAAAAAGATAAGAGAATATTAGAACAAAAGCACGGTTCGGTACGGTTATCTTTGAGGCGACTGCGCGTGCTCATACAATATAGAGTTGTTAAACCGCCCAATTGCGGGATTATGAAGGTTACAAATTAAAAGTAAGTTTCGAACCCGCGGGAATGATAAGTATGATGTGGAGGTATATATCGTTTATTTTAACCGATTTACTACGTTGTCGTGATTTCGGAACCGTGTTCGCGCGCTAGCCACGACATTGTGTCGTTAACACTTTTTGATTAGTATGTTTTTTAACTGTATTCTTAATTTTGCATATTTAAAGGCTATGTTGATAAAAACTGATACTTATTTAGATAATATTAGTGGCGTTCAATAAGCATTCTGGTTTTTTTTTTATGTCTAACATATCTAGCTTTAGCTATTTTATTCATTGCATACTTTCACAGTACGTAAAAATGCATTATTTATGTATAGCTTTTAAGCAACACGACAGCGTGTTGTGAATGTTATGATACAGCTTGCGGCGAATGATGTATTTTTATCACTGCTAATAGTGACTAAACTTTAAACTTGGTCCATATGCTATAGGCTGCGGTGTCCGCTTACCATCAGGTGGACCGTATGCTTATTTGCCACCGTCGTAGTATAGTCTAAAATAGACCTTAACCCGTACGCACACACTTTATTTATGTTTAAATCGACGAACAGTTACATATTTTTTTGCTCCTTTGTGAGTAATGAATGCGAATGGTGTTATTCTATTCTGTATCTAACCATCGACCCTGCCGACGACGCGATCGGCGACGAAAGGTAATTAATATTAGTTGACAATTGTTTATTGTACTATACAATGACATAGGTTAGTACTGTGAGAAGTTACCTAAATTGGCACCTCAAAGATAGGTGATTAAAAATAAAAGATAGTATCAAATAGAGTATTTGTTTTAATAAACAAGTTATTAAATTAGCAATATAAAAATCAACATTAGCTACATAACAAAAATCTACTAAATATTAAAAACAATAGATATCAATTACTTATTTAAATATTGAAAACATAAAAAATACGACTATAAAAAAAGAGAAACATTCAAACTGAAGCCGAAATCTTTTCGATTTGCTGCTTTGGGTCGGGTTGCTCGATCAAAGCTTTTACTTCGTCGAAAACTTGCTCCACTTTCTCATCGGGAACGTTTTGCAATAGCTCCTTGATTTTTTTGGACCATAACTCTCTCTTGTCGAACTGATTATCTGAAA
Source organism: Cenopis cana (assembly GCA_951800055.1). Classification (NCBI taxonomy): domain Eukaryota; kingdom Metazoa; phylum Arthropoda; class Insecta; order Lepidoptera; family Tortricidae; genus Cenopis; species Cenopis cana. The sequence continues at coordinate 17,933,174 of OX637485.1, read as the reverse complement.
ACACAAATTCCATTAGTCTTACTGAATTAATTCCTTATTTCTTATAGTGTCGTAGGTAAAAGGTAACAAATTAATCCTAGAATGCTTACACTTCCTGTTGTTTATCTCCTTTGCCTTCATCAACGATGTCGCTTTATTTTCTTCGGCTAATCGCCGGTGTTCTCCTGTAATGATATGATATATTTTCATGTTACTGAAAATTATATTATAAATAACTACTTTATACATATAAATTAACTTACTTTCTCGTTGTGCTTCAGCCTCGTACTCCCTCTTCCAGCTCCTAAATTCTTCCAGATCAAATAAAGCCATGTTATGGGTACTAAGTAATTATTTATGACTTAAAAATACTAATGGTGCGTCGCGAGATATGCGAGACGTACTGAACATGATATTTGTTCTACATAGACTTAAATACTTAATTACAGCATGGGGTGGGAGCTATCTGTTTTCGTTTCATTAAATATTGCACGTGCTTTCCATTCATGTATCATATACTCGACGGCGATGACAGATATGGCACACCTGCAACTGTTCGCTAACTTTGAGTTGCCGATTGTTTATTGTTTTGCCTTTTGTTTACGTTAGAGTCATTACCTACCAAGGCGGCCCTTTTGTAGATACCTAGGCCGTAGGATTAGTGTTGCTCGTGCAGATAAAGATAATAATTGTATGTGGGGATGAAATAAAAAAACTGATTATTAGTTTTGGGCTTGGCTTTTACCTGGAATATCTTTTGTTTTTGAGATTGCAGAGAAGGCCGCGCTTTTGTACAGTTAGCGTGTTAATTATATACAATAATAACAACATTTATTATATTCAAACAATTACATAAATGGTTAAATAGAAATTATGCATTACGCCATCCGCACAATACTGCGCGCCGGTAAGCCAATGAGTAACGACACGATGTCGTGACTCCGAGACAGCTAGTTCAAATATATGACAGCGCGCCGTACATACTGCTCGAATTAGGACGTAGCGATGAATGGGTGAATGAAAATACAAGTTTTAGCGAGAGAAATCAAGAAATCTTGAGCTTTGTTATTATTTGGAATTTAGATAATAGTTTTCTTTACCGTCGTTGTGTACTTTTTAATCAAACATTATTTTTTAAAGAATCGAACATTTCAACATTCAAAAGACATGTTTTTGAATTCCTGACATGCAAGACATTTTATACAAATCTTGAATACGCTACGCTGCATATTTGTTTAAGTGATGATTTTTTAATCATGAATTTATTTTACGTATTTATTTAAAAAAAAACCCGACTATATTTAATATTTAAAGTTTATAATGTTATTTATATTTTATTTTTCATTCATTAAATAAACAGGATATTTAAAGTTCTGATTATCGTAAAATAATGTCCATTTTTATTGTATTTTTATATAATATTTTCATGCCCATATCCGGGCTGAATACACTTTTAAACTAAATACTGTATTAATATATATTTACTGTCTTCTAGCAAATGAACAATTTGGTGGATTACTTGATAGGGTAACAATATTTTTAATAAAATGAAATAAAGTATAGATATAAAATACAAAAAAAATTGTTTGATTTATGTTTTACGTATCAAGTATTTATTTATTTTAATATGCGCTAGTAGATTAGTTAATTTACATGTAGGTAGTATTATAAAATAGCTCCGTGTATGTGACAATACGTTATTCCTGCGTCAACGGCATAAAATCAACGGGTACTAATACAATTTCATTATTACCTTAAAGATTTGGTCTTACTTGGGTAAAGTTCAAATTTTTGGAACAATCATATGCATAAATATGTATATTTTAATTGTTTATAATTGTATTGATACTTTTGTTACACGACAATTACGTATATTATGAACTGTATGACAACCTTCCCTATCTTTCAAAAATTTGAACTCTACTTATAATTAGTATAAAAAATAATGCAAAGTAACACACTCACCTTTCTTATAACACCCACTTAACTTCACAATCCAATCAAAATCACTAATCAGTGTCCATAAATACACGCCTATATTCAAATACCTATATCTATAATAACAAAAATAACAGAAACAATAATAATAACAAAGTCCACTTCTATGGTCACGCGTACTCAACTAGATGGTTACGTTACGAGAATGCACTTCAGACTGCAAGCAGTGCACTGCTACTGAACCTGCAGATTTACGTAAAGTAACTAACGAACTAAACGTAATTATTTGTTTTTATTGTGTGCGTGTGTAGGTTTACCTGGAAAAAAAAGACAAATACCACGACATTTAGGCACTTGTGTACCTATTGTATTAAGTTGTGAAAAGATAACAACATCGGCATAAATGTCTTTATAGTGTAAGAAAGGTTATTTTTGCCATTGAAACTGTCGCCGCAATCTCGTTAATCCTAAGACAATGGAAAACAGCAAGTCCTATCAGCTTTCGGCTCGTCTGTATCTTGCCGTGCTGGTTTAAATAGATAAACGTTTTAACAACTTGGTAGTTAACAGCCCAATACTTAATGTAATGAAATCCCACACATAAAAATGCGGAATTAATATACTGACTGCAATACGTGTATTAACCTACTACTAAAATCCCGGATTTATTAAAAACATTTTTACAATCCCGGAATTGGGCGATTTAACAACTCTATGGTCGTGCGCACTTGCTTTTACCTCAGGTCATGGAGGACAATCAATTACAGTGGATTTCATTTTTAGCGACCTTGGTTGTAACGACATTTCGGTTGTAGCAACTCTACACCTAAGTCCCTTGTACTTAGAACATACTTTATATGAAATTCCCACTGGCTATAGCGACTCCGGTAGAAACTCCGATTTTGGATGTAGCGACTGATTTTATCGAGTGTTTATCAACAAATTCCTAGAAATCCCATACTGATGTTGCGACCCCAGTTGGCCTACAAATTTATTCGACTTAAAGTCAATGAAGTTTTTTTATACAACTAAAAAAAAAAATTTTATACTGTTTATTTCATATTATATCCAATAATTACATTTTTCACCTTAATTGCTAATCTTAAATATAAAAGATTTTAAAGAAAGCTCTCTTATTGTTGGGTACATCCACAGGTGGTCAGCACTTGCGACGACCGGCGACCTTTGCCTATTGTTTAGGTAGGTAGTATACTAACAAAAGAAGGTAACACGTTACACTGTTGTTTCGTTTGTAGACCTTATCCCGTTACAATAAGGTTCACATATTGTCAGTCAAGGAGGCTGGTGTTTATTTCAAAATAAAATTTAATTATAGATTATGATCAGTACTATGAAAACGACTGATTGTTTCAAAATATTAAAATAAATACATTAGCGTTCGAATGAACCGTCAAAATGCGACAATTGTGATCTTGATAAAGTAGCATTTTTTTATTGGATATTTAATGTTCGACAAACCGACCTTCAGATTATTAGGTAGTTGTTGCTGACATTGCACAGAAAGTTAGATAAAAATATAGGCGCAAAAGTTAAAATGTGAAATAAACAAACAATCGCCCGAGCGTGAGCTACAAATCTACACTTGCACGCACGATAAAGTAAATACGATTCAAGCCTAAGGTAAGGACTCAAAGTACAAAGTTGTTTGCATTAAAAATAAGGAGCGTTTCGGTAGATCAAACCAGTTTGTTTGTACTGAGAGCGGGCCCCACGGCGAGCCGGCGAGCACATCGTCCATGCGAGCCACGGTTATCTAAAAATGAGTCTAATTGAAAGGTGCGTAAAGATTACATTTGTTAAAAACTGGTTAAAAACCCTATTGATACGGTTACCGTATTGATAGGGTTTTGATTTTGGTTAGCGGTTTGTTGGGTTAACCCGATTGATACGGTACCCTATCGATAGGGTTACCGTTTTACATGGTTACCAATATCGATAGGGTTTTTAAAACAACCGTTAAAATAAGCCTATCGAAAACCCTGATTAGGCTTACCGGTTCCGGTCCCTGCTACACACACTATACGGAGCACCCATTTTACCTTGAGCTCCCCTACCTCTCTTCCCTCGCCTAAATAATGATCAAGCGGTGTATTTCAATCATGATACCCAGCTCAGGTTATACTGGACGCGAGATAGTGACTAGACGAGCAGTAGACGGTTACGGATTCTCGTGGTTTTGTGTTTGAATTTCGAACGCTGTGGCTTGTTCTAAGTTTGGATTTGGGTATAGTTTTAATTGGGGGTGTGGGGATTATTCTATTCAGCCAGTTGCGTGTCAATTAAACGGTTTACGTGTTGTTTACGGAAGATCGTATCTTCAATTGGGTTTGATGGAAATTTGGAATGTAAACGCTTGCAATAGGGTTGTTTTTGGCACTGGTCCCGTAGTTGTAGATACCTACATGTCGACTTGATTTGGTTAATGAAACAAATGAAATAGGGATAAGTGGATATGATTGAATTTTGGATACATTTATGTTTAATTGTTAATACGATTCTCATTCTTAGGGTCTATTGTATGCAAATATGATTGACTTTGTAGGGTTATGAGTAAATAACGTAACTGACTTGGACGAAACTGAATTTATATAGTAATTTACCTACATTATATAATTCCCATTTAAATATGGTTTCAACTTTGAAAATTTATAGGTATAAATGGACTTTAAATATGCGAGACTCAAAACTAAAAGGTTTTTTTTATATGTTCTATCAATGAGACTTATTAGCAACAAAATAAATATTGGTTACTATTTGTACCTCTCGTATATGGCACTCTGTGCTGTGACTAACATTTCAATAAGTACGTATTTAATCTGTCTATGTATTACTAACCCCTTATTGGTTATATTTTATCATCGTCATGATTTTAGATTAGTTACACATAAGATTTATACCGTCTAATACGGATGTTGACTGATATTCAAATCAACTACTTTTTATGAAACGTCAAAAATGCTGTGTTAAACTTCGTAAAATTTGTAAGGAAATTGGACCAAGTGACGTCACGACTTTTCTATGGTCGAACATCGTCCTTTTATATAATGTTTTTATTATACAGAAAATAATGAAAATTTTTGAAAAATAGAGTTTGGTTTAATGGTAAGACTAATTTATTTTTATTAGTGGTAACACACCAATTGCATAAAGACCACTACAATATCCTTGCCATCATTTTCTGATCGCTAAGAGAAAAAGTGATAAGTAAGTATGAAGTGCTTTGAGGAACTTTTGTTTGCCCTAGTAACGAGTTTTCTTTTATACTTTAAGCACTGGTCGCAAATAAACCTATATACCAAAAATACATGACAATATAGCTGGCTGGTAAGTCCATAATAAAAAAAGAATAGCTACCCGGTTTATTTCACAAAATTAAACGAATACAACTGGCTCGTTCTTAAATTTGAAAAAGGAACGTTGCACGTTTTTTCTTTACTTCTCAATCCTTTCCCGAACTGCAACGATCGCTAGCGATACTATGATTTGCCAAATTCAAGGGTTGGAATGCATCGGGGTGAACGACCGCCGAAACGCAGCGCGCACAAGGTCACGCACACTAGCGAAGCACTCACACATAGATGGCCGGCCGTGAAATTAGAAATACTAGTGTTGGGGCAAGTCGATCGACGATAGGATGTGTCGATAGTTCGATTGTCGGGAATGTAGATAATTTTTATAATTAACACTAGACTACTTCATTTAGTGAAGTACTAACGACAGTACATAATTTGAAAATAAGGTACGCCATTTTTGAGAATCAATAAACAAAAATAAATCAATAGACTAGTCTTGTGACATTTATCACGTTGGTACCTAATAATTTGATAATTTAGTTACCTAAAAAATAAACTAAAAGAAGGAATTTGTTTAGTAAAATATTATTGGAAACCCATTGCATACATGTATATTAAATTAATTTTGTAAGTAATATTTTGTATGTTTATAAAATGACGTTTCACATATGCCTGAAGAAAATAACTACATACATAAAACAATTTGCGCTGTAACTAAGCGTTATTTAGACCGATTGTTCTCACAATAACAATTTAGAGTGCAATTACCATTGTTCACTCACAAAGGTTAATGACAATTAAGGCGCACTACTTTCAGTCATTCGATAGTTCAACGACCTCCAACAATGCACAAGAACCGAAATTTGTTTACTTTGAATATGCAATGTACGTTTAATCCGGTTGTATTAGCGATCATTCACCGTCCAATGCAAATCGGGAACATGACTTAGCATGAAAAATTACTACCGAGAACCTTGCTACCTACTTGGTTATTGAAAATGTAACCGTCTCAGGTATAAAATAAGATTCAAAACAAATAACAAAGTAAAGACGTTTCTTTTTAGAAAAACAGTTGAAGTATGTTTCCTGCGGAACTAACGTTGCACATTTAAATTCCAGCAATGATTTTGTAGAGGTCGAGTAGTTGATAATTGTATTTTTAATTATTTTTGGAAACCGCTTAAATATTTATCAAGGAAATATATCAATTGATTTGAAGCTTGTCGAATCATAAATTAAATATCATGCTTATGGAACAATGCACCATTCACACTCAAAAATTGCATGAAATTATAACTATCAATTTTAAACTTGCATGCTGTTTTTGAACGCATTTCAATGGGTCTTAGCTGATAAGAAAGTTTTTACTCAGGATATGGCTTCGGAAAATCAAATTTAACACTCAAACCTTTCAATTCAAATTAACATTTTAGATACGAGAATCAATAAAGTGTACGTTTTATGGCTATTTTGTTATTCTAAGCATCACACATTTGACTACGCCGCGTTTCGCATATAAAGTCTGTGCATACCAACGCTAGTGCATTGCCAAACTTAAATTACCATCGTCTTAGCATTTCACTGGTGCGTTCTTGCGTAAACATAAGGACAGATTGGGACACAGCTAAATACTGTTACTTAGTAATGAGATCGTAACATTGCTTAAACTGGCCAAATGCTTGTGTTTACGGTTTTAGCACACATTTTACTGCGACATGCATTTTGTAATTTTTTTATATTTCCACATTCAAAGTAAAATAATTTGTGCTATAATGTTATAAAACAAATCCATTTATTCATACATTGATCGATATTTATAATTGGTTATCGACAAGTGTGGCATTGACTAGACTATCGTCTGATGTCTTTGTCTAATCGACAAGATTATCGATAGAAAGCACATCTCTATCGAGTCGTTGCACTAGGGAGTGACTAATTTCAGTTTCACTACTTGTTTGCTTTGAGCGCTTCGCTTCGTGGTTTATTTTCGTAATGTTAGGCTGGTGGGCGCTATCACAGTCAGCGTAATAAACATGTATACAATATTCGACCTTATTCTGTAAACAATAAAGTGCTAGACTGTGTACATATTTATGATGCTGAATGAAGGTGCACATACTATGTATACGCACACATACATATACGCTACACATATGCAGCTTTATGTATGATTGATACTGATTGGCTCTGACTTGTGTGGATGTAAACGTCATGTATACAGTTGTTTCCTATGTCTTTGTCTGCGTGTTATTTAGATTTAGATCTTAGGCTATATAGATCGTTATTTATCTCAAATCCTCCTGTATTTGTATACCTATTTAAACTTAATTACGGTAGGTTTCCATGACGGAAAACGTCATGAGTAAATCGATCTAATTCTGACAAAGTCTAGTTTACCCTGGTTTGGTTGGGTTGGTTTTTCCTGGGCTGGAAGCTCAGATGGCATTCGCATTCGCAAAACGAGTGCCTACGCCAAATATTGGGATCGGATGCCAAAGCGGCCGGGGTCCTCGTTTTCTAACCGGGAATAAGAATAAGATGATGATGATGATAATGATGATGAATATTTAAATTTGGGAAAATTTAAAATTAGTCTCGAACTTCGCTCGCTTGTTCATTAAGGATGATTCACGCTAGGCCGTTCCGTGTCCGGGCCGGCCCGTTTTCTAGTACAATAAATCGACGGCCGTCACCCGTCCGTCGATTTCTTGTACTACAACACGGGCCGGCCCGGACACGGAACGGTCTAGCGTGAATCGTCCTTTAAACGTGTGAAAAACGGGTTTTTATTCGATATAGTGCATTTGGGTAAATCCGAATATGTAATCCGAATATAATTCTGAAAATGGCATATATCTGTCTAACTGTGCAATATGATTTATTCTAGCGCCAAGCATAATTACATCATCATCAGCCTATATACGTCCCACTGCTGGGCACAGGCCTCCTCTCATAGATGAGAGGGATTGGGCAGTAGTCCCCACGCTGGCCCAGAGCGGGTTTCGGACTTCACATACAACTTTGAATTTCTTCGCGGATGTATGCAGGTTTCCTCACGATGTTTTCCTTCACCGAAAAGCTAACGGTAAATATCAAATGATATTCCGTACGTAAGTTCCGAAAAACTCATTGGTACGAGCTGGGATTCGAACCCACGACCGCCGCTTGACAGCCGCATGCTTGAACCACTGGGCTACCGTAGCTTCTCTACTGGGCTACCGTAGCTTCTCTTTACTAGCTAATTACATACGTATACATAATACGAATATGTTTAAAATATATACAATATCTCTGTGTAAGTCACACAACGTACCCTATGTCACACACAACAACCAGCCTTGTGTCCTTAAACGGCGGCCATTTTCGTGAGACCTTGGACACGCGGAAACAGTTAGCACTAAGATAATCATTTTCCTTTTATTGCTGACAGAGACCGCACAAATATGTTTGATTTTAGGAAAAATATTGTGCCATAATTTGTCTTTATTTATTTATTTATCGTATGGCATTTATTTCGAACCGTGAGATCTTCGAGAAGACAGTACGGTTGCCAGTTTTTTGTTGCACTTTTAGAACCACCCAGGGGTCACGTGTAGGGTAGCGGTGGGTACTTTCTCTACGGACGTACCCACAAATAACCCATAATACGTTGTGATTGTGTTTTTAGGGTTCCGTACCCAAAGGGTAAAACGGGACCCTATTACTAAGACTCCTCTTTCCGTCTGTCCGTCTGTCACCAAGCTGTATCTCATGAACTGTGATAGATAGATAAGTTTTTTCGAAACATTAACTAATTCGAACGCGTTTGCGTTTTGTCTCAAAATGTATGAAAGTGGTATGAAAACGTGAACAGCGCCTCTGGTGGTCACTAGTGGAAACTAAAACAGCGAGTATAACATTTGTTGCTAACCGATGAACGCGCGTATTTCAAACTCAGTGAGAGCGTTTTCATACATTTTGAGACAAAACGCAAACGCGTTCGAATTAGTTAATGTTTCGAAAACACTTATACTAGAGCTACGGCAGTGAATACGCAAGTGCAGAGAAGTACATTATTTCGTTTTCGATTCGCGTTAGGACGGTAGTCATAACTAAACGCGTCTATACTCGTCCGACTCATAAAATAGCCCAATGACATTCACATCGGGTAGGTCACGAATTGTTTCTAGAACCGGTGCGCCAATAGTACATTACTTAACAAGGGCGGTAAAACAAAGAATGTCTCAGATCGCAGGTATTTGACGCTCGAACCGAAGGCAAGGGCGATAAATATGCGATCTGAGGCTTTCTTTATTACCGCCCGTGTTAAGTACAAAATTTTATGTCACCCCCTGGCCAGGAAGTGGGATTTCCCGCGCGCGGAGCGTGCATTAATTGCCGCTTTATGGCCAGGTGTGACATAAAATAACATTACTATAAAATGTCTTCTGTAGGTATTGGGACCGTGCACGACGACAGCGCCACTGACAGGTGGCCATTATGGACACTTTGTCATAGCTGTCAAGCGAGAAGTCAGTAAATATTATGAAAAAAATTAATGAAATCTTGTGTTATTTTACTATATTAGACAATATTGGACGATGGTAGTCAGTAACATTATTGCCAATAACATTAAAATTGTTGTTTTCAGTTGTTGTTGTCAGGTTAGGTGACTTACTTTTTTTTCTTACGGCAATTATCCACTTATTTCTTTGGTCTCGTTTCCACCACGGTCTTGAAAACTGGTAAAATTTACAGTCGCTATTCTGTGGTGTTTTTACAATTCACAATAACACATTTTACTAGGGCCATATTAAATTTATCACAAAAACGATTAGAAAATGTTTACTGCAATATGGATTTGACAGCTCAAGTCACCGACAAAATGTAAATTTTAGCCGTAGCGAGCGCTGTGATCGTTTAGGTTACCCCCTCCACCCGCTTTGCACCCTGCCAATAGTGCGTGTCATCTACGAAGACGCGCCCCTCCAGAGTCCAATCCGAATATTCCGAATTGAGTATAGATTAGTATAAGATTCGCTGAGGGACGCGACGTCGTCGGATGACATGCACTATAAGGCGACTTCCTGACTTGGCGGGGCGGGATCGATATGTGACATTTTCTTCTTTGCCGTAAACATACTGACGTCGCAAAGATTCCCACTTGACGGAATACTGTCAGTATTACATTTGCGCAGTAGTAATATCATGCGCAGAAGCTGACCAGTACTGCCTTCGTATCGTCCCGCTACCGCGCATCCCGCGCCAGTCAGGAAGCACTCATTTAAATGTAGGCGCAGTAAAAAGCGATACTGCCTCGACTGACAGTTGACACTGACACTTTACAGTTTTCTCATATCGTACCGCCTCCGCACCGTCAAATCAGGAAGTCGCCTAAATACGCTAGAGGGCCGGCCCGTTTTCTAGCACAAGAAGAAATCGACGGCCGTCGCGCGTCCCTCGATTTCTTGTACTACAAAACGGGCCGGCCCGGACACGGAACGGTCTAGCGTGAATCATCCTTAATAGGTACCTATGTGGTGTTGTGATCCTTATCTCTGGCAGACTACCACAGATCTCTGTCAAGAGACCAGAGACCTGTATGTCCTTACTATCAATTGAATTATCTACCAATAGGGATGATGACACTATAAAAGAAAATCAATAAATCCAAATTTTCTACATAATGACTCAAATTCTCAATCAAATGGCAAAAAAAGTAATTCAAAAAAATAAATAATTACGTAATTATAAGTCTTCAAAGTTTTAAAAGTGGGTATTTTCTGTCGCTTTTCCGCAAAACGCACCTTTGTATTGAACGATTGTCATTTACTATGGCGCTACTCAAAGGTGACGTCACGGTCGAGTAGCACTTTCTCTCTCTAACTACGAACATTCTAACCGTTGTTGCTTCGTTATTTTTTGAGATATTTGAATAGGATTTTCACTATTTGGCATAGTTTTATGTCTTCTTTCTATTGAAGTAATATTTTTTTTTGAGTCATCATGCCTATTAAAGGTGATTTTTAGGGCCCCGTACCCAAGGGGTAAAACGGGACCCTAATACTAAGACTCCGCTGTCCGTCCGTCCGTCCGTTCGTCCGTCTGTCACCAGGCTGTATCTCATGAACCGTGATAGTTACACAATTGAAGTTTATACAGATGATGTATTTCTGTTGCCGCTATAACAACAAATACCTACAAAAAAATTTAACACATGATTTTTTGCCGTTTTTATAGATAATGTTACGGAACAATTCGTGCGCGAGTCCGACTCACACTTGGCCGGGTTTTTTTATTAAAATGGGATTGCTCTTGGCTAGCATCCAGCCAGATTAAATTAACCTAACCTTTACTATGACTTAGTAATAAATGAATTGAATTGAATTAAGATTCTTCTAGAGTCACAAGTGTTTATAGACCACGGGTGATAAAAAAAATGTCATCATCAACATCAACATCATTAATTAATCATTCATCACTATTAGCCAGTAATCACCCACTGCTGAGCATAGGCATCTCTTCTATATAACGCCACTCATACCGGTCCCTTGCTAGCTCATTAAAAATAAAGGAGGGGTAGGGCAAGCTCTCTCCATACAAACTTTGTGCAGGATTTACTTCGTTTGTGTTTGCATTTAAGTTATGATTTTTGGTCAGTATGCTTATTTTTCTGATAGCTATTTCGTGATATAATTTTTTTTTAATTTTTTAATTTTGATTTTTTTTTGAAATATTTGAAAATTTTCACATCACGATCTTCGCATATCTAATATTTACAACCAAAAAAAATATTATATTTGTTAGTGCCAAAACCGACGAATAAAACGTGCACAAAGTTTGTATGGGGAAGGCCTTGCCCTACCCTGCGCCTTAAAAATAAAAATCAAACGTCCACTCATAGAACAGCCGAACGACATTCAGATTGGCTAGGTCACCAATATTATCTAGAAGCAGTGCGTCGTTGGCAAGTCAAGGGCGATCAATCAGCTCAAAATGTGTCTAGCTAGCCAGTAGCCATAGGTAGTTGAGAACAGTAAAAATAGATTATTGTTTACATTGGGTACTAATAAACAAGCTCACCTCAGCGTTAGCCTCATCTTTACCCACTTGCTAGATCCTGGCTAATACAATCCAATGTTTAATTACAAAAAAAAACTTGACTTAAGTACAGTCGACCAAAAAAGTGGTGTACCACTTTTCGACTCTATTATATGTACGTTAAAGTGCAAAAATGGTAGAAGACTTTCTTTGCTGACTGTACCTATAACTCGGAAAATAATTACGCTGTATAGTAGGGTGGAGCGCTTATGACGAATTTCGGAGTACCGCGTAATGTAATAGGGCTCAAAAGTTGCAGAATATTCTGTAGATTACAGGAAAAATAATTTAAAAAAATCTAGATTTAGACTTATTTTAGATACGCGTCATACTCGTGATCGGGTGCTGTTTGTGGAGTCCGGTCGTTCATGCTTGCAAGGATATAGTAACTACTTTAATACTAGTGTCTTCTCTTGGAGATTGACGAGAGACATCACCCTGTTATGGATTAGTTTTTGTTGACATTGACTCTGAGAGAGACCTCTATATTAAATTGTTTATTTTTTATTTCCTTTTATATTTAAAACTTATTATTTTTATTTTGACGCTTTGAGACCATGTACATCTCAAAGCACGTTAGAAAGTCATTATTAAGAATATTTTGACGCTCAAAGACCATTTACATCTTGAGATATTATATTAAATTTTGTTATTCAGACTGAGACCTTATACATCTCTCAATTTTACTATTATTGTAATGTTTGTAATAGATAATTAATATTTTGACATGAAAAATGTATTAAATTCTTATTGATATATTTCTTAAATTGTAAATTAATATTTTCTCATGAAAAACCTATCATATGCTTACGAGTATATTGTAAGACTTTTTTTAAATTGTACATTAACATTATGACATGTGAAAGTGCCCTTGTGGCCAATTTGCAGAATAAATGTTTGAATTCTGAATTTTGAATTCTATGTGTCTTAGATTTCTTGATCTTACGTAGGTTAAGTATTATCATTGTAATAAGCATATTTTTGTGAGAAAATGGCTGACTGTCGAGTTTCTTTCGGCGTTTCTTCTCGGCAGTGGCCTCTGTGAAACGCTAGTAGGGTTTGACTTGTAAAAGTGCCATTGCGGCTCCTTACAGAATAAAGTTCATTTATTTCATTTATTTCATTAGCTTCCGCACAGCCCCCATATATTGATATTAAAGCCAAAATTCAATTATCACTTAAATAAATTATATGACAATAATGTTAAAATTTTATCATTTTATAAAGTAAATCAAAATGTGTATGTGTAATGTGCGGAGGCTATAAATATAAATCTAGATTTTTTTTATATTTTTTTTCCTGTAATCTACAGAATATTCTGCAACTTTTGAGCCCTATTACGAGTACATTACGGCACTCCGAAATTCGTCATATGCGCTCCACCCTATTGTATAGTACTTTTATCTCACGAGCGCGGGTTTAGTTTAGCCATTGTTGTAGTTGTGACACATACGAACACATAACGTGAACGCACACATAGACAATGTACATTTATAGCTCAACACACAAGCATGGATGTAGTACTCTTAACTTATTATGCTTAGCTATTTTAAAGCGTTTAAATACACGAAGATCAAAAAAAATACCATAGAAAACTCGTGACGTCACTTATTGAAATTTTCCTACAAAACAGCACAGTGATATTCACATTGGCTAGGTCACGAATTGTTGCTAGAATGCGTGCGTCATCATCAGCTAGTCAAGGGCGGCCATTCATCGAGTGTAATGCGTATATAATCAGTTTAATGCGTCCTTCTCTCGCATCGCATGTAGGTATCAAGAGCAATCTTAGGCGACTTCCTGATTTGTCGGTGCGGAGGCGGTACGATATGAGAAAACTGCCAAATGTCAGTCAAATCAGTGCTACTTTTTACTGTTTAGACTTTACATTTAAATGAGTGCTTCCTGACTGGCGCGGAATGCGCGATAGCGGGACGATGCGAAGGCAGTATACTGCTTCGCTTCTGCGCATGATAATGTAATACTGACAGTATTCCGTCAAGTGAGAATCTTTGCGACGTCAGTAAGTTTACGTCAAAGAAGAATATGTCACATATCGATCCCGCCCCGCCAAGTCAGGAAGTCGCCTTAGGCGTATCAAGCACCGGCCTGTTAATTTGAATTTAATTCAAAACTTAAGAGCCCATTATGCAAATTTGCCAATTTTTATCGACATTATAGATCTCAACATCTATAGTGATTAAATATCTGTTCTTTCGTGGTTCTTTCAGTCATCCTCCTAGCGTTATCCCAGTACAGTTGCATCCTGAAGGATGCCTGGGGTCCGCTACCTAATCCCAAGATTTGGCGTAGGCACTAGTTTTTTAGGAAAGCGACTGCCATCTGACCTTCCAACCCCGAGGGGAAACTAGACCTTATTGGGATTAGGCTTTGTCAAGTGAGTGGGCAACTTGACTGTTAGAAGTTCCCAAGCCGCCCGAAGGCCTCCAAATTAGCTTAACGACTGCTGCCATAGACAGCAACCGGGATCAACGACTTAACGTGCCTTCCAAAGCACGGGAGCGCTCAGTTAGTAATCACTCAAAGCGGTCACCCATCCAAGTCCTGACCGCTGCTCACGTTGCTTAACCTTAGATACCGCAAGCGGTACCCGCGGCGCCGCTGGGCCACGAGCGCTCCTTCGTGGTTCTTTCAGTACCTATATAATCTTGAACTATTTTCCTCCAGTCTGCTAAAAGTGAAAACACGATTTGCAAACATTTTCTGAATACTTATATTTTTCAAACATAACCCTTCTTTTCGATGTTTTTGGTTGGATCTTTAAAACCCTCCCAAACAATGATTTTTGGTTTAACAGTTGCACAATGGTAAGTTCTCAAACCTGAGAAAAAGATTATCCCGTTTATAATAAACACCAATAAGTACAAAAACTACGCGCTGAGCTTCCGTAGAGAGCGGGATGTTTAATTGCAAACTCATGCGTGTTAGAGCGGGACATTTGCAAATGGAAGTTCGCCCTCTTGATCGTACCTTTGTTTCGTACAGTTTATCCTCCCATCAATATGGTACTAAAACCTTAATTCACCGACATAAGAGCTATGGGACATATTTTTGAGCAAGTTGTATGCACCCATATTTTTGCAATTGACTGTACGACAGATAAATAATATCGACTCGATCCTATTATCGAACTATCGTACATGTATTGTAATTTTGTAGGACGTATTCCGTATTAGGTAGTCATAATAAAATGCCCTGTGAGGTTATTTTTCCTTTGAAATACACTAGGTAGGTACCTACATAAATACTTAAAACCGTATCTAGGTTTTTCCTATGACATCATTTTATTTTCATAGTCATGCTCTGTTTTTTTTTCTACATTTTTTTTCTGTGCGTGTTTATTGTGTCCTGTTCCTATATCATTCATACATCATCATCCTCCTAGCGTTATCCCAGTACAGTTGCATCCTGAAGGATGCCTGGGGTCCGCTACCTAATCCCAAGATTTGGCGTAGGCACTAGTTTTTACGAAGGCGACTGCCATCTGACCTTCCAACCCCGAGGGAAAACTAGACCTTATTGGGATTTTGTCAAGTGAGTGGACAACTTGACTGTTAGAAGTTCTCAAACCGCCCGAAGGCCTCCAACTTGACTTAACGACTGCTGCCATAGACAGCAACCTGGATCAACGGCTTAAGGGGAGGTATCCCCAACGCAACTGTCCCGCTCTAACACGCGTGAGTTTACAATTAACCATCCCGCTCTCTACGCAAGCTCTGCGCGCAGTTTTGTAAATATTTAGCTATAGTCATTAAGCCAATCATTTTATCAAAGCAAACCCTGCGAATTTGTCTATAACTATTTACGATCTTTAATTGAGTACAAAAATTAAATGTTAAATATTAGTAATATAGCCGTAGTATTGAAAATACATTCCGAAAAGGGGTAACTTCGCGATTTTTTCTATCGAGTGAAATTCATCAGATCATATAACTGACTGCGATTTTGACTAGACAAGATCCTTATGTAACACATATATTGTTTTTTAGATTTTAAGACACTATATTCTATGTCTCAGATGGTTTTTAAAAACTCAAAAGTGGTAATACACGGCCTTAACGTGCCTTCCAAAGCACGGGAGCGCTCAGTTAGTAACCACTCAAAGCGGTCACCCATCCAAGTCCTGACCGCTGCCCACGTTGCTTAGATACCGCACGCGGTACGCAGGCGCCGCTGGGCCACGAGCGCTCCTATAAGCGCTATATGATTCATACGTATGGTATTTCAAATGAGTCTTGCAGGCTTAATATTTATTTTCTAAGATATTAGTACAAAGTTATATATTATTAATGAGATGGTAGCTCTAATTATAAAAAAGGGCGTCGAAATATTTTTTTATATATTTTCCATATCGCAAACGTTTTATTTCCCGTAAACTTAAACCTCTATTATCAATAATTACCGGTTTTCGAAATAAAAGCGAGAAATTATTATGACAAACTTTAGTGAATCAATAAAAAACATTTAACTGATTTAAATTTTTTATTCGCTCAAGCTCTCAAACCTAACTCGTTTCGCCTTGAGCCCTCATTTAATTCAACTTGTTACTGAAAAGCGGCCAAGCTTATATCACCCTCTCTAAAGTATAATATGCGTATGTATGTACCAGACGTTCTTATCTTGATTCCTCCAACAATTAAAAGCAAAACCAGTAAAACCTAAACTTAAAAAAATACTAATGCACTGTCTAGCTCACCTTCAGAAGAATAAAAAGAAGAGTTCGTTGCATTATTACACCCACAAGCCATTTTCAACCGTGTCCCAAATAATTTGAAGCTCAAAATACTTTGATAGATTTAATACAACAGATACAATAACCCATTGAGTATAAAGTCTTAACTGAGCGAGTTAAAGATCAAAATTATTTGGCTGCGAGTTTTTGAGGTGGTCTCAAGTCCAATCAAAGCAATTTAAGCGAATAGCCGCTTTAAATCTATGGATTTAAATTCTAAATTCGAACGTGGATCGGTGTAGCACAAATGGCCGTTTGCGTCTATGAGAAACAGCCAAAATGCATCGGGAGTTCAACGAACCTCGCCCGCCAAGGACAGTGCATTCCATTTTTAAATTTGAAGCTAGCGCGCCAATAGAACGCAGAATCTAAATAGGCCCGCCATCTTGGTTCGTTTTGGCGGGAACATTTTTATCGCGTTGTGTTTTAATTTTTTTTTGAACAATGGCCTCGACGTGTATTATTTTCGGCATAATTAGGGAGCGGTAACGAGATTCTGTCCGTTCGTTAGGTTTGTTTATAAAATAATAAAGTTTTCGGTTTGACAGTTGAGGTTTTATTCGAGATTTCTTTGTCTATTATAATGATGGGTTGCGCGGAGCGAAATAGTGGCATTTTTTTTCTGGACTTTTCGCGGTTGAACAAAGGACTTGTATTGTCCTTGATTATTTATGAGCCTTAAGAATTACCTTTTAAGTCATATAGTACATTACTTAACGAGGGCGGTAAAACAAAGAATGTCTCAGATCGCAGGTATTTGACGCCCGAGCCGAAGGCAAGGGCGATAAATATGCGATCTGAGGCTTTCTTTATTACCGCCCGTGTTAAGTACAAAATTTTATGTCACGTGAAGTGGGTTTTTTCGCGCGCGGAGCGTACGATAATGGCCGCTTTATGGCCAGGTGTGACATAAAATATTTTATATAAAGTGTTTTCTCTTAGCTCCTTCTTAAGTTGGATCTAGAATAAAACCAGTTTTAAAATGAGTGCCCTTCTTCTGTTGTTAATATGTGAGTTTCTGTGTATTGAACAGGACTATTATTGTGGCATAATATCTAATCTAACCCACTTATTAATATATAAAAACATTACTTAACTAAAATGTGTTTTGTCCCTTACAAACGAATTTTAACGGCATTATAGCCAAAATAAGTTTGATTAACGTTTATGAATAAGTCTTTAAGATTCTAAAATGTATTGGATTTATCTTTAAAAAATGTCGTTTCAAACGTCACTCATCGACAAATTTCAAGCTATTTTTTTTTCTAATTTAGGCGTTTTTAGGCACCTGGTGCTAGCGGTCACTTAAACCACTCTTCCCTAACCCTGCCTTACCAAGTTACCACCTTACTTACTTACTTGCTTGACCTTGGTGACTCGGTTGGCTGGCCAAGTGGTCAGACAGTACCTATTTTAAGACCGTACGAAACCCCAAAAAGCATTAACATTGTAAATGAGTTTCAATTCGTTTAGGATACAGTTACCTCAGACAGACGGACATGCATCGCCTGGGTTTGGAGTGATTACCATTTAAATTCAGCGATTGTTTAGGCGATTGCGCGCCCTTGTGTAGTACGCTTAATTTAATGGGCTAACAGTGGCCCTCTCGAAATATAATTTACCTACAATTTTGAACTAGATTTGACACACATGAATGCAATTACAAGAAGCTGTGACGAATATATAAAATATTAGGCACCTTTTTTAAAACGGGGTTCAACTATCCCGGACTTCCCCTACAATTACATTAAGTAAACTTAACCGGCAAGCGGCAACACTTAGGGTCAGTTGCACCAACGTACGAACACAGGCCGGTCATCGTCAAATATGGCGCCGGCAGCTGTCATCCCATAGAAACTTGTCAAACTTTCCATACAATCAGATTTGACGAACACCGCTTACGATTACAGACAGTTTGGTGCAACCCAGCCTTAATATTGTTTTTATATTTTTTAATAAATAAGTAATTACGCAGGATGAAAAAATTGACGCATTCTGATCATCGACAACTGAGACGTCATTAGTCATATTTAAATAAATAAATATTTGTGGACAATCTTATATAAATCGCCCTAGTCTCAAACTAATAGCAAAACTTGTATAGTTCGTACAAGACGTCAAATTAACGCAATAAAAATCTACCTTACAGTCAGTGCTCTAAGTCTAGTTTTGCTTGCGTTCGTTTGACAGAATTCAGCCTTAGAGTTGTGTCCGAACTATACTATGGACATGGATACTAGGCGACGCATACATATTGTCTATTTTATTTTATGTCACACCTGGCCATAAAGTGGCCATTATCGCACGCTCCGCGCGCGAAAAAACCCACTTCCTGGCCAGGGGGTGACATAAAATTTTGTACTTACCACGGGCGATAATATAGAAAGCCTGAGATCGCATATTTATCGCCCTTGCCTTCGACTCGGGCGTAAAATACCTGCGATCTGAGACATTCTTTGTTTTATCGCCCTTGGTAAGTAATGTACTATTATGATACGAGTTTAGGTTTGCGACACTATTGACAGCATTTTTTAATCGATTATCTCATTTGCATTTATGTAAGTGACTAGTTACTTTACTCCTACTCACACCCACATACAGCGGTGTAGGTAAACAAATTTAATTGCTTTATCAGTTTATCTGAACATATACGTATACATTTGTATATGTACTTTGAAACTATTAACATTCAGGAAGCAAGTTCTATCGAAGACACAGTTAACTGACCATCCGTGAGCCTTATTGCAACGAGGTAAGACTTACTTATGGTCAGTTAACCTTGACGTCGATAGTTCACAGCCACATCTTATTTCATTGTTTGTTTTGTAACTATATGTATGTACTTGTATATCACGAATGAATGTTTGAAGTCTGTTTGTTTGAAGTTTAAGTTCTCATAAATACGATTTGTTTTTCGATGACAGTGGCAAACAAAATGGTGTGCGGCTGTCTTTAGAAATCCCATCCTCACTTTTTTGTTGTGTGCGTGTAGTTAAGCGAATAGTTTTTTTAGCTTGAAAATGATCGTCTTGGAGTAATGTTTGATTAAAACGACATTTCTTAATATAAAATTCGATAATATCTACGAAATTTGTACGGGTTGGGGACTTCACGTACACCTTTGATTTGTTTCGCATATGAAGGTTTCCTCACGTTTTCCTTCACCAAAAAATTAATTTCATATAGTACTTTTTTATCTCACGAGCGCGGGTCGGCCATTGTTTTTATTTATTTATTTTATTAAAGAAACAAACGGTCTTTTACATTAAAGATTCATAGACATTATGCCTTAAAATTAGACCTACAGTTTCATGAATGTATTTCAAAAGTGAAAAAGCAGAGTGTAGCTAACAAACAAAATTATGAAACATTATAAACACAGTAATATTGAGGTTATAATCTAACTGTATACAATTAACACTGTTAGTTATCTATAAACACCTTTTTTAGGGAAGTAATGCATCAGTTGAATAAATCTATATATTTAAGCTTTAAAATTCTATGTATTTAAGTATCTATTTATCTATATAAGTATGTATATCGTCGCTTAGTACCCATAGTACAAGCTTTGCTTAGTTTGGGACTAGGTTGATTTGTGTAAGATTGTCCACGAATATTTATTTATTATTTTTTATTTATAAATTGTCATTAAATTGTTGTAGTTGTGACACATACGAACACATAGACAACGTGAACTCATAGCTCCTACGCTGACGCACACATAGACAATGTGCATGTATAGCTCAACACAACCATGGCTTACCCGCGCTCGTGAGATAAAAGTACTCTACGATAAAAGTACGCTGGGATTGGAACTCCAGACCACCGATTGATATCCACACGCTTTAACTTCTAGTCTACCGAAATTGCTTCATACATACATTTCTGTCTTAACTATGCCATTTCCATCTTCATCAAGGCACTATAAGGCGACTTCCTGACTTGGCAAGGCGGGATCGATATACTGTGACATTTTCTTCTTTGACGTAAATTTACTGACGTCGCAAAGATTCCCACTTGACGGAATACTGTCAGCTTATTACATTTTGCGCAGTAGTAATATTATGCGCAGAAGCGGACCAGTACTGCCTTCGCATCGTCCCGCTACCGCGCATCCCGCGCCAGTCAGTAAGCACTCATTTAAAAGTAGGGGCGCAGCGCAGTAAAGTAGTACTGAGTTGACTGGCAGTAGACACTGTCATTTGACAGTTTTCTCATATTGTCCCGCCTCCGCACCGACAAGTCAGGAAGACGCCTTACTCCCTTTGCATGCATATAACTACTGAGGCTTAAAAGGTCATAGTAGCGCTCGTGGCCCAGCGGCGCCTGCGTGCCGCAAGCGTTATTCAACGTGGGCCGCGGTCAGTACATGGATGGGTGACCGCTTTGAGTGGTTACTAACTGAGCGCTCCCGTGCTTTGGAAGGCACGTTAAGATCCCGGCTGCTGTCTATGGCAGCAGTCGTTAAGCCAAGATGGAGGCCTTCGGGCGGCTTGAAAACTTCTAATAGTCAAGTTGCCCACTCACTTGACAAAGGGGGGTCGAAGTTGCACCACGTCCGTAGGGAAAGTACCCACCGCTACCCTACACGTGACCCCTGGGTGGTTCTAAAAGTGCAACAAAAAAACTGGCAACCGTACTGTCTTCTCGAAGATCCACGGTTCGAAATAAATGCCATACGATAAATAAATAGTAGAAAGAAGAGTTAGGGCACATACGCCATTTTGAAAATAAGACACGCAAGCGCAGCTGTGCCGGCTGGAATGAATGTTAATAAAAATACTTATTAGTTGTATCAGTAAATTGCAATATAATTGAGTCAAATTGCAACCTTTTACTGTGAATTGAATTTCTATACAACAGTTTACCTGTTTGTTCTTGAATAGGCTCATAGGTTTATCATATTTCAAAAATAATGAAACAAAACATTATTTATTTTATAAACCTAATTTTTTATCCCTATTT
Organism: Cenopis cana; assembly: GCA_951800055.1. NCBI lineage: Eukaryota > Metazoa > Arthropoda > Insecta > Lepidoptera > Tortricidae > Cenopis > Cenopis cana. Next base: position 17,911,145 of record OX637485.1, on the reverse strand, counting down.
AGGCATCACAAAAAATTATTTCAATTCACATCCGAATAAACCTTATATTACATAAAAAAATCACGAGACTAAAATAAGCTCAGTAACCGAATATAAAACTTCCATTCAAATGCGTAAGCTCCCTTAAACCCGATTTACAAAAAAAAAACAAACAATCGAGTGACCGTTAAAAATAACATTTACGTCAATGTACGGTTATTGAATTTAATAAAAGAATACGTACTTTATTTAAACATAGAATACTTTATTTAGAAATAGAATTGCGGTGGGCGTATGAATGGACTTACGCTACGAACGTAGCATAGATTAGTTCTATGCTACGAACACTCGTAGCGTAGGCCTATGCTACGGCGTAGGCCTAGTAAAGCGTAGCGTGCTGAGTATTTTCTGTGACTCTCTATTTGAAAAGCTGAAATAGAAGACTGGTACATATTCTATTATGCTTTAGGGTGCCTTTCTACCAGAGGTACCAGCCTTACACTTATACTACTTACGAGCCTCTACAAGTTCTATGCAAGAAATTGCAAAAAACAAATGAACGCGCCATAATTTTTACTATGGCAGTACTTTATATAGATAAAAAAAACACGACTGCATTAAAAAGATAAAAACAAGTCTCCTAATAAAGAACTCAAGGAAATTTATTTTTCACCTCACTAGCTCGGAAAGCCCTTTTTTATTCTTTAAAAACAGATAGCAAAACTGCATTTTATCCACATGTGTGCAAAGTAATTTTGAAATCCGAACGTGTTCCTAGTTACTTTTTTAACAGAATAACATGTAAGGCCGTGTTCCCACTATCCGATACAATATCGGTGTAGGATTCGTTACCGATAAAAATGTATGGAAAACTGCTTAGTGCTCACACTATCCGATCCGATATCGGTCAAATTCGTATCGGATCCGATATCGGTTAGTGTGGACACAAAACAGTCAGGACAATTTTCGCCATCTGTTTTTTTTTTCAGGTGGTGGTTTTAAAAAAATTAGTCCTTGGATTTTATATTTATTTTTAATTAAAAAATAAAATAATTATTTTGAATTCTAAGCAAAAAAAATTTTTTTTGCAAAAATTCGTCATTATACTCCATTTCGACTAATTTAGGGGTAGGGATTTCAAATTTTACATTTATTTAGAATTTAAAGGCCTAAAAAATATTTTTTTTTTGCAAAAAATCGTCATTATACACGATTTCGACTAATTCAAGGACAAGGATTTAAAATTTTATAACCATTTTGAATTTTAAGCAAAAAAATATTTTTTTTGCAAAAAATCGTCATTATACTCGATTTCGACTAATTCAAGGACAAGGATTTCAAATTTTATAACTATTTTGAATTTTAAGCAAAAAAATATTTTTTTTTGCAAAAAATCGTCATTATACTTGATTTCGACTAATTCAAGGATAAGGATTTCAAATTTAATAACTATTTTGAATTTTAAGCAAAAAAAAATATTTTTTTTGCAAAAAATCGTCATTATACTCGATTTCGACTAATTCGAGGATAAGGATTTCAAATTTTATAACTATTTTTAATTTTAAGCAAAATTTTTTTTTTTTTCAAAAAATCGTCGTTATACTCGATTTCGACTAATTCGAGGATAAGGATTTCAAATTTTATAACTATTTTTAATTTTAAGCAAAAAAATTTTTGTTTTTTCAAAAAATCGACATTATACTCGATTTCGACTAATTCGAGGATAAGGATTTCAAATTTTACATTTATTTTTAAATTTAAGCAAAAAAAAAATTTTTTTGAAAAAATCGTCATTATACTCGATTTCGACTAATTCAAGGATAAGGATTTCAAATTTTATATTTATTTTGAATTTTAAACAAAAATTATTTTTTTTTCAAATTCATAATTCATTCATAATTCATAATCGTCGTTATACTCGATTTCGACTAATTTAGGGATTGGGATTTCAAATTTAACATTTATTTTGAATTTTAAGTTGGAAAAAACATTTTTTGCAATAAATCGTGATTATACTCGATTTCGACTAATAGAGATTTCAAATTATGTATATTTTTATTTGAATTTAAGGAATACATTTTTCACGCAATTTTGCTTTATTTATTTACTTTAGTATTTGTTTTTGAATTTTGCTTAAATTTTTTTTTGCGTTTTTTTGTTCTAATTTAGTTTTTATTTTCTATTTTAATGAAATGAAAAATTAGAAGAAACCCTATTTTTTATTGTTTTACTTTTGTTTTTTCCTTTTTCTATTTCCTCGCTTTAGTGAGGTGAAAAGATTTGTGTTACACACGGCTGCAAAGTTATTTTACGTCTCGTGTGTTGCAACACTCGCTATGCTCAGGATTCTAATTTTGAACCACTCGCTTCGCTCAGGATTCTATTTTCGAACCACTCACTTCGCTCGTGGTTCAACCATAGAATCCATTCGCTAGCTCGTGGTTCAACCCTAGAATCCATTCGCTAGCTCGTGTTCCAATTCCACACTCGCGGTTAAAATACAACTTTGCACCCTTGTATAACAAATAACTATTGTTTGCAGTCGGGGACCTAATATTTTGGTTTTACTTGTATGTAGTAGGTCCCCCGACTGCAAACAAAATATATTTCCTTGAGTTCTTTATTAGGAAACTTGTTTTTATCTTTATAATGCAGTCGTGTTTTTAATTTTTATAATTATTATTTTATTTCGATTTTTTTTTTGCTTGAAACATATACATTATATATATATTTGGAATCGTCTCTTCAAGTGCTTCATTTTGATACCTCACTTCCTAGGATAGAAAAATATTTTATGTTACACCTGGCCAAAAAGTGGCCATTATCGCACGCTCCGCGCGCGAAAAAACCCACTTCCTGGACAGGGGGTGACATAAAATTTTGTACTTACCACGGGCGATAATAAAGAAAGCCTCAGATCGCACATTTATCGCCCTTGCCTTCGGCTCGGGCGTAAAATACCTGCGATCTGAGACATTCTTTGTTTTATCGCCCTTGGTAAGTAATGTACTATTTTTTACGGAACTCTCAAAATGGAGTCTACAGTCCGCCATATTATTTTTATTGCAACATTACATATCATATGTCACCCGGGATGACGTAAGGATTCCAACGATACCTCACACATCTAAATCGGTTAAGGCGTTGAGAAGTTCTGGGGGAACAAAAAAAGTTCACATACATACATACATGAAACCTGAAAACATTACACTCCGTTTTTTGGGCAGTCGTGTAAAAAACAGACTATAGTATGTCAAATTCTGAGAATTTTCTAACGCAACATTACGACGTCAGTGAATGTTTAACAGCCTTGTGTGAAAGTCACTTTCTCATTCGTGTTGTTTGAATTGAATCGTACAATTTACTAGTATTATTCAGTTTTCTTTTGTTTCTTGAGATATTTTTATTTCATATCATAGATAGGTAAAATCTACTTCTTATAACACGTAAACTTCCACTACCTATTTCATCACTTCCAGGGGTGATTTTCGAAATAAAAAGTATCCTAAGGTGACTTCCTGACTTGTCGGTGCGGAGGCGGTACGATATGGGAAAACTGTCAAACGTCAGTGTCAACTGTCAGTCAACTCAGTACCACTTTTTACTGCGCCCCTACATTTAAATGTGTGCTTCCTGACTGGCGCGGGATGCGCGGAAGCGGGACGATGCGAAGGCAGTACTGGTCCGCTTCTGCGCATAATATTACTACTGCGCCAATGTAACACTGACAGTATTCTGTCAAGTGGGAATCTTTGCGACGTCAGTAAGTTTACGTCAAAGAAGAAAATGTCACATATCGATCCCGCCCCGCCAAGTCCGGAAGTCGCCTAAGTAATAAGTATCTGTTATCCAGGCTGTAAACTCTTTGCATACCAAGTTTCATCATAATACCGTTCTGCCGTGTTTGCGTGATACAATAACAAACATCTAAACATAAAAAAAACATCCAAACATGTAAACATCCCAACATATAAACATTCCCACACATATCCATACTAATATTATAAATGCGAAAGTGTGTATGTCTGTCTGTCTGTTACCTCTTCACGCTTAACCGCTGAACCGATTTCGATGAAATTTGGCATGGAGGTAGTTTGAGTCCCGGGGAAGGACATAGGATAGTTTTTGTCCCGGAAATCTTCCTTTGAGGGAGTGGTAGTTTGTATGGAAGAGCGATAACTAGGTAAGCGCCTGATATAAAAAATACAATTAAATTATATCGCGATAAACGAGTTCCGCGCGGACGAAGTCGCGGGAAAAAACTAGTTTGTGATATAAGTAGAATACATAGGATACCCAAGTCCACATGTTCAGTGGTCATCGGTCCCCTACGGCGCGTGACGTCACTACGCACATGCACATCACTATTTATACTTGCAGCTTGTTTGCTGACACTACGTATTTAGCGCCCTGTACTACCGTATAGTCAACATCGAAATACGCACTAAGTGCCAGTTGCACCAACGTACGGACACAGACCGGTCATCGTCAAATATGGCGCCGGCAGCTGTCGTCCCATAGAAACTTGTCAAACTTTCCATACAATCATATTAGACGAACACCGCTTACGATTACAGACGATTTGGTGCAACCCAGCCTTAGTGCCAGTTGCACCAACGTACGAACACAGACCGGTCATTGTCAAATATGGCGCCGGCAGCTGTCATCCCATAGAAACTTGTCAAACTTTCCATACAATCAGATTTGACGAACACCGCTTACGATTACAGACGATTTGGTGCAACCCAGCCTTAGTGCCAGTTGCACCAACGTACGAACACAGACCGGTCATCGTCAAATATGGCGCCGGCAGCTGTCGTCCCATAGAAACTTGTCAAACATTCCATACAATCAGATTTGACGAACACCGCTTACGATTACAGACGATTTGGTGCAACCCAGCCTTAGTGCCAGTTGCACCAACGTACGAACACAGACCGGTCATCGTCAAATATGGCGCCGGCAGCTGTCGTCCCATAGAAACTTGTCAAACATTCCATACAATCAGATTTGACGAACACCGCTTACGATTACAGACGATTTGGTGCAACCCAGCCTTAGTGCCAGTTGCACCAACGTACGAACACAGACCGGTCATTGTCAAATATGGCGCCGGCAGCTGTCATCCCATAGAAACTTGTCAAACTTTCCATACAATCATATTTGACGAACACCCCTTACGATTACAGACGGTTTGGTGCAACCCAGCCTTAGTGCCAGTTGCACCAACGTACGAACACAGACCGGTCATCGTCAAATATGGCGTCAAAGAAGAAAATGTCACATATCGATCCCGCCCCGCCAAGTCCGGAAGTCGCCTAAGTAATAAGTATCTGTTATCCAGGCTGTAAACTCTTTGCATACCAAGTTTCATCATAATACCGTTCTGCCGTGTTTGCGTGATACAATAACAAACATCTAAACATAAAAAAAAACATCCAAACATGTAAACATCCCAACATCTAAACATTCCCACCCATATCCATACTAATATTATAAACTGTCACCTCTTCACGCTTAAACCGCTAAACCGATTTCGATGATTGGCATGGAGGTAGTTTGAGGCCCGGGGAAGGACATAGGATAGTTTTTGTCCCGGAAATCTTCCTTTGAGGGAGTGGTACTTTGTATGGAAGAGCGATAACTAGGTAAGCGCCTGATATGAAAAATACAATTAAATTATATCGCGATAAACGAGTTCCGCGCGGATGAAGTCGCGGGAAAGAACTAGTTTGTGATATAAGTAGAATACATAGGATACCCAAGTCCACATGTTCAGTGGTCATCGGTCCCCTACGGCGCGTGACGTCACTACGCACATGCACATCACTATTTATACCTACTTGCAGCTTGTTTGCTGACACTACGTATTTAGCGCTCTGTACTACCGTCTAGTCAACATCGAAATACGCACTAAGTGCCAGTTGCACCAACGTACGAACACAGACCGGTCATCGTCAAATATGGCGCCGGCAGCTGTCGTCCCATAGAAACTTGTCAAACTTTCCATACAATCATATTTGACGAACACCGCTTACGATTACAGACGGTTTGGTGCAACCCAGCCTTAGTGCCAGTTGCACCAACGTACGAACACAGACCGGTCATCGTCAAATATGGCGCCGGCAGCTGTCATCCCATAGAAACTTGTCAAACTTTCCATACAATCATATTTGACGAACACCGCTTACGATTACAGACGGTTTGGTGCAACCCAGCCTTAGTGCCAGTTGCACCAACGTACGAACACAGACCGGTCATCGTCAAATATGGCGCCGGCAGCTGTCATCCCATAGAAACTTGTCAAACTTTCCATACAATCAGATTTGACGAACACCGCTTACGATTACAGACGGTTTGGTGCAACCCAGCCTTAGTGCCAGTTGCACCAACGTACGAACACAGACCGGTCATCGTCAAATATGGCGCCGGCAGCTGTCATCCCATAGAAACTTGTCAAACTTTCCATACAATCAGATTTGACGAACACCGCTTACGATTACAGACGGTTGGGTGCAACCCAGCCTGACACACAGCAGAATTGCACACTTTAAGGTGACTTCCTGACTTGGCGGGGCAGCATCGATATGTGACATTTTCTTCTTTGACGTAAACTTACTGACGTCGCATAGATTCCCACTTGACAGAATACTGTCAGTATTACTTGTGCAGTAGTAATATTCTGCGCAGAAGCGGACCAGTACTGCCTTCGCATCGTCCCGCTTCCGCGCATCCCACGCCAGTCAGGAAGCACTCATTTAAATGTAGGGGCGCAGTAAAAAGCGGTGCTGAGTTGACTGACAGTTGACACTGACATTTGACAGTTTTCGCATATCGTACCGCCTCCGCACCGACAAATCAGGAAGTCGCCTAAGCGGCGTGACAAGTTTTAAAAGATATTGATTTTAAATTTTAACAAAAGTATTAATACCTAATATCAATAAAGTGATTAAAGGATACCTACAATAGTTTAGTAGTTTAATAAGTAGTAACATTTTCATGTTTTGATTTTATTGTGTATAGTAGAATTTATAAGCGAAAAGTAGTTTTTAGCTCGAAAATGGTCGATTTGGAGTGATTTTTGAAACAATATTTCTGAATGAAAAATGTAAAAAGTACATTTAATGTAATTAGGTCACAAAACTCCTGTTCTAGGTAAAATCACAAAATATGTGTCAAATAAACAAAAAATGGCCAAAATAAATGGGCGCTTTTTTAATTGTTGATTTTTTTATGGTGCCATTCGAACCAGTTATTGGAGACAATAAAATGTTTATGTCGGACCAACTTTTAGAGCACAATAAAAGGCTAAATTTAGGGACTAATCTAGCTCGACGCTACGCTAGCGGCCCTCAAAAAGGCTCCTACAATTTGGCACTGGCTAATGACGTCACAGTATTCAACCAACCGTTGCATGGGAAAATGAGGTATTTTGCTGTTTTAGTCCTGAAATAATGCGTTTACGGACATAGTTTCCACACTATTTTTATTTGCCTATTGAACGATAGAGATGCCCATTCTATTTCGATTATTTTCTGATTAATTTAACATGTAATCTTGTATTTTTATCATTATTACTATTTAGTATAGGGTAATAGCGGTCTAATATATGTATTTTAAGGATTTTTTGTTGAAATAATATCGTTTCAGACGTTACTCCAATCGCCAATTATTCAGAGATATTATATGATTATTTATTTAATCTTTATTCCACAAAAGTAAATTAATGCATACCTAATTAATGTTCTTTTTCCGCTATCCAAATGTTGTCTGGAAGAGATCCTCTACCTACATGTTAATGTTTTGTTTCTGTATGTAACTTGTGTGAGGTGTGCAATAATTGTGTAAGTGTATTGTATGTACAACTTATCGTACAAAAGGGGAACTATAAGGCGGAGTGGTGTCAAAGTGCACTCCGGGTTTCTGGGCCACAACTGGGATAAAGGAAGAGGGCCACGATTGGTATGTTGCAAAGAAAGCGCATCGCAGGAAAACCAGCGCGCAGATGCAGGTCAAGGCGGCGACTTTCCAAACGGCAGGGTTGCCACCTGATCCATTCAAAATACAAATTCAAATTTAAAAAAAAAAATATTTTAGTTTATTTAGAAAACAAACAGCCATGTACAAAATAATGCATACAAAAATGGACGCCAATTAGGCCTAAAGTTTCATATATTACTATATAACTATTACTAACTAAGAAGATACAGGTATTGTTATGATTACCCATCTATTTAGTTGTGTTCTCACTCAACAAAAAAATGATAAGTAATAGTAGTTTATGCAACTGGTACATAATGAGGGGCATTAAAACACGAGTGTGTTTTATGAAACGAGCCGAAGGCGAGTTTCATAATAAGGTCACACGAGTGTTTTAATGCCTAATTATGTACAGTTGCATACATTACTTTATCTACACACATATTATAACTACTGTAAGATGGGTTCAGAAACCGTTGTAAATAAATACAATAATTGTGTTAATACAACCTTTTTTGCACGGTTGCGGAAATATCGAAATCAGAACTGGCAACCGATACCTGAATGTTATTTTAAAAAGTAAAGAGTCCCTATTCTGATGTGATCATGTCGTTCTAGCTCAAATTTCTTGCGATATATACTAAAAAAACATCGAGCTGACATTTCGCATCGACTGAATTTGAATTTTCAGTGATACTAGAATAGGGACATGTCAACTTTGACATTTAAATATTGACAGTTTTGTTTGACGTTTTTATATTTTAACATCATATATGAGATTAAAATTAAAAATTATATTACTGCTGTAGCCTTAGCCACAGATAAGAAAATTGCCATAAATTCATTGAATGTTGAAATGAGAGTCATTTTCTACGGTTTCCGAACGCATATTAGAGGATTTATGATATGTGTGTAGATAAAAGATTTTTTTCAAAACAATGTTATCCCTAATTTTTCTGTAAATAGGCCACAAGGGTTCATGTCACAATCTGACTCTTCATCAGTTAATTTATGTAAATATGGGCCTTGTAGCCTGACTCAAATAAATAAAACAGAAAACAATACAATTGTCAATTAGTTTTAATTATTTTTTAGCTGTACCTACTTAGTTTGTTTTGCTGCATTAAATGAAGATTGTCAAAATAAAATAATAGTGTTACCTACATATGTCAGAAAAAAAATGTTAACTAAATGAAATATTTTGTGTCTTTCTGCACGTTCAAACGTTCTGCACGGCGAAACATTCACGTTTAAAGAATTTTATTATTATAATTCCATCTTGATTAACTTTAATAGGGGTCATAATTGTCCTAATTCACAGGCAAAACACTTTTTATCCCCTGAAGTCTGTCAATCGCCCAAAATGTCGTGTTGATTGGACGTAAAGATAATTCATTTAATTCGGCCTATATTTTAGTTGCAGACGGCGTGGTAAGGGTTGCAATAAATAATTATATGAAAATGATCCGCCTGCGTTGAAGCCAGGGCTGCTACCGTGAACCACAAACGAAGTTTTCCGTCTCTGTCGCACTTACGTACAGACTTGCAAGTGCGACAGAGAGAGAAAATTTCGTTTGTGGCTCGCGGTAGCACTCCTGTAGTGTCTACGTCACGAACTTCTACGTTAAATTACCTAAATTAAATAGTAAGTTAAGAGGCCTTACAAGTTTTAAATTTTTTTAATCAAAATTTTTGACTAAAGTATTGTTAATACCATTAAAGTGATTAAAGGATACGATGATTTTATTAAAGTTTTAGATAGTAACATTGCCCTTTTTTGATTTTATTGTGTATAGTAGAATTTAAGCGGAAAAAAGCTGTTTTTAGCTCGAAAATGGTTGATTTGGAGTGATGTTTGAATCAATATTTCTTAATGAAAAACCCAAAATATACATTTAAAATATATGTCATTAGATCGCAATAGTCATGTTCTAGATAGTAACATTGATGAAATGTCAAAATAAGTGTTAATTAAATAGAAAATCGCCTAAATAGATGAGCCTTTTTTAACTAATAAGGACCCTTTTAAGTAAAACAATTGTGTACAAACTTAAGTTATAAAAAGTTAATTAGGAATAGTTGCGTAGATTGTTACAACAAACAGTTTTTTTTTTAATTTTTTAAGATAAAGGTCAAAAGAGCTTTTTTTATAAGTCGCTCAAAGTCACTTGTTTTTGTGACATAAAAAGGAAACACGTGGATGTAATGAAAAGTTCATTGGTTGCATTCATTCATTTATTGGTTAGGCTTATGATAAATGCGATTTTAATCTAATACGTACGATCGGTTATTATGTCCAAAACGTATTTTTAACCGGAAGTAATTAAATAATTATTATTTTACGTAACAAAATCTGAAAATAAAAGCGGCAGTCTATCTCCCGGTCCATGTTATCATTTTATACCAAATAAATTCTCATTCATTCATTCATACATTTCATTCATTCATTCGTTCTCTTTAACATCACACTCCTCGGCACGTGCTTAGTGCAGTTAAAGTCAATGTCGTAGTCAAATTTATTATTCAAAATTAATGCATGCATAATATTTTTTTGAATGTCAGAGGTTATAGGTATCTAATGTACCTACCTATATAACAGCAGTACCCTTACCATGATTTTGCAATGTTTGCATTACCGTACTCGCTAGCGACTGCGTAAACGATTTAGTATGGCGATTCTTAGTTCTATTGCGTAACCACCAGAGGCGCAGTATTTTTGTCCATTGTAAATCGTTTACGCAAGGCACGTTAAGCTGTTGATCCCGGTTGCTGTCTATGGCAGCAGTCGTTAAGCCAAGTTGGAGGCCTTCGGGCGGCTTGAGAACTTCTAACAGTCAAGTTGCCCGCTCACTTGACAAAGCCTAATCCCAATAAGGTCTAGTTTCCCCTCGGGGTTGGAAGGTCAGATGGCAGTCGCTTTCGTAAAAACTAGTGCCTTCGCCAAATCTTGGGATTAGGTAGCGGACCCCAGGCATCCTTCAGGATGCAACTGTACTGGGATAACGCTAGGAGGATGATAATGGTAAATCGTTTACGCAGTCACTAGCGAGCATGTGGTAATGCGAACATTACAAACTCATAGGAAGGGTACAGTAAGTCTAAGTAATACTTGTTTAAACCCGATTGGAACTATATTCAAACTGTGACAGCCCTAGCGCCCCTTCCCTAATTGTCCTCGCGCCTGCGCCTCGTTATTTATAGTCGTAAATATACGCCCGGCTTGTCCGCATACTGCAAGCGTTGCAAGGACATCGCTAGTGTTCGCATTACCCGATAGATGGCGTTGAAGCGATCGGGCGGATTGCTGCATAGCGCTATTACGATATGGTATTTTACTATTAGCTAAATCAGCAACTTTGTATGTTTTTAAGGTGACTTCCTGACTTGGCGGGGCGGGATCGATATGTGACATTTTCTTCTATGACGTAAACTTACTGACGTCGCAAAGATTCTCACTTGACATAATACTGTCAGTATTACGTTTGCGCAGTAGTAATATCATGCACAGAAGCGGAGCAGTACCGCCTTCGCATCGTTCCGCTACCGCGCATCCCGCGCCAGTCAGGAAGCACTCATTTAAATCTAGGGGTGCAGTAAAAAGTGGTACCTACTGCCTCGACTGACAGTTGACACTGACATTTGACAGTTTTCTCATATCGGTCCACCTCCGCACCGACAAATCAGGAAGTCGCCTAAGTTCCAAAGTCCGAAATTTCTATGGTGCAAACTCAAACTGAATCCTTATTTTCATCTTTGTGTAATGGACTAGAAGAATCGACAAACGCGTGGCCGACTCCTAATCGACTTGAGGATTAGTTGAGTTGACGGCAAGATACGTATACTGGTCTCTCACAACGCATTCTCGGGAGTTCTGACGAGCTAACTCACTACCAGAGAGAGCAAGAAGTGATATTGTTATGGTTGAAATTATTTTTGTTGAACGTATTTCTATTAAAATGTTATTGGATTTTGAACCTTATTGTTTGAACGGTAAAGTAGCTTTTTAAAGGAATTGCTTTGGTGCAATTCGTTCAACTGAAATGATTTCAAGTTTATGTTCGTTGTCTTCTTGAAGGTCTGGTGGAGTTACTTCACCAGTTGGGCTTCTGGAATTATGAATGAGATGACGTCCCACTGTGCCCTACATCTATTTAAACTATTCCCAACTTAACATCCAGACACATTATCTTCACCTATAACCTTTAAACGCATAAAATTCCATAATAATAGCTATCCAAATTGCACTCTCAATGACTAACTTGCAGACTGCAATAAAACAAGACTGCGATGCGTGTGCGCGCCTCAAACGCGGAACGTCCTATGTACAGTACAAAATCGTATGTTTTAAGACTAATTGTCTATGGGCCTTCGTATAGGCCGTTTGCAATGCTTCAAGGTTGTCTCGGTACCTTTTCCTTATGCAGTTAGTGCACAATTCCGAGTTTTTGACGTATTGAAATTATAAGACTAGCTTCAGCCCTTGACTTCGTCCGTGTAGGACTCATTATAGCCTTAGAAAAATGATTGCTATTAGTAAATTACTTAACAAGGGCGTTAAAATAAGCAAAGGTAGGTAGTACGCGGGTATATTTGATAACCGAGCCGAAAACTAGGGCAGTAAATATACGATCTAAGGCTTTCTTTATTTCCACCCGTGGTAAGTACAAAATTTTATGTCAACCCCTGGCCCCAAGTGGGATTTTCCGCGCGCGGAGCGTGCAGTAATTGCCACTTTATGGCCAGATGTGACTAAAAATATGTACTACTTGCATAGAAAACATCCACGGATAAATGTCAAATGCAGCAATGCTTTGCAGGCATGGTTACTAATACATTCTTTGTTTTACCGCCCTTGGTAAGTAATGTACTAACTAATATATATCAAATAAAATACAAGAATACGACGGGGGCCCAATTTTTTACATATGTTTTAGTTTAGTTTATTTAGATATAGATATTTAATTTTAATTTAGTTTTATTTCTAGGTCCAGTTTTAGTTGTTTATACTGTTTTTAATATTATGTTAGTTTAAATATGTAACTAACTAATTACATTAATTTATACAAGAATTAAAATCAATTTTTGTCGCTGAATACCATAGGTTATCGCAAGTTATTAATAGCACAAATAGAGTCATAAAAAAGTACATTACTGCTCTGTAATTCTAAGAAGGCGTAAGTTCGTATGCATTTAATCTGTCTGTTACGTTTTTAGGGTTCCTCATGTAAAAACTAAACTTCTAAATGGGGCTCAAAGTGACTTTCTTGCTTACTTAATGGCGCTTGCAACGGTGCCGAAATATCGGAAACACAATAACACAAAATTTGTGTAACGGGATATTTACCATGTATATATTTAATATACATAGTAAATATCCAGTTATTAATCGTTTAATTCTAACGTAAATGGCAATGTGAGCTTGAAATCTTATAGGGCAATAAAATGATCATCTACTTTTGCTGTGGACTGTACATCATTATGCGGAACCCTTAAATCGGTAATCAGTCTCAGTCATGACCACTAGTAATACTAGCAGGGCTGACCGGGCGGCCTTCGCTCGCGCAGCTATTTGATTACGGAAGCGCAGCCCTTTCTTAGATCCTGCGCTGGCGCAGGTTTTTATTAAACTGGAATCGCCACAGTATAACGCAAAGAAGTAGTGTATCTTCGATTTTTCATTAGTTATTGATAGGCGACATGCGGGGCGGGAATGATCTGTAGTAATTCGTTTAAAGTGGGCTTGTACGAAATATTGCTTTTCACAGTACTTGACCATAACTAAAATTATCACTTTTAGGCGACTTCCTGACTTGGCGGGACGGGATCGACATGTGACATTTTCTTCTTTGACGTAAACATACTGACGTCGCAAAGATTCCCACTTGACGGAATACTGCCAGTATTACATTTGCGCAGTAGTAATATCATGCGCAGAAGCGTAGCAGTACCGCCTGCACATCGTCCCACTACCGCGCATCCCGCGCTAATCAGGAAGAACTCATTTAATGTAGGGCCGCAGCAGTAAAAAGCGATACTGCTTCGACTGACAATTGACACTGACACTTTACAGTTTTCTTATATCGTAAAAAGTGTCAAATGTCAGTGTCAGCTGTCAGTCGACTCGGTACCATTTTTTACTGCGCCCCTATATTTAAATGAGTGCTTCCTGACTGGCGCGGGATGCGCGGTAGCGGGACGATGTGAAAGCGGTACTGCTACGCTTCTGCGCATGATATTACTACTGCGCAAAAGTAATACTGACAGTGTTCCGTCAAGTGAGAATCTTTGCGACGTTAGTAAATTTACGTCAAAGAAGAAAATGTCACATATCGATCCCGCCCCGCCAAGTCAGGAAGTCGCCTGGTGCTTAATATCACCGAAACAGACAAAGGAATCAAAAAATAGTTTTAAACCCTATAATGTATTTTATGTCACACCTGGCCATAAAGAGGCAATTACCGCACGCACCGCGCGCGGGAAATTCCACTTCCTGGCCAGGGGGTGACATAAAATTTTGTACTTAACACGGGCGGTAATAAAGAAAGCCTCAGATCGCATATTTATCACCCTTGCCTTCGGCTCGGGCGTCAAATACCTGCGATCTGAGACATTCTTTGTTTTACCGCCCTTGTTAAGTAATGTACTATTAAAACGGTTACTGAGCTAAGCCACGGACGGACGGATGGATGAATACGGAACCCTAATAAGACAAATTTCCTAGGCAGTTTTGTCGAGAAACTACTCGATTTTACTCTGACACCGTCTTCCCAGTCAAAAAGCTGTAAGTCACTACCACACTCATATATTGTCTTGCTAAGTCACAATGCCGAGGCCCAGGGACCATGTTACTTTTTAACTTAGTTGGGTAATATTGACACGACCACTTCTCTTAGCTGCTGAATAATATAGTCAGCCATAAAATCGTCTACTATTTTGAACCTTAACACCGAGGTAGTAGAGTTGGAAACCGGTATACCACTTTCTTGCCTGTATGCACGATATTACCTTTATTACAGCAGGTTTATGTCTATTTTTAAGCTTTTATTACTTGCCTGGTTTCTTTAGGTCAAATCTTATACAGGGAGAACAAGGTCATAATCCATACTTTATCCATACTAATATTATAAATGCGAAAGTCTGTCTGTCTGTCTATCTGTATGTTACCTCTTCACGCTTAAACCGCTGGACCGATTTAGATGAAATTTGGCATGGAGATAGTTTGAGTCCCGGGGAAGGACATGGGATACTTTTTATCCCGGAAATCATCCCTTTAGGGGGTGGAAGTTTGTAGGAAAGAGCGATGACTAGGCAAACGCCTGATATAAGTAAATAGCAATTACTTAAATTCTATCGCGATGAACGAGTTCCACGCGGACGAAGTCGCGGGCAAAAACTAGTTTAATCATATGAATGCAATTATTGTCAAGAAAAGTTTGCTATAGCCATGGTTGAGACGGCTGCTAAATTACGCTCCTCGTTACCTTTACCTTTTAATTCAGATGGTAATGTATGGCGGCGTGTTCGAGGTTGACGTTAGGAGGTAGTAGACGGGAAGCGGTTCAGGTTTAAACCGCCCGCGTGGTCGTGTCGAAGGTTTCTCCTGGATTTTCCCAAGGCCACTCTCCAACCGCGCACTCCTATCGCTTTATTCGGCCCGGTCAGATTTAACAAAGGTGGTTCAGGTGGGCTAGTACAACTTGCTGCCAGTAGTACCTCGCGCAACGCCGCCATTGCTGTTTCACTCTAAGGCGACTTCCTGATTTGTCGGCGCGGAGGCGGTACGATATGAGAAAACTGTCAAATGTCGGTGTCAACTGTCAGTCGAGGCAGTACCGCTTTTTACTGCACCCCTAGATTTAAATGAGTGCTTCCTGACTGGCGCGGGATGCGCGGAAGCGGGACGACGCGAAGGCAGTACTGCTTCGCTTCTGCGCATGATATTACCAGGGACCGGAAAACCCCTCTTCAGGCTTAAGCCTATCCATTCGGTAACCCAATCATTTTGCTAACCGTATGATAGGGTTAACCCTATCATGAGGTTACCGTATGATAGGGTTAACCCTATCGATGCGGTAACCATAACCCTCAATAGGGTTAAGCTTAAAACCCTATCGGATAGGGTTTTTGGATAGGGTTTTCATAGGGTTTTGGTTAACCCAATGAAACCCTATCGCCAGATGCTGATGCTTTGGGTTAAAATGAATTTTAGACTGATCCGTTAAATAATAATTCTGTGTCCTGTGTCCTTTATAATAATTAAAACTGAGGTGTGCAATAAAGAGTATTGTATTGTAATAAATGAAAGAATTATTAATATGCATTATACAAAATATACAATTATGTTACTTAAATATACATGATTTTGCGGCTGGTATTGTGTGTGGCTAAATAATTTATGAATTAATTAACAATTAATATTCAATAATATATGTTTATGTTATTTTAATTATGCATCGTATGTAAACATATATGACAATTAGTTCACTAAGTGAAATCTTTATAATACATATTAAATTATATTAGGTATTACAAAAAGGCTTGACAAATCATATACATATGATGTTAATAACATTTTTTAATTACATTTGCTTTTCTATTAGACAATTAAGAAATTTCTCTTCTGGGACTTGTTCTAACTTTTTTTATTATTTCTACAAGTACATTACGCTTGCAGTTGCAAAGACATAAGTCCCCGAGTGTAAAAAATACAACCTACTTACGATTATTTTCCATTTCAATTAATTGCAATGGTGTGTTGAATTTTTTTTTATTGGAGGTCACACGTAAGTCTGTCACATTACACAGATTCATAATAAACTAGCTTTTGCCCGCGACTTCGTCCGCGCGACCTTGTATTTGAGGGATGATTTCAGCGATAAAAAGTATCCTATATGTTAATCCAGGCTATAATCTCGGTGTATACTAAGTTTCATCATAATCGGTTCAGCCGTTTTTGCGTGATTGAGTCACAAACATCCTGCATTTGTAATATTAGTAGGATAAATAGGTACATACTTTAGTTTATTTCATTTGAGAAAAAGATAAGAGAATATTAGAACAAAAGCACGGTTCGGTACGGTTATCTTTGAGGCGACTGCGCGTGCTCATACAATATAGAGTTGTTAAACCGCCCAATTGCGGGATTATGAAGGTTACAAATTAAAAGTAAGTTTCGAACCCGCGGGAATGATAAGTATGATGTGGAGGTATATATCGTTTATTTTAACCGATTTACTACGTTGTCGTGATTTCGGAACCGTGTTCGCGCGCTAGCCACGACATTGTGTCGTTAACACTTTTTGATTAGTATGTTTTTTAACTGTATTCTTAATTTTGCATATTTAAAGGCTATGTTGATAAAAACTGATACTTATTTAGATAATATTAGTGGCGTTCAATAAGCATTCTGGTTTTTTTTTTATGTCTAACATATCTAGCTTTAGCTATTTTATTCATTGCATACTTTCACAGTACGTAAAAATGCATTATTTATGTATAGCTTTTAAGCAACACGACAGCGTGTTGTGAATGTTATGATACAGCTTGCGGCGAATGATGTATTTTTATCACTGCTAATAGTGACTAAACTTTAAACTTGGTCCATATGCTATAGGCTGCGGTGTCCGCTTACCATCAGGTGGACCGTATGCTTATTTGCCACCGTCGTAGTATAGTCTAAAATAGACCTTAACCCGTACGCACACACTTTATTTATGTTTAAATCGACGAACAGTTACATATTTTTTTGCTCCTTTGTGAGTAATGAATGCGAATGGTGTTATTCTATTCTGTATCTAACCATCGACCCTGCCGACGACGCGATCGGCGACGAAAGGTAATTAATATTAGTTGACAATTGTTTATTGTACTATACAATGACATAGGTTAGTACTGTGAGAAGTTACCTAAATTGGCACCTCAAAGATAGGTGATTAAAAATAAAAGATAGTATCAAATAGAGTATTTGTTTTAATAAACAAGTTATTAAATTAGCAATATAAAAATCAACATTAGCTACATAACAAAAATCTACTAAATATTAAAAACAATAGATATCAATTACTTATTTAAATATTGAAAACATAAAAAATACGACTATAAAAAAAGAGAAACATTCAAACTGAAGCCGAAATCTTTTCGATTTGCTGCTTTGGGTCGGGTTGCTCGATCAAAGCTTTTACTTCGTCGAAAACTTGCTCCACTTTCTCATCGGGAACGTTTTGCAATAGCTCCTTGATTTTTTTGGACCATAACTCTCTCTTGTCGAACTGATTATCTGAAAACACAAATTCCATTAGTCTTACTGAATTAATTCCTTATTTCTTATAGTGTCGTAGGTAAAAGGTAACAAATTAATCCTAGAATGCTTACACTTCCTGTTGTTTATCTCCTTTGCCTTCATCAACGATGTCGCTTTATTTTCTTCGGCTAATCGCCGGTGTTCTCCTGTAATGATATGATATATTTTCATGTTACTGAAAATTATATTATAAATAACTACTTTATACATATAAATTAACTTACTTTCTCGTTGTGCTTCAGCCTCGTACTCCCTCTTCCAGCTCCTAAATTCTTCCAGATCAAATAAAGCCATGTTATGGGTACTAAGTAATTATTTATGACTTAAAAATACTAATGGTGCGTCGCGAGATATGCGAGACGTACTGAACATGATATTTGTTCTACATAGACTTAAATACTTAATTACAGCATGGGGTGGGAGCTATCTGTTTTCGTTTCATTAAATATTGCACGTGCTTTCCATTCATGTATCATATACTCGACGGCGATGACAGATATGGCACACCTGCAACTGTTCGCTAACTTTGAGTTGCCGATTGTTTATTGTTTTGCCTTTTGTTTACGTTAGAGTCATTACCTACCAAGGCGGCCCTTTTGTAGATACCTAGGCCGTAGGATTAGTGTTGCTCGTGCAGATAAAGATAATAATTGTATGTGGGGATGAAATAAAAAAACTGATTATTAGTTTTGGGCTTGGCTTTTACCTGGAATATCTTTTGTTTTTGAGATTGCAGAGAAGGCCGCGCTTTTGTACAGTTAGCGTGTTAATTATATACAATAATAACAACATTTATTATATTCAAACAATTACATAAATGGTTAAATAGAAATTATGCATTACGCCATCCGCACAATACTGCGCGCCGGTAAGCCAATGAGTAACGACACGATGTCGTGACTCCGAGACAGCTAGTTCAAATATATGACAGCGCGCCGTACATACTGCTCGAATTAGGACGTAGCGATGAATGGGTGAATGAAAATACAAGTTTTAGCGAGAGAAATCAAGAAATCTTGAGCTTTGTTATTATTTGGAATTTAGATAATAGTTTTCTTTACCGTCGTTGTGTACTTTTTAATCAAACATTATTTTTTAAAGAATCGAACATTTCAACATTCAAAAGACATGTTTTTGAATTCCTGACATGCAAGACATTTTATACAAATCTTGAATACGCTACGCTGCATATTTGTTTAAGTGATGATTTTTTAATCATGAATTTATTTTACGTATTTATTTAAAAAAAAACCCGACTATATTTAATATTTAAAGTTTATAATGTTATTTATATTTTATTTTTCATTCATTAAATAAACAGGATATTTAAAGTTCTGATTATCGTAAAATAATGTCCATTTTTATTGTATTTTTATATAATATTTTCATGCCCATATCCGGGCTGAATACACTTTTAAACTAAATACTGTATTAATATATATTTACTGTCTTCTAGCAAATGAACAATTTGGTGGATTACTTGATAGGGTAACAATATTTTTAATAAAATGAAATAAAGTATAGATATAAAATACAAAAAAAATTGTTTGATTTATGTTTTACGTATCAAGTATTTATTTATTTTAATATGCGCTAGTAGATTAGTTAATTTACATGTAGGTAGTATTATAAAATAGCTCCGTGTATGTGACAATACGTTATTCCTGCGTCAACGGCATAAAATCAACGGGTACTAATACAATTTCATTATTACCTTAAAGATTTGGTCTTACTTGGGTAAAGTTCAAATTTTTGGAACAATCATATGCATAAATATGTATATTTTAATTGTTTATAATTGTATTGATACTTTTGTTACACGACAATTACGTATATTATGAACTGTATGACAACCTTCCCTATCTTTCAAAAATTTGAACTCTACTTATAATTAGTATAAAAAATAATGCAAAGTAACACACTCACCTTTCTTATAACACCCACTTAACTTCACAATCCAATCAAAATCACTAATCAGTGTCCATAAATACACGCCTATATTCAAATACCTATATCTATAATAACAAAAATAACAGAAACAATAATAATAACAAAGTCCACTTCTATGGTCACGCGTACTCAACTAGATGGTTACGTTACGAGAATGCACTTCAGACTGCAAGCAGTGCACTGCTACTGAACCTGCAGATTTACGTAAAGTAACTAACGAACTAAACGTAATTATTTGTTTTTATTGTGTGCGTGTGTAGGTTTACCTGGAAAAAAAAGACAAATACCACGACATTTAGGCACTTGTGTACCTATTGTATTAAGTTGTGAAAAGATAACAACATCGGCATAAATGTCTTTATAGTGTAAGAAAGGTTATTTTTGCCATTGAAACTGTCGCCGCAATCTCGTTAATCCTAAGACAATGGAAAACAGCAAGTCCTATCAGCTTTCGGCTCGTCTGTATCTTGCCGTGCTGGTTTAAATAGATAAACGTTTTAACAACTTGGTAGTTAACAGCCCAATACTTAATGTAATGAAATCCCACACATAAAAATGCGGAATTAATATACTGACTGCAATACGTGTATTAACCTACTACTAAAATCCCGGATTTATTAAAAACATTTTTACAATCCCGGAATTGGGCGATTTAACAACTCTATGGTCGTGCGCACTTGCTTTTACCTCAGGTCATGGAGGACAATCAATTACAGTGGATTTCATTTTTAGCGACCTTGGTTGTAACGACATTTCGGTTGTAGCAACTCTACACCTAAGTCCCTTGTACTTAGAACATACTTTATATGAAATTCCCACTGGCTATAGCGACTCCGGTAGAAACTCCGATTTTGGATGTAGCGACTGATTTTATCGAGTGTTTATCAACAAATTCCTAGAAATCCCATACTGATGTTGCGACCCCAGTTGGCCTACAAATTTATTCGACTTAAAGTCAATGAAGTTTTTTTATACAACTAAAAAAAAAAATTTTATACTGTTTATTTCATATTATATCCAATAATTACATTTTTCACCTTAATTGCTAATCTTAAATATAAAAGATTTTAAAGAAAGCTCTCTTATTGTTGGGTACATCCACAGGTGGTCAGCACTTGCGACGACCGGCGACCTTTGCCTATTGTTTAGGTAGGTAGTATACTAACAAAAGAAGGTAACACGTTACACTGTTGTTTCGTTTGTAGACCTTATCCCGTTACAATAAGGTTCACATATTGTCAGTCAAGGAGGCTGGTGTTTATTTCAAAATAAAATTTAATTATAGATTATGATCAGTACTATGAAAACGACTGATTGTTTCAAAATATTAAAATAAATACATTAGCGTTCGAATGAACCGTCAAAATGCGACAATTGTGATCTTGATAAAGTAGCATTTTTTTATTGGATATTTAATGTTCGACAAACCGACCTTCAGATTATTAGGTAGTTGTTGCTGACATTGCACAGAAAGTTAGATAAAAATATAGGCGCAAAAGTTAAAATGTGAAATAAACAAACAATCGCCCGAGCGTGAGCTACAAATCTACACTTGCACGCACGATAAAGTAAATACGATTCAAGCCTAAGGTAAGGACTCAAAGTACAAAGTTGTTTGCATTAAAAATAAGGAGCGTTTCGGTAGATCAAACCAGTTTGTTTGTACTGAGAGCGGGCCCCACGGCGAGCCGGCGAGCACATCGTCCATGCGAGCCACGGTTATCTAAAAATGAGTCTAATTGAAAGGTGCGTAAAGATTACATTTGTTAAAAACTGGTTAAAAACCCTATTGATACGGTTACCGTATTGATAGGGTTTTGATTTTGGTTAGCGGTTTGTTGGGTTAACCCGATTGATACGGTACCCTATCGATAGGGTTACCGTTTTACATGGTTACCAATATCGATAGGGTTTTTAAAACAACCGTTAAAATAAGCCTATCGAAAACCCTGATTAGGCTTACCGGTTCCGGTCCCTGGATATTACTACTGCGCAAATGTAATACTGACAGTATTCCGTCAAGTGAGAATCTTTGCGACGTCAGTAAGTTTACGTCAAAGACGAAAATGTCACATATCGAGCCCGCCCTGCCAAGTCAGTAAGTCGCCTAACTGTGCGAATTAGAAAGAGAAAGGTTAGGGGGTTTGTCTGTACTCGCGTCGCGTCGTCGCGGCAGTTGTGCTTATAAGTCAGGAAGGGCCAGGCCATATATTTTCCCACAAATAGCGCAACGGTGGCGTGAAATATTCTACGAGTCGTCGCACAGAGTAAGAGGGCAAGCGATGCATGTATCAAGACTAACTCTTTTCAAAACGTCTTTCGACCCCAGAACATAGACATCAGATACGCTCAAGGCTAGGTGAACAAACCTTCACAATAATGTTTACTTAGATGGATAGATAGCTTCTTTTCTTCTACATCTTACAACCAAAGGTCGTATGTGCTGGGAGGATGTATTTAACACACGACTGGTGGCTTATGAGGTTCGGGCTAAGTTACGATGCCGAGCAACGCGTGGTTATAATATAACGCAGCCTACAGGCAATGATAAGAGTAAGTAACTGGCTCTTTTTCGGGTAGTATGCAGTCGGGACACTATGAGCATATGTACGCCTTACTAACTTTGAATGCAGCAATGTACCGTGGTTTCTTACTAAATAGGTTATTGTAGCAATGATATACAATTTTAAGAACGGACCAGCCGTGGAAAAAGTTCCTAGTGCACTTATTTTGCTCGCAATCCATAATGCTTTGGATAGCGAGTAAAATAATTTTGAATTTATATGGTTAAAGGAAGTGAAATGACCACTTCAAGCTTTTTTGACCGTACTAAGGGACATATGTTTATGAAAATGCTTGGCTAAGCACAAACATAGGTGATGCAGGATTAAGGACGAGTCGTATCTACATTTGAGAAAGACCATTTTAACTTCATATTTGGCATCAGTAGCTATAATTCTATAGAGAACTGTCAAGTTTTCTATACGGTCAGATTGTAACGGCCATAATGCCTCATCCGGCCCTGTGATAGGGCATCATTGGTATCGGGATAAAAGTGTCCGCTTACTTTTTACCTAACTGCGACAGAAAAAGGGGTTATTGACTATTGTATTTTGTTTGTGTTATTTTGTGAGGTGTGCAATAAAGAGTATTTGTTGTTGTTGTTGTTGTATTTATGGGGTATATCGTTATTAAGATAGATGCTAAAGCGGACCACGGGGCGGATAGCTAGGAGGAAGATGATTTTTGACTTGAAACATTTTTGCTAATGCTACATAATCATTACACATTAATTAAGCCTACAATGGATCGAGCAAACTCAAATAAGACAGAGTTCTAGGTAGTTGGGGAAACGCGCTCGTAGATTGTAAGGTACATACTGTAATGGTACATGGTTACTTGTAGTAAATAAATACTTACATGGCACCAGACGTAACATATTTATGCAAAAGTTCATTAACCCTCTTCAGGAATACCGTTCGGCAATGGAAAATATCCCGATCGCATTGGCCTTCGGGCCCGAACGATCAACCCGGCATACATTAGAATTCGTTTACCACGTGTGCAATGAACCTCGGATTAACAGCCAGTCTACATTGTTAAAAAGAATATATTTTATTTTAAGCAGTGCTCCATGGTTCGCGACAAATAATGAACCACGAATATGTAAAAATGCCAACAGTAGCATCAGAAGTGGAGCGCTATAAGGAACAACACATAGTTCGCCTTTCTCACTACTCCAATCCATTAGCTTCTGGATTATTAGATAACGCCAGCGTGGTTAAGAGACTGAAACGCAACCACATCCTCTAAGTAGTGAACGAGGCACAGGCCTCTAAATCTACAATCGCCATTTCCCGTACAACCAATCTGATCATAGTCTGGAGACAGTCGCAGACATTGAAAAAAAAAAAATTAAGCAGTGTTTGTGACCCAGCGACGCCTGCGTACCGCGCGAGGTTAACATCAACCGTGGTCAACTATTGGATTTATTATTTATCCTATGGCAATTATTTTGAACCGTGAGAAGACAGTACGGTTGCCAGTTTCGTTGCGCTTATAGCACCACCCAGGGGTCACGTGTAGGGTAACGGTGGGTACTTTCCCTACGGCCGTGGTGCAACTTCGACCCCCCTTTGTCAAGTGAGTGGGCAACTTGACTGTTAGAAGTTCTCAAGCCGCCCGAAGGCCTCCAACTTGGCTTAACGACTGCTGCCGCTTGGATGCTTGAATGCGTGACCGCTTTGGTGGTTACTAACTGAGCGCGCCCGTGATTTGGAAGGCATGATGAGCTGTTGATCCCTGCTGCTGTCTATGACACCAGTCGTTAAACAAAGTTAGAGGCCTGCGGGCGACTTGAGAACTTCTAACAGTCAAGTTGCCCACTCACTAAACTTGACTAATCTTTGATGTATCCTGGTTTCTCCCTCGGGTTGGAAGATCAGATGGAGGTCGCTTCCCTGAAAACGAGTACATACGCCAAGATATGGCGTATGTACTCGGGATAAGATAGCGGACCGCGGGTATCTTTCAGGATCAATCTATACTGGGATAACGCTAGTATAATATCCACACTTTGGTAATGTACCTATTTAGGTTAGCAGGAGGCTGGGACCCGATGTAAAACTGCACATAGGAGGTTCTAATAAAAATATAGGTTTGTGTTTAGTTCACATTTTACTGTGAGATAATTTAGCCCTTAGTTCTTGAGTTTATAAGCCCCGTTTGCGTCTGGTACAGAAAAAAAAAGCGGCTAAGGGCGTGTCGAGCCACGCACGGATTTTTGAATCAAAAAATGTCTTGTGTTGGTGATGTGTAAATACGTTACTAGGTGACGGCGTTAACGCGCAAACGACAATATCCTTAGTAGACGACAGAGCACGTGCTATACGTTAGAGCGGGATAAAATGATTCGGTATTTTTCTGTCAAACACTGATTCTGTTCCAGAAGTCCTTCTTTACGAAAGTACTATTTTTTAAAATATAAAACAAACAAACGTACGGTCTACCTGATGGTAAGCGGATACCGCAGCCTATAGACGCTCGCAACTCCAAAGGAGATACTTGTGCGTTGCCGACCCTATATAAAATTGAATTCACTGTGTTAACAGCAGAAGGGATAAGTTAAGGTCCCTCGTTTTCAACACAGTCCGTCCTCGGGAGTTCTGGCAACCTTGCTCACCTCCAGGAACACAACACTACATACTTGTATAGTAAATAATGTTGTTATGGCTGTGGTCTTCTGCAAGGCGGAGGTACTTCCCCAGTTGGACTGCTCGAGCAAGATGACATTTTACTGTGACTCTCTAACCTCGTTTTTCTTGTTTTGTTCGATAGAGCTGAGGTCTTTCTGAACGAAATTACTGTTAATTACTCTGTTATAAGTAATGGCGACAAATACATTAATGCAGTGTGTGTTGTAGAATTGAACCCCATGTCATTTTATCGTGCAGCTTCTAATTTAGTATGTAGTTCTTGATAATAGCTCCCATTTGGATGAATAGATATGACTTTGGTCTAGCTGAAAGTAGACTGAGCAATATTTGATAATTGAATGTTATTCCGGTTGTCCCAAAATAAAGAAGTATTTACTTATTAGGAATTACTTACAATGAATATTATGTATTGCATAGGGTTGAAGGGTTGGTAGATTGGAAATATGGCGGCCGCTAGATTGAACCACGGCGCGTACGGATTTTCGAACGCACTACGTTTGTTCGAAACAAAACACAAATGAACGCGTTTGCGTTTAGTAACTATTTTGTGCCGTATTTTCGTTTGTGTTTTGTTTCAAAAAAACTTACACTAGAGTACGAAATACTCCATCCATCCATGCTGATCTATTATTGTATTTCTTTATTTAACTCAAATAAATACCTAAATGTATTTCTTAAATATCATCTGATATTAACTCACTTGAGAAGCCAGTCCCCAATAAGATCTAGTTTCCCCTTGGGTTGGAAGGTCAGATGGCAGTCGCTTCCGTAAAAACTAGTGCCTATGCCAAATCTTGGGATTAGGTAGAAAACCCCGGGCGT
This sequence comes from Cenopis cana, assembly GCA_951800055.1. Classification (NCBI taxonomy): domain Eukaryota; kingdom Metazoa; phylum Arthropoda; class Insecta; order Lepidoptera; family Tortricidae; genus Cenopis; species Cenopis cana. The sequence goes on along the minus strand of OX637485.1, from coordinate 17,884,898 downwards.
CCCTAAGGCTGGGTTGCACCAAACCGTCTGTAATCGTAAGCGGTGTTCGTCAAATCTGATTGTATGGAAAGTTTGACAAGTTTCTATGGTATGACAGCTGCCGGCGCCATATTTGACGATGATCGGTCTGTGTTCGTATGTTGGTGCAACCGACCCTAAGGATGCAACTGTACTGGGATTACGCTAGAATGATGTTTAACCAGCATCTTAGTATTTTTTATTTTTATTTATAACGACGGTGGTAAACAAGGTTACGGTCCACCTGATGGTAAGCGGACATCGCAGCCTATATCGGAAACGCGCTCGCAACTCCAAAGAAGTCACGTGCGCGTTGCCGAGTCTTACTCTAGTTTTCCCACGGGGTTAGAAGGTAAACGGGAGCTTTCGTAAAAACTAGTGCCTACTCTTGCGTCTTGAAAGTAGGCGCTAAAGTTGCCCTAGGCTACTTTGAGACGTAACCGAAAAAATAAACATCGGAATTATCATTATTATTATTTTAGACAAATCTCGATAAATATCTGACTGTGTGCAGATTTATTAAATTTCCTCTTGACAGAGTTTAGATGAGGTAAATACCATCATATTAACTTAATCGGGTCTTTTAATAATGCGCTGTTTTAGTAGACTGAGTAAAATAATTAAAATATAGACTCGACTATGGTATTTTTTTCGATCGAGAACATTTTAAGCAATCATGTTTCGGCTATTGTCGGAAACACAATCATATAGCTAAGAATCATATATCTGAAAATCAGTCCCTATTGTTTCCTCGTCTGGGCAGATCAGCATTTCAAAGAACGCGATATTTCTCGTTGTAGCGTTGTATTGTATTCTGTACGAAGGAACGTATCTTCTACGGAATACAGAATACAATTCATTAAGAAGCCTTACTATTTATTTATTATTCTATTTTCTGAAAGATAATCTGCACTATATAAAGCGAATATAGCAAAATCTAGAACTTACCTAAACTATAAAGTATAATGCCTCCGCATATTTAGTTTATAGAAATGATAAAACCTGTTCATTATTCGCATTACCTACAGTAAAGTAGGTACTTCGTTATTTATGAAAAAAAAAAATGAAGAAAAACTGTTTTGTTTTTGTTTATACCGAATATTTATTAAATTAATATAAAAATATATTACGGTGCGTTTGATCACGTAAGCATTAAATGGCTTTTTAATAAAGTCATTCGTAGAAGAGGCGATACGAATAGGTACCCTATAAGTACACGACGTTGCCGCAACTTATGGTTGAAATTCTTTTTGTTGAACGTATTTGTATTAAATTATGGTATTGGATTTTGAACCTTATTGTTTGAACGGTAAAGTAGCTTTTTGAAGGAATTGCTTTGGAGCAATTCGTTCAACTGAAGTGATTTTAAGTATAATACAAAATCTCTCTTTTTTTCTCTTCACCTTATCTTAGCCGCTACAAAATCTCTCTTTTGCTACTTCCTGTTATATTTATAATCAAACATAACGCACTAAACCTTTATAAGTAACTACCTACTCAAAAAAACGAATATACTTAGTGTAACATACCTCGTAAGTTGTGATACAAAATAATATAATATATACCTATCCATGATTTTGAAAAACTTACCTAACTACTATGGAACCAATTTTTCCGTGCCAAAAAAATAAAGCTTATTCATGCATTACCTATGATATCTTGAATGAAGAACATTTTCCTGAAAGCAGCAAATATTTGACCCGGACAAGTCGGTCTCATAGAAAAAAGCAATTCATACTTAACCATGGAAAGTTACAATCATATTTTTTGTATAAAGATCTATTTTATTACATGTTTTTTTAGTATATGTTTGATTATAAATAAAACGTGATTTGCAATAAATATATTTGAATATGAATTAATAAGAGATTATAGTAAAAATGAGAAGTAAGAGTTTTCACAGCTCTTCTAGCATTAGCGTTTAGGTAACCATCATTTTAATCAAAACCCTGAGATAAGGAGTACAGTAAAAGAGAGATGTTATAATTAAGGCGATATATCGATTGAAAGAGACACCCTTTGTTTTTCGCTCACGACAAAACGGGACGCAACCCTCTCCGAGAATGGCTTTTTAGACAAATCTCGTTAAATATCTCGTCAAATTGCCTCTTGTCAGTACCTAGATGAGGTAAAATACCATCATATTAACTTAATCGTGTCTTTTAATAATGCGTTGTTTTAGTAGGCTGAGGAAAAAAAGGAAAATATAGACTCAACTTTGGATTTATTTTCTATCGAGAATACCCGTATTTTAATCCTTTTAATCTATTGAACAATTCCTTAATTAGAATAAACAATTTTTACTCTTTAAGTCCAACATTTCGCCGCCAGCAAAAATGGCGACGCCAGCGCACTGCGTAGGCTTCAAAAAAGAACAAATCAAGATGGCGGACTTTCTCGGCAGTGTCTAGTCTGACGTCACAGGGCGACGTGTCCTTGCGACTATTCCTAGCTTTATCCTTGTTCTTTTATCAACATTTCATCGTTTTGTGTTCAGCTTTGTAAAGGGGCTAGGAGAATTGGTGAGTTGAGCAAGGTTTTCGCTTTCGATCGTAAGTTGCTTGTGAATTGTGATATTGAATTAAAAACTCTGTTCATAAAATTATTAACTGTGTATATTAAATTAAAAACTGTGTTATATAAAGTTGTTTAATGATGTTTTGTTTTCTATTCAATTTACAGTGGCTGAAGGAAAATGGTTTATGGCACAAGACAAAAAAATGGGTAGGTAAATTAACTCGTTAAAAAGGTGGGATAAAATAAAATAAAAAAATAAAAATCACTTACCAGATAAAACCAACAGAACAAACAGGAAAAAAGTCCAAACAAAGTTCAAAAATAATTGAAAATTAAATAAATAAATCACAACACGACACAAAGCACTAGAGTATTTTTTGAAAAATATTGTTTTTTATTATGTCATTATTCAGGTTCCTGGAATGGTAAATTCACAAAAGTTAGACACTGGCCCCCTGCCTCTGATATTTTGATCAAAACGCCCGTTGGACAAAAGAGGGTTAAATCGAAATCGTTTCAAAAATCGAACGCGCAATCCAAATTCAAATAAGAATCCTGTTAGCGCGAGACGCTTCGAGTTCTTTATTAAAAAATATGTGTCGAACCGATGCACCAACGAGGCAGGAAGGATAATCACTTCCTAATGATGTAGACAAAATTATTTTTTTAAAAGTCGGGAACGAGCGTTTTGAGCCAAAAAATCTAACCTATCCTAACCCTGGCGGGCGGGCGACTGGCGGGCGCGTAGGGGCCGCATTGCCAAATATTTTTTTTGCATCTCGGCCGAATTATGCACTTGTATGCTACGTTCCCTTCATTGTAGTGGTGCGACATGTACGTATTGGGCATTTTTATGTTGTGTGCGTGTGTCACTCACACAGGCAGGACCGACAAAAATTTCACGAGTGTGCGTGCCCGGAGCCCTTTCGGGCTATTTAAAAAATCGTTATGTAAACAGGAGTTTTTTTTTATATTTAGGTGTTGAGTAGTGGGTTCAACGACCGAGTTTTTCGGGAACTGACTAATTTCGCTTAAAGGATCTGTTTTGACGTCTCGGGCAGATCTGCTCTTGCGCAGATGCTATCGCGAACTGCGCTGCATTTTCGAATAGACATATTGTTTTTTTTTTAACCGATCGTATGAATCACCTTTATATGTTAGTTGTAGGTGACTGGTAGGACAATGAGCTGTTTAGTGGCTATAAATGACTAGTTTTTGTGCCTTAGTACAATATGTTAGTTATTTCGGCGAATCTTTGACACCACGATATCGTATATTATAGCGTCTTCATTAGAATATCTGGCACTAGCTAGCTAGATTCTCTATGAATTGGAAAGTCAAACTAAGACATATGGTAAATCGCCAGTAACTGGCCACTTAAGAAAATGTCATTCAGTTACTAGCCACGGAATTTGTGCAGTGAAGGCCGCCTTCAACAAAATAAAATACATGAAGTCAGCTCTAAACCCAGTTCAATTTTATTTATTTAATTGCAGAAATACCAAAAATTAGTTTCTTGGTGTATATTTTTGCGAAGTGGCCAGTTGTTGGGGTTGGCCAGTTACTGGCGATTTACCCTATACATGGCATTTCTCAGATTGTTTCAACCGCTGTGATTTCGGTGGTCGCATTATTGAAGACATCACTGCAGAGACCATAGCAGGCAGTAGAATAGCAGGCGGGGAGGGCTAACATCCTATTCAAAATGGACCACAGATACCTAAGGACATAGTTAATATTACGAACATCGATGTCACGGCGTTTGAAACGCGCTCAGAAATGCCCAAAACTTACTAGTTGCAAGATACTTCTTGCAACTAAATATGTCAACAGGGTTATTTTATTACGCTTTAACTAGACCGAATTGAAAAACATTCACGAAAACATCATCATTTATTGTTTTATGCACATTTATCTCTGTTTGTTCTCCAATAAATAAAATAAAATACTTACATACTCGTACATACGGTCATACGCCATATCATAACACAGATGGAGACCAAAGTTTTCTTAAAAAACCCAGTGGTGCGAACCCAACCACCTTCAAATTGTATTTCTTCCCAGACTGTCTTTCAATGTATGTTTTTTTTACATCTTATATTGTATGATGACATATTGGTTAACATACACTTTATGTATACCGTAGCATTAGTTAGTAAGGCTGTTAGCTTAAGGCGATATATCGATTGAAAGAGACACCCTTTGTTTTTCGCTCACGACAAAACGGGATGCAACCCTCTCCGAGAATGGCTTTTTAGACAAATCTCGTTAAATATCTGACTGTGTGCAGGTTTATTAAATTTCCTCTTGTCAGTACCTAGATGAGGTAAAATATCATCATATTAACTTAATCGTGTCTTTTAATAATGCGTTGTTTTAGTAGGCTGAGGAAAAAAAGGAAAATATAGACTCGACTTTGGATTTCTTTTCTATCCAGAAAATTTTAAGCAATCATGTTTCGCTATTGTCAGTACTACAATCATATAGTTAAGAATCATATATCTGAAAGTCTGGGAAGGACAGCGTTTCAAAGTCTCCAAATTTCTCAGTGTAGCGCCTTAACAGTCTCTTGACGTTTGTATTTTGTATACTTCGTTTAGACGTTTAGAAAACTTACACCTCTAAAACTAAAATGTTGACTATGACCATTTACATCTCTTTATATAAGTACCTATGTAGGATAAGTTCAGCAAATATGTGCCCATGTATTTATCTGTTGTTTGATGTTTTTTGTATGCATGTTACTAAAAGATATCATTGTACGTAAATGAGCCCTTGAGGCTTGCAGAATACTGTAGTTACTAATATACTACGTTGGTTCAGCAATCCAAAGTCGATCTTGTCTTCCAACACTAAGACATGCCACTGTTCTCTGTCCTGGGCAGCTTGTCGCCAATCAGTCGGCCGTTTGAAGCTGGTACAGATCTTTTTGGAGTTCGTCGATCCAGCGATACCTTGGTCGGCCGATCGGACATCGACCAACGGGACGCCCTAGGCTCTTTTAGCAGCCCGACCCTCTTCCATCAGAGGATGGAAGAGGGTCGGGCTGGCGGGAGGGAGGGAGGGTGGAGGGGCTCAACCTAGCCAAATATATGTTTGCTTTTTGTTTTATTGAAAGTCACATGCCTCGCCGCTTGGCTACAGTGGTTTGGTGCAATATTCAAGGGTGGATTGCACGAAGACGTCAGTTACCATAAGCGGTGTTCATTAGGCGACTTCCTGACTTGGCGGGGCGGGATCGATATGTGACATTTTCTTTGACGTAAACTTACTGACGTCACAAAGATTCCCACTCGTCGGAATACTGTCAGTATTACATTTGCGCAGTAGTAATATCATGCGCAGAAGCGGACCAGTACTGCCTTCGCATCGACCCGCTACCTCGCATCCCGCGCCAGTCAGGAAGCACTCATTTAAATGTAGAGGCGCAGTAAAAAGTAGTACTAAGTTGACTGACGGTTGACACTGACATTTGACAGTTTTCTCATATCGTACCGCCTCCGTACCGACATATCAGGAAGTCGCCTTAAAATGTAATTACTTAGAAAAGTTTGACGAGTTTTCCGGCGCCATTCAGTTAGTGTAAAACGCCCTATGGACTCCATTAAAGGACATAGACATATACATTAAATATTTATTGGTAATAACATATTATAGATAAGTAGAGATGTACCGACTAGTCGGGAAAGCCGACTATCCGGCCACCTTTATATAATCGCCAATTACTTCGCGACTAGTCGGCCACCTCAGCACTGTGCGTGCGTGCGTGTGAGTCGGCTAGTCGGCCCATATATACAGATTAGGTACACATTAATTTAGTGATATCTGGTGGTGAGTAGCTCGATAGGATTCGTGAGGATGTGTTCTATATAATACAATACATCATCATCCTGAAGAAGGATGCGCGAGGTCCGCTGGCTAATCCCGAGGTTGCTGGCCACTGGATTACACTATAGGCCTCTTCGAAAAGGAGCATACAATCAGCAACACAGTTGACAGATCAACCTTATTGCGACGGGATAAAGTCTACCTATGCGCTGTAAAGACACCCCTGCAATAAAGCGACCACACTTACCATCAAGCAGGCCGTTTGCTTATTGACCTCCGTAGTAGTCTAAGAAAAAGTTTAAAGATTATGTACTGAACAAGCACGTGAACCAATTGAAAGTAAAGCTTGGCGATAGCCAACTAGTTTTTACCCGCGACTTCATCCGCGTGGAACATGTGCATGAATTAATTTAATTGCTATATTTTACATATATCGTGCACTTACCTTAGCCATCGCTCTTCCACTTCCATACAAACTACCACCGTTTCAATCATTCGCGCGTTTCAACCGCCTCACTTTCGTGGACACGTATTTGACGAATTGGCTGTACATTTTGGTGGCATTTCTCAATTAGATGGTAGATGTCCCGTATTTCTACCTAATAACCGAAAACGACATGAAAATCTGTATCCGAATTCGACAAAATAGTGACTCCAAACGTCCAAATAATTACCCAAATACCCTATGCTCTTCCCCGTGATTCAAACTATCTCCATACCAAATTTCATCTAAATCGGTTTAGGCGACTTCCTGATTTGTCGGTGCGGAGGCGATACGATATGAGAAAAGTGTCAAATGTCAGTGTCAGCTGTCAGTCGACTCGGTACCATTTTTTACTGCGCCCCTATATTTAAATGAGTGCTTCCTGACTGGCGCGGGATGCGCGGAAGCGGGACGATGTGAAGGCAGTACCTACTGGTCCGCTTCTGCGCATAATATTATTACTGCGCAAATGTAATACTGGCAGTAATCTGTCAAATGGGATTTTTTACGACATCAGTCAGTTTACCTCATAGAAGAAAATGTCACACATCGATCCCGCCTCGCCAAGTCAGGAAGTCGCCTTAGTTTAAGCGTGAAGAGGTAACAGACAGACACACTTTTGCATTTATAATATTAGTATGGATTTGCATGTTACTTATAAAGGTCTCATAAATTCTACATTATAAACAAAGACCTGATTTGTAGGACACACAACGTCACTTATGACCTTCTTAATAGCAGCTATTGCAGTTTATACAGACACAATACGGATAGCATTACTAATTCTCATTACCATAGATAGGCTGGTCGTCTAGACCTGTGCCCGCACCGCGGTGAACTATTCAGCTATAGTATTGGCACAGAATAGTATAATAGTATTACACACAGAACGGACAAGAACCCCCCGCACCGAGGTCAGTTACCTCGTCCCGGACAGGCCCAGGCTGACAGGCCGGGTTACGATCGGGTTACCGTCGCGTCTCGCGATTCGACCGCGCCACGCGCTACGCACTCGCGCAAACAATTGACGCGTGTACCGACATCGCACGCACACACTTACCCACGGCGCTTACTTTCCTTCGCGTGTCACCCCCGTGGTATTGGTACAAAAGTCATACAATACTCTGAGGGTACAGTACAGTCAGCTGCAGAGAAAAGGTATCCCCTCTGCATAGAAATTTATATGCACGCTTTCAAAATGTTGCTTGGGATGCTTAGATTCAGCAGCGCCTCCACGATGTTTGCTGAGGCACGCACCGATGGTTTTCTAGCAATCATTCGCAAAAAGGTAGCATCTTTGCTGATTCGGACGAGGAAGAGCCCAAACAGCATACTGAAGATGATTGCTGATCATTTTTGTTGCTCCATAAAGGCTGATTCACGCTAGATAGTTCCGTTTCCGGGCCGGCCCGTTTTGTAGTACAAGAAATTGACGGACGCGCAACGGCCGCACACGATAGCAAGATTATTTCCATCTTGGGCGTACACACTTGAATCCCTCGCTATTCTCAAGATTATACTTTTGAATCCCTCGCTACGTTCAGGACTCTATTGTAGAATCTTCCGCCTCACCCAGGATTCAATATACCACCCTCGCCGTAACTATATCATTTTGCTCCCTTGAGTTGAGACACAATCCACTATTAAAAAGGAAAGGTTTGTTAATTTTATGAATAATGAATGGGACATTACAAAAATGATGTGGTAAGATTTTCACTGTGCGAATACATTGCACAATTTTGTTATTTATTACCAACCATTTATTTCATAGCTAACAAACAAACAACAAAGTGCGATGACTCCTAAACTCACCTTCAAACTAAATAGTGCGCACATGCAGAGCCCTACAGAGCCCTTGTAGAGGGACGGGCGAAGGTCGCGGGGGCGCGCGTAGGACACAGGTGCCGCGGTGTCCCCATAGAAGAGGCTGTGTGCACCACGCTTTAGGCTGGAAGTGGGATTTTATTGCGAGTAAATTAAATGGGAATTTTGACTTTAAAGTGTACCCCCTACTTTTTTTTTCGGATCTCGGTGATTTTGGGTATTCTGACTCAGAATCACGAGTACTATCCATTTCCGCGAAAAAAAAAGTGTTCCGCCAAAAAAAGACAGTTTTGTGAAGCTTTTTTCATACAGTTTATATGGCTCGTCACAAAACTGACACAGAAAATTTGTATGGAAAATCAAGGACATTTTTTTTCTTCGTCTGAATTAATAGTACTCGTGATTCTGAGTCAGAATACCCAAAATCACCGAGATCCGAAAAAAAGTAGGGGATACACTTTAAAGTGAAAATTCCCAAATAAATACGAGGCCTAACAAGTTTTAAAATATTTTGATTTCAAATTTTGACAAAAGTATTTATAATGATAATACCAATAAAATTATTAAAGGAAACGATGATTTCCTTGAAGTTTTGAATAGTAACATAGCCCCTATTTGATTTTATTGGGTGTAGTAGAATTTAAGCGAAAAAAAATAGATCTTTACTCGAAAATTGGCAATTTGGAGGCATGTTAGAAACAATATTTCTTAGTGAATAATGCAATCAATACATTTAAAATGTATATCATTAGGTTGTTGCAATAGTCCTGTTATAGATAGTAACATTGAGAGAATGTCAAGATACGTATCAATTAAACAGAAAATTTTCTAAATAAATAAGTGTTTTTCAACTGATAAGGAACCTTAGTGGCCTTTGTAGTTTAATATTGCCTAAACCGACTTCGTTAGGTGGTTATTTAGAGTATTGTTCTTTTTAAATGTTGTAGATTGACTTGTAAAAGAAACCTTGAATGTATCTCTGAGGATATTTATTAGATTTGAAGCTTAAAACACAAAGAGCGTGCGGGCGTTGACAAAATTTACCCCCACATACCAAATCTCATGAAAATCGTATGTGGGGGTTTTCGGGGACGAGCATTCGAGCTAGCTAGGTCTGATGCTCGGGAAAACGCCGAGCAAAGATATAAGATTTGGACACAAGGGGTTACTGCAGATCCTCTAAGTTAGCGTCCTTTTAAATATTTGCTCCTGTTACAGGCCACACCCGGTATACCTATTGGATTTTGATTTCAAATACCTACTTCATTATTTTGTCTCTGTCATGTACTTTTTTGTCAGCAACGTGCGTGGTTGTACCTGCAATGGCTGATTGCTGCTGTTCGTGGTATGAAAAAGTTGTCTTTAATGAATTTCAGGCCATATACTCATCTACCTACTTAGGCCTGCGGGCCTATATGGTGTCCCTAAATATCCCATTACAATAATTTTAAAATAACTCATTAAAATTCAAATCCCGAAAAGCCCTGTTCCGCCAAAATTAACACGTTATCTTTAAAAAAAAAGAACATCGTTACAAACAAAAGAAGATCGCCCGCGCCAATTTATACAGAGTATAGGACTTATGCCAAGTTCATTTTGAACTTTTTTACAATGGGACAGAAGTTGAGAATCGTTAGTAGCATGGGTTGAAGCCTAATTTAAATTTAGAACTAGTCGATATAAATGTTTTCATTTTGAAACTTCATGTATTGGCGTATAGGGTTGAAAGTCGAATACCGAAATATACCCAGTTTAGGAGTTAAGATCATTTTAGGATCTTAGACTAGTTTGTGATCAGGAGGTTTTTTATTGCGTTAAAAAACTTGCAGTTATACATTCTTATTTCATAATTCATATACATGTTATTTTTAATTTATAGACATTTTAGTCTCGAAATTAACATAAGTTAGTCAAGTTAGTGTTGAATGGTGTCAAAGAGATAAGCATTACCTGACTGTTTTAGGATAGACTAAGTAGTTTCTGTTCAGGGTGTTTTTATTAGGTTAAAAAACTTGCATAGGTATCTACATATTTATTTCATATACATGTTATTCATATTTTATAGTCATTTTAGTCTCGAAATTGACATTAATTTAGTATTGAATGAGGTCAAAGAGCGTTACCTACCTAAATTACAATAACTCGATTTTCTGTTCTTTTAATACCTTTCGTACATACAAGAGTAACCCTGCACTAGCGTCTTTTGAACGTCATCGGCGTTCTTCCAGCGCCACGCAACGCCAGAGACGTTTATCGAGCGCAAGCGTCTCACCAGTGCCCACACAGCGACGACGTTACGTTTCTAAGGCCTTGGTCTCCTATAATCGCCATCGGCCGCTTACAGAGTCACGCTGTACGCTGCGTCACAATGTTTACTACAGAAATACATATATTGTAATGTTCTCTCAGGTCTGTCAGGGCCTAATAGTACATTTCTGTAGTAAGGCCCTGGTCTCCTATAAACGCCATCGGCCGCTTACAGCGTCACGCCGTACGCTGCGTCACAATCTTTACTATAGAGATGTACTGTTCTCACAGGTCTGTCGGGGCCTAACAGTGCATATCTATAGTAAGCATTGTGACGCAGCGTACGGCGTGACGCTGTAAACGGCCGATGGCGTTTATAGGAGACCAAAGCCTAACGTCTTTCGGACGTCGGCGTCTTGCCAGCGTCTTGTAAGCGCCCGCACAACGTCCCTTCCCTGCTCTACCCGCCACTACGTCGCAACACACTCAGTTCAAAAATTTGGCACTATAGAGCAACAAATAGTTACCACCAAATGCCACTAGGGGCGCTGTTCGTGTTGCCATACGAATTGAGGCTAAGCGAAAACGCGTTCGTTTGTGTTTTGTTTCGGAAATAATATACTAGTAACTGGTACTGTGTACTATAATATTCTAGTAGTAGTAATATTCTTTATGTCACACCTGGCCATAAAATGGCCATTATCGCACGCTCCGCGCGCGAAAAAACCCACTTCCTGGCCAGGGGGTGACATAAAATGTTGTACTTACCACGGGCGATAATAAAGAAAGCCTCAGATCGCATATTTATCGCCCTTGCCTTCGGCTCGGGCGTAAAATACCTGCGATCTGAGACATTCTTTGTTTTATCGCCCTTGGTAAGTAATGTACTATTATTGCACCAGTAATAAAGGGGTACATATAAAATATTAGGTAATAGGTACTATTAGGTAAAATATTAGGTATTAGGTTTGGGTATTAGGTACTGATAAGTCAACGTTTGAAATTCAAAAATGGAATCGCAGCGACTCTAAACAGCGTCGCCTGCGCGGGCGCGTGGGCTTAGAATATAGCGGGTGTTGCCCCGATGCCCTTGCGGGGACGCGCCGCTGACCTTCGACTACGCGGCTAGCGAAGGGTTATGTTTTAAGGGCTTTTAAAAAAAACGGATAAGTGCGTGTCGGACTCGCCCACCGAGGTTTTCGTACAAATTTATAGGTATATGTACATATTATAAATAGTTCAGAAATCGAGATCGCACTTTAAATGTTAATATAACTCACAATACGAATGTTTAGTTTTCAGATTTTTCCCTGTATTTGTAGTATAAGACAATATTACTTGCCAAATTTCGGTTTGTTAGATGTTTTTCTCGAAATCGTTATTTCATTGTAGCAAAATTTCGGATCGCATTTTTCCTCGATCGTGAATTTTGCAGTCGTTTAAATTATTCGGCTACTATTTTAACACAAGTTTTTTTCATTAGTCGCGTTTTTCCGCGAATCACCATTTACTTTACAGCTTTTTTTTACCATAGTTGATTTTCGCGTATCGAAATTCTGCGCAGATTTTTCCATGGCTTAATTTTTAATAGAAGCAAGTTTTATTAGTAGATCATTTTCATACTCTCAGTCCTCCACATTTTTACAGACAATAATCTACATGAAAACGTAAACGATGATACATTGAAATTTCTTGTATGTATAGTACCCGACAATAAATAAGTATTTACACGACAGACAATTAGCTGTTTACGACGATTTCCGAACACCGGCGACCATCCATCAAACATCTTAATTATTAACTGAACTTTAATATCAAAGAAATACTGCACTTTATGGGCTTTTTTTTAACCTGTGGCTTTATAGGCCGGGCCCATTAAAGCGATGGGACTGCGCGGTTGGAGAGTAGCCTAGGAAAAATCCAGGGGAAACCTACGACACGACCACGCGGATCTTAAACACTGGAATACTCTAAAAGTTTGCGCACCAGTGAGGTTGGTTGAGCGGTTTCAACCGAATCTGAGGTGTCAGTGGAATCGAGCTACTGGGAGTTTTGACGCTGGTTCACTAAACCTATTAGCCTAGCTGAGAAGAGTCCAGCCAGAAACTCAGGTAGGCCCGACCTGGGTCGGACAGGCTCTATCCGATTAGTTCACGTCAAATCGAAGACATGTAAACTTAGTTTCTGACAAATGTCACGTAGGTATGTCGTGTGAGACAACGCTCGATTAAGCCGAAATTAGCAGAGTTTCTTTCCAAAGATCGATGTGCAATACTTATCGCCGGGTACTGTGTATACATACTTCTATCTCACGAGCGCTGGTTGGCCATTATACAGCAGTGAAATTGTACATTAAAATCGCAAAGCGAGATGTAAAGCTGCATTTTTGGTATGTTATTCGCACCCCTTAGGAGTATGTGTGACTACATTTTGCAAGCAAAAAAAAGTTGTGCTACCTGTATGATACGTGAAAAACTGCAAAATTTTCGGACTTTTTTCAGGTATTGTAGTTCAATTCAAGAACTATGGGTTTTTGACATTACTTGTCTATGGCATTTTTAAAGTACATTAAATTTGCAACAATTTGAACCTACCCACAGCTCCGTATGTCTTATAGTTTTTGAGACATGATGTTTCAAAAATACTGCTTTATTGAGTTTTGCCTATAGTGCGTGTTGTTACGGGTTTCCGTCGAACAAACACTTCACCACCGGCCACCTGCGCCGGCTTTTAGTATGTTATCAGGCATATCTCCTGGACCCCAAAACTGCCGGGAGACAATCTCTCCAAGGTCGCTCTCCCGAGTAATGACGTCATGAAAATTGCCGCCGACACGTTTGGAAAAGTGGCAATCACACCCAACCTATGCAACATACATACACGTGTATGGTATCAAATGAAAGCTGAATAAATATGCCATAACGTATACCTAAATTAAGTTTCAATACGTATACCTAAATACATTGAGACAATTCAAAACTATAAGCAAAATAATAAAAAAGTAAGGAAAACATTTCCGGGTTTCCAGATTTAACAGAATAACTAGAACAGGTACCCGAGAATTATGTTGCACATAAATAGTAACTAGTATGTCAGCTTTACATAACTATTTATTGTCTCTGGATATGACCAAAACTGTGAGAGAAATGCTGAAAAACCCAACAGCGCGGAGCCATTTTTCCATATAAGATAAAAAAATGATGAAACGCCTATTTTCCATGAACCAGCTCAAGCGTTTTAGTATATTGTTAGACATGATATGGCATATTTATTCAGCTTTCATTTGATACCATACACGTGTATGTATGTTGCATAGGTTGGGTGTGATTGCCACTTTTCCAAACGTTTCGGCGGCAATTTTCATTACGTCATTACTCGGGAGAGCGACCTTGGAGAGATTGTCTCCCGGCAGTTTCGGGGTCCAGGAGATATGCCTGATAACATACTAAAAGCCGGCGCTGGTGGCCGGTGGTGAAGTGTTTGTTCGACGGAAACCCATAACAACACGCACTATAGGCAAAACTCAATAAAGCAGTATTTTTGAAACATCATGTCTCAAAAACTATAAGACATACGGAGCTGTAGGTAGGCTCAAATTGTTGCAAATTTAATGTACTTTAAAAATGCCATAGACAAGTAATGTCAAAAACCCATAGTTTTTGAATTGAACTACAATACCTGAAAAACGTCCGAAAATTTTGCAGTTTTTCACGTATCATACAGGTAGCACAACTTTTTTTTGCTTGCAAAATGTAGTCACTCATACTCCAAAGGGGTGCGAATAACATACCAAAAATGCAGCTTTACATCTCGCTTTGCGATTTTAGCTTTTTTATTTGTAAGATTTCACTGGCCTAATTATTGTAGTTGTGACATATAGACAACATGAACTCATAGCTCCTACGCTGACGGACGGAACTTTATGTCGGGCGGTACCTTATCACTTCCGCATTATAAAAATATTAGGTACTAAGTAAAGTTTAATGTTATTCATGACAGAGGCTCAGGTACAACACAATTCAATACATTATTGTTTCATGTAGATCTTGTCCGTATATAAATTGTGGATAATTGAAGGTATGAAAATAATCTACTAAGAAAACTTGCTTCTATAAAAAATAACAAGCAATGGAAAAAAAACTGCACGAAATTTTGATACATTAAAATACAACTCTGATAAAAAAACTGTAAAGAAAAAGGCAACTCGCGGAAAAACGCGACTAATGAAAAAAACTTGTGTTAATATAGTAGCCGAATAATATAAACGACTGCAAAATTCATGATCGAGGAAAAATGCGATCCGAAATTTTGCTACAATGAAATAACGATTTCGAGTAAAACATCTAACAAACCCAAATTTCATAGTTCTGGGTCAATGGAAAGTACCCTAAAAATTTTGATTCTCTTGAGTGCCGAAATATACTTTTTTTGTGACATAAGCCGCCGTATCGTATCACGGAAAGGTCTAGCGTGAACCATCCTAATAGGGTTCAAATTAACTTTGTTGTAATAGGAAAAATAAAGAAATAAAAAAAGGATTTATAAATATATTAGTATTTTCTGTTAAAATACGAGTACCTATACGTAATAATAAACATTGTAACCAAATTTCAAGTTCATAGGTCAAAACAAATTTTGCGACAGACGCATTTGCAACAATTTGAACCTACCCACAGCTCCGTATGTCTTATAGTTTTTGAGACATGATGTTTCAAAAATACTGCTTTATTGAGTTTTGCCTATAGTGCGTGTTGTTACGGGTTTCCGTCGAACAAACACTTCACCACCGGCCACCTGCGCCGGCTTTTAGTATGTTATCAGGCATATCTCCTGGACCCCAAAACTGCCGGGAGACAATCTCTCCAAGGTCGCTCTCCCGAGTAATGACGTCATGAAAATTGCCGCCGACACGTTTGGAAAAGTGGCAATCACACCCAACCTATGCAACATACATACACGTGTATGGTATCAAATGAAAGCTGAATAAATATGCCATAACGTATACCTAAATTAAGTTTCAATACGTATACCTAAATACATTGAGACAATTCAAAACTATAAGCAAAATAATAAAAAAGTAAGGAAAACATTTCCGGGTTTCCAGATTTAACAGAATAACTAGAACAGGTACCCGAGAATTATGTTGCACATAAATAGTAACTAGTATGTCAGCTTTACATAACTATTTATTGTCTCTGGATATGACCAAAACTGTGAGAGAAATGCTGAAAAACCCAACAGCGCGGAGCCATTTTTCCATATAAGATAAAAAAATGATGAAACGCCTATTTTCCATGAACCAGCTCAAGCGTTTTAGTATATTGTTAGACATGATATGGCATATTTATTCAGCTTTCATTTGATACCATACACGTGTATGTATGTTGCATAGGTTGGGTGTGATTGCCACTTTTCCAAACGTTTCGGCGGCAATTTTCATTACGTCATTACTCGGGAGAGCGACCTTGGAGAGATTGTCTCCCGGCAGTTTCGGGGTCCAGGAGATATGCCTGATAACATACTAAAAGCCGGCGCTGGTGGCCGGTGGTGAAGTGTTTGTTCGACGGAAACCCATAACAACACGCACTATAGGCAAAACTCAATAAAGCAGTATTTTTGAAACATCATGTCTCAAAAACTATAAGACATACGGAGCTGTAGGTAGGCTCAAATTGTTGCAAATTTAATGTACTTTAAAAATGCCATAGACAAGTAATGTCAAAAACCCATAGTTTTTGAATTGAACTACAATACCTGAAAAACGTCCGAAAATTTTGCAGTTTTTCACGTATCATACAGGTAGCACAACTTTTTTTTGCTTGCAAAATGTAGTCACTCATACTCCAAAGGGGTGCGAATAACATACCAAAAATGCAGCTTTACATCTCGCTTTGCGATTTTAGCTTTTTTATTTGTAAGATTTCACTGGCCTAATTATTGTAGTTGTGACATATAGACAACATGAACTCATAGCTCCTACGCTGACGGACGGAACTTTATGTCGGGCGGTACCTTATCACTTCCGCATTATAAAAATATTAGGTAATAAGTAAAGTTTAATGTTATTCATGACAGAGGCTCAGGTACAACACAATTCAATACATTATTGTTTCATGTAGATCTTGTCCGTATATAAATTGTGGATAATTGAAGGTATGAAAATAATCTACTAAGAAAACTTGCTTCTATAAAAAATAACAAGCAATGGAAAAAAAACTGCACGAAATTTTGATACATTAAAATACAACTCTGATAAAAAAACTGTAAAGAAAAAGGCAACTCGCGGAAAAACGCGACTAATGAAAAAAACTTGTGTTAATATAGTAGCCGAATAATATAAACGACTGCAAAATTCATGATCGAGGAAAAATGCGATCCGAAATTTTGCTACAATGAAATAACGATTTCGAGTAAAACATCTAACAAACCCAAATTTCATAGTTCTGGGTCAATGGAAAGTACCCTAAAAATTTTGATTCTCTTGAGTGCCGAAATATACTTTTTTTGTGACATAAGCCGCCATATCGTATCACGGAAAGGTCTAGCGTGAACCATCCTAATAGGGTTCAAATTAACTTTGTTGTAATAGGAAAAATAAAGAAATAAAAAAAGGATTTATAAATATATTAGTATTTTCTGTTAAAATACGAGTACCTATACGTAATAATAAACATTGTAACCAAATTTCAAGTTCATAGGTCAAAACAAATTTTGCGACAGACGCGTGAGTGGCAGCAATGGGGTTCCGTTTGGGCCCTTTGGGTACGGAACCCTAAAAACGAGAAAATATACTTTCAGTCCTTCAACTCATCGAAGTGTTCGCAAACTGGCACACCAAATTAGTTGGTCGCTTACCAACTTATCGATCCTACGTATATAATCATCTTTGTGATCGATTTTTTAACGTTTCTATTTCGTTCAATCATATTGAAAAGAGCGCCTAATTAAACACGTGACGTGATTTAGGGCTTTGCGCGGACGCACACACGCCCACTAATACACGACTCACACAGACATACAAACTCATACACATCCATACAATCTTTTATAAAGAGTCTATCAGGGGTTTTCGACCCCCGAAGTGTGATGACCGCACTAATACTCACAAATCATGTATGTGCGGCCATGCAACATGCAACTCATACGCATGTCTTATGTGTGTTCATGTATGTGTGACCGAGTTTTTATTTCAAGACGTTTATATCAAACAAACTTGTAGATCTTTAGTCCATGAAGAATGGTCACACTCTTAACGGGCAAAACAGAGAAAGTAGAGTAAAAGCAATCTTAATCTTAACGCCTCTCCGATACTCTCACGTATGTCTTAATTTTTAGGGTTCCGTACCGAAAGGGTAAAACGGGACCCTATTACTAAGACTCCGCTGTCTGTCCGACCGTCCGTCCGTCTGTCATCAGGCTGTATCTCATGAACCGTGATAATTAGACAGGTTAAATTTTCACAGATGATGCGGCTATAATAGATATACAATATATATTTGAGGGGGCTCTCATACAACAAACATGATTTTTTTGCCGTTTTTACGGAACCCTTCGTGCGCGTAGCCGACTCACACTTGGCCGTTTTTTTTTTATCGAACCCTAATCCCAAGATTTGGCGTGGGAACTGGTTTTAAGAAAGCGACTTTTACCCTCCGACCCAGACGGAAAACTAGACTTTGGGATGAGAACGGTTTTCTCACGATGTTTTTCTTCATCGAAAAGCTGCTGTTAAATATATATAACGATATTATATTTATGGACACGATATCGACCAAAAAACTAAGAATAGAAAAGGTACAACAAATAACTTACCTAGAACCAGGGAACGCACATAATCACCAGTTTTTCACGAAAAAACTTTATTAATAAAATTACTCGTGATCACAAACGAAAATAACTTACGATTGCTGGAAGTCCGTCTTATTCACGTCATATGAAATTGCAACACTCAACACAAACAACAATTGGGTGTGTTTGTACACCTAAGTAATCTTAAACTGCACGCACCTCCATAAGCATATAAATAGACTGAAAAAATATTCAATACAATTCATTTAAAAACTGACTTTATATTTTATTTTTCTATTCTCAGGTATACAGTCAACTCTAAAGTATCCAATTTATTACCTTATTCCATTGTAATAAGGGACAAACGTGGACACATCTCATTGTGGTCGACTGCACACTTTGTATCACATTTATGTTTAACATTGGCCAGTGAGAACGGAGATATAATAAGGAACGAAGTCTAACGCGTACTACCTATGAATTTAGGCAACCGCATGGTATTATATGAGCTGAATCGTAGTACACTTCTATAAGTAACTATAAGTAGACTTCATAGCCGCCTAGCAAGCTGCTGCGCAAGCTGACCTATTTATTATTGTTAGTTTGGGCTTTGTATGCCGCTTCGACCAACGCGTGATCTATTGTGGCAGCCCTTTAGAGTACACCGCTAAGACCCGTTGAATCCAGGAATTTCCAGATTCTTTGGGCGGTGATGTGTTGTACCTCTTCTGGTTGCACGATGTGCTGCCCTAGGTAGGTACTTCGTTTGCGCATTAGTGGTCCGCAGGAGCAAAGTATGTGCATTGCAGTTTCTTCTGACTACTGGCAAAACCTGCATAGTTCATCTTGTTTCATACCCATTTGAAACAAGTGTTTGTTCAATTTGCAGTGGCCTGTCAGGAGTCTTGTCACTGCGCAGGCTTTGTGTCTTTTGAGCTGTAATATCTCTCTAGACCTATAGAATAAATTACCGTACGCGAATCACTTTAAAGAAGCTATACAAATCCCAGTATTCGTGAGACATCTTATAACTTTATTTTACTAAACGGTTAAAGTTTGATACAACTGCGGCCAAAATTAGTAAGTAGATACACTATCTAGTATTTTGTTTTGTTTAATGATAGTATTTATAACGCTTTTTTATAAAAGTCCTGTAGTCGTGTCGTAATAAAAGATATCCTAAAAATTACACCCTGTTAGTATGTAACGTCGCCTAGCACAGTACTAACAAGATTTGCTTATTTTGGGACTAGGTTCTTTTTTGGCGATTTGCGAAAACATTTACTTATATTTAAATGAGAAGCCAATCAACACTGTTCAACCGAAACTAATAATAGATATTTCAGGCATCAGGCTACCATGTGGTCAAATCCAAACAACCAAATGAGTGACCGCAATCAATTTGCCCTCTAGCCACAAGCTCCGATCAATAGAATTTGAAATCTATTCACAACAGTTTAAAGTCCATTTTGGAACGGATTTCCAGTAGATTCATAGTGAAGATTAACTTGCAGTCAATAGCAGTTGGGATGTCACTTTTGTCATTACTAAATTACTATTTTAATAATAGATAATATAGCGTGCATTGTCAATGTCGTACAATTACATGTTCAATGTCGTATCGTTATGTTAGAAAGGATAATTATTATAATAAACTAGCTTTTGCCCGCGACTTCGTCTGCGTAGAACTCGGTCATCACGTTAGAATGTTATTTCATTCTTCTATTTCTTGCGCTTACCTAGTTATCTCTCTTCCATTCTAACTTAACCCTTTATAGGGCAAGAGCCGAAATCGGTCGCTCGAGCGACCGTTAATCCATAGGACTCAAATTTGCTAGTGTTCACATATTATTATAACCTATTCAAAACCTTATGACTTATTGGATAGATAGTGAATGAACTTCGGTCTCTATAGCGACCGCTCATATGTCAACCAAACGCAAAGAATTTTTGAACGCATCCAACTGGCGGTCTCGGCAGCGACCTATGAACGCGCCGGTAAAAAAAAAAGCTGCGATGACAGCCGGTCTGTTTACAAAATCGAATATACCGTATTTAAGTGAAAAAGTAATGATAAAAGGTATGTAATATGCTAATTTATTATGTTTACTATGATTTAGTGTATATATTTTTTGGGTTGCAATAAAATCTTAAGTATATTGTGGGTTCGAATATCGTTAGTGAGAAAAATGTAACCTAAGTTCAAATTTTACATCTTTTTATTACATTCCGTATTTTGATGAAATTATACAAGATATTGGTTTGATAATTTACGAAAGGAAAGCTAAATAAGTGCATTTTAACATCACATTAACAAATATTCAGTGGAAGTTTCAGCTAAGATAATTTTACGTCACAAAATTCGTAATATGGCAGATTTTTGTACAACTTTAGTTCATATTTCTCATGTACTTTTCAGATGCCTCCAAAAACGAAGTGTGAATTGGAGCAATTTAAAGAATCTGTCTGGGAGAATATTTTTGAAGGGATCACAGACGAGCAGGCCGAAAATTCCGACATTGGGGGCGATTGAGACGCTGACGATCATATGCCTGTCCCGTCCACACCTGTGGTCAGGACCAGTCCTCACAGGAGGGTTCATCTTGCAGTCATAAGGAAGAGGAATCTGAAAATGTAGGACATAGCAGGGGCAGGGCATCTCAATTTCATCAGCTTCAATTTATAACTATTGTGATTATTTTTTGTTATATGTTTTAGATTTTTCAAAGTCTATTTGAATGTAAAATTTTTTTTATCTAAGATTGACAAGTTGTTTAGTTTTCAGTATATTTTTATGTAAGATTAGAGAGTAGCCTGCTGTGGTAGCCTGGTGTAGGTGTAAGACAAACCTAAAATTAACTAAAAATTTAGTGCTAGGTCTAGAGAAAGTATTGCCTAAAATGTATTAATTCATAAGAATTGTAACTAAGACTTCCCTGAGAGACTGAAAGTCTAGTTAAGCTCCAAATAATAATTAAATAATTATCTACACTCAAATAAATGAATCTAAATAATATTACCTTGTTTTATTAAATAAATGCCTAAAACACTTAATAACCAGAATGGGCAACGGTCATATGGTTGACCGCATTCATTATGTGCTAAATGCTCACCGGTCATATGGTTGACCGCATTCATTGTGTGCTAAATGCTCACCGGTCAAATGGATGACCGCAAGCATTTTGGTCTAGATGGTCTCTGGTCATATGGTTGACCGCCACTTTTCTCGCTTTTCCGAAGTTTTCCAGTAATTTTGAGAAATTAGTTTTTTCGGCTGATCATAAGCTACAACATACCCAAAAATCATGAAGATTGGCCCAAAAAAAAGTCTTGCCCTATAAAGGGTTAAACCCCGTTGGGCGTTTTCCAAAAAAAATATTTGGGTAAAATATCGCTGTCTCCTTACTTTGAAGTACTTTTTCTCCATTAAATATTGCATGAAACGGTAATCTTTGTATGAAAACATTGTAAAGCGACTTATTTTCTGCATCTTAATAGTAAAAAAACACCTTAAATCCTATTTAAAAGCATAATTTTGGTAAAAAAACCGAAGAAAAGTAGTGATTTTTTGGCTGTCTCACGTCTACCTTGCAAACTTTAGAGCGAAATATTTATATACCTGTCTCCTTCTAGCCCCGGGTATGGCTGTTGTGTGAAAAGATCATATAATCCAAAATGTATTTTAAACCTTATTTTGTAGTGCCTAAAGTAAAAAAATCGTTAAAATCGCAATTTATTGTTGTCCTTCAAAATTGACGAGGTGGAAAGTTCCGCCACGCTACGGCGTTTTTACCAAGATGCGACCATTAAACTACCAATAACGGCTGCGTTTTTACAAAATGGCAACATTAACATCCTAAAAATACTCGTTGTTTACCTTTTGAAATTAGTTTCGCGCGAAAAATGCTTCGAGATGGTAGTGCGTCACGGTGCATCAAAAATTTTCTTCCACTACGAACGCAGTATTTCTAAAGGTAAGAGATCACTTTTTTACTATAGGTTTGTCAATTATGATATATTGATAGCTCTAGTTTCTTACGTAAGCATTAGAATCGGATAATTTCAAGTGATTTTACTAATATTTCGTTTCAAATTCAATCCGGCATGCCTCCGTCACGTCCGCCACGTTACGTGATGTACTAGGGAAACAAAAATCGTGACGTATGGAACGAAAATTCGTGGTTTACATGGCGCGGCGGCTGGTCTGACACACATTAATTTATCGCAGTTGTTGAGATATCTGATATATATATATATATATATTGATTTAAACTTACACGATTTTCACACATTATTATTGGGGAACGGGGCTTAATCGCGTACAATTATAACTAATTTACCTTTTTTAAGGTTTTGTGATACATTCGAAACGTCGGACAAAAACCTTAAAAAAGGTAAATTAGTTATAATTGTACGCGATTAAGTCCCGTTCCCCAATAATAATATATATATATATATATAGTTGAAACTAGCAGCAAAAAATAATAAGTACCTATGTTAAAAGAACAGGTTATCGTATAATTATTTTATAAAGAATTAATTTTATTTAATACATAATTTTATTGTTCTTATAGTTTAGTAGGTATCTTACTTGAATTGTACTAGTCTACTCGGCCTCGGTTCTAGGGTATTCCGACTTTGTGCGGTCATTTTATTGGCTATTAACTGCTAGATACTTGTTAGGTTAGGTTACCGCACTCCATGTCTGAGGTGTTCATTTACTACAACAATACATTTTTATGGGTTTATAAGGGGCTCCAATACAGCTAATAGGGGGCCGCGAAAAAAAAATGTTGCCGACACCATCAAGTGGGGTATCGTTGAGTAGAGCTAGTTGAGTGCATAAGTACAGTATTTTTTGTTTTTCGAAATATTGAAAAATAAAGAAATGAGAAGCCGCCTATAAATTATCATATAATTTTACTTTCCCCCTTTAAAATCTCATTAAATATTAATCCTAGCGAAAAAGTGTATAGAACCTTTTCTGTAGATGATTTTATGTAGATTATTTATGCCTAAGAACGTTTTTTGCTATGCGCCACCGTTTATGACTTTTTTTTAATGAAAAACCGAAAAATGGGACTTTCAACGACCCGCCCTCCCTACCCCCCAGGGGCTGACGGATGGCTACCGGGCTAAATTAGCTTAGATTTACATATATTACATCCGTGCCAAGTTAATTCATCCGATACCAAAATGTGCACCTACCATACATTGGGTGACAGACACTACTTCCCGTACTTTTAGCATTTAATAGAAGTCTATTTTCCGGGCGCATGTAAACCTTTCACGTAGTTCCTAAACGTGACAATTGTTTCACTAACGTCACTTTGTCCTACTTTGGCTGTGCTAGATTTTGTAAAAATTTATATTAATTATTAAGGATAACGTCCAGTATTTAGATCTCATTTGTTAAAGTAATATGTGCCAATTGTGATAAATATAACTTTTGCCAGTTTTTTACCATAGTTTCCATGCTAAGACAAAAGCTAAGCTGTGATGAAACCCAAACGTAGCGTAAAGGAAAGATTTTTGTTAAAAAACTTTATTGTTTTAGAAGACATTGCAAATGTGTTTGGTTTTTATAAGATTGTTATTGTGTTAGATTCCATTTAATAAATATAAGTTTGCGAATTACACCCTGAAGTTTATTTAAAACGGACCTAAAGTTTGTAGCGTAATGGAACGTCACATTGGTAGTGATCAGATTTAAATTCATTTATTGACGATATTTAACAATATATAGCAACAAAGTAATATTTTTCTTGAAATATAATAATAGGAGAACCAAATAAAACCATTTTTATCAAAAAATATTTTTTTATTTGGGGGTGGAATTCCACTACGTGACAGAACTTTATTTGGAAAACGCCCCGTTAAGGGATGATTTCCGGGATAAAAGTATCCTATGTCCTTTCCTAGGACTCAAACTATATCCATACCAATTTCATCTAAATCGGTTGAGAATTTTAAGGGGAAACAGGCAGACAGAGTTACTTTCGCATGTATAACCCGCCCCGGTTTCGCATGGGTAGTCCAGTTTTAAACAACAACAAATACCTACTCTTTATTGCACACCTCAATTAAAGGACACAGATCAGGATCACAGGGAGAGGATTTTTTATGATTTAAATTTATTTATCTAAGCTTTTTCCCGCGACTTCATTCGCGTGAATATCCATATCAACTTCTACACCGGCTGTCTCGCCAAACATTGCGCACGCCGGCTCAATGCGCCCACATGAAA
The DNA here is from genome assembly GCA_951800055.1 of Cenopis cana. NCBI lineage: Eukaryota > Metazoa > Arthropoda > Insecta > Lepidoptera > Tortricidae > Cenopis > Cenopis cana. The sequence goes on along the minus strand of OX637485.1, from coordinate 17,859,945 downwards.
CACATGACAGAGGACAAAATATATATTAAGAAGGAAGTAGATGAAAACGCGCGCGAGCCGAGCGAGCGCGAAATTTTACGGATATTCTGATACGGGTGTGGAAAATACTTCATACGCATCAAGTAGTGAAGATGAAAACGCGAGCGCAGCGAGCGCGAATTCTTTCAAACATTACGATGCAGGTGTGCAAAAGACTTCATACGCACCAAGTAATGTAGATGAAAACGCGAGCGTAGCGAGCGCAAAATGAAAAAAAGAACATTGTGATGCAGGTGCGGAAAATACTTCATACGCATCAAGTAATGAAGATAAAAACGCGAGCGTAGTGAGTGCGAAATTTTTCGAACATTATGATGCAGGCACGGAAAAGATTTCACACGCATCAACTAATGTAGATGAAAACGCGAGCGTAGGGCGCGCGAAAATTTTCGAACATTATGATGTAGGTGCGGAAAATACTTTATACTCATCAAGTAATGTAGTTGAAAACGCGAGCGCAGCGAGCGCGAAATTTTTGAACATTAATATGCAGGTGCGGAAAATACTTCATACGCATCAAGAAATGAAGAAAATCGCGAGCGTAGTGAGCGCGAAATGTTTAGATGCAGGCGAGGAAAATACTTCATACGCATCAACTATAATTTCGATTAAAACGCGAGCGTAGGGCGCGCGAAAATTATCGAACATTATGACGTAGGTGCGGAAAATGCTCATCAAGTAATGTAGATGAAAACGCGAGCGCAGCGAGCGCGAAATTTTTCGAACATTCTGATGCAGGTGCCGAAAAGACTTCATACGCATCAAATATAATGTAGTTGAAAACGCGAGAGTACGGCGCGCGAAAATTTTCGAACATTATGATGTAGGAGCAGAAAATGCTCATCAAGTAATGTAGAAGAAAACGCGAGCGCAGCGAGCGCCAAATTTTTCGAACATTATGATGCAGGTGCGGAAAATACTTCATACTCATCAAGTAATGTGTATGAAAACGCGAGCGTAGCGAGCGCGAAATATTTCGAACATTATGATGCCGGTGCGGAAAATAATTCATACGCATCAAGTCATGCAGATGAAAACGCGAGCGTAGCGAACGCGAAATTTTTACAAACATTATGATGCAGGTGCGGAAAAGTCTTCAAACGCATCAAGTAATGTAGATGAAAAAGCGAGCGTAGCGCGCGCTAACGTTTTTGAACATTATGATGCAGGTGCGGAAAATAATTCCTACGCGTCAAGTAATGTAGATAAAAAAGCGAGTGCGAAATGATTCGAAAATACTTCATACGCATCAAGCAATGTAGATGATTGAACAAAAAGAAATTGTTGACCTATCAAATGGCTTTGTAAAGAGGTGGTTGAATAGATATTTTTTTGTTCATAAATTAGTGGAATACCTTTCAAAGTTCAAAGTGCTTTATTGTAAAACATAGGTATAACTGAATACCTACTTTGGTCGGTTCTTTCACTTTCGAAGATGGAGTAGAGGCCTAGGTTGATAGCGCACCCACCCTGGTTGCTTCTAAGAGTTACGAGTATGTGATTTTCTGAGAATTGTTTTTTTTGCTTCCTATCCGCCTATAACTTTCGAATTTGATCATACTTGATGTTTATTGTTACGTAGGTATATTTTACTAACGAATACCAATATACCCTAAATTTATGTCTCTTACGCGCTGAACGTATTTTATACATTTTGCTGACGGAAAACGCAACTAATCGGCACCTCGAAGAACCTCAATGACACCCATATCGATTATTAAGAAAAGTAAATAAGTAAATGTCCGCCATCTTCATACAAAAATGCGCATACCTAATATATAGGTACATGTCGCAAGTGCTACCATGCAACCGAGAGCCCGCCGCTCTGAATAGGTACCCTCCATCGAAAACAAAAAAAAAACCGAGGTTTCGTAGTAAGGTTTGTGAATATTGATAGAGACTGACTGACCAACATAATTAGATCTCTCATTTCAAACAGTTAATATGGTTTGAAGGACTTTTGTATTTTTGTCTTTAGCCCTGAGAGGCAGAGGTATTGTTATTTCACCCCCCATTTTTTCAAATACTATCTGTTTATTATAAAATGTTTGAATGGGGTTCTATATACTTACCAATTTTCAAGCCTGTAAATCATGAACTGAAAGACTTCTCATACAAAGTTTAACCCCTCTTTTCACCCCCTTTCATCCCTAACCTATATGATTTTTATAGCCTATAACCTGGCCGAAGATCCTTTAAACATATTAGTGAAGGCTGTATTAAAATCCATTCGCTAGTTTTCGCGTGATAGTTAGACAAATAAACAGACAGACAAACAGACAAACAGACAAACAGACATACAGACAAACAGACACGAATTCTAAAAACAGTTGAAACGTGTTCTGTTATCGATTCTTAGACCCCTCCATCGATTTTTTTACTAATATCTTCAATGTACAAATTTTCGACCCTCTTCTGCTTTATTATATGTATAGATATAGATTACCTAAAGCAAAAAATACGTTGTATACGACCTGCTTGGAAAACGAAATATCCCTCCCTCTGTCTATCACGTATTAACTAATCAGATGTGATATACCTATATGTATATTAAGGTCGGGTATTACCACTTTTGAGTTTTTAAAAACCATCTGAGACATAGAATATAGTGTCTTATAATCTAAAAAAAATATGTGTTACAATAAGGATCTTGTCTAGTCAAAATCGCAGTCAGTGACATGACCTGATGAATTTCACTCGATAGAAAAAAATCGCGAAGTTATCCCTTTTTGGAATGTATTTTTAATACCACGGCTATATTACTGATATTTAACATTTAATTTTTGTACTCAATTAAAATAAAATGAACTTTATTCTGTAAGTAGGCCGCAATGGAGTGAATTTCACCAAACGGGCATTTTTGTCCAATTCCCATGGAATTTAGAAATACCAATAATACATAGAAAATTCTATGCTGATAATTTGATAAAAAAATTAATAAACACAAATTTTCTTACGGGGTACTTATACTTATAAAATTACGGAAGTTATTACAATTTGAAAATTTGACCTGGGCACGGGAATTTATCTGTCCATGGGAATTGCCTTTTCTTAGAAAAAATTGTATTAAAATTATTATTTACCATCTAATTTATCAAGAATTATAAAGTTCAGTTGTATCGAAGTTATTTAGCCTAATTTTACCAATCATGGGTCACTATTTTCAAATATTTAAGAAGCTAAGTGTAATTGTAGCATTTGGCCTGTTTTCTTTAAATAAACGCATAAACTATAACTCTAATCGATATACTTAGTACAAATTATATTTATTTATGCATTTCATCCATAATTATTGTTATTAAATGAGGTTTACTAACAAAATAAGTCACCCTTCCCAATTCCCGTGACTCAAAATCAGCTGTTTTGGGTAAACAAGCTATGGGAATTAGGACACGGGAATTGGAAATCTATATAAAAAAATCATAAAAAATTCAAATCGCATGTTAATAATATTTTAAGTTATCGTTTATATAGAGACACCAAAGTGCTTTATAATGCATACATATGTTAATGATTACTTTTGTAAAATTTGAATTTCTAAGGGCCACCGAAATTGCAAGCAAAAGCAAAAAAATTGTCGCCCACCCAGAAACCGAAGTACTTAGGTGGTTTACTCGAACTTAATGCGGTTTGCTATATATAGATTTTTTATATATAATAGCTGACATTTGAAAGCACATGTGAAGCAGGACGCGAAGCTGATCAAATGTAAACGATGGCTGCCAGGGACCTTTGAATTTTGCCGACAAAATTTAACTCTCGCGCTCGGACGATTTTTAAACATCAATTACAAGTTATTCACCACAGTGAAGTGAATAGTGTCTGTGCTCAGTGATAGTAAATATAATCGAGTTAAAGTTTTTGTCACGAAATCAGTGATTCTAATGTACAGTTTTTGATAGGAATTTTTGATTGATTCAAAACTCGATGCCGGACAGGGCACGGAGTCTTAATTTGAGCGTTTAGGTATTTTTTAATGTATTTTAAAAACAAATTAGTCCGTGAATTTGAGTGGACCTCAACGTGGAAACATGTATTCATTATGAAAAAAAAAATGGTACGTATTATCTCATGCTACCATACGATTTTCAGCTCGGAAACAAAAAAAATCGAGTATAGAAAATGACCCAATGGCACTTTAAGGCGACTTCCTGATTTGTCGGTGTGGAGGCAGTACGATATGAGAAAAGTGTCAAATGTCAGTGTCAGCTGTCAGCCGACGCGATACCATTTTTTACTATGCCCTTACATTTAAATGAGTGCTTTCTGACTGGCGCGGGATGCGCGGTAGCGGGACCATGCGAAGGCTGTACTGCTGCGCTTCTGCGCATGATATTACTACTGCGCAAACGTAATACTGACAGTATTATGTCAAAGTGAGAATCTTTGCGACGTCAGTAAGTTTACGTCAAAGAAGAAAATGTCACATATCGATCCCGCCCCGCCAAGTCAGGAAGTCGCCTTACAAGTCACATCCTACTAGATAAATTAAAGATCAAAGATTAAAGATCCTAAATACTTATAGACAAATTCGCTGGATTTGCTTTGATAAAATGATTGGCTTAATGACTATAGCTAAATATTTACGAAACTACGCGCAGAGCTTGCGTCGAGAGCGGGATGGTCAATTGTCAACTCACGCGTGTTAGAGCAGGACTTTTGCAATGGCATCTACGCCCTCCTACTACCTAGCCTATCACACATTGTAGCGGCCTGCGGTGGGGGCCGCGGTGGCGGCCAGTTGACACTATGACAATCAAAGCCGCGTGTGTCTGAAAATGTCAAATGTCGGTGTCAGCTGTCAGTAGACTTGGTACCATTTTTTACTGCGCCCCTACATTTAAATGTGTGCTTCCTGACTGGCGTGGGATGCGCGGTAGCGGGACGATGCGAAGGCGGTACTGCTCCGCTTCTGCGCATGATATTACTACTGCGCAAGAGTAATACTGACAGTGTTCTGTCAAGTGAGAATCTTTGCGACGCCAGTAAATTTACGTCAAAGAAGAAAATGTCACATATCGATCCCGCCCCGCCAAGTCAGGCTGGAAATCGCCTAACTGAGTGTGTGTGTGGCACGCTTTAAGCGGTATATATACCTCTATAACAATAACATGCATCTATACAATAATTACCTACTTAAAATAACTGGTTGTATTAGTTTCATACAATGAAGTAATGTTAGACGATACAAGGAAAATACGTTAGGTAATGAATTAGTGAATGCGGTAAATAATATTACACCAACATATAACATTAGGTACATTACCCAACAATATATTATATATTTACAGTACCTACATTATATAATTTTCATTGAAGTAGGGTGACACTACCAGTAATGGACACTTTATGCTGACAAGCACCAGTAATGGACTCATCCTAATTCATAGATCATACGGTTTTAAATTGATTGTTTTATAGAAAATGAATGAGATTTATTTTCTTTTACATAAGAGGTAATATACATCATTGTCCATTACTGGTGGTGTCACCTAATAAGAAATTTTGTGTAATTAAATTTAAATTATTTGACATTCTATTAACACCAATCGCCGACGAATGCTACGCGCTACGCTCGTAGCCGATAACATGTTTTTTCCGCTTTGTAGCGAAAACTGTCTGCGAACGGGGTGACATACAAAATTGTATGTGTCCCCCTAGCCGGGAAGCGTGATTTCGCGTCAGGCGACTTCCTGACTTGGCGGGGTGGGATCGATATGTGACATTTTTTTCTTTGACGTAAACTTACTGACGTCGCAAAGATTCTCACTTGACATAATACTGTCAGTATTATGTTTGCGCAGTAGTAATATCATGCGCAGAAGCGGAGCAGTACCGCCTTCGCATCGTCCCGCTACCGCGCATCCCGCGCCAGTCAGGAAGCATTTAAATGTATGGTACCTAGTCGACTGACAGCTGACACTGACATTTGACACTTTTCTCAAATCGTACTGCCTCCGCACCGACAAATCAGGAAGTCGCCTCAGATTAGCGTGCGATAATTACGTCTTTATGGCCAGATGTGACATAAAAAAACATATCCAGTCGCGCCATTCAAACATCCGGTAGGTACCGAAAGCAATAGTCTAATGTTTAGACTAGCCATAACCTACCACACAAGTAACCTTGAGCGGTTGGTTCACTTACCTACGCTAGATGATATGGCGTACACATTGTTTTACGTACGTGTGTGTATAGGTATGTCTTGTATGTTTATTGTGTTAAAATGTATTCTAAGAACTTGAATACTCTTGAAGGCTCAAAGTCACTCAGAGGGCTATGGAGAGGGCTATGCTGGGAGTTTCTCTGAGTGATCGCATCAGAAATGAGGCCATCCGTAGCAGAACCAAAGTAACCGATTATAGCCCTTCGAATCGCTAAACTTAAGTGGCAGTGGGCGGGGCACATTGCACGTAGAACCGATGGCCGTTGGGGCCGAAAGGTTCTCGAGTGGCGACCACGGACTGGAAGGCACAGCGTGGGTAGACCCCCCACAAGGTCGACCTGTGATGACCTGGTCGCGGGAGTCCGCTGGATGCGGGTGGCGCAGGACCGGTCACTGTGGCACTCTTTGGGCGAGTCCTGTGTCCTGCAGTGAACGTCTTTCGGCCGATATGATGATGATGATGAATACTCTTGCTGATTTATAGCTACTGGTTCTAGATATCGGCAGAAATCATCTGTTTAAAAAACACACACTACAACACAGCTGCTGTCAAAACAGTGGATCTTCAAATTTTATAAAGGGCAACGCGCACGCGACTCTTTTGGAGTAGCTAGCGTCAATAGGCTGCGGTGTCCGCTAACCTTCAGGTGGACCGTACGCTTGTTTGCCACCGTCGTTGTATAAAAATAAGTAAGTAAAAAATCTAGGCACGAAATATTTTGCTTCCTCTTTTCTAATGTGAACAGCAAATTTAAGGAATGGATCCAGTTCTCTGCATTTCCGTACAAGTACAAACTAAGCCTTATCAAAGTAAGGCGACTTCCTGATTTGTCGGTGCGGTGGCGGTACGATATGAGAAAACTGTCAAATGTCAGTGTCAACTGTCAGTCAACTCATACTACTTTTTACTGCGCCCCTACATTTAAATGACTGGCGCGGGATGCGCGGTAGCGGTAGCATTACTGGTCCGCTTCTGCACATAATATTACTACTGCACAAATGTAATACTGACAGTATTCCGTCAAGTGGGAATCTTAGCGACGTCAGTGAGTTTACGTTAAAAGAAGAAAATGTCACATATCGATCCCGCCCCGCCAAGTCAGGAAGTCACCTAAGAGTGAATAGGCTATTTCTGAACCAGCGAGCTACATCTTAGGCCTTCTCATCGGTTTCCATCAGGTGAGACTAAGGCCAATCGCTGTTTAGTCAACATAAAAAAAAACCGGCCAAGTGCGAGTCGGACTCGCGCACGAAGGGTTCCGTACCTTTATCTATAAATACGGCAAAAAAATGTTTTATTTTATTTTTTAATATATGTTATTATAGCGGCCACAGAAATACATTATCTGTGAAAATTTCAACTATCTATCTATCACGGTTCGTGAGATACAGCTTGGTGAGTGGTGACAGACGGACCGACGGACAGACGGACGATTGGACGGACAGCGGAGTCTTAGTAATAAGGCTGTAAAAAGAAAAAATACTAAATAACTATATATTATAATATCGGCCATTTTATACTTACCTACCTGTGTTTTTGTAAAAAAAAAATTTTATGTGCAATAAAGTGTCATACTTTTACTTACATTATAATACTGCTTACATACATAGGTACATATAGGTAGATCAATAGTTAAAAAAAGCTTTAGTAAAGATTTTGGAAAACATATCTCCTTCTTCTCGAAATCTCTTATCTCTAGTCTGTTACCCAGCGCGTCAAATCTTATAGTAACTAGATTTGAGGAACCTGTATTACACTACCAATAGCTACTAAATATCATCACGTCACAAACCGCGCCAAATACTGACCATCCATAAACTAGTTTAAATATTTCCTAAACATTTCCTAAACAATGGACCTACCTCACAGTAGTTCGGGCTAGCCAAAAAAAATACAACGAGTCTAGTCAAATTCTGGCTTGACCTTCGATCAACCGCTCGTGCCAAAAATGTAGCAACCACCAAGTTTATTCTATCCAAATAAGTCATTTTAAATTAGTAACGCAGTCAGTGGTCATTGACATCGGTTTTGGCCTCCGCCATTTTAAAATGTTGGCGCCATAATGCGTAGGTTATTTTTTCTAACGACGTTGCGTTGCGTTGTGGGGTGTTACTTGGTTGCCCACTTTCTCAGTAGGAAATGCCTACTTTTCGAATAGTTATTTAATAAAGGCTTCGGTGATTTAGATGCTTTTTTTTCATAACTCGTAGGCCTTTCGGCCACCAGCGGGGTAATCACGTAACGATATGTACTAACGTTGGTACGTATTTAATGTCAATTTTAGTATGGGATTTGACATTTAAATCTATCGTACTAACGGTCGAAAACTATGATGTCAAGTTTTGACAGATGTCGAGTGAAAAGTCGTCACTCAAAAATCGCCCCCCCTGGGGGCCGATTTTTGAGAGTCGAACGCTCGAATTTTCACTCGAGATCCGTCAAAAAACTATGACGTTTTGACAGATGTCAAGTGAAAAGTCGAGCGTTCGACACTCAAAAATCGGTCCCCTGGTCTGAAATGTCCGAATGTGCTTTCTTTGTTTTATTATTATTTTTGTAATCCATAATATTGAAATTGTAACCAATTTCAATATTATATAATATTTGAGTGAGGACCAAAATGAGGCTAATAATTATTAAATTTACGCTTGAGCCTTGTGCCTAAGAAGCAGTGGGTTGGGGTTCGAATCCCAGTCAGGGCATTTATTTGTGTGATTATGTGATGAGCACGAATATTTGTTTCTGAGTCTTGGATATTTTCTTTGTAGGTGTGTAATCTATAATTATATAAGAAGGTTAATATATAAGCTATAATTATGTAAGCTATGCTTAGTTTGAGACTTGGTCGATTTGTGTAGTATTGCTCACAAATATAAAAAAATATATAAAGAATTTCGTTGTGACTCGAATCTACATAAATTTGGACGACGCATTTACGTGTCACAACGGAATCAATTATTATACAAAATATTGTAGACGAAACCTTTATCCTCACCCATTTGCCCTCAACTGTCACTGAGATAAAGCAAAATTAATTACACCTATGACATTTTGAAACAAGTACACAGTTGACAATTTATGGATAGGTAGGTACCTAATATGACGAGGCTTATTGCATCCTCTTTTATAGCTTTTTATACTTATTTGTCAAAACGGATAAAAAATTAATTATCTTTTCTTATTCTTAAACATTAATTACCATTAAAGTATATGAACATTTGTAATCTTAGAAAAAATATATTTATCTGTAAATATTTAAGCTGATTTATCAGTGACTTTGTCATTCCTTGCGATGTTTACATAATACTGACAACACTTTCACTGCCAACGATTTCGTAGCGCTACACTCGTAGCCAACAACATGCGAAAAACCGTATGTAGCGTTACTTTTCGACCACCGTTATTGTTATTCCCGTTCCAAAAAAATCACATTGAAAAATCACCGTGACTTTGTCACTTCGGTTATTTCGTGTCACGACATTTGCGTGTCGATCGTTCCCGGCAGTTACTGATATTTTTGTAACAACTGATGTTACTCTGTGACAGCGCACCGCAGTCACAGTCACAGTTAGTAACAGTGGTCACGAGGCACGACGCGACGCGTCGCTTACACACTGTTCCAGCGATATCGTCGCTAAGTAACAACGTTATTTTGTAACGTTGTTACTTCGTGACAAGTCACACTGTTACTTTTTAACGGCGGATCACCGTGATTTTTTCATCGTGAAGTTATTTATCACCCACCTCTAGTAGCGAAAATTGTTTACGAGACCAGCGCCATAGCGGACTCCCGGCACTGAACGTGTATACACACGTATGTATCATTATGTGCCCCACTACACACTTTTAATCTCAATTATTTCATTGAGAATATGCATCATTTTTTTTTAGAGAGGAACAAATCTTATATCTTTAAACGAGCAATTCTTGTTTATATCTACGTATATATATTTCTATATTTTATATCTTTAAACGAGCAATTCTTGTTTATATCTATGTATATATATATATATTTCTATACATCTATATTTCCGGGATCTCGGAAACGGCTCTAACGATTTTGATGAAATTTGGTATGTAGGGGTTTTCGGGGAGGAGCAATCGATCTAGCTAGGTCTCATGCCCTGGAAAACTCCGAGCAAAGCTAAAACAACTACAATTACGAGTAGAACAACACAAAAAACAAATCTGGGTTTCAAAACTAGTACATTATAACGACCCTGCCTTTAAATCTTCATGCGCCCTGCGTCATTTTTCTAGCCAATAGAGGTAATTTTCTCTAAAGCTACGTACATATAAAAAAAAAAAAAAAAACTTTAAATCTTCTAAAAAAAAGGTACCTAACTAAAATCTAAAACAGGCCCTTGAGGCATTGTACCGAGGATGCTGGCGGCATTTCCTCGCTGTATCGCAACGCTGATACGTTGTGCGAGGAAGTCACCAGTTCTTCGGTCACCAGTTACTTTTAGTAAAAAAATTTTTTTTTTCGAATCTCTCAAGTGTAATATGTCTGTTTAAAAGTTTGAGCTATTTTAGTGACATCTTATTACTATTAATTCCGCATGCATATTTCCTATTCATACTAAGTGCCGGTTGCACCAACGTACGAACACAGACCAGTCATCGTCAAATATGGCGCCGACAGCTGTCATCCCATACAAACTTGTCAAACTTTCCATACAATCAGATTTGACGAAAACCGCTTACGATTACAGACGGTTTGGTGCAACCCAGTCTAAATCTCACGTACAAATCGGTTCAGCGGTTTAAGGGTGAACAGACAAACAGAGTTATAGTGTGCGCCATCCACGACGACGCGCCCCTCCACAGCGAATCTCATACTAATCTGTGCGCAGTTGTACGGCTTGGGCTGCGGAGGGGCGCGCCTGCGTGGATGGCGCGCATTATACTTTCGCATTTATAATATTAGTAATGATGAATTGACAATATTTCATAATTTCCAAAAGTCTTAATTCGAAAACCATTTCGGTAAAAACGTGTGAAGTACACAAAAAAAATTTTTTTAGATTTTTTTTCCGTTAATTTTGGAAAAAATCACAAATTACTGTAAACCGAAAGTTGACGTCATCTTCCTCGCTGTATTCAGGGAGACCTTAGTACAGAGTACAGACAATCGCTGCTCTGGAGTGGCTCTGGATTCTTGTTGGGAAGATGACGTCATATTTTACTTACGCCCTTTTGGAATGACCTACTTTTCAACGTGTTTTTTTTTGTATGAAATAATGAGTTAAATTGAAAAAGAAAAAATACGGGTGGCTTAAATTTTTACCTATTTTCTAACTAGTTCATAAAATAAAGTAGTTAAAAATATGAAATGTTGTCAATTTAGTGAGCAAGCTGCAGCAATAAGTAGCAGGAACTTCAGCCTTGTGCGCGGTCGTTACTACCGGGCGACGTCTATTGCCGTCACACAAGTGGATAAATAGGTAGACGCCATTCGTATAGGTATCCATTCTTTGGACGACCACTAACACCATAATATTATTTACTATGTAGTGTTGTGGATCTAGAGGTGAGCATGGTTGTGGGTCGTGGGTATTGTATTGTATTGCTATATTGTACATAAAACACAAAGGGAAAAAAATACAATAGATAGATGAGGGGGGGAATGATGGGGGGAGGGGGGATGTAGGGTGGGTCTTGGGTCTTGGATGTTATGTATGAATAAGAATTTCTTTATTTGCCATTACAAACACATGGAATGAGAAAAAATAAAGTAAACAAAACACAAAGAAAAAAACACATTAATTATTAAACCGAGAAAAACATTAATAATTACAAAAAAAAAACATTAATTATGAGATGAGAAAAAAACTTAACTAGAAGATATGTATTTAAGTATCTATTTATCTATATAAGTTTAAGTATATATATATACATTATACAACGTGCTCGTGGGGAACCCGCAAAATTTTACCAGCGCGTACCTATATGATGATGATGATGATGATGATGATGATGATGATGATGATGAATCGACCAGGAGCTCTCCTGGCCGATTTCGACCTCAGCGACTGTATATTCTAGGTTCTGGTTAATAGGCATTAGGTACTGGACATACCTGTATATCGTCGCCTAGTACTTACACATACATAATACAAGCTCTGCTTAGTTTATTTATTATTATTAAGTCAATCAACACACCCCTTCCTTCCTTCCTATTTGATTCTTTCTTAGTCGCAAGTGTCCATAAGCTGCGGTATCTCCAGGTAGGTAAGCTTGTTTAGCAGTTAGCACCGTTGTAGTATATCTACGTCGTACAAAAACATAACTACAGTCTGGTACAACTAGCGTCCTTGTCACAGGTCGTTAGCTCGGCGCGTCATCTAATGGCATCAAAACAACGTTAATCGTACCTATAGCAGACCGTCTACGTTACCAAATACGCGATGATATCTACATCAACGGTACCTATTCATCATCATCATCATTATATCAGTCGAAAGACGTCCACTGCTGGACATAGACTCTCGCGACCTTTACCAGGTCATCAGTCCACTTTCAGATCTCAGTATCAGATTTTTTAATAGACGATTTAACTTCCTTTACATAGTAAAATTTGACATACATTCTAATGTTATTTAATTGATAATATATGACTTGTAATTTAATTAATATGACTTATAATTTATTTGATATGATTTGTAATGTAATTGATATGACATGTAATTTAATTGATATGATTTGCAATTTATTTGATGATTTGTAATTTAATCGAATTGAACTTATTAATGTACCTACAAATAATTTGACATCTCACATTTCTTTTTTCATTACCATGTTCTGTTTTTTTTTCTCTCTTATTATTATTGCGTTGGTAATTATTTTTTATGTTTTGAAACTTTATAATGCTACTGTACGGCTTATGACCATAACTTCCCAAGGGCGGGGTGGTGGTGACCGTGGAGTAAAAGTTAGCGCGTAATGTAAATACTTTATTCAAAGCGAGTGCTCGGTACAGTGGCGGGCGAAGAACTGACCGCGGCGGCGCTCGCGTTGCTTACTAGTATCCCGGCCGAGAATGCCTAGTAAGCAACTTGTGTCCCTACAGTAGTCCTCCCCTTTTTTTATTTTTTTAACATAAAAAAACTAAAACTAAGCAGTGAAAGAAACTTAACTACAATGCAACATAAACACTAGTTATCGCTACGACATTGTTATTATTGGAGTCAGCAACTGCGCGGATCGGATAACATTCTCGACTATTCCCACACAGCTCGGGCACTTATGCAGACTCGGCAACTCTTCGAGTAGTTCACTTCTCCGAAGCTGTGCGGTATCCAATGTCCGTAAGCGATACCTAATACAATACAAGCCTTATCGTGAGAACTTAGACTAACATGGGTCTCTCTTATGGGACCATTTAAACAAAGAAACAAACTACTAAGTCTAAAAGTACTTATAGCAGTTGCACGCATTCCAATCGTTAGCATACCATTGCTGGCAAATCCATCCAGCAGATGATATCTAACGTGCCAATAATGCAACGTACAGGCGGTCGGTTCGACAAATATGTTCGCGAGCACGAGGGAAACCAGCCAAACCTGCACTACTCCGAAACGTCTTGTCCGACCCCGACGCTTACCAAACGAACCTGACGCATAATGCAACTGCTTTGACCACGATCTATTTTCGTCCTTAAGACGTAGATAGATGCGGGTCATTATCGCACTCTACTTACTACTATGCGCTATGACACAAAAGATAACTAACTACACAATGTAAAAACTAAATGTCCGTGGCACGACGGTGATGCCTCAATGTACCTATTTACGTTTACGGTTAGCCGTAGGGTGCCGCGTTGCGACTACCATTACGGCTAACTTACCTAATTGCCTTGCATCCTGTACCATCGTGCCGCGTGTAACCTAATTACTATATTTTACTCAAAACAAAAATAATCTAACACTGCACTGCACAAAAAAAACACAAAAATGAAAAAAAAAAAAAAACGACAAATCACCTGAGCACTAAACACCACTTAAAGACGATGCCTCCGAAAGGCGCCACGCGAGACCCCGTTACGGCCTCGCGGTACCGCCTGACGCCGCCAGCTGCTGCCACCTGCAGGGCGGCCTGCACTTCCGGGCGCGGGTCCCGTGCAGGTGGTGGTAATAACAATTTCTGATCGGCGGGCGTGGCGCGCTGTGGTCGCGCTGCTGCCGGCCCGCTGATGCCCCTGCGACGCTCGGGCACCGTGGTTGGCCCGTCATGACGCGCTGCTGCGGGCACGTTAGGCTGCGCCCCCTGAGGATCGCGTGCGGTGGCGCTGTCGTAGGCTGGGTGCCCTCCGGCTCGACCCAGCGTACCCCCATGCTCAGCCCCGCCCGGGCGACTTCGCGGCGCGCCGTGTCCATACCTGGTCGCGCGCTTGCCTCGACGCTGGCTCGATGGTGCCGTGGCGTGGGCCGAGTCCCTCGGGGCCACCGAGCCCTCCGCGCGATGAGCCCTACACCGCACTCATTTCTATGGTTGCGTGTTCATTTCTAGTCGGGGTCACCAATGTACGGCTTATGACCATAACTTCCCAAGGGCGGGGTGGTGGTGACCGTGAAGTAAAAGTTAGCGCGTAATCTAAATACTTTATTCAAAGCGAGTGCTCGGTACAGTGGCGGGCGAAGAACTGACCGCGGCGGCGCTCGCGTTGCTTACTAGTATCCCGGCCGAGAATGCCTAGTAAGCAACTTGTGTCCCTACACTACTGATTTTGTACGCCTATAGGCAAAACATAGTGTTACGTAAACCATTTTTTTATCCACCTATGTTTACAAATAAATCACTATGACTATGACTATGACTATGACCTTCTGTAGGGTCTACCTACGCAACAGTATAGTGAATCTTATATTTCCCTATTCGTTCCGATACCGCCGCATGCCGGGTAGATTCAATCCGACCCAAGTCGGGCCTAGATGAGTTTCTTGCTGGAGTCTTCTCAGGTAGGCTACGTTTAATGAACCATCGACAAAACTCCCAGTAGCTCTATTCCCACTCATACCTCAGATTCAGGTGAAGCCGCTCAATCGCTCAATCAATCTCACAGGAGCGCAAACTTTTTGAGCATTCCAATGTTTACAGCGCCCGCGTGGTCTTGGATGTTTCCTCTGGATTTTCCCCAGGCCATTCCACCTGCCATCACTCTGCCTGGCAATATGACCTGCCCAGCTCCACGTTTCGAAACGACTTCTCCGCGATGTCGGATCTCAATCGGGTCAAATAAAATAGAAAATTAAAATTAATTATTGAATGTAAAACAAACAGGTCCTTTTTAATATTCATAAACCTTAAACACAATACAAACTAAAATATTGTTCTACCTAGCATACATTAGCATTAGGTATGACACTAGGTACATAAGTACCTATACAAGCTATAACGGTTAAACCTATAAACAAAGTTTATTAAATTTCTATTGTCATAACAAAACAATGGAACATCGCTGTCCAATTCTAAAACATGACAAAACAAAACACATCTTTAGAACTTATCGTTTAACAATTCCAAAACGTGACAATTATACAAGCGCACCTTTGTCCTTTCAGTTACAAACTCTCCTCTATTCTATTTTCGATATTTTCTGTATGAAACGACACCTATCTTGACATTTTCTAGGAAAAGGAAAAAACGGAACCCTTATAGGATAATTTTGTTATCTGTCTCTCTGTCAAGACTCTTTATCTCTGAAACGCCTCCAGGTATCGAGTTGAAATTAAAACCATATACTCAAGTCTACAGTCCCTTGAAGCTGGGAAAAAATCAAACTTTTACGTTAACGTAAAAAAAGATACAACAGCCTATGCATCAAATAACGTAACATATTTCGAAACTCAAGGGAATCAAACTTCATAGGGTGCGTCCGTTGACATAGAACTATGAAATTTGGCAAGTAATATCGTCTTATACTAGGTACAAGTAGAGGGAAAAATCTGAAAACTAAACATTTGTTTTAAAAACTGAATTTTGGGAAAATCTCGGAAAAAACTGTGATACTCATTTTCCTGGACTATTTATAATAATGTACCTAAAAATTTGTACAGGACTAGGTACCTATACATCACACCTAGCACAGCCACGGAACACTACAGAAGACTATTACGACCTAATAGTGTAGGTTTTACAATTATATATCTATTGTTTACAGTTTACATTAAGAAATATATAACGTGTGAAACATCTTCAAATCGACAAACAAGCTAAAAATTGTTCTTTTCCTCTTACACGTAGGTACAAACTAGTAGAACGTTGTAGGTATATGTACTTATACTATCGTAGTACACAGCAATTAATGGCTTTGTTACATGTTACAATGACTGCATCGTATCGTCCTTAAATCAGTAGGTACTACTTGTATATTAGAACTATCCGTCTACGCTTAGCGGACCCCAGGCCCCTGTACCACAAAACTTTACAAGCGTACAATTCGACAAATTTGTACAATTTTTCATAGAAAAAGTTGTCAGATTTGTCGAATTGTACGCTTGTAAAGGCCTTTGTGGTAAAGGCCGCAGGCATCCTTCAGATGTAACTGTAATGGAATAACGCTAGGACAATGATGATGATGATGATGATGATATGTTATTGTAAGGCTAGATTAAGTTTTAAAATCCAACAATTTTGTTATAGGAATTCAGTCAACACATATTATATTTAAAATCATTAAAACTGGCCAAATTGTATCAAATTAGTCCGTTCAAAAAGTGACCTTAACGGCCACGCGTGAAGATTCAAAATTAAATGTCAGTTTTATAAAATATTGGGCATTTTAAATTATTTCAACGGTTACTATTTTCTAGAAGCGTGCGTACACGCCACCCGGCAGGCCCCCGCTAATTGGACTAGGCCAATGTTGAGGTAGGACGATAGACAAGGTCAGACATATTTGGTGTGTCTGTGTGTGCGTGTGTTTATGGAAGTAGGAGTGTTGAATGTTGATTCTATTGCGTGACTAATAGTGAAGTGTGAAATGTATTTGAGGCAAATTACTTAAGGCGCACAGTAACCCCAAATGATACATTTTAAAACGGCTCTTAAATGACATACTGTATATTTATAATCTATTACTTATTCTGTGCTGAAAGTAAGATTTTTTTGTAAAATACTTAATGCCGTTTTCAATAAAAAATTGTTACTACTTCTAAACTCATTTTGACGACCGCTTTAGATTAGTTGGTAGTGACCCTGCCTACGAAGCTGGAGGTCCCGCGGGTTCGAATCCCGGCCGGGGCATTTATTTGTGTTATGAGCACGAATATTTGTTCTTGGGTCTTGGATGTTTTCTTTGTATATTTAAGTATCTATTTATCTATATAAGTATGTATATCGTCGCTTAAGCTTTACTGCTTTGCTTAGTTTGGGACTAGGTTGATTTGTGTAAGATTGTCCACAAATATTTGAACTAAAGTACAAGCGACATTTTACAAGGTTATTTTGTATTAATAATATAAACATTGGCTACTTATTTAAAATCTGAACGTTTTAAATTCCGATACTCATTTTGACAATATGATTTTTTATCTAAAATTCGTAATTTGATCCGTGTACGGGCGAAGAGCACGGGATATCGAGCTACCGAGCAGCAAGAGTAGCGAGCGAGCAAGACAACATTTTGGGATCACCTTATTAGAGGCTTAGGCAGTCTTACTTAGGCGGTAGTTTTATAAGTAATAACCTACTTATGTTATTGTATGTACTATCGAACCAACTGAATCGTGACCCACCGTGGAACCTTGTCACAGAAAGTGTCATAATGATTTTCCTTGTCAGGCAGTACGATGTCACTATGACGTTTTCTGTGACAAAGGTTCCACGGTGGGTCACGATTCAGTTCGTTCGATATAGTACTCATGTTAGCTTTAAGGTATTTAATATATGTGAGCATTTTGTTGCCTGAAATAAATAAATTATTATTTACTACTTGTTTAAATATACCTATTTTGAAAAAGATTTTTTCTCACAGCTGAATAAATTATTGCATCTAAAACGCAGTTCTCATTGATAAACACAACTCACGTGTGTACCTAAATTTTCCATCTATTTTAAATTCACGCGTTTCAAAAATGATCACACTAACAACATTAGCACGTAAACATTCTAGAATGATTTACCACGTGCGCTGACGTCACATCTAAACCTAAACTAGCGAACAGTCACGACTAGTCACACAAGTCAACGCTCGCAACACAAGGTCGGTAGGTCACGGCCATGAATAGGGTTGTCAACTCAGTCCGACACAGGTTGGGGGTCTTAAGGAAAAAAAATAGGTAGATGGTTGGTTCACATAGCGTAGCTAGTGGAAACGGGTTCGTTAAACTATGTTTTTTTTTATATGAAAAGATGCATGCTGTAGATGTGTGGATGCATGCTACGGATGCGTGCTATGGATGCGTGTTATAAATGCGTGCTACGGATGCGTGAGCGCTTCCCCCCTCACCGCGTTGCCGCTCCCCGCGCCTTCTGCATCTTCCTCGCACAGCTACCTCACGGCAACGCATCTTCCTCGCACAGCTACGTAGCATACATAGCATCAGTGGAAACGGTCACATAGTTTCGTAGCGTAGCTTTCGCATCCTCGCAGCATAGCTGCATAGCATAGCTCTAATGGAAAGGCAGCCTCAATGGTGACAAGCTTTTTTTGGACATGTGTGCTCGCCTAGACCACGCGGTTTCAACGTTGGAATACACTGAGTTTGCGCTCCAGTGAGATTGGTTGAGCAGCTTCAACCAAGTCTGAGGTATCAGTGGAATCGAGCTACTGGGAGTTTTGTCTAGGTCGGGCCTAGTTGAGTTTCTGCTGGACTATTCTCAGCTAAGCTACGGTTTAGTGAACCAGCAACAAAACTTTTAGTAGCTCGATTCCACTCAAACCTCAGATATGGTTGAAGCCACTCAACCAATCTCACTTGAAAGCAAACTTGGAGTAACTTTAAACCGCGTGGTCGTGTCGGAGGTTTCCTCTAGTTTTTTTCCAAAGACTAACAAGGCACACAAGTCCAAAAAAGAAAAAAGGTTGTCAACATTATACGTTTGGTTTTTTCCTATAATGGAATTTGAATTGTTAGGCGACTTCCTGATTTGTCGGTGCGGAGGCAGTACGATATGAGAAAAGTGTCAAATGTCAGTGTCAGCTGTCAGTCGACGCGATACCATTTTTTACTACGCCCCTACATTTAAATGAGTGCTTCCTGACTGGCGCGGGATGCGCGGTAACGGGACGATGCGAAGGCGGTACTGCTACGCTTCTGCGCATGATATTACTACTGCGCAAACGTAATACTGACAGTATTATGTCAAGTGAGAATCTTTGCGACGTCAGTAATTTAAGTTTACGTCAAAGAAGAAAATGTCACATATCGATCCCGCCCCGCTAAGTCAGGAAGTCGCCTTAGTTTTTGATCAGTAAAAAAATAAAAAATAATAACAAAATCTGATTCTATACATGATTCTGAACCATTTTCAGTACCTATATGGGACCAACCTTGTACGGGCGTTTTTTTATATATTTGTCATTATCATTATGCACATAATGAGTGATTTCAGGTCACATTGGATAATCTAAACTAGGTATATAATACCAAACAATGGTCTGTTATATTATAGTACAGGTCAATAGTCGGCAAGGTCAAGGTTGAAGGAGGTTGTAATAGGGTTGGCAACATTACTCAATTATGTCACTCATTTGTGTTGGGTAATTCTTAAGCAACAAGTCCTTTGTCGAATTCTTATTGCGTCAATAAGGAAATATCGTCTTATTGACGACACCAATGTATGGTATAAGTACAGGTGTATAATGTTGTTTCCTGGAGGTGAGCAAGGTTGCCAGCGCTCCCGAGGATGCACTGTGACTGACACACGAGGATGACTTGAGAGCGAGGGACCTAAATTTGTCCCTTCTCCTGTCAACACAGGAAATACTCAAATTTTATAAGGGCGAGTAACGCGCACGTGACTTCTACGCGAGCGTCTATAGATTGCGGTATCCGCTTACCATTAGGTGGGCCGTACGCTTGTTTGCCATCGCCGTTGAATAAAAAAACCTATATACTTTTTTTTTATTAATAATGGGATTGCTCTTGGCCAGCATCTAGCCAGGGGGCAAAGATGAGGCCGACGGTGAAGCGAGCTCACCCAGAAAATGCCTTAAACAGACTCTTGCCTTAAACAGGTCCAGGTTATATGAGCTCGGAAATACGGATGCATTTATCTTGATAATGGCAGAATTTATGATGCGACTGGGACATATTGACAATCTTGTCATTGCGTAGCTGTCACATTGATTACTCATTTAACATATTGAAATGTAATAACGTGAGTCAACCGTTTATTATACAGTTATTAGCTTAGTAGCTGTGTCCTCAACAAAATAGTATATTAATGCCTACACCCCGCGGAACCTCAATATGATTTGTTTGCATGGAGATGGGTATCTGTGTGCTGCGAATGTCTGAGGTTCTGTGAGATGATAGATGATAGGAAACTTCGTAGCTGAATGTGATATGTTGTCTTATAAATTAGTTTAGTTGGTCTAATACTGTAATACCGTGTAAACATATTTGAAATAAATAAATAAATTTTCAGCCGTGTTAAACGTGACAACCCTAAACTACGTGGTGTGTTTACTAGCCCGGACGTTGCGGTAGGTCGGAAATCTAGCATGACTCAGCTCAGACAATAAAGCTGCGTGAGAAGAATAACGGCGAATGTAATGATCGACAACCCTAACCTATGTACAGTCAGCATCGAAAATATATATACGCATTCTAATAGTGGCAAAATAAGAGAACATGAATTCAATAACATAGGCTTAAGGCGCTACACTGAGAAATTTGGAGACTTTGAAACGCTGTCCTGCCCAGACTAGCAAACAGTAGGGGCTGATTTTCAGATATATGATTCTTGACTAAATGATTGTGGTACTGACAATAGCGAAACACGATTGCTTAAATTTTTCTCGATAGAAAACAAATCCAAAGTCGAGTCTATATTTTCCTTTTTTTCCTCAGCCTAGTGAAACAACGCATTATTAAAAGACACGATTAAGTTAATATGATGATATTTTACCTCATCTAGGTACTGACAAGAGGAAATTTAATAAACCTGCACACAGTCAGATATTTAACGAGATTTGTCTAAAAAGCCATTCTCGGAGAGGGTTGCATCTCGCACAAAGGGTGTCTCTTTCAATCGATATATCGCCTTAAGAGCGTTATCTGTACGCGTTTCTTGTTGTTGCTTTTCTATTTATTGTGTATTTTGTTGTTTCGGCGACAATAAATCTTTACCTATTGTTGTCACTCAAACGTATGTTACCTGTTCACGCTTAAAGTGCTTAACCGATTTAGATGATGTTTAGTATGGAGATAGTTATAGTCCCGGTGCCATAGGATACTTTTTATCCCGAAAATCATCCTTTAAGGGTGGAAGTTTGTATGGAAGTGCGATAACTAGGTGTTTAACCTGAAATAAAAGAATAGCAAATCAATTCTATCGCCATGAAATAGTTCTACGTGAACAAAGTCGCGGGCAAACGCTAGTGTTTGTATATTTTAGAGCACCTGAAGAGTAGGTACATATCTTATCGCCTACAGTCGCCGTACCTACTGATAAACTAAACACGTGGTTATTTTGTTTCGTATATTTACCGATGAGTTCACAAGTTGACTGCGGTGTCAAATACAAAAGGCAGGTTTTTTTAAAACATCATTCAGGTAATTTTAAGACACTGTATTATTTATAAATAACAATAAATAGTAATAATAAATAATAAAATCTTTATTTTTTCTGAATAAACATGTTTAACAAACAATGTTGTGGAGGCCTCCTAGTAAGTGTCAGGAGGTCTCGCTCTTCTTAATTTGGTAGGTACATCTTTTGTTTACACTATTACAATTGTTTTCAATTCTTACAAATACTGACTAAATGACTGAATGTAAATTAAAAACCACCATCAGGATTTTTATGCGGAAATAAACACAAAATATGATAACATTTAACATTTTTTTTTTCTTTGTTGATTTTATTTCAATAACAAAGAAAAAAAAAACAGAAACGTAAAACTACTTACTTACAAATATATTTATTCTGCTTAAAATTTGTGCGGCGTCTCACAAAGGCGATGAGGGAAAGCCGCTGGTTTTTAGTGGGTAGCCTGACACAGGAGTCCCACATCACCGCGCCTAAAACCCCCAGGAAGGCCGGTATGCATCAAGCATTTTCCGGCGTTAAAAAAAAAGTACAACAGATGGCAACATTGTTAAAGAAGAAAACTGCACTTTTACCAGCAACTGGCATGCAAAAATAAAAATAAAATGGCGGAGATAAGTGGGCATTTTCACTTTAA
The DNA here is from genome assembly GCA_951800055.1 of Cenopis cana. Lineage (NCBI taxonomy): Eukaryota > Metazoa > Arthropoda > Insecta > Lepidoptera > Tortricidae > Cenopis > Cenopis cana. Next base: position 17,837,382 of record OX637485.1, on the reverse strand, counting down.
AGTGCACCCCCTACTTTTTTTTCGGAACTCGGTGATTTTGGGTTTTCTAACTCAGAATCACGAGTACTATTGATTCAGATGAAGATAAAAAATGTCCTTGATTTTCCATACAAATTTTCTGTGTCAGTTTTGTGACGAGCCATATAAACTGTATGAAAAAAGCGTCACAAAATTGACTTTTTTGGCGGGACACTTTTTTTCTTCGCAGAAATGGATAGTACTTGTGATTCTGAGTCAGAACACCCAAAATCACCGAGATCCGAAAAAAAAGTAGGGGGTGCACTTTAAAGTGAAAATGCCCAAGTACATCAATTATTACATCGATTTCTTATATACTAGAATTAGAGGACAATTTTATACAAACCAAACTAAGTGATCCAACTCATCACGAATTATAAACCATCAGGATAAGCCTTCAGTCAATTGTATCAAACGCAGAGCATTCTCCGTTTGCGTCCGTGCACAGTAGCTTTAGTATAAATTTTTTCGAAACATTAACTAATTCGAACGCGTTTGCGTTTTGTCTCAAAATGTATGAAAACGCTCTCACCGAGTTTGAAATACGCGCGTTCATCGGTTAGCAACAAATGTTATACTCGCTGTTTCAGTTTCCACTAGTGACCACCAGAGGCGCTGTTCACGTTTTCATACCACTTTCATACATTTTGAGACAAAACGCAAACGCGTTCGAATTAGTTAATGTTTCGAAAAAACTTATACTAGAGCTATAGAGCTATGATCTCAAGAAATAATCATAGTTTGCGCTCCAGTGAGATTGGTTGAGCGGCTTCAAGCAAACTGAGGTGTGAGTGGAATCGAGCTACTGGAAGTTTTGTCGCTGGTTCACTAAACCCAGCTGATGCCAGAGTACGGGGCCAATGCTAATACTGTCAACATGCGTTTTATAGCTATAATACCCGCAACGGGCTGAACGCATACCACTTAGTATGTAGTACCCTTACCATGAGTAAGCAATGTTTGCATTACCGTACTCGCTAGCGACTGCGTTAACGATTTAGTATGGTCAAAAGTACAGCGCCTCTGGCGGTTACGCAATAGAACTAAGAATCGCCATACTAAATTGTTTACGCAGTCGCTAGCGAGTACGGTAATGAAAACATTTCAAACTCATGGTAAGGGTATAGGTATATACAGAATCGTTTACGCAGTCGCTAGCGAGTACGGTAATGCAAACATTTCAAACTAATAAGTATGTATAAGTATTTATATCGTCTCTTAGTACCCATAGTACAAGCTTTGCTTAGTTTGGGACTAGGTTGATTTGTGTAAGATTGTCCACAAATATTTATTTTTATTTTATTGAATGGTAAGGGTACTGCTACACAGGCATGCATGCATGCATTCCGATATACCTAAATAATAAAAATTTAATACTAATTTTAAAATGTTATGAAATCAAATTATTAGTACGATGCTTTTATGATTTAAATAATAAATGAGCCACTTTTCGATTTTATTGTATACTAGCTTTTGCCCGCGACTTCGTCTGCGTAGAACTCGGTCATCACGTTAGAATGTTATTTCATTCTTCTATTTCTTGCACTTACCTAGTTATCTCTCTTCCATTCTAACTTAAACCCCGTTAAGGGATGATTTCCGGGATAAAAGTATCCTATGTCCTTCCCTAGGACTCAAACTATATCCATACCAAATTTCATTGAAATCGGTTGAGCATTTTAAGGGGAAACAGGCAGACAGAGTTACTTTCGCATGTATAACCCGCCCCGGTTTCGCACGGGTAGTCCAGTTTTAAACAACAACAAACAACAACAAATACTCTTTATTGCACACCTCAATCCTCAATTAAAGGACACAGATCAGGATCACAGGGAGAGGATTTTTTATGATTTAATTTTATTTATCTAAGCTTTTGCCCGCGACTTCATTCGCGTGAATATCCATATCAACTTCTACACCGTATTTCGCCGGGCTGTCTCGCCAAACATTGCGCACGCCGGCTCAATGCGCCAACATGAAACACATGACAGAGGACAAAATATATATTAAGAAGGAAGTAGATGAAATTTTTCGGATATTCTGATACGGGTGTGGAAAATAATTCATACGCGTCAAGTAATGAAGATGAAAACGCGAGCGCAGCGAGCGCGAATTCTTTCAAACATTACGAATCAGGTGCGGAAAATGCTTCATACGCATCAAATAGTTTAGATGAATACGCGAGCGCAGCGAGCGCGAAATGTTTCGAACATTATGATGCAGGTGTGCAAAAGACTTCATACGCACCAAGTAATGTAGATGAAAACGCGAGCGTAGCGAGCGCAAAATTAAAAAAAGAACATTGTGATGCATACTTCATACGCATCAAGTAATGAAGATAAAAACGCGAGCGTAGTGAGTGCGAAATGTTTCGAACATTATGATGCAGGCACGGAAAAGATTTCACAAGCATCAACTAATGTAGCTGAAAACGCGAGCGTAGGGTGTGCGAAAATTTTCGAACATTATGATGTAGGTGCGGAAAATACTTTATACTCGTCAAGTAATGTAGTTGAAAACGCGAGCGCAGCTAGCGCGAAATTTTTGAACATTGATATGCAGGTGCGGAAAATACTTCATACGCATCAAGAAATGAAGAAAATCGCGAGCGTAGTGAGCGCGAAATGTTTTGATGCAGGTGAGAAAAATACTTCATACGCATCAACTATAATGTAGATGAAAACGCGAGCGTAGGGCGCGCGAAAATTATCGAACATCATGACGTGGGTGCGGAAAATACTCATCAAGTAATGTAGATGAAAACGCGAGCGTAGCGAGCCCGAAATTTTTCGAACATTCTGATGCAGGTGCCGAAAAGACTTCATACGCATCAACTATAATAATGTAGATGAAAACGCGAGCGTACGGCGCTCGAAAATTTTCGAACATTATGATGTAGGTGCGGAAAATGCTCATCAAGTAATGTAGAAAAAAACGCGAGCGCAGCGAGCGCGAAATTTTTCGAACATTATGATGCAGGTGCGGAAAATACGTCATACTCATCAAGTAATGTGTATGAAAACGCGAGCGTAGCGAGCGCGAAACATTTCGAACATTATGATGCCGGTGTAGAAAATAATTCATACGCATCAAGTCATGCTGATGAAAACGCGAGCGTAGCGAACGCGAAATTTTTACAAACATTATGATGCAGGTGCGGAAAAGACTTCAAACGCATCAAGTAATGTAGATGAAAAAGCGAGCGTAGCGCGCGCTAACGTTTTTGAACATTATGATGGAGGTGCGGAAAATAATTCTTACGCGTCAAGTAATGTAGATAAAAAAGCGAGTGCGAAAGCAATGTAGATGATTGAACAAAAAGAAATTGTTGACCTATCAAATGGCTATGTAAAGAGGTGGTTGAATAGATATTTTTTTTGTTCATAAATTAGTGGAATACCTTTCTAAGTTCAAAGTGCTTTCTTGTAAAACATAGGTATAACTGAATACCTACTTTGGTATGTTCTTTCACTTTCGAAGATGGAGTAGAGGCCTAGGTTGATAGCGCACCCACCCTGGTTGCTTCTAAGAGTTATGTGATTTTGTGAGAATTGTTTTTTTTCCTTCCTATCCACCTATAACTTTCGAATTTGGTCATACTTGATGTTTATTGTTACGTAGGTATATTTTACTAACGAATACCAATATACCCTAAATTTATGTCTCTTACGCGCTGAACGTATTTTATACATTTTGCTGACGGAAAACGCAACTAATCGGCACCTCGAAGAACCTCAATGACACCCATATCGATTATTAAGAAAAGTAAATAAGTAAATGTCCGCCATCTTCGATTTGAAAATGGATATCATTGGATTGTAATGAGCACCTCAAAAAACAATATTTTATACAAAAATGCGCATACCTAATATATAGGTACATGTCGCAAGTGCTACCATGCAACCGAGAGCCCGCCGCTCTGCGTAGGTACCCTCCATCGAAGACAAAAAAAAAACCGAGGTTTCGTAGTAAGGTTTGTGAATATTGATAGAGACTGACTGACCAACATAATTAGATCTCTCATTTCAAACAGTTAATATGGTTTGAGGGACTTTTGTATTTTTGTCTTTAGCCCTGAGAGGCAGAGGTATTGTTATTTCACCCCCCATTTTTTCAAATACTATCAGTTTATTATAAAATTTTTGAATGGGGTTCTATTTACTTTGCGTCCATGTGTATACTTACCAATTTTCAAGCCTGTAAATCATGAACTGAAAGACTTCTCATACGAAGTTTAACCCCTCTTTTCACCCCCTTTCATCCCTAACCTGTATGATTTTTATAGCCTATAACCTGGCCGAAGATCCAATAAACATATTAGTGAAGGCTGTATTAAAATCCATTCGCTAGTTTTCGCGTGATAGTTAGACAAATAAACAGACAGACAAACAGACAAACAGACACGAATTCTAAAAACAGTTGAAACGTGTTCTGTTATCGATTCTTAGACCCCTCCATCGATTTTTTTACTAATATCTTCAATGTACAGATTTTCGACCCTCTTCTGCTTTATTATATGTATAGATAGTAGAATTTAAGCGGAGAAAATCCGTTATTACTTAGCATGGAAATTGTCGATTTGGAGTGATGTTTGGCGTGTTAACTCACGCGTGTTAGAGAGGGACGTTTGCAGGAGACGCGCATATGTTTTTCGTTCACGACAAAACGGGATGCAACACTCTCCGGGAATGACTTTTTTAGACAAATATCGATAAATATCTGACTGTGTGCAGATTAAAATTAAAGAACAATTAAATTAAACAACAGATTTAAATAAAAAAAACTAAATTTCCTCTTGACAGAGTTTAGATGAGGTAAAATACCATCATATTAACTTATTCGTGTCTTTTAATAATGCGTTTTTTTATTAGGCTGAGTAAAAAAATGAAAATATAGACTCAACTTTGGATTTTTTTTCTATCGAGAAAATTTTAAGCAATCATGTTTCGGCTATTCTCAGTACCACAATCATATAGTCAAGAATTATATATCTGAAAATCAGTCCCTATTGTTTCCTCATCTGGGCAGAACAGCGTTTCAAAGTTTCTACATTTCTCAGTGTAGCGCCTTAGGCGACTTCCTGACTTGGCGGGGCGGGATCGATATGTGACATTTTCTTCTTTGACGTAAACTTACTGACATCACAAAGATTCTCACTTGAGATAATACTGCCAATATCATGCGCAGAAGCGGAGCAGTACCGCCTTCGCATCGTCCCGCTACCGCGCATCCCGCGCTAGTCAGGAAGCACTCATTTAAATATAGGGGCGCAGTAAAAAATAGTACCGAGTCGACTGACAGCTGACACTGACATTTGACACTTTTCTCATATCGTACTGCCTCCGCACCGACAAATCAGGAAGTCGCCTTAAACCGATAATGGCCTAAATAGATGAGCGTTTTTTCCCTGATAAGGACTCTGAAAAATTGCTCATTTCACAATAAGATGTTTCAAACATTAAGAGTCTGCCTGGATACAAGACATTAACCCTGATGCTATTCAAGGCAGACATTGGACGAATAGCAAGACGAGGGTCTGTGCCAACGAACTGTTAGAGTCAAGGGCAGCGGGAACAGAATACATTCATGTACTAAAGTGCTTTGTAGCAATGTACGATTAAAAAAATTAAAATATAGATAGGAAATAAAATAAATTTATTTGCAAGATACGGATGGTACAGTACGATTACTCTGGATATGTGCAGTGAACCAATTTGATTTCTGGGCCACTTCGTACCTTGTCACAGTGACATAAATATGAAATTTCTAGCGGCTTTCATAGAAATTTTCACTGTGACAAGGTACAAAGTGGTCCAGAAATCAAATTGGTTCACCGTACATTTATAATTACATGTAATAAATTTGTGTGATTGAAATAGGTCGGAGTGTCGGTCTTGCGACCTGAAAAGTAAAATTTCCATAAACATGGCCTGAACTCAGTTTACAACGTTCTTCTCGCTTGATACTTGAAAGATTTTTACACTGATGTAACGCGATATGTATTCATTTACCTTAAATTTTGAATACCATATGTCCGTTGAAAACTTGCAATCCGTATCGAAACGTCGGTAAAAAAGGTAAAATAAAATAGGCACCGCGTTTAGTTAGACTTCTGTACCTCTGGTATAAGTTTTTTCGAAACAAACCACAAACGAAAGCGTTTGCGTTTAGTTTCATTTTAGTTTGTTTTGAAAAAACTTAAACTAGAGGTACTGTTTCCTTTTGTCAGTAGTGTCAGTACCCCAATTATGAAACAATAAGCATTTATATATTGCCTATATTACCTACTTATTGATGTCGCGGGAATAGAGGCCTATCTAATGAGACGCCAACTGCGATGGTGTGGACATGTCTCTCGTATGGGTGAGGAAAGGATCGCAAAGCGCATCTTTTACAGCGAACTGCAGAACGGGAAGCGCAAACAAGGCGGGCAGTTTTTGCGGTATAAGGATGTGCTGAAGCGTCACATGAAGAGGGCCGTTATAGACCCATCCAAGTGGGAGACAATAGCAGAAGGCTGGTCGCAGTGGAGGAACATGGTACACATACAAGTGCGTGAATTTGAAGCGAATAGAACTGTACGCTAAGCGCGACGAGCTGAAGGTCAGACTACCTGAGGCCATTCCATATAACTATGTCGGAGGGGTGCTGACGTGCAACGACTGTGGACGCACGTTCACTGCCAAAATAGGTTACGTCAGTGTCAAGAGAGCACACCAGCGACGTTCTCAACAGTAGATAACAGCCAGTGTGGCCGTAAACGGCTAGGGGATGATGATGATGTTGATAATATTACCTACTTATTGAAGAACAAAGTGCACTTTTCTGCACGACAGTACCACAAAGCATTAACCCGATATCTAATGCAGCCGTCAAAGGCGCGGCAATGTCACCGCACGCAACTAATGCACTAATACGTAATGAGGCTGCCCCGCACATCCGCTGCTTAGTTTATGTGCCTTTTAATGCCTATAAAAGTCTATTGTAATGCCTAGTATACGAGTACCTATTAATTTACATATTCAGAAAATTTCTAAACACGAAAATATTAATTTTCAGGGCATTTCTAGCACAAAATAAGTTAAGTGTGAGGCCTGAGTGGACGCTCGGAGCGAATCGTTCGGTGGGGCGTCCAGCGGGGCGGGCGAGCGTGCATACTATTTGTGCGGCGGCGACTCAGGACACCAGTATGAGTTTCAATTGTTTGACATGCACGCCCCGCTGGACGCCCGACTCGAGCGTCCACTCAGGTAATACACTTACTCCTAGCTTAATTAATTCTGCAAAATCCCAAAGACTGAGGTGGGCAGGCCACTTGGAAAGAATGCAGCAAGGCACCAAAACCATGACCGAGTGGACACCACAGCAGAAGAGACCCAAGGGTAGACCGAAGAAAAGATGGAGCAGGACCTAAGGGCGATGGGCAAGTTCACAAACTGAAAGAGGGTCACCAAGGATCGTGGAGAAAAATTGTGGAGAAGGCCAGCGCGGTAATCACGTAACGTTTTCGACCGTTAGTACGATAGATTTAAATGTCAAAGCCCATACTAAAACTGACATTAAATACGTACCAAAGGTAGTACATATCGCTACGTGATTACCCCGCGGGGCTACAAAGGGTTGTAGCGACACTGGGAAGTAAGGCAACTTTCTGACTTGGCGGGGTGAGATCGATATATTATGTGACATTTTCTTCTTTCACGTAAATTTACTGACGGCGCAAAGATTCTCACTTGACGGAACACTGTCAGTATTACTTTTGCGCAGTAGTAATATCATGCGCAGAAGCGGAGCAGTACCGCCTTCGCATCGACCCGCTACCGCGCATCCCGCGCCAGTCAGGAAGCACTCATTTGAATGTAGGGGCGCCGTTAATAAATGGAACCGAGTCGACTCGTACTGCCTCCGCACCGACAAATCAGGAAGTCGCCTTAGTAAAGTACTACTTCTAGCTATTGTGTGTGTAGATGAAGAAAATGTGATGTTGCAATGATATGGCTAGGTTACAATGCAAGCTTGCCTACAACACACTGCAACCATATTTCCGTTAGTCGATTCTTGTATCTTGTAGTATGCCATTTAACCATACGCCACACACGGCACACATTGTATAATTTCCCTCTAAACGCCCAAAGGCCTATTACTGGTAAATTACTTTGTATGACACTGAACCCAGCCTCTTACTCCATGGGATATTCTTTTTTTTAATTCTAAATAGGTTTGCGCTTGACCACAAATCACCTATTGATACCAGCGATCAATCAGCGATTGATGGTAGCGATATTTTGGTCTAGGATGGAACGCGCTTACCTAGTAAAAACCGATTCACTCTCGCCTTGAAGACCGAAAGGTTGTAGTTCACAGGGAACAAGGATTCCGGCAAGGAGTTCCACAGGTTGGCTGTTCTCACGATAAAAGTGGAAGCAAAACTATTATTGTAGTTAAAACATACGGAAACATAGACAAACGTGAAGTCATAGGTCCTACGCTGACGCACTCATAGATAATGTGCATTTATAGCTCAACATGAGCTCAACAAACAACCATGGTTCATCCGCTCTCGTGAGATAAGAGTACTAACTAACTGGGCTAGCACGATGACCCAAAATGAGTCTTGGCCTCCGCGACACAAGAGCACGCCACTTTGCTCGGTCCTGCGCAATTTCTCGCCAGCTTGCACCAGCTCCGAGCTCACGCAGGTCCGCTTCCACCACATCCCTCCAGCGATACTTGGGGCGACCCACAGGACGTCGTCCGGTCGGTCGGCCCAAGTATGCTCTCTTCACCTGTCGATCTTCTCCCATCCTCTCTAGGTGGCCAAGCCAGCGAAGTCGATGTGCTTTGGATTCACCTATAATGTTTGGTTCGGCTACCAGCTTCTATTTCGGCATTTTTGAGGATCCTCCAACTCCCATCGTCTCTTTTAACTGGTTCCAGGAATATCGCGTAAAGTTCAAGCGTTGCTTAGTTTGGGACTGAGTCGATTTGTGTAAGAATCTCCACAAATATTTACAATTTTATTATGTATAGCTCTGTAGTTAACAACCTCTTACCTAACCTGAATCATTCTTCCGAACAAAGAGCCTGCTATCGCACAACAGTGTAAATGAAGGCATAACCCAATGCATCGAGTACATGGCAATAAGTATGTCTATGTACCGTCGGGCGAGTACCTCATCTCTACGGGAGCTTTGCCCGCGAGCGTACACTGCTGGCCGAAGAAATGAGTCTACAGACGCTGTAAGAAAAACAGTCTGTTTCAATATCCTTAAGAAGGCGTAGATGCCATTGCAAAATTCCTGCTCTAACACGCGCGAGTTTTCGATTAACTATCCCGCTCTCTACGGAAGCTCAGCACGTATTTTTCGTAAATAGGTATAGATGTTTATTCTAAACGTGTACATTTATAAGGATAATCGTTTTTCTCAGGTTTGAGAACTTATCATTTTACAAATATTAAACCAAAAATAATTGTTAAAGATGGGTGGGTTTTAAAGATCCAACCAAAAACATCAAAAAAAAAGGGTTATGTTTGAAAAATAAAAGTATCGAGAAAATTTTTGCAAATCGTGTTTTCACTTTTAGCAGACTGGAGGAAAATAGTTCAAGATTAATATATTGAAAGGACAGATGTTTAATCACTAAAGATGTTGAGATCTACGTCGATAAACATTGGCAAAAGTGCATAATATATAACGGATGACCGCTTTAGCTTAGTTGGTAGTGACCCTGCCAGCTGGAGGTCCCGGGTTCGAATCCCGGCCGGGGCATTTATTTGTGTGAATAGCACGAATATTTGTTCTTGGATCTTGGATTTTTTCTATGTATTTAAGTGTCTATTTATCTATGTAAGTATGTATATCGTCGCTTAGTACCCATAGTACAAGCCTTCCTTAGTTTGGGACTAAGTTGATCTGTGTAAGATTGTCCACAATTATTTTTTTTAAGAACGATTTTTATTTATTTATTTATTTAAACTTTATTGCACAAAATACACAGAGTTGTACAAATGGCGGGCTTAATGCCAAATGGCATGGATTTTTCTAACACGTAGTGGTACATAGGTCTTAGAGTTGCTTAGGCTGTCATCTCCTCAGCCTGGAGATCTCCGGACACAACAAAAGAACTTCAGAGCATTCTATTTTGTTCTCGCCGTTGTGACTATTAGGCCGCTTAGAGCAACCAAACCAACCTCTGTCTCTTCGACTAGAAGACCGACCAGGCGATCGCTTGCCATCCACCTTCACAACACTAATACTTTAATGTACCTATTTTTTTTTTGATTAAGTATTCGTTGGCTTATTTAATTTAAGAGCCTTAATCTTAAAGAGAACTGAACCCATTGAAATCAATTAAAATCATCATCATCATATCAGCTGATAGACGTCAACTGCGCGATAGAAAAGACTCCCCAAAAAGAGTGCCACAATGTACTGAGCCACCCGCATCCAGCGAACTCCGGCGACCTTTACCAGGTCATCAGTCCACCTTGTCTATCCACGTTCTACTCACACTGTAAAATTGAAATGCGTAACGTAAATTTTGAATCGATCCCCAGAATACCATTTTTGGTTCCGGAGCCTGACAGTAGACAGCGACATTATAAGCTACGTCTAATAAAATTAGCTACGTCTAGCGGCTGATCCACTTCACACAGGTGATCCCAGAGCTGGCGCTTACCTCTCACAAATAATCGCCCTGGCGATTCAGAGAGGTAACGCCGCCAGCGTAATGGGGACCATGCCGCAGTGCTACCTGCTCGACGGGGTGTTCTTCTTATAGTTAGTATATTTTAGTTAATATTTTTATTATTTCTTAGTTTTTATTTAGTTATTTTAATTGTAAGTAGTTTTAGCTTTATATTTAATTATGTTATGTTTTTAGTTACATTGTATATTGTGATACGAAATAAATGTATTGCTACGTCTATGCTACACATTAAATATGTACATTTTATGTGCACCCACTGAATGCACCCAAGTGCATAAGCACCACTGAACATTTGCCAAATATTTTTTTCTAAATATGTAACGCGCGGCCATCGACCCAGCGGCCATTATCGCCGGACGAGTGTTTTAGATCAACTCTCGCGCACGTGTGGGTGTATGTTTGCTTGTGTGCGTGCTGGTCGTATTTTTATTGCATTCTGGAGATTATTTTATAAATTATGCGTGTACGCTGTTTGTGACGGTTTGAGGTTTGTCCGGTTTGGGTTCTACTCACTCACACTAAGGCAAACATACTCGATACATGGCACTTTCAATCTTATGTCAATTTATATTAACCAATAGGTGTCAACTAATACAACTAAGTGAACTAATACAACAATAGGTGTCAACAACAGCGGACCCCAGGCATCCTTCAGGATGCAACTGTACTGGGATAACGCTAGGAGGATGAGGATGATGAATAGGTGTCAACTAGTGGGCATTAGGCACGCAACAGCGGGGTAGTTCTGAAACTGGAAACATCACCTTTAAATTACAACCGTTGGGTGGTAGAGACACAATTAGTGGAATTAAGATGTTTTAACATTGGTCCGATTAGTTTATAGTCGCAGTATTGTTCATATCAGGCAGTCTTGTAAACTAAATGATTTCAATTTTATTTAAGGAGGTATAAATTACTTACTTTATACGGTGGCTCGATAACCCAAAGAGGATCTTGGCCTCTGACACAAGAGTACGCCACTCTTCTCTGTCTGCGCCATCTCACGCCAGTTGGGTACTCCGAGGTTGGCTAGGTCTTTGAGGGCTTCGGAATGTTTTCTCTTTTATACGGTTCATACGCAGATTTAGGATCGCGTATTGCATGTGGAAATTGACAAAGCTGATAGCTGTACAGGGTAACACATTGAGATTGGCCAGAAAGGGCACGCATGTAAATTTAAGACATACAAAGATCTGTCCTTATACCAACCATGTCATCAATTTTGGTGACAAGAAAAACGCAATAGTAATAGTAGATTGTTTGACAAGGGTCTAAAGTAAGCCATATTACCACGAGATGGTTATTTTCCCGAACGTAGTGAGGGGAAATTGTTCGAGTGGTAATATGGCTTTTAGGCCCGAGTTATACACTCTACTTTTCACTTCGATTGCGACAAAACACATAAACACAAATTATCCACCTTAAATGAATAATTAAACTCTTTGTCTAATTTGACAGCTTGTTTTTTTTTTAAGGCCAGGCACCATGCCTCGCTATGCGTGTTCGCTTTGCGTATTCGCCTCCTTTTCTTTTGGTATATTAAAGAAAGAGATGCAACATGCGCTTTTTTTCTTTTAAGAGGAGTAATTGCTTTGACCATAGACACCGTTTAATCTTTAGTGAACTGAAAAACGCCTTTCCTGATTGGTCGATTTTAGTACAGCCGTGTTCTGGTTGGTTGATATTTTTACCAAATAATTTTTAATCTGTCAAATTACTGTTCTGTGATTGGTGGATTTAATAGGTGAAGTATTTTGATTGGTCAAATTAAAATGTTTTGTAAATCATAAAATGTATACATATTTTCCCTAGAGCTTAAATGTACTACTTTAGCCCCGCTTCACAAGTCTAATATGACACACTTTTCGAGCATGAGAAGTGAAAAATCGTTACCTACACGAGTTGAGTATTGCATTGAAAAACATGGTTGTCATTACGAACATCTACTTGATTAAATTAAAGGATATGAAAAACAATACATTTTAGATATCATGTTTCATAGGAACATTTACTACTATGATCTTCACAATCGACATCCAAATAGACATTATGTAAGTTTTGTTTTTCATACATGACCCAGTTCGATTCCTGAACTGAGAACGGTTGTCTGGAACAAATCACTCTTTAGCGATAAGACCGCCTGTTGTTTAACTCTACTCATTGTCATCATGTACCCACATACTGTGTTCTTTTTGTAGAGGTTATGCAATAAAGAGTATTGTATTGTATTGTATTATATAATACGCATTTATGTATCTACAACCCTTAGTAAGTATAATATTCTACATAAGTATTCTTGTGATTTCAAACTTTTTTTGGAGCTGACACAATTTATATTTTTTCGCTTTCCTGTAAAAATTGCTCAGATGGAGATCCTAGGGTTGATATGGGGCATCCGTATTTCACCGCACCCTTACATGATAAGCTACCCCTGCTGACCCCGTTTGACCCCCGAGGGTCAAGGGACGTCTAGACGGACGAACTAGTTTTGTCTAGGGTTGTCAAATTGTCAATTGGGCATTGTTGACATCCGGTTGGGTTGATTCAGGTTATTTTTAAAATTAAGGGCTTAAAGGATTACAGTACAGTTAAATACTAGTCTCTCAATAATCATTTTAGTTCCCATAGTGCGGCATACTTAATTTAGTTTTTGCAGCTTATAACATTACTGCAAAGTATGTATGTACCTAGGACACTGTATTGCACATAAAAAGAACGTTTACTAAAAATATAATATATAATGTTCTTTTTATAGTTAGTATATTTTAGTTAGTATTTTTATTATTTCTTAGTTTTTATTTAGTTATGTTTAGTTATTTTAATTGTAAGTAGTTTTAGCTTTATATTTAATTATGTTATGTTTTTAGTTACATTGTATATTGATATACGAAATAAACTGTTCATACAAGAAAGAAGTTTAACATAATGACTAAATGAATACACATATTCTTCAAATTTTTAAAGATCTGTTTGGGCGTTTAGTCGACGCAACTCGTGACCAAAATGATGGTCTTTATCTGGCACACAAATTTAGCATTGCCATCCAATGTGGCAATGCGGCCAGCATTTTGGGAACGTTACCCACGTGGTTTAGTAATAGATTAGGGTTTCTGATAAGTAGTAAAGTATGTTACGGTTAATCTTTTTTGGTTAATGTTGTTAAGTATTACAAAAGTTTACCAATAAATATACACTAATGTACATAATATTATAGAATTTCTATTACAAAACACTGTCTCATTATATAGTATCAAGACATAAATACATAGTATCAATTATAATAAAATCACGTCAGTGTCAATGTTTCAATAAATGGTACAGTCCACAGACCTATCATGTAAACAAACTTCATGAAGACATTTTAATCATTATCACCCTTTTCTCTAGGATTACACTATAATCTAGGCCTCGGAAACCGGTTATATTTCAAACCGTTATCATGTACCTACTTGCGGCAAAACTTTTTATTTCGGTTTAGATACAAAAACCGTTTTATTTAAACCGGTTTTAGAAAGAGCTTTACATAAAGGTTATGTCGGATTAACCGGTTTAGAACGATTAAAACCGGTTAATGCGGGCGCACGATTCTGATTGAAATAATTTGAGTTGGCCGAGTTGCATCAACTTAATTTGTTTAAGAAGCTATTCTTACTGATCAATAAGGTTCAAAATCCAATAACATGTTTATAGAAATTCGGTAAACGAAAATAATTTCAACTATACCTTCCTATCGTAATACCTACAGACAGTGACCGCCACCGGACCTCCCGTCGAATAAACCGGTTAATATAAAGTCTTAAAACGTTCGGAGCTAAACCCAAATAAACCGGTTTTAACCGGTTAAAAAAACCGGTTCCGAGCCCTGCTATAATCATCACTTAAAATGTTGTTGTATAATTAAAGAAGCTAACAAAGTATTGTAATCCTATAGGAAAGTGTGATAATAATTAACGTCTTCAAAAATTGTTTATTCACATGATAAGACACCTTAAAGATGAATAGACTGTATTGTAACAAAAAAAATAAAAAATAAATAAATATTTGTGGACAATCTTACACAAATCAACCTAGTCCCAAACTAAGCAAAGCTTGTACTATGGGTACTAAGCGACGATATACATACTTATATAGATAAATAGATACTTAAATACATAGAAAACATCCAAGACCCGAGAACAAATATTCGTGCTCATCACACAAATATATGCCCCGGCCGGGATTCGAACCCGGGACCTCAAGCTTCGTAGGCAGGGTCACTACCAACTAAGCTAAAGCGGTCGTCAACAACATATTTCTAAAACAAACTTCTAACCTAACCACACACCGTAATAATACAACAACATACATACAACAACAACAACATTCCCAACCCTACAAAACCCCACATATCAAACTAGACGATCCCTTATCCTTTGTAATCCTACAGAAAACCCGTTCCGAGCGACACTATCGAAACGTCACTACTCGATACAACTACCCCTGCATATCCGACGTATAGTTCCGAGCGTCTTAACTATCAATAGTCTACACATGAGCGAGACGGTTGTGCGTGGTTGTGGGTGGGAGGGAGACGGAGGGAAAACATAAGAAACGCAAGGTCGCCGCGGTAGTGGGTCAGGCGTCTAGGCGGCGTCTAGCATGAGCACGCACACTAGTGAGAAAGTACGGTGCACAGGGAAACTAGATAGTAATAGGAGATTTTAAATAGAAAACTCTCATGAGTCTCAGACATATTGAAATGAAGAAGACATATTGAATACACGGGTCGGGTCACTCACGTCTGTATGGGTGTAAGACGCGACGCCGTCGCGGCTAGACCTCATGATTGAAGGACCACGTATTGGTCCGAAAATTGTTGACGTTAATGACGCTTTGACGTTAGTGGCCCGTTTATTACATTCCAGTAATAGGAGAAATAAGTCTATTTTTCCCCGACTGCGGCGAAGCCCCAAAGGAGGATGAGTTTTCACTCGACATCTGTCAAAACATCATAGTTCTTTGACAGATCTCGAGTGAAAAGTCGAGCGCTCGACACTCAAAAATCAGCTCCCTATATTTTCACATCTTTCATATTCGTTAGAATTTTTATAACTTACCAGACCTATCTATCTTTTGTCATTTACACTATATTGTAACATTTGACGATTTACTATATCCACACCTCCGCACGCCCGGGGCCGGGGCGCATTGGGCAGGGAGCTTTCACTCCGTCAGTTCGCCGCGCTGCTGCAAGTGCACCCCCAGGTGGTACTCATTCAGTGGCGGCCGCCTAGATAAGAGTGTAATGACTGGAAATAAATAGCTAACTTCACGCATATTGTGATCCCGACTAAAGCGCCACCAAGTGCCAAAGTTAGTAACTATTATCTTGGATACACGTGAAAAAACATACAAAAAGTGCATCCGCCGCTGGGAATGGAACCCGGGTACATTGACTCTAAAGGCAGTATACTTTACCACAGAGCCACGTGTGTGATGCTAGGAGGCATCGAATTTTTGAATACCTTTTTAACAGGCCACATTTAGAAGACAATTCGTGCAAGTTTAATAACCTTAAGACTAGGTGGCACTATTATTAATTCCATCAGCTTTCTTTTAAAATAGACAACCATGGCCGGCCGCGAATTGCTACCGGACGGTCGCGTCGTCTCGCCATTCGCTTGGTGTGGTCCACATTTGTTATTTACCTATTATAATTTGGGGTTGTAAGTTGGCGATTTGTTAACAGTGCAACTTCTGTACTATTACTTAGATATTCTGTGGATTGGGTTACAAAGGCTACAGACAGAGAACTTTGGAGAAGCTTGGAGGAGGCCGTCACCCTGTAAAGGGGTTCTCATCACCATCTTGCACGTATATTCAATTCAACACACTTTTCTATTACTTATATTATCTTCTTTTATATTTTATTTTAAATTGATTAGATTTGTTTTTGTAATCACTCTTTTGGCCTTATCCAGAAATCACGCGAGGTTCCAAAGGGGAGGAGGGGGTTACGAAAACCTCACTACTGATCACGTTGGAGGAGGGGGGGGTACTAGGAAACCTCACGTGTATTTTTTTACTGCACCTATTTACAATACCGAGAAATGATATCTACTCATATAGCCTTTTCTTAAAAGATAGGAGAAATTACACAATCGCGTTTGCATAACGCATATACCTACCAAAATAAGCACAAGATCAACTAATACAGGTACTTCATAAATTCAAAAAATACACGTGAGGTTTCGTTGGGGGGTCGTCTATAACCTCACCAAAGATCACCGAGAGGGGTGAGGGGTCTAAAAGTGGCCCAAAAAACCTCGCGTGATTTCTGGATAAACCCTTTTTTTTTAATACTTATGTTACACTCTACAGCATGTGATGGAGAAATAAAAGGCTTTTTTTTGTATTTATATCTACACTATGTTCTTAATTTCCGAATAAGCAGCTACCAACTGTAATAAATAATAATAGTGTCACTATATTTCCGCCGTTTCTGCGGACGGTCCCGCACGCACACACTAGTTGTAACGCACGGCACTATGCCGGCCGCCGGTTCAATGTCGTGGGGTCACCCGACGGTAAGGATATATTCGTAAGATAGGGTGTCCACTTGACCCGGTGCTTTAAATTAATTTCACCCTCTGAGGTGACAATCGATATTAAAGGGTTTACCATTGTTTTGGAGACAAAAGTTTCATTGAATTTTATTATTTTACGTTTTGTAGAATTTTCATTTCATAGAAAACATTTTTTTTTCTAAGGCGACTTACTGGATTGGCGGGGCGGGATCGATATGTGTCATTTTCTTCTTTGACGTAAACTTACTGACGTCGCAAAGATTCCCATTTGACGGAATACTGTCAGTATTACATTTGCGCAGTAGTAATATCATGCGCAGAAGCGGACCAGTACTGCCTTCGCATCCTCCCGCTTCCGCGCATCCCGCGCCAGTCAGGAAGCAGTCATTTAAATGTAGGGGCGCAGTAAAAAGTAGTACTGAGTTGACTGACAGTTGACACTGACATTTGACAGTTTTCTCATATCGTACCGCCTCCGCACCGACAAATCAGAAAGTCGCCAAAGGCTCACAGTAGTTCTAACCTAACTTAACCTTCTTTTCTGGACTTTTCCTAATAGACATATGGTTATACACAATCACCTTTTAGTTGTACATTGAATTTTATATTTTGCAGAATTTTCATTTCATAGAAAACATTTCTTTTTTCAAAGGGTCACATTATTCACAGTTCTAACCTAACTTAACCTACTTTTCTGGTACACCTAATGGGAGTAATAGGTTCTAAACAATCACTTTAGTTGTACCTAAAAAGTGAACGGTTTCTTAAAAAAAAGTTTCTACGAAATGAAAATTCTGCGAAACGTTAGAGTCTATGAAATAAGTGGACACCGCTATTAAGATTGATTAATTAATTTACACAAAGCGAGAACAAGAAAATCGTAAAGTATGTATCGTAAAGTATGTAAGTAACGTAGACTAGGTAGGTGCGAAAATAGTTCAATCACATCACACCTAATAAAGGACATAAATGCACATATATATAGGGTGACCAGCCCCTCTAGCATAACATGCATTCCGTATCTACTCGCGCGCGAGATAAGCTACCTGTCACTTTTTGACAGCATTAATCAGACAGTGACAGGCAGCCTATCTCGCGCGCGAGTAGAGACGAGATGCATGTAATGCTAGCCCTACAGACCATCTAGCAATAAGTGATATTGTACAAAATACAGGACATTAAATAGTAGATTGTGTCACAAGGGAGCAAAATGACATATTTACGGCGTGGGCGTAACTTGAATCCTGAACGAAGAGAAGGATTATATAATAGAATCCTGAGCGTAGCGAGGGATTCTAAAATAGAATCCTGAGCGTAGTGAGGGATTCAAGAATGAACGCCCAAGGTGGAAATAATTTTGCTTCCATGTGACACATACTGCTTTTCACATCACCTATTGAGGATAATGAAAGATCTGAAATAACAATGGTTGTGCATTTATTTTATCAAAATCGATACTAATAACTTATTACATGTTACAGAAAAGTGCCACTTTGATCCCTCCTAGCAGGGAAGAAAAGTGCCATTTTGATCCCTCCTAGCAGGGAAGAAAAAGCCCTTATCCGAATAGGTGATGTGAAAAGTATCGTATATGTTCCCACCCACGAACGACGCGCCGCTCCACAACGTATCTCTCCTCCAATGCTAATTTATGCGCAATTGTGCGGATTGGGCTGTGGAGGGGCGCGCCTTCGTGGATGAAGAAGAAATACGTTTATTTGATGATACGCACTGTACAATGCGGTACAATAGAAGAGTATTATCACTTGACAAAAAGGATAATATTCTGATATGAAAAATGCACATTCACAACAATTTACATGGGGTGTGTGCCCAAACGGAAGAGAGGTTTGAAAAGGAATGGTTGAATATCACTCAAGAAGGGTGACACATAACGCGACAACTCGATTTTGGGGCGTATAATGAACTGAATGAATGAAATAAATAAACTTTATACTGCAAGTAAGCCGCAATGGCATTTTTACAAGTCAAAATTTACTCGCGTTTTTGAAAAAAGTCTACAGCTGAGAAAAAACGCCGAAAGTGACTTTGTTGTGGGAAGGAGTACGTAAACAACGGATGCACGATTAGCTGTCGACACGGCACTTATTATAAACACAACAATACATGATTATAAAATGTTTTGAATTCAAATTGTGACAAAATTAGGTACTATTTTTAGACCTAGTGGCTACGTCAAATCTTGGGAACCCAGACATCCTTCAGGATTCAACTGTACTGGGATAACGCTAGGATGACATGACTGATTTTTACAGTAAAGTGACTTTATGCTTTTATGAAAGTATTGAATAGTAACTGAGCTATATACAGGGTGTGGCCTGTAACTGGAGCAAAAAATTAAACGGTACATTATTAACCTTGCCTGTAATTATTTCCAAGTGGTTACAGTAGATTTTTTTTTTTGGGGGCATGCAGTTGTCCTGTATATTTTGTTACTCTTTTGGAGTAATATTATAGTACATTACTTAACAAGGGCGGTAAAACAAAAAATATCTCAGATCGCAGGTATTTGACGCCCGAGCCGAAGGCAAGGGCGATAAATATGCGATCTGAGGCTTTCTTTATTATCGCCCGTGGTAAGTACAAAATTTTATGTCACCCCCTGGCCAGGAAGTGGGTTTTTTCGCGCGCGGAGCGTGCGATAATGGCCACTTTATGGCCAGGTGTGACATTAATGTATTTTACGTCACACCTGGCCATAAAGCGGCAATCACCGCACGCTCCGCGCGCGGGAAATCCCACTTCCTGGCCAGGGGGTGACATAAAATTTTGTACTTAACACGGGCGGTAATAAAGAAAGCCTCAGATCGCATATTTATCGCCCTTGCCTTCGGCTCGGGCGTCAAATACCTGCGATCTGAGACATTCTTTGTTTTACCGCCCTTGTTAAGTAATGTACTATTTTAAACATAGGTAACAAAAAAATATCGTAAATAAAGCCATAAAATATCCTTTCAACCCAAAAATGCTAAAACTATGACGACTCATATCTTGATGCTACCTCTGAATCCGCATTAACGGATGAGCTATGATCTCGCGGTGTCAAGATCAAGATCCATTACTCGGTCCTAACTTTAGATCAAAGTTTGTCCGAATTGAAAATAATAAATAAAATATTTGGACACAAGGGGTTACTGCAGATGCTCTAGGGAAGCGTCCTTTTAAATATTTGCTCCTGTTACAGGCCACACCCGGTACATATGTCGAGAAAATGTTACCATAGGAATCAATAATAATAATAATAATAAGTCACCGTCTGCCGGAAATAAAAATCTGAGACAGTTTTATTAAGCAGGCGTCCGTTGTCTCACCCAATAGCCCAGCCATTAGTCCATCATATTCACCCAATAGCCCAGTTCATTTAGAGTCCATCAATCAGCAATAGTTCCTATACACCCTGGCGGGTGCTCTCTCTGTGTGCGTCCCATGACACGGGCAGGGACAGCATTCGCTCGGTGTATCCCTTGCTTTTCATTAAATTGTTAAAAGGGCCTCTACGTGTTGGCTATGTGGTACTCGTTGGTACTTCGGTGCCTCGGTACTTCGGCTCCGCGCACGCCTCCCAAAGGTCCGGGACACCATTGTCCCGTGAACGGGAAAGGCATAATAATAATATTTGTGGACAATCTTACACAAATCAACCTAGTCCCAAACTAAGCAAAGCTTGTACTATGGGTACTAAGCGACGATATACATACGTATATAGATAAATAAATACTTAAATACATAGAAAACATCCAAGACCCAAGAACAAATATTCGTGCTCATCACACAAATAAATGCCCCGGCCGGGATTCGAACCCGGGACCGGGAATCAATTCATATAGAGTATATAAATGAGCGTCTTCAAATAATAAGTAAGACTCGAGAATAAGTTTAGTGAC
This sequence comes from Cenopis cana, assembly GCA_951800055.1. Lineage (NCBI taxonomy): Eukaryota > Metazoa > Arthropoda > Insecta > Lepidoptera > Tortricidae > Cenopis > Cenopis cana. The sequence continues at coordinate 17,816,183 of OX637485.1, read as the reverse complement.
GAAGTAGTTCTCAGGTCAACTTATGGAACTGGAAATAATAGTAAAATTCTCTATCTAAAATTTAGCGTCATAGCGTAACCATTATCCCGCTTTCATTAAGGCGCTACACTGAGAAATTTAGAGACTTTGAAACACTGTCCTGCCCAGACTAGCAAACAGTAGGGGCTGATTTTCAGATATATGATTCTTGACTATATGAATGTGGTACTGACAATAGCGAAACATGATTGCTTAAAATTTACTCGATAGAAAATAAATCCAAAGTCGAGTCTATATTTTCCTTTTTTTTCTCAGCCTACTAAAACAACGCATTATTAAAAGACACGATTAAGTTAATATGATGGTATTTTACCTCATCTAGGTACTGACAAGAGGAAATTTAATAAACCTGCACACAGTCAGATATTTAACGAGATTTGTCTAAAAAAGCCATTCTCGGAGAGGGTTGCATCCCGTTTTGTCGCGAGCGAAAAACAAAGGGTGTCTCTTTCAATCGATATATCGCCTTAAGCTAAACAATCTTTTATTAACTAAACTCTATACACATGCTATCTATATATTGTCTATATCTCAGAAACACAAAAAATTCGAAAAACGAGAAAAGAAAAGAGTTGATTTTCTCGTGTCAGTTCGCGGCGTCAGCTCATAGTTTCTTTTACGAGACAGATCGTAATGGATCGAGCACACGAGAAGCTCGCGAGCGAAGCATATCCATTTCAGCTAAGGAAAAATCTTTTTCTTTTGTTCGGCTATTCTATACGTACAGCTCGTATTTCTTAACCGATTATCGTAAAATTTGTGAGCAGACTCGATAACCATGGATTTTTTGTCGATTCATTATTTTGATATTTTTGAAATCGCAAAATGTATTTACTATGCTTTCGTTTATTTCATCGCGAGACCTACAGTGAACAGAACCACTTATTCATATTATTATTCGAGCATAAGGTGAAATACGGAACACCGAACCCTAGCCAATTTCAGTACACATATATATGAGCGCAGTTTAACTACTCGTAGTTTAAAACTACTAATTGTATGAGCTACGGGCTACAGAAAGTTATGGCTCCTTAATATCTCCGTGAGTAAAGGTCCTTTAAAATCTAAACGTATTTTCTGTAATTACCTACTCATTATCCCTTAGCAAACTGTAGCTCTAGTATAAGTTTTTTCGAAACATTAACTAATTCGAACGCGTTTGCGTTTTGTCTCAAAATGTATGAAAACGCTCTCACCGAGTTTGAAATACGTGCGTTCATCGGTTAGTACGCTGTTTTAGTTTCCACTAGTGACCACCAGAGGCGCTGTCACGTTTTCATACCACTTTCATACATTTTGAGACAAAACGCAAACGCGTTCGAATTAGTTAATGTTACGAAAAAACTTATACTAGAGCTACTGTACTTGTAGTGTACATTCTTAGTTAAAAACAATCAGCAAAATTTTATGAAACTGGTATGAATTTGGCGGGGAATTTGACTAATAATTTCAAATTTTCTATGGTCAAGCTGGGCCCTTTTTTCCTTTGTATGCATTAAAAGATTGATATTTTTCGAAATATATTCATGTTTTGTTTATTGGTTTCCAAAAATAATATACTCACCGGCAAACAATTTGGCCCAAATGAGAAAAATGCAATTTTATGTATTAAACATTATTCAATTTATAGTTTGAAATCACGAAAAGTTTTTGGGCCAAATTTTCTACCGGTGAGTATTACTTTTGTTTAATAATATTCGGTACACATTACGACCAGAGTTTCAATCACACCGCAAATTTAGTTCCCTGCGGACCTGGCGACAACGGCTGATAAAATGAGCTTTCATAATTATTTCACCACGTACACTTCGTCACAACACATCGTAATGTTTATTTTCCACTGGAGAGGTGAAGAAACAGCTTCTAATTTCCGAGTTTAACTCATAAATACCATTGGGGCGTAGCAGTATCAATCATTTCTTTCATTTGTTCTTTTTAGGGTTCCGTACCCGAAGGGTCCATACGGAACCCTATTGTCGTCGCCCAGGCGTCCGTCCGTCTTCTGTCGCAAAATTTTGTTCCGAAGAATTTTCCAACTTCTCTTTGACGTATGAACTTGAAATTCAGTAATAATGTTTATTATTACGTATATTTTATGACCAAATATTAATATATTGATAAATCACTTTTTTTGAGGTTGGTTCGGAACCCTAAATGTGCGAAGTCAAAAGTTGGCTGGTTTTTTATTTCATTATAATTTATTAACTATTCTTATTTTTATCTATAGGTACCTACTCAAGTTCTATGCAGGAATTGCCAAGAAACAAATGAACGCGCCATGATATTTTACTAGGGGTAGCATTTAACGAACCACCAAATTAGTTGCCGAATGATGCTCTAAAAAATTACATTGATTACCAAAAATACTAGATTCGCACCAAATTTTCAACTCCTTTTAAATATAAAATGCAACTCAAAGAAGTAACATGTCGATAACCTATTAAATTAAATTGTTACCAAATAAATTAGTCACTACCCAAGAATACTTAATGATCACCTAATTTCAAACACCAAATTTCATATAATTTACATCCAAATATTACAGAGCTCGTAATCCTATTAAAATTATTTACACCCAAATAATTCTTTCGATACCCAGAAATACTACATGATCACCAAATTTCACGCGGCAATTGTTTTTTAACGCCCCACGCGCAAAGCAGTTCCAATCTAGTCTAACCTCATTGCTAGCACACTGATGCGGTTTTCCATACGGTCCGTCTCGCTCGCACGTCGCACCGCGTGCGAGCAAGACAGCGCTAAATGATTTTATTTTATAGAAGCTTCAAAATTTCTGTAATTTTAATGAGACACGTACATAACATAATTTAATTTAATATCTTTTCAACAGTGCTTTCTGTACTGGTCGCATACAGCTATTTGTTCTCAGATGTTTTTGCCTCTACTCTATTCGCTGATAATCGTCAATTTGCCTAGGTAGTAGTATTTTTCTATGACATCTATTTTTATTTCAAACTAGTGGACATTGGAACAGTATTGACGGATCTCCGCTGGCGCGGAGCTCCTATTTTGAGTTATTTTGGCCCTTCGGGCCGATGCAAAACTAACATAACCTAAACCTACCTATACCTATTAACTACCTTTAATTTTTCCATGAAAGTCTATCTAAATTAATAAAGTAAACTCATTTGAGGACCTTTATCCATTTTCATAACAAACTAACAATTTAATAAATCAACAAAACTCATTTTCAAATAAAAGTTTTCAATCAAACGCGCTCACGTCAACGCATTAAAAAATTAATAATAAAACTTTTTACAGTTTGTAAACCATCAGCAATAGGTAGTTAGAATGAAACAGCAATAGGTACCTTTCACTCTAACGACAATTTGTATTTGATTGAGTGAGATAGCAGTATACGTGTTATTATTTCACACAGCCACATTGCGCGTTGTTTTTTAAATTAATTTAGAATTTTACTTTCTAATTTATAACATTTTGGAAATGACTAAAATATTTATAGTGCTAAAAACAATTAATTTGTAATTGTTTACTAAAATGTAGCATGCGATGTGTATAATATTTGGATGTAATTCTAATGAAAAAAGGTGCATGAGATTAGGTGGTAGTTTAGTGTTTTTGGTGGTACTTGACAATTTTTTTGATGCGATTATAGATTTATAGGAACGCAATAAGTAAAATAGGTGCAAGTGCTGCAAAAATAGGTAGAATATTTTTGGTGACTCGGAATTGCTGATCGATAAATTTTTTTGAGTGTTCAACCTTATTTTAGGGTTCGAAAATTTGATGATATCAAAAGTTATTTAGGTGATCATTTTATTTGTTCCCTTTTACTAGGTATGGCAGTACTATATAGATAAAAAAAAGTATCTGTATCTCTTTCTGGGCTGTAGACCTCTACCTAATGTCTGTAAAAACTAAAAGAATAATAAGATAAAACTATAGCGGTACAGTAACGTTTCTGTATAAAGGTAATTTGAAATTAGTTTCCACATAAAGGAAGCTTTTCCCGAGCGATCCCGTTCGCAAATTAAACAAACAATGCGAATTAAAAACCGAATAAATAAAAAAAGAAAAACAACCGCCGTTCGTAATTTAAAACGTAATGACGTTCCATTTCGCGCAGGACACAGAGCTCGAAAATTAAACACTCTTTTGCAGTGTGCCAGTTAAAATTATTTTTTCAGTCGGCTGTGTGTACCTCCAAAAAAACGAAAAAGATACTAATACAAACGCACAAATCCATCATGCGAACAACAAAAATACGCACACGCTCACAGCTGTCTACGCAACACATTAAAAAATCCAACACGATACAAACGCAAAAAGAATGCAACTATACATCTATACAAAGTTTTCCACGCACACAAGCAGAAAATTTGGTGTTCCTATAATCAAAAATCGCATATGTGGTCGTGCCATCATTCCCACGCATGCATTTCGTGTTAACATACTAGCTGAACAAATGAGGATTGCTTTTCAATAAGCAACCATATCACGACTAGTTAAAGCCCAAAATAATTATGATGCAGATGATTATCGGGTTGCATTTTCATCAATGTGTGCGTAAGCAATTCGGTCGTTTTATTCCTTTTTTAAATTTCACCGTTTAGTTCAATCTACTTATTGGTCGTGGGCCTGTGTGTGTGTTGCGGTTATGTCAGAACAGGCGGTTTTGTGTTTGTGTGTGTGCGCGAAAGTGCGTAGAAAAATGGCTGCCATAAATAATTAATATCTTATTTAAAACTAGCATAATGCATGCGGCTACTGTCTGGTTTATTTTGGCACAAAATAACTCTCGAAAACATTGCTGCCTTAACTTTCTAATAGAAATAATAGAATGCATTTATGATGCAAAAACAAACAAAACTTACCTATACTGCTTCAGTCATAAAAAAGTGAATTTTGGTCTACAAAACTTTTTATTACAAAATCATAAACGAACGTGAATCGTCATTTAAGTAACTGATTTTAAAAGGAAAAGTTCCGTTTTGATGCACCATGTCGTTTACTTAATTACCCCCTTGGGTTCCGTACTCTTAAGGTGGTTAGTAGGTACGTAGGTATTAAAACTGTTGACTATATGATAATGTTTTCTTTGTTCCACCCAGAAAACTAAACTTGATTAACTAGTTGTCTAAGGGAAACATATCAACCGGTTATGTTCGTTACCGGCAATCGGGCATTAATTGAAACTGATATTTATATGAAGAATGATCGTTCTTCCGTGTATATATATATATATATATATATATATATATATATAGCACTTTAATAATGTGGACTAAGACATACTGTACAACTGCTCATAACCAACGACAAACCAAAATGTATGTTTGATAATATACCTACGAAACATTTTTCGAGCGGGTATGATATCAAAAAAAGTCTTTATTACTATTAAAATGTATATAGATTTACAGTTTCTGGGGCCTCCCTTTAAGAGGAGCGGTAGGGCAAGCTCTCTCCATACAAACTTTGTACAGGATTTACTTCGTTTGTGTTTGCATTAAAGTTATGATTGTTGGTCAGTATGCTTATTTTTCTGATAGCTATTTCGTGATGTAATTTTTTTTGTTTTTTTTTCGAATATTTTTGAAATATTGGAAAATTTTCACATCACGATCTTCGCATATCTAATATTTACAACCAAAAAAAATATATATTTGTTAGTGCCAAAACCGACGAATAAAACGTGCACAAAGTTTGTATGGGGAAGGCCCCTACCCTGCGCCTTAAGCTTAAATAGCCTGTGTAATGTTAGGATGCCCCTTTCTTCCAACATTTATTATCATGCACTTTGCTGTGTGGTAGTGATACATTACTCGTAATGTATCGAGTATTATGCTACGTGGTACCTATCTCTCGTATAGGTTTCTAAAATGTAATTGTCCATACTAAAAATGACTGATCTAACTAGCATTAAGCTGTGTGAACTGTTGACCGTGCAAGTGACATTTAATTTCCAAATACACCCAACAAAAAATTCCATATAACTATCGAACCTGCTATGCACAAAATTTCACGAGAATAGGTTAAAAAATGATGCGGCCCGTAGAGGAGTACAGGCGGACAATGGACATAAACCAAAGCATTTTATTCCAAGCCGAAGCGGAGACACTTCGTCTCAGTTCGTTTATTGTATATTTTTTGTCGATTCAGTTTTTGGAAGTAATTCAAAAAGATGATGATGGCTGAAACGAAAATCAGTCGCCTGGTTGGTAGCGCGGTGCGTAGCACGACATATAGGCTGTACGTGAACGTACTTTTTAATTTTTTGACATCTACCCGATGGGGCCAGTTACTTGCCGGTGGCGCAGGGCCGGACATTGTGGCACTTTCTGGGGAATGCCTATGCCTACTCTTCTAGGGGAAGAGGAATAGACACAGACCAAATCAATCAATCATTTTATTTATTTCTGTGAATGTGGTACAATTCAGGTTCTTACTTAGGTCCAGGTTCTAAGTTATAGACATCCTGCCAGTATTAGCGTAGAAAAAGTTAATATACATACACATTGAATCACATTATATGTCAATAATAAAATATCAACAACAAATTATATCATACTAATAATAGACAACATCATTAAGGTTTCTCTAAAAACTCATTTATTGAATAATAACATTTTTCAACCATGCAGCTAACTGTTTCTTAAATTATTCTGTCCTTCATAATTTTCGGTTCGGTATTTTATTAACTATTTTTGTTGCCGTTCCAAAATAGCTATTACGCATTAATGCTGTTTTCATAGGCCGGTAATACAACTGCCCTTTATATTGTAAGCGAATGTGGAGCTTTTTCGTCTTTCTGAACAAATCAATATGGCGTTTAACCTATTCACCGCCACAGTAGATTCTGTAAGTTGTGCATCACACGCCAAAGTCTTCGTAGCAAAATTCTGAAAATGAACCTTACTTGGTAGCACGTAGCTTGCCTTTACATCGACTTGATCGACTCGATATGAAGTCATTGGCGTGTAGGGCATTTAATGTCCTGACTTAATATCAAGTCAATCGCGGTGAAAAGGTTATCAAGTAGAGCTACCTCTAAGATATACATACTCGTATAATGAAGGGAATATCAAGAGTCTCAATTATTTAAATAGAGGAATTACCTACTCGAGAGTGGAGTCGCGGATCGACTCGATATGAAGTCATTGGCGTGTAGGGCACTTAATATCCTGACTTAATATCAAGTCAATGGCGGTGAAAAGGTTATCAAGTAGAGCTACTTCTAAGATATACATAAATGAAGGCGATGTCAAGAGTCTCAATGATTTAAATAGAGGAATCACTCGAGTGTGGAGCCGCGAGCCCAGATAGTTTAAAAGTTTAAGTCAATATTAGAATGGACAGCAAAACAAGAGTATGTAGACCGTGTACAGTTAATGCTAAAGCGGCACCGCTTCGCACTCTTGCGCCGTTAGCCGCTAGTCATAAACTGGAGGCGAGAGCGTGACCTAGCGGACTAGAAATAAACCTCACAATGTAATAGCGGGCCGACCAGGACCGTTCCTCTTGCCACTTCGGCTAAACTCGTCTCTGACACACCTGAGGGGCTAAGATGATCGCGTATATGTCCGACCTTATAGCATTTGCTATATGGTCGGACATATATACGCTGGTGTGTCTAGATGGGTTTATCGCGCTAGGAACGAAAGACAACGTTTTTCGGGGCGAGCGGGATGCCATGATTAACAGTAAATAAACTTACTTAAAAGGTTTGTTTTAACGGGTCTAACGCGATATTTATGTATTTACCTTTTTTAGAATGCTCCAAACGCCTTGTGGAGGTAACGCGTGACCGGAGGGCTGGATCATACCCGGCGCAGAGGATCAGCATTCCCATCCAGCGTGGCAATGCTGCCAGCCTTCTGGGCACGCTGCCCCCACAAGGTGATTTGGGGCAATTTTTTTATTTGTAAGTTAGTTTATTTGTAAGTTAGTTTATAATTTTAGAGTTTAGTTTTTAAATATTGTCAATGTATTTGTATATATTTGACAAAATATGTTACGGCACAGTTTGAATTATTATTTATTACTGTTATACTCTTGAATAAAATTATTATCGCCTTTTTTAGTAAATAAACTGTCAGAAAATCTTCCATTCGTAGTTAAATATTATTAATTATTCTGTGCATTGACGGTACCGACTTAAACCCGCGAAGCGCTAAGCGTCTTGCAGACTTCAGTGATTTGTGTATTGTTTGTTGGTGCTTAAAGGCAACTTTCTGACTGAGCGGGGGCGGGATCGCTATTATTCGGTACGAAGTATTTTCTTCTTTAACGTGAGTAGTAGTAATAGTAAACACTATTGCACAAATCAAGTACATACAAGAAAAACAAATTCAATAGTAGACATTTGTTGCAAAGGCGGACTTATCCCTTTAAGGGATCTCTAATCCCGGGTCCCGGGTTCGGGGGGGGGGGGGGGGATTTTAGGGATCTTTAAGGGATTTAAGGGATTTGGGGGGGGGGGGGGGGGGGGTGAGTTTACTGATGTTTGCCAGTGTAGCCACTGAGCTATTGGAGCAATCGAACTCGGCCCCCAAATTCTTCGACCATTCCCTTGTACAAAACGCCGTAGGGAGGTAGCGGCGTATTTTTGAATGCCTAGTTATTGATGTAACTATCACAGAACTGTTTTCGAATAGGTACTGTTTGTTACATATGAAAATGTCCAGGATTAGAACTAAAAGTCTGTATTCGAATTTTAAATTTTGTTATAGCATAGAAACCAATCCATTTGGGTGCCATTTTGTTTTCGAACTATCGTCTATCTGTGGTCTATGGCGAATAAAACACGGTGAATAAATCAGTCTGTCGGCGGCCGCAGTTTAGGCTTTTATTTATAGTTTATGGGGCTCTGTTGGCCGATTAGAATAACCATAAACAAATAGGAAAATCTATATCCTATTTGGAATAACTTATCGCTATAAAAATATCATCGAATAATAGTGAAAATCATCCTCCATCATTCAACTATGTACACTATGTTGTACATATGCATCTTCAACAATACCCGGGGTCCGCTACTTAAGATTTGGCGTCGGCACTAGTTTTTACGGAAGCGACTGCCATCTGACCTTACACCCCGAGGGGAAACTAGACCTTATTGGGATTAGGCTTTGTCAAGTGGGCAACTTGACTGTTAGATTCTCAAACCGCTCGAATTCTTCTAACTCGACTTAACGACTGCTCATAGACAGCATCCGGGATCAACAGCTTAACGACCTTTCACAGCACGGAAGCGCTCAGTTAATAACCACTCAAAGCGGTAACTCATCCAAGAAATGATCTACGCCGTCGTTGCTTAACCTTTCATACTGAACGCGGTACGCGAGCGCGAACGCTTTCAATGTGCAGAAAGTTTAACATGGCAACAAAATACTTATGGAAATACAGTCTGCAAAAACTGCATCCTAAACACGCTCCGTTGCCCGTGACCAATGCAATATGGCGGCCCCAAATATCTAAGTTTGGAAAGTCGTTTACTTGCATCGTTGTCGGGAATATGAAAAAATCCCACCAAAGAAGAACTTTAGCCATTTTAGCTAGTGGTAGTGAAACTGCCTACAGAGTTTGAAGTCCCGGGTTTGAATCCCGGTCAGGGCATTTATTTTTGTGATGACCACGAATTGTTCCTTAGTCTTGAATGTTTCCTATGTAGGTAATTTAAGAACTTTAAGGAAGAGCACTGAGCGAAAAAAATACTAATTTTTAGTAAGTTTTAGTGAATCCCAAGACAAGTAGATTGTATACTAACGGTTACAAAACAGTTTAGTAGTTACAAGGACATTTTTTTTGGTATTAGTAAATAACTACTATTATCAAAAACTGGTTTGTAACCGTCAGTATATAATCTCCTTGTCCTGGGATTCACTAAAACTTACTAATAATAAGCATTTTTTTTCGCTCAGTGAGTATGCTGGCGGCATTTCGCAATGCTGATAAGTTAGGCGAGGAAGTCGCCAGCTTTTCGGTCACCAGGTACGTCAACAGTATCTGTTTAGGTATTTTTATTGTACACATAATATAGAACAGAAATAAAACTAGATCTTACTAACTACTTAAAGCTACCTAACCTAAACTAATAATAAGGGCATGCATCGCCCAAGTCGCCGCCACTGGGCAGGGTTCCCATCAGGCTATTTATATATAAGAACCTATGTTTAATGTCGCATAGTAAGTACCTAACGAAAGAAGTAATTTGCTAATCCCTGGACCGTGATCTTCGTAGACACGTTTACTACCAACTTGTCTAAAGTGGTCTTCTAAGTAGCCAATGACAAAAATCGTAAATTTCAAGCTATTTGTCTCACGAACGCGGCGCGGGTTAGCCGCGGGTTGTGGTTGTGATTTCCGATTCCGAATGTGTTGACAATACTTTTGTTTCTAGCTATCAATCATCAATTCAATAAAGGCCAGCTATGCGCTAGCCCTGTCTTCATACGAACTGAAACAAGCTTACACGAGACGCCATTTTAGGCCTACATTATTTACACTTCGAGCTCCAAGCTGCACCAGTTTGAACCAGTGCAATCCGGTCCAAAGTAGACACGGGGCTAGTCCCGAAATCGTTCCTGTACAGGTGCATTAGCCGACTGCGCGATGGCGGTGCGCATGTGTGCGCAGTGAAATTCGACTTGTTCTAAAGAGACTCGCGACAGGGCTCGGCAGGCTTAGGCTCGATTTTAATTTTGTCACAATATAAATTTAAACTAACGTGAGACATAGTTACACTTAGGTGACTGCCTGACTTGGCGGAGCGGGATCGATATGTGACATTTTCTTCTTTGACGTAAACTTACTGACGTCGCGAAGATTCCCACTTGACGGAATACTGTCAGTATTACATTTGCGCAGTAGTAATATTATGCACAGAAGCGGACCAGTACTGTTTTCGCATCGTCCCGCCTCCGCGCATCCCGCGCCAGTCAGGAAGCACTCATTTAAATGTAGGGGCGCAGTAAAAAGTGGTACCTACTGAGTTGACTGACAGTTGACACTGACATTTGACAGTTTTCTCATATCGTACCGCCTCCGCATGGACAAATCAGGAAGTCGCCTTATAATAAGAAAATTAAGGTCGCAACATGCGGTGACATGTCACAACTTTTCCAAGTGATTGTCAACCGTTATTTTCTTATTGAATATATTCACTATATCGAGAATGTGGTGCGTGAATTCGTATTTAAGTACCTACATTATATTTAACCATTACTAATAGGTAATTACAAAATGACTCAATCACTATTATACTTTATTTATAACAAGAGTAATAGTGGAAACAAAACATGGCATATGCATAACTAGCTACTACGACAAATAATCTAAAACTAAACTATGAGCCAAACCTAATAAAACTTATAAAAAATAAGTGCCCCCAGTTCCCCTTCATTGGCTGGCAGCGTTTCCCGTTTGGATGGCTAAACCTATCACAAAATACGAATAATGATTGTAGATCCATTAAAGTTGTATCAAACCACACGCATGTAACTTAACACCTCAGAACATAGACATATTTACAAAAAAGGCTGTGACCAAAGTATCGCCATCATCTTAAATAGCCAGATCCCGAGAATGCTAGGCTGACTAAGCCAAAAGTGTGCGCGACACAAGAAATCTTTAAAAAAAACCTAAGGCGCGGCAATGCGCTTGTGACTTCTCTGGAGTTGCTTTGTTTGTCATGAGCGTTATTTCTGAACGGTTTCAATTATTAAAGTCGATTGGGTATTTTCTAAATTGTAGCAAGTTAGATTGGTTTGGCGTAGAATTAAGATCTGTAGCTCTAGTATAAGTTTTTTCGAAACATTAACTAATTCGAACGCGTTTGCGTTTTGTCTCAAAATGTATGAAAACGCTCTCACCGAGTTTGAAATGCGCGCGTTCATCGGTTAGCAAAAAATATTATACTCGCTGTTTTAGTTTCCACTAGTGACCAGCAGAGGCGCTGTTCACGTTTTCATACCATTTTCATTCATTTTGAGACAAAACGCAAACGCGTTCGAATTAGTTATTGTTTCGAAAAAACTTATACTAGAGCTACTGGTTATTTGCACGTTTTCCAGAAACAATTTTTGGAAGGGAATATTGTTTCCTAATAAATGTAAATTGCTCAGTCCAACTACTTAAACTTTACCATTATTTCCCAAAACTTTATTTCCTGCGAGCAAGAAAACCCTACAAAAAGTTATAAGAAAATTTCTTCACCAAATTCAAAGGTTGTCAACATCTGGCATAGAGTAATGTTACATGGGCAACAGGTCTCGGCCGCCATTTTGAAAAAGTTTTTTAGCGCTTTCGAAATTCGGGGCCTAGGCCGATGACCCCGTAAGGGCCCGGTCTTCGAGCAACTATTCAAATTACTTACTATGTAACATATTTAAAAATGTAGCTTTACACGTACTAAGTATTAAAATACATACTTAAATAAGCAAGGAGTAGAGTTCATTTTTATCTAGGAATACGTTTTTTTATAAAAAAAACACACACACACACACACACACAATTAAGGACCTTTTAAGGTTTGCACATTTTGAGAATAGCAAATTTTCATGACGTAGTGAAACAAAATAAATTGAACTCATTGTAAGTCCTTATGGTATGTACAGTCAACCAATTTGATTTCTGGGCCACTTTGTACCATGTCACAGTGACATTTATATGAAATCTCTAGCGGCTTTCATATAAGTAGATTGTCACAGTGACACGGTACGAAGTGGCCCAGAAATCAATTTGGTTGACCGTACCTTTTTATTAGGGTTCCGTACCCAAAGGGTAAAATGGGACCCTATTACTAAGACTTCGCTGTCCGTCCGTCTGTCACCAGGCTGTATCTCATGAACCGTAATATTCAGACTGCTGAAATTTTCACACATGATATATTTCGGTTGCCGCTATAACATCAAATACTAAAAAACAGAATAAAACAAATATTTAAGGGGCCTCCCATACAACAAACGTGATTTTATTGCCGTTTTTAAAGATAATGGGACGGAATCCTTCGTGCGCTTTTTACTGCGCCCCTACATTTAAATGAGTGCTTCCTGACTGGCGCGGGATACGCGATGCGAAGGCGGTACTGCTTCGCTTCTGCGCATGATATTACTACTGCGCAAACGTAATACTGACAGTATTATGTCAAGTGAGAATCTTTGCGACGTCAGTAGGTTTACGTCAATGAAGAAAATGTCACATATCGATCCCGCCCCGCCAAGTCAGGAAGTCGCCTAACTAGTATAACCTACTAAGATTCGTTCTTTCCGTAAATACCCTTATTCGTCATGAGAACGATTATTTTATAACCAAGCCTTTAATACCTCTTACGCGTACTTACTTCCATCAGTAACAGATAACGAAACTCCAACATTAAATTAAAAACCTTACTTCCACCCTTTCCTTATAAAAGAGTAACAACTTTACCATTTCCCTTATTAACTTAAGACCTTGTTTCTAGAGCATATCCACACGCACACAGCTTAAAGCATGTGATAAACGCCGTATTTTTCCCTTTGAACATAAGGCTTATCGCTTCTAGGACGCACACACACAGCTAAGCATGTATAGAATTTAGATCCGAATCGAATTAGTGACCTCCGGCCAGTTTCGTATTTGCAGAGGCTGCCACCCCGGGGCCTCCATCAAAAAAACCCTTTAAAGTGAAAAGTTAGAGCTGGCGGTCACTCGAATTTTTGCCATTTGCATGTTTAATTTTGCAGTCTATTTTACGCGAGTTTCGGGGTTGTGGACCAGTGTAATATGAAAAATATATCCCATTTTAGGAAATTAATTTTAATTTTGTATTGTATTTTAACCACCGAGCAGGATTCGAACCTGCGACCTCCCGGCACTCGCGGCCAGTCGCTCTAGCCAACTGAGCTATAGGTGCGATTACTACCCGGCCTGAAATTCGTCAATCCTTACTTCATTTATACAACGCCTTAAGGGAGGCGTACAGCGACATCTACCAGAAGACTCAGGCTTCATTACGGCACTAACGTCTCAAATTATGTTCCATTTTAAGAAAGGTGAAAGAACAATTATCTAAATTCTACAACTTTCATCTGATTACGTCACAGTCTGCATTTTCTATGGCGTATAATATCTGTCTTTTTCCTTTGCTTTTACCAGCACTTCTTCATTGGTACGCCTTTCGGTCCTGCTCATCCTAAGCATACTATGCCAACAGCACATTTCAAAGGCTTCCGGACTTGGGTTGTGATGTTCCAGCTTTCACATCCATACATTACCTCTATGTAATAGGTACCACTACCACCATTGAATACCACCATTACCAGGCACCATTGAATGGGAAATATGGGAATCCAGTAAAATAACAAAATACATCCTTTCTGTTGGAAGCCAAAAGAGCCAAGTAGTCGCAAGCCATTGACTTAAGGTGGTTCGCTTTCTATACAAAACGTCTTTTGACATTCGCAGGCTAGCGGAGTGATATTTTAAGAAACTTAAGTAACAAAACATTCATAAATTGGCTTTCCATTTGCGCGAAATTCCCCCTTCCCTAGAATAAACTTGTATAAACTAGAATAACATGAGAAATTTGATTGTCACGTGAGTACCACGTGACATCAATTTTTTCCAATTATTCTAGGCTATGCAAGTTTATTCTAGGAAAGGGGGAAATTCGCGCAAATGCCAAATGCGCGCCAATCTATGAAAGTTTGTTACATAAGGCGACTTCCTGATTTGTCGGTGCGGAGGCAGTACGATATGAGAAAAGTGTCAAATGTCAGTGTCAGCTGTCAGCCGACTCGGTACAATTTTTTACTACGCCCCTATATTTAAATGAGTGCTTCCTGACTGGCGCGGCATGCGCGGAAGCGGGAAGATGCGAAGACGGTACTGCTCCGCTTCTGCGCATGATATTACTACTGCGCAAACGTAATACTGACAGTATCATGTCAAGTGAGAATCTTTGCGACGTCAGTAACTTTCCGTCAAAGAAGAAAATGTCACATATCGATCCCGCCCCGCCAAGTCAGAAAGTCGCCTTAGTTTCTTGAAATATCACGCCGCTAGCCTGCGAATGTCAAAAGTCGTTTTGTATGGAAACTGATCTATCGACCTCCTTCAAAGTTCGAACGACCACAAAATCAAGAAAAGAAAAACGCCAGTAAAACGCTAATACTCATCATGAAACAACAAAAAACTCACAGCACTAATTAATCCTCATTTCAAACATTTAACTGGTTTTACAAAGGGACTAGACCTTTAACAACCCGTGCGGGATTATAGTAAAAAGGGTTTAGCCTAAATTCTTATCTGCGAAATTATACAAACCTCTAAAAACAATGTGATTCCCCTACGGGAGGGACGTTATTATTTCCCAATTTATTAGTTAGCGGTCCGTTCCCTTTATTCTTGGATCTCTATGCGCGTTTTATTTTGAAAACGATTTTAGATAAGGGTTGGGATGAGTGGTGCAAGTTTATAGTACTGAGCGGAATGTATAAAAATAATGTAATGTGTATGTGTAGCAGTGGCGGAGCGTCCATACAACTCGATTCCCACCGGCTTGCCTTATTTTCAGCCAGTCCAGTTCTTTTACTACAACTCATGGAGAATAATAAAGGCTAATTATTTCCGGCTTGCCTAAGAATATTTTTGACGTGTGCGGTGACTGCATGCATTGTACACATTCAGCGCCGAGAAAGTCCGAGAACATGATATCGTGTTCTCCGTTAGTAGACAGTTTTCGCTACAAATGAGAAAAACCATGTTATCGGCTACGAGCGAAGCGCGTAGCACTCGTCAGCAATGAATGTGTTGATGGAACTGATATGTACTCGTAATATTAATATTTCAATAATATTATCAAAACATGAGTATGAGTATCACTATACACACAACAGTAAGGCGACTTTTTGACTGGGCGGGGCGGGAATGATGGAGCGTTTTCAGTGCTCGTCCGCTATTCTGTACTTTGCCACTCATTTTCGTCTTATGTGTTGCTCTAATTGTAGGTGGTCCCATACAAACATTTGGTCGTCTCTAAAAACTGGTTCGAATGTCATGAGAAAAAGAATGGTCTTGTCATCATGTCTATTGTATAGTTTGTACAAAACTCTAAGGCCAAATTCTGTCAAACGAACGCAAGCAAAACTCGACTTAGAGCTCTGACTGTAAAGTAGATTTTTGCTTACGTGAATTTGACAACATTTGGCCTTAGGTACAGTTGTGTACGAAAATTACCTACTTGTTGTTTTTCTTCTCAGTGGGATCACGACTTCTTTTCTTCCGCCTCCGCCCGTGCCCCACATCTCTCGGTAAGGGCAAAGAGGAACGTGTGGGACGATCGATGTCGCCCCAAGGCATCGTTGCAAACGCCAACGATGTTTTTTACACCGGATTCCTTGTATATGAGACTCCACTGAGTTATAAGTTCGAAATTAAGTACTTAGCTGTAGGTACAGTATGTTTATAAGGGGTTATGTTTTGCCGTTTAAAGTAAGGACGCTTAAGCACGGAGAATTTAGTACATTGACACGCTTTTAAGGCGACTTCCTGACTTGGCGGGGCGGGATCGATATGTGACTTCTTCTTTGTCGTAAACATACTGACGTTGCAAAGATTCCCACTTGACAGAATACTGTCAGTATTACATTTGCGCAGTAGTAATATTATGCGCAGAAGCGGACCAGTACTGCCTGCACTCATTTAAATGTAGGGGCGCAGTAAAAAGTAGCACTGAGTTGACTGACAGTTGACACTGACATTTGACAGTTTTCTCATATCGTACCGCATCCGCACCGACAAATCAGGAAGTCGCCTAAGCGGTGTAAAAACAGCGGTTTCGATCCCCGTAGGAAATTAACTTATTTCTCCAAAAAGAATATCATCATGATCGGGAGTATCGGGACTAAAATGGATAATCGTGGTTAAAAGCTAGTTCAGCAATTTCAGCATAGACAGCGTTTATCACGAAACCGAGAGTGAATCGAGCGAATTGACTGGTTCACTTTACCTCCAATTTTCACGGTATTATTTCTATGGTACTCTAAATTGGTTGTTACTTATGTTTGCTTTCACGCCGTTATTTAAGCGGTTAAAATATTTTCGTTTTAAACTAAATTGTCATATTGGTCATACATAATATTATGATACCTAAATTAATAACAGTGTATTTGTAACACAGTGTAATGTATCTAAGTTTACTGAGTTAGAGGAATAGTTAAAACAACTAATTGATTTGCTCCGCTGAACAAAATTGTATGAACGTGTACGCACCTACGCACATAGGCGTTGCCGGCAGTAAATGGCTGGAAATATATGTACGATCCAAACATCGCACATTTCACGCGTCAGCATTAAATATAATGTTATAATAAATCGATGTATCGGCGCCACTTATGAATTAGTCTCGGTTGTTTATACTTGCTCAATGAAATAGTACTACATGTGTAGTTTTAAAGTAATTTAGAACCAAACCATATCGCGAGCGCTGTGTCATTCATAACAATTCACAGACAGAATTGAAACACCAGCGTCCTTAATTATCGGAAACAGAACAGTGTTTTGTTTTCCAATGTCTCTATATCCTACATACTCGAATAGCTTGTCATCGAGTGTGAACGCAAACACAGTACAACAAAATAAAATAGAACGCTCAGCGCACGTTTCCGAAAAAATTAAAGAGATAAAAAGGCGGGATTACGTGCGTCACCGACAACCGAACTACCCTCATCTCGCTATTGATTCACTGCGGATAATTGAGAACACGCGCCCCCACACCCACACACGGCGCCTCATTTGATTACAACGAAAAAGCGGCGAAAAATCGAGTAGATGCGATGCAGTAATCGGTCCGTAGCCATGACAACCCATATTAACGCGGGGGGGTACTCACATAAATAGATTTTCACATAATACCACACACACCCCTCTCCCACCTCATTTTTGTACTGTTAAAAAGCCTAAAACCGCCCCCCGTCCCAGTTTAAACATCCCGGGCATGCAGATTAGCTAAAACTACGCATTTTTTACCCCTCTCCAAAGGGATCTTTTTTCTCGTTTTTCCCCGCTAACTACCGCCGGGGTCGGGTGGCGAGAAAAAGTTTGTGTTTTAAATATGTCCGAAGGCACGCATTACGGTCGTGTGCGAAATACGAATCATTAGAGGCCCGGGCGTTAGAATTTGCTATTTGGATGTTTTATTTGATACTTATCTTGAGTAATGTTGAAGTAGACTTAAGCGTTAGCTTTGTTAATGTTTGCGAGCTAAGTAAAGAGCGCGTTAATATGTTAGGTTGGTGCTTTCTCTTATTTAATGTCCTAATGTCTTAGGTACTCGGAAAATGTAGCCATTAATCTCAATTAGAAAGGGTTTTAAAAGATCCGTTATACCAAGTGTCAGATAAAATTTTGGTAACTCAGTACTTTTTTACGTTCTTTGACGACATAAGGTAAAGGATCATTATAAAAACGAGCCTAAGATGACAATATTACAATCAAAGTAGATTTTATATATGTACCAAGACGCAATTGTGTGTTGATTACAAATGAGTCTCAAGGCTCCTCGCTTTTCACATCTAGAGAGTTTTAATTTACTATTTAATATGGTGGTTGATTGGTATGAATTATGGCAAAAATTTGTAAAGCAAAGTGTGATTTCCGTCTGGCAGCGATGTTCAATAATTTACTATTTAAAAATGGGGTGATGTGGAAACGGGGTGGAACATTAAAGCAAAAACGTGCACATGCATTTTGGATACACTATATCAAAACAGATGTACGCGCAAGCGGCGCAAGCAAGCACACGCTGAAAACAGCATCAGTGTAACTCAATTTGGACAGAATAAGAGTGTCATAAAGTTTAATGCGTAAATCTACACTAATGAATTCACGTACGTGATATAACACTTTGTCTATAAAAGTAATTTTGGACCAAAAATATGTGTTCTTCAGTTACGGGCTACCTAGACGCGTTCTAATCTATCACCCATGACAGAGACCCGTGGATCATAACATTCAATATCGCGCAAACGTTTGTCTGAGCCAAACACCATTCATTTGGTTTTACTTGCTTTTAGCATAAAATTATTTTTCTTACACCACTGAGAAATACGATCTAAATCTGAATTTAATTTGTTTTCCGCTGAATTCATTTGGTCAGGTTTAAATGATACATATATTTAACATATATTTAAAGATCATCAGCGTATATATGGTAATTACTATGTCAAGTGTGTAACCCCTTATAATTTGCGTAAGCATAATAAGCAAAATACACGCAAATTCACTGATTGAAACTACTAGTTACCTATTGAAAGTGTTTTCTTTCAAATGCGCCATCTATTACAATTTTCCGGAACTACGTTTAGTTATTCCAAGTTTGGAGTGCATTTTCTATAACCACGTTCGCTTTTCCTTCCTTCCTCAACCACCCGAGAGATGGCGTTCCCAGCCCTACAGGAATAATAATTTTACTCTTGCAATAGATATCGCTAGTTTAGGTTCCCAGTTCCCGCCATCTGAAATGTTTTTCTGATTTCAAGTTCTCAATTTCCCATCAAAGGTTACCAAACATTTCCGTTAGGTGGCGCTAAAAATGCAAATAAGAGGCGTTGAAGATCTGGTCTATAAATATTAGTTACACCTTGGATATCAGTAACTTATGTACAAAAAAATTACTAAGTTGCCGTTTGATGGTCTGTTGTTTATTGATCACTGCTTGTTACTTATGGGCTTACGGCTATGCTTGCAATTCAAGCAAAAAATATATATTTACATATGGCGACTTCCTGGAAAGACCTTCAAAAAGCACTCATTTTGAAGAAGAAGAAGAAACATGTTTATTTAGCATATAAAATAAAAAATGCATACAATGGAAAAACATATACAGGTTATAATATACATGCTAAAATTGACACCACTCAGCTGCCATGAAATAAGCCTTTTAGGCGTTAAGTCGTGGCGCTGATTTTCAGTGGCGCCTGGTAACCGGAGTAGCTGTCACTTCACTCCAGATCAAACAGAAAACCTAACAAAAAGAAAAAAACTAGTAGTTACTATTACTTTACAGCGAAAAATGTGACTATTTCCCATCTACAATATAAATTAACTTATATAAAGCAAGACAGTCTGTTGGGATTAGGTACTTTGTCACAAATTGAGACCAAGACATTTCTAGAATTACAGAGCTTAAAGTAACAATGTAGAGGTGTAATTAAATGTAGAGGTGCAGAAAAAAAACGTTACCGAGTCGACTGACAGTTGACACTAACATTATATAGAATAGGTTAGCAATGACATCATTGGACAGTTTTCTTATATCGTATCGCCTGCGCACCGACAAATCTGAATCTTTCTCTTTACGAACCAGGTTTAAACTTTTAAAAAATGCACATGAATGAAGAAAATCTTTCTCTTTTCGAATGATTAACGCGCAGGTTTAAACTTAAAACTAAAAAATAAAATGAGACATTTTATTTTGCAAATTACTTCAAATTTATTTATAAAAGTAACTATAAACAAAATTACATGTAATGCCAATAAAGTATCTAATACATTGTAATTAAACACTACCTATGACACAAACTCAACCATCACCGCTTAGACAATTTCATTTTTAATTCCATCGAATAAAGTCTAATTATATGTGTTTGGCACATAAAACTTTCGATTCTTTCGGACGGCTCTAACCTAAAACTGAACATATCTACATTATTATTCTATTAGAAATTAGAACGATTTCCAAGAAAAGTGCCATTATCACCCGTGTGTTACTCAGAGGCTCTATTCAGGAGGTTTCAATGACTCGTGACATCTCCAATGATATCACGGAATATTCTAAAGCAGCAGCGGGGTAATCACGTAACGATATGTACTACCGTTGGTACGTATTTAATGTCAGTTTTAGTATGGGATTAGACATTTAAATCTATCGTACTAACGGTCGAAAACGTTACGTGATTACCGCGCATATTCACAAACCGACCGTCCTCAACTCTCCCTTCACTCCTCGCTCGTTTTTATATGGAAAATGTCAATAAGTGACACATGACATTTGACAATTTCCATAAAAAACCGGCCAAGTGCGAGTCAGACTACGCACATTTAGGGTTCCGAACCAACCGCAAAATTAAGTCGTTTTGTTTTCGCGCCCCTTTAGCTGTATGTATTTAGCTCCCCTTAAATTATTTAAAAATAAGTTTTGACTATTTTTATGGCTTTGGGCCAACAAGATGCTTATACTGTGAAAATTTTAAGACTGTAGCTCGAACCGTTGGGCTGTAAACCTGTGTGACAGAGGACGGACGGACGAATGGAAGCGTGAGTGACAGCAATAGGGTTCCGTTTGGACCCTTCGGGTACGGAACCCTAATAAAAACGGGTGAGAGGTGAGGACGAGTCAGTTTGTGAACCGCATAGGAGTGGTGCAAGCCAAGGTTGGAACCAATCTCCAGACTGAAAATCACGTGCATTACCCCTCGGCTACAGTTAATGTATTTTTAACTCTCTTACCTGTATGTTAAGATTCTAAATTAGTAGACCACTTTTTTGGGAACGCCAAAGACACAACAAACTTAGGTATACCTTAACGGCACTCTTCTTGAAATCCTCATAAATATCTTTGAAGATAAAATTCATACACTCATTTGCATTATAATAAAAACATAAAAATAGCAAATTCATAACATTTCATTTTAGCTTTCACTTTTAGACGAAAATTCAATTCCTCCCTTATATTTACTTACTTTATAACAAATGTATTTAGCATATTTCAAGGCTGATTTTGCTTATGTATGTAGAATCATTTTAAGTAGGCAGATTAAAAACAGAAGTATTCAAATAAAAAGCTAGTTTTTACATATGCACCGGAGACCCAAAAATAGTGATAAAGTTATACATATTTTGCTAAATACCAAAATACCATAAAGCAGATTAGAAAAGTAAAGAGAAACATATTGAAAAAAGTTGTTTAGGAAGAACCAAAGTTGAGACTGTGGATCAACCAGTTTGATGGTCCACTTCCTACTTTGTCACATTGACATTTATATGAGATCTCTAGCGGCTTCCATATTGATTTTCACTGTGTCAAAGTACAAAGTGTCCCAGAAATCAAATTGGTTGACTATGCATATTTAATTTACGTCACACCTGGCCATAAAGTGACGATTACCGCCCGTTTCGCGTTCGGAAAATCCCACGTTCTGGCCAGAGGGAGACCTTAAATTTTCTACTCACCACGGACGGTATTAAAGAAAATCCTCAAATCACATGAGATTGATATCAGCATTACAGTTAATTATAGTCCATTGGTAGACATTGCCCCGTTGCAATAAGGACCATAAATGTACCATTGGAGCTGCTGATAGTACCGTTTTGATGATAACCATGGTTTACCGAGTGCGTTTGACCATTTGTAAAAGTAGTAATTGACAAGAAAAATTTAACTCTTTAGCGGAGTCTATAAGTTGCAATTTCCTTACTGACGCAATGAGAAAAAGTCTGTTCTGACATCGTACATGTTTATTTAACAATTGTCTATACCTCTTGGGGATTTCATAAAGCGTTTATTGCGGATTCATTTTTTTCTAAAATGATGACTTAGTAAAACATGTTTTCTACTATACGTAACTTCTAGTAATAGATGTCAAAATAAAATCGAATAAGAGCATAATATATTAGTGTTAAACTCCAAGTAGGTATCTACCTGCCTAATCGTACTGGACTTAGAAATCATAACAAATGAAATAAAACCTATGAAAGGCTCCAAAATTACAAAATGCAATTAATTTGGAAATAAAACTGCCATAGGTTTAATAATTACATTCACTTCTAACTCTAGCAAATATTACAAAGGGCATGAACGATAAGGAACAAGTATAGAATCTGGACAATGATAACGATAAAACTTAAACTAGAATTATTTAACTACGTTTAGATGAGCTAAATAACTGTTGAACAGTTGAACTAAATAAGTTATTTTGAAAAAAGTGCCTCTGTTTCATTATATATACACGTCCTCATTATTAGTTTCAATGTACTTGGTATCTCACTAGTGCCAAAATGTTTGGCATCAGAGATGGTGATTATGATTATTACTCGCAATACCTCGGTGTCTATATTATCGTGGTACTCCAAATTGTTTGAATTTTGCTTCAATATTCACGAATAGACGGTGAATACGTACTGCGATATGAGCGTGCGTGATAATAATTACCGTGTAACTGATGCCAATGACTTTATTGACAGAAACAATAGTTACATTGCGGAACTACGTTGAATTAATATGGGATCACATTTGAACTAATACGTTCAATTCAAAAATAATTAATGCATTTATTATTTTAGATAGCTAACTACTATATTAACTTTAAATATTTCGGCATTAACCTAGTTTACATCCAATAAATATCTACAAAACGGGATTCTATGCTGAAAGAACTGTTCTTTCATCTATTAATTCAAATACGACTAAATGTTATGTGAATGTTTTTAACATTGTTAATTTCAGTGTAGATGCACCAAAGAAAATTTCTAAAATTCTACATAGGTATATTCTGCATCAAATAGCAACCAAAGTAGCCAAATATTTCAAAACATTTGGTTACCTTAGCTGTTACCATAGATCTACATGGCGCTGACGTCACTGACTGTAAGTTCTCGTTAATAAATTATTTCCTCTAAGGTGACCTCCTAAATGGTAGCTTACATCAAGCTCTCGTCAAAGCGTCCCCTTCTCTCCTCTGAATGCTATTCTTTATTAAAAAAACCTTTTTGACAATGTTGCAACAACATAGTTAAGAATGTCTATCAGAACACCAATGATAACACCCTATCATAGGTGTTCTGGAAAATGTTATATTTCTAAATGCAGTTAAAACATTAAAACAAGAACTATAAATAATTTGACAGT
Source organism: Cenopis cana (assembly GCA_951800055.1). Lineage (NCBI taxonomy): Eukaryota > Metazoa > Arthropoda > Insecta > Lepidoptera > Tortricidae > Cenopis > Cenopis cana. The sequence goes on along the minus strand of OX637485.1, from coordinate 17,792,275 downwards.
TCAGCATTGCACTGAAAACTTTTCTTCCGGTGAAACAGAATCATCAAATTGATGTAAGCATACAAACCATGTTTTATTCTTCTTTACTTATAATATCTATACAACCCAATTTCTTACACATTACCTTGTGTAGTATCAGAAACAAAGTACTTGCTACTGGATTTCAAGTTTCTTCGAAAAGGGTAGTTATATTTTTATTAAAGACTAATTATGAACTACAACTAGGCAATGTGTATTTTAATTTCCATATTCTCCATTTTCTTATGTTAGCCATGTTTGACGTTAATCTGTCGATACCATCGCTCACTGAAACTCTTTTACCACTCTAATCACAAGTTAACTTACATCTATTTACAGAGATAAAATTTAGAAATTTCAAAACTTAATTAACTACCATTTTCAGACTTGCCACATTCCTCCTCAGTGATCGTGATCATCGGTGGCGGGATATCTATCGTGTCTCCTGTAGAATTATCATTGGAGAATTTCTCGAATTCAGGAGACCCTGACGGCCTTATTGCATCTTTAACAGATTCGTACATCTCTGTTCTTATAATAGGAAGTGAAGCTCGTTTGCCTTTCAACGCGTCTTTTGACGGAACATCGTCTTCTTTAATAGTCTCCATCACTGTGTTTTTCTCTATCACATCTGGAACTTTTTCTTCTTCTAACCGAACTGGCAGACTGTCGGCTCTGTTGAAAGTCTTTTTCGGACTTTCTATCTTCTCCGACACAATTACCGCTACCCCATTTTCTAATTTCTTCTCCATTTCATCATGCAGATGCTGCAGACTAACTTCCCTCGCTTGGACATCAGACAGCAGGGGTCCGTCGGTGGAGCCTTCAATAGAATATCCAGGACCTTGCAACGCATCGCTACCAATAATTGAATCTTGTTTAAATATAGCAGCTGTCACTACAGGTTTGTCTGGGTCTGTTGGGGTTTTTGTTATGAGCGGTTCCCTCGAGCTGTCATGAATTATTCCATCTCCGATATCTTCTTTGGGGATGTCATAGCCTGCGTAAATTGGGTAGCCGAAGGGGCCTTGTTCGTAGCCAACTTGGCTGCCATACGAGTAGCTGACGTTGTGGGAGCCAATGGAAGACATGCTTAGATCGGAAATAGAGAGTCCAGTACTAGACAATGCAAGGGCTTTTTCTCTTAGCTTCCCGCTAGTTTCGTCCTCCTCGATTGACTTGGGTTCTAGTTCTTCTGGTACGCGGTGGATGAGAGCCTGGTTGGTGGAGATTTGAGGATCGTGTGGAGGAGAGTTGTGCAGCGATTTGTTGTTGTTAGGTCGGTAAGCCGTGGATTGTTGGACCTCGACGACGAAAATGCCGTCGTTGTCGGGAGAGTACTTCATTTTAGTTTCACGCCCGTTCTTGGTTATATCCTGAAATCAATATTTCAAAATTTAATGACTCATTTCTATAATACAAATATTCATACAGTTAGTTACTCGTCCATTCTACCTTTTGATGTCCATAAAGTATGTACGTCTCAACGTTTGAGTATCAAAAAATAAGGCCAGTAGTGTATACTTTGAGAAATGTCATCACGAATAAAATGGTAATTTGAAGTTAATAAAATAAATCATGGGCCTCATGGCACAAGGTAACGCAATGGTCAATTTGTATGGTGAGGTACACGGCAAACCAGTGGTAATTTGTGTAGGTACTTAATTTAATACGAATTTTTCATAATTAAATAAAATACATTTTTACCTCAGATTTTAATTAATTTGAAGCCGTTATAATAAGTGCCCGAGATCTCTATAAATTCATTAATAAATTTTTATATTTTATCTTCACTTTGCACAATAGAATTACACAATTTCCAACTTGAAATATCCATAAAATTGTATTCCGAATTAATTTGTATTCACACACCTTAATAGATGACAACTATTAATCACCTCTGTCATCATGACATTAGATTGAAACTGTCATCATGTATTAAGTCAGTGTCCTATCTTACCCCCAGAAATCCCCCGGCCTGTTAACCTTAAATTCCTTTTAACCCAAGTCTATTCTCCTTTTTTGTATGTCTTATGTAAGTTTATTAAAATTAACAATTTATTTCTGTAGTAGTTAGATTAACAATAAACGTTTGTGCTGTCCTTTGTTTTAGATTCTCTTCTGAGTGAACCTGGCAATCTGAAGTCACCGGCCATATTTAAAAAAAAAAACCGTGCGTTTTTTAACCTTGACGTTGGCGGAATCATCGGGATACGATGATTAATTGATTGATTGAAGTCAGTGTCCAGCAGTGGAACATTTACCTAACTGTTTTTGAGTTTAGAAATGTCTTTGATAAAGTGTTTAACACAAAATTTACATTGATCACCGGTAAACCAGTAAATGTATTACAGTTAGATTCCATTTTTCCTACTTCAGTACTTATAAAGAAAAGTGAGCAGAACTCCGAATGTAATTTAACTTCCGTAAGAAATCGCAAAATTGCTGAAATATTTAATTAAGTTAGATACGCTCGGGAAATGTTTGAGTTTGGAAGAACTTGATTATGTCGCATTTACTGTAGCTGTTAGACAGCGCTATTCAATTTCCAAGTATACCGTAGTAATTTAATTTTTCAGGAACAAGAAGATCTCATGAACATGAACAAATGAAGTTCAATATTTCACAATTTTCGACATCTTCATTCGCATTCATTCAATAATATGTGCGTGGATAAATTGAATACAGTAGTGTTTTTAGAAATTGCAGCAGGTACTAGGCCCTAGTTGGGTAAAAGTCCGACCGTGTACCGTGTGTAAAACCCCCCGTCCATCCGTGAGTAAAATCCACAGAGTTGTTGGCTGGTGTGCTGTCCACTGGCACTCCGTCCCTCGCGTCAGTAGATGACCAGGGCTATGGGTAACAAGTAAACTCACATTCCTCTCCTGACCAGAGCTATGGATAACAAGTGAACTCACATTCCTCTCCTGACCAGAGCTATGGATAACAAGTGAACTCACATTCCTCTCCTGACCAGAGCTATGGATAACAAGTGAACTCACATTCCTCTCCTGACCAGAGCTATGGATAACAAATGAACTCACATTCCTCTCCTGACCAGAGCTATGGATAATAAGTGAACTCACATTCCTCTCCTTACCAGAGCTATGGATAACAAGTGAACTCACTTCCTCTCCTAACCAGAGCTATGATAACAAGTGAACTCACATTCCTCTCCTCAGTCTCCACGATGAGATGGTTGTTCTTGAGCGTCATGGTGATGATGGAACCGTTGGCGGGTGTGCTGTCCACCGGCACTCCATTACTCGTGTCGTCAGTGGGGGACTTGAGCTGTGGACAAAGTATGTTGGGGTGAACATGAGGTTAACTGAACACACGGCCACACAAAGTTGGTGACACCAGTTGCTAAATAACAAACGTCAAATTGTTGTGCCCCGTACAAAAGTAGGGCGTCTTCTTTAAGGCAACCTACTCGCACTTAAAACAAAGTAAATTCTTTTTTCCTATTATAATTAGTTGATACAAAGTTATTTATAAAGCTATTTTATCTTAAAGATGTGGTGCGCGTTTAGAGTATACCGTATTAGGTGTTTGCCATATTTTTTCTCGCGATTTCGATGCATGTTTACAAAATACTTCCAAACTCGAGTGCTTCCATACAATGTCAACGGTCGGCAACCTAACCTCGAATACTGCCTTCCCGATCAAAAACGACTTAAGTGCTTACATTTTTCAATCACTTCAACTATTACGCTTCTATAGTAGAACAGTCGCAGCCGAAATAATCGCTAAAACAATAACTAAGAAACCCACGCCAAAATAATAACTAACAAGAAAAAAAACTAAACAGAAAGTTTCAAAAGCGCATCTGCGCAGGCGTGAGAGGGGGAGGTAGGGAAGAGAGAAGAGGGTGCGCGGGCGCAGCGTCGTTGCCAAAAATCTAGTCAAACTGGCTCGTATAGTGCAACGCACTTCGGCGGTGGTGCGTGTGAACAGGGGATGAAAGGAGCAGGACTTACTGAAGATTGCCATAATATTATTTTAGCTAGTTTTATTTCCCATACTTATCTAATTTTTAACCAGCTCTCACGATTCTCATAGAAGCTAATCTTATGGGCTGTATAAGATAATGATTTTTTAAGTCCTGAAAAGTTTCCAGTTAAACATGTGTTAGGGAAAAATAGATAAAAATCCTTAATCATACAAGACTTTATTGCACACCTCAATAAAAATACAAAACCGTTCAGAAACATAACATAACGAGATATAAGCATAGTAAACATTTACGACTCAGCAACAAATATTTAAGCTCATCGCACTAATATTTGCCCTTAGGGAATTAAAATCCAGGACCGTCAACAAGGTACCAGATTAAGGTCGTCGAAACGATGTTCGGAAATCGGCTTTGTCGTGTTTTTGTAAACGGCCAGTAGATCACAAACCTTTTAGAAGAAGACGAATAAAATTTTGCTTAGCGCAAAAATCGAACTACGAGTTTACTAACAATTTATAATTATATTTTTGCTACTCCACACCATTGCTGTCCAGCCGTTAGATCATCGTACATCGAGAGTAGGTGCATCTAAAAAGTGCAACTCGATTTCGGCCGAATACGGCCGACGACCGGCCGTTGACCCCTTAGACTTTAGGCACCTAGGTGTTTAAGACTGCGTTGGTCGTTATCTTTTTTTGGTGGCTGATGTATATGTTGGGAGTAAGATGTGCGAATGTGTTTGGTCGTGATGAAAAATGTATACTTTTGGCATATAGGTGTTCGAAAGTTATTACTTTGGTATTTTTTTGATTTGATTTGCTTGATGTATGTGTGAGTGTTGGGGAGAATGCGGGATGCAGGTTTGTTTGGTGGAAATGAATAGAAATATATATAAAAATAATAATATATGAATATTAGGTTTATGACGACACAGTTGTTCGTTTCTTTTTGTTTTAATAAAGTTCGTTGTGATATATAAAAATTAGGCACTTCATTGTTGTGACTAATACGATTTTAATTAATATGTTAATTATATGTTTATAATTTTTAAGTCTGAGTAAAGATTGTAACAAATATAACCTATAACAATGACCTTGGTATTTCTATGTAGATGACGATGACCCCACGACATTTTCCTTCACCGAAAAGCTTACGGTAATTATCAAATTTCGTACATAGCAAAAAAATCCTTGGCACGAGCCGGGATTCAAACCAACGACCGCACTTAACAGCCGCAAGCTTAAACCACTGGGCTACCTTAGCTCTTGGTCACCCGAAACTTAATAAGAAAAATACTTGAGACTCCTTCATGCCCCGGTCGTCACGTGGGCGAAGGTGAACGATTCATCAATAGGTGCGCAAGTCATTAGCGGCTCCGAAATGCAGGCAAACGCCTTTTCTTTGTGTTGCAATTGACCTTTTCGGGCCCAAGGCTGACAACGGGAAAAAGTTTCTTTGAACCCTGAGATTCAAAGTAAGAAATAAGGCATAGTGTCGTTTTTGTTATTGTAAATGTTAACCTTAAACGATGTTTTCAATTTTGGTGACTATTGTTAGGAAAGAAGGAGCGCTCGTGGCCCAGCGGCGCTTGCGCACCGCTTGCGCTTGCTAAGGTTAAGCAACGTGGGCAGCGGTCAGGACTTGGATGGGTGACCGCTTTGAGTGGACACTAACTGAGCGCTCCCGTGCTTTGGAAGGCACGCTAAGCCGTTGATCCCGGTTGCTGTCTATGGCAGCAGTCGTTAAGTCAAGTTGGAGGCCTTCGGGCGGCTTGAGAACTTCTAACAGTCAAGTTGCCCACTCACTTGACAAAGCCAAACCCCAATAGGGTCTAGTTTCCCCTTGGGGTTGGAAGGTCAGATGGCAGTCGCTTTCGAAAAAACTAGTGCCTACGCCAAATCTTGGGATTAGGTAGCGGACCCCAGGCATCCTTCAGGATGCAACTGTACTGGGATAACGCTAGGAGGATGATGATTGTTAGGAAAGAACCTCCAGTTTACTTTGAATCCTTAATTCTTGTTGTCTTTGGCTGCGTTGCATTGCTATTGGACTTTTGCGTTTCTGTTATTATTTTGACTTGACAAATATACATTTATAGTGAAACAACATTTATTTTTAAATACAACAACGGTGGCTAACAAATCGTACAGTCAAGGAATTTAATTCCTTACCCATTTCGTTGTAATGTCGTTAAACATTCGCAATGCTCAAACGTCGAAAATTCTATTTCAGAATAGTATTGAAATGACAATACGAATTAACTATTTGTCACTGTGGTCACTTCATATTACAGATTAGGTAACCTCTTTGGGAAAAGTCATCATTCGCTTTTCTAATTACGCACATGTGTCAGTGTCAATCGAGAAAATTGAAAAATAATTATAAAATACGTTGTTAATTTGGAAAATAAAATGCTTGCCGTGAACTATTAAGAGCTCAAATCACTTTTGTAGTTTCTGCTAGTTTTTGGATATCAAATATCACATTAACAGAACTAGCGAGATGACAAAAGAATCCGGACTCCAGTTTTGGCAAAGTGCCTTGGCGTCCCAAAGCTCAGTTCACCATGTCAACGTAGTTAATCTGTTGCCAGGTCACTTTGCTAACATAAAACAATGCATGCGATATATCAAAGTAACGTCGTGCTTTAGCTAGCTCTTATGGGGAATTAGGTATTCCTGGGAATTATTCCTGGGTTGCGAGTTTAACCAAGGGGGTGTGAGTGGAATCGAGCTATTGGGATTTTATCGCTGGTTCACTAAACCCAGCCTGACTGAGAAGAGTTGAGCAGGAAACTCGGCTAGGCCCGACTGACTCTAAGTACCCGGTATGCGGCGGTTCCGGGACGAATAGGGACTTACATATAATATGTGTCCTTGTCACTTCCCATCTCGTGATACTAGGACTAATCACTGGCCAGTTGTATATAGAAAAATACATAATATAGGTACAGTCAGCCAATTTGATTTCTGGGCCACTTCGCACCTTGTCACAATGACATTCATATGATATCTCTAGCGGGATTTTGCCCGTCGCCGCGTTGGTGAGCACACGTGCTCTTCGCGACGATGGGCTGAATCCACTACCGAACAAAACTAGTTGCCTACACTGTCATGGCGTCGTTACCAAACAACGTCTTTGAACAAGTATTTTTTGGCGAAATCATCATAAATTTGATGGAAAGCCTTTTTTAAAGAGTGAAGTTATATCTCTAGCGGCTTTCATTTAGACGTTCACTATGACAAGGTACGAAGTGACCCAAAAATCAAATTGGTTGACCGTACGTATAGTATCCAACAACCCAAATTTTTACAACGGCCTCCCAGTCAACATATTGATGGCAGCGCCAATGATCGTCATTTATTTTGGTTGATTAATGATGCCCCACTTTGAAACTTAAGGCGGCTGTCGGCCCGATGATACCAGTTCTAGCTCCCTTGTAAAAAAGTCTTAAGTCCCTGAGTATTTTGTTCATTCAAGTCACTTTGAAATTGAAAGTATGGAGATCGGAAGCAGAAATCAAGGTGTTCCAATACTTCCAATGCTGTATTAATGGCGACTGTCCTTCTCGGGATAGCAGACAAGCATCATCACTGTAGATTCTGATTCTGTTTGGATACAAAATTCTTAAATACATACTGCAATGAAAGGGACCGATTATTTTCCTTATTATTGCAATAAAAGGGACCGATTATTTTTCTTTGAATAGATTAACCGGGAGGAAAACCATGAAATGAGTTTTATTAGTTTTAGTAGGTTCGATTCCTGGTACATGCAGTTATAATTATATAAAATATGAAAATGAGGTTTTCTTACTGTGAAATGTCCTATTAAATTTCCAAGTTCCAAGTATTTTCCTGCCATTTAATAGAATTGCCGTGGGACAACCTGTATATTACAGACAGCTATACTGTTTTAGTTTATAAATAGTCAAGTTAGAGAGATCTGTCTATCGTCGTCTCTTATATATGGCTCCCGTTTATTGTAAATGTGTTTATAATTTGTACATACTTATGTACATAAATCATCCTGTGTTGATCTAGCTTCGTACATACAATCACACTCACTCAATGCAATACTTTGAACAAAGGCGTCGCGTTGGATACAAACAAATCACAAATGAAAGAAAAACAACAGATTATCACAAATTGTACTGACGTAACGAAACAAAATATGGTTTCCTGCCCCGGACATATTTTGCATTGAGCTTAAAAATAAACGGGGAGGGTAACGAGGGAAACGATTTTTTTCTGTTTTTGCTTTTATAAGGAAATTGATTCTGAAACGTGCTCCTGTAAGCTCCACTTACTTTTAGAGGTTTGAGGGACCTTAAGGTATTTGGTAGTGAAATATACCTACGCATTTACATCTACAGTAATGTGATACAATTTAGGGCCAACATAATCTTTACCTCTAAATGAAAAAACTTTTGCAAAATTCGTAGTATTCGTAATTTTTTTCACAAATTTTGCACGTAGCTCTTAGAACAATTAGAACCGATACCCGCTGTGGCAGAATGGTAAGGTTCATAGGAATCTCCCAACAAGATGGATCAAAAATCTGGTTAGGATCGCGATACGTTGGATGAGGAAGGCGCAAGACCGATCTCTATGGAGATCCTTTGGGGATGCTTTTGTTTCGCAGTGAACGTCTTTCGGCAGATGAACCTGAGCGATAATCCGGTAGCATTTTAAAGAACTTGGCAACGGAATCACAAATATTGGCGCAGCGTAGACTTTGCGAAGGCATCTGTCAGTGCCATTATCAAAATACAAGTTTCAAGCCTCTTCACACGGAACAACATGTTGGTACGAGTTCCTTAAATTAGAATTACGAGAAAACTTTTATGACGCTACTAGCGATAATATCACTCATAAAAAATACATAAAACTGTTTATGGGCCCTCGTGAGGCAATTTTGGGAAATACACTACCCTGTCTTTCTTCACAACGCGTTTTGTAAGTATCGTGTGCTTTGTCTAGAATAATTTGACCCCCAAGACTATGCGTAGTCGGAGGTTAGTTACTGACCTGCCTGAAATGAAGTGTGAAGCTTAGTGAATAGTCCGTTACCTACTTAAAATTAATTATCTTAGTAGGGACATCTTGTTAGTTACGATCTTCAGATCGCTGTAAGAGTAGGTACCTACACTAAAAGTCAAGGGACGCATAAAAAGGTACGTAAGGGTTTTTTTCTGAGATAACAATATTTATTATATAACTTGCGAATCTATTGCGCGTGCTCCATCGAGTATAGGTATAGTCCTAGCATTATTCAAACTTAATGAATCGGGAGGGAGGTTTCTTTGCTTTCAGTCTGAGATCACCATGGAGACTTTAGTGGATAGAAATACTACAAAATGCTGCCATTCCCCGGTTGACTGCGTTATGGATTGCAGGTTTTCTCCAAAAAAAAAGGCTGCCAGCGTCTAATAACATTCTTTGGGTACTTAATTTTGAAAGAAACAAGTGAACGACAGATGGTGAGGCTATAAACGGCATCAGCAGCAGACGCCGTCCCCCAAATGACGGACCAAAAGCCCGTCCCGCCGTAGTGACGCAAGCCGCAACACCTCTCAATGCGCCCAACGCAGGCAGAGCCACTTGTCACCCCTAGGAAGGGATGCAGAAGATACTCCAGCAAACCGCTCCACACACTTCACTTCCGAGCGCCGTAGCGAGAACGTCTCTCGAGTAAGAGATAAGTGGCCCAGTACACCGGTAATTCAACCCCAACCTCAACCTGATTGGTTGGGGTCGATCTTTAAAAATCAGACCAAAGGTTGGTCGCAACTTGCAAACTGCACCCTACCTTTTCAATTCAGACCTGTAACCGACTGACTCCAAATACCATTTCTATACCTATAATATACTATAACCTTGCCTTAATTCAGGCGGTTCTTGTGTGGCGCCGGGCGAAACAAAGGGCACTAAACTTTCGCGTTTGCCTTTTAATGTAAAAACGAGTAAATTGACGTTTTGATCGATACAAAAAGTTTAGGTTAAGACGTCTCATACTATAGTGCAGAATTTTCTAATAACCTAATGTCGAAAAATGACATTTAAATTTATGCTCTAACGGTAGTACATAAAGTTACGTGATTACCCCGCTGGGTATAAAAATTGGGTGACAGATTTCACGAAAATTTTGTGACCATGTTTATTCATATGAGAGTTCTAAGGCGAAATATCCAAAAAAACGCGTTTTTCTTAATATAGTGACGCATATCTCGTGAATAGGTGTCAATAGTTGCCGCCGAGGGCAACGAATCTCCGTGTCAGCCAATGAACTCCACAATATTATATTAAAGCATTTTCTCTTCTTTATTATATCTTAGTTACATTATTTTCTTACCTAGAGATTTTGAGGGTGATTATGTTTGCGAAGTTTATTAAAAATCTTGATAGATATTTCTAGATATTATGCACGTAACATTGTGCTACCTAGCTGGAACATTAAGTGTCGTTTTTCAAATTTAATTCTGATTACATTTTTAACTCCAAATTTAAAGTCTCATAGGTCATAAATTTCTAGCTACACTCGACTGTACATTACTGATAGGTACAGCACTTTTATCTCAAGAGCACGGGAGAGCTATGGTTGTATGTTGAGGCTATACATATAGATTGGCTACGTGTGCGTCAGCATAGGAACTATAAGTTCACATTATCTACGTGTTTGTATGTGTCACAACTACAACTGTGGCTATCCCGCGCAAGTAAAAGTACTGTATATACGTGTCAGATATCTGGGCGCGCTTTGTAGTGTCAGACATTAATGCTGGTGACTGTACCCTATCTGTACCTCTACCACGAGTTTGTATCGAAAGTTCTTACCGTACTCGCTAGCGACTGCGTAAACGATTTAGTATGGACAAAAGTACAGCGCCTCTGGCGGTCACTCATAGAACTAAGGATCGGTAGTATGAGTCCTACGGTAAATTACCTATCGAAAATTAAACGCTAGCGACTAACGTTCTGTAGCTGTCAAGTAGCCGTTTCTGTAGAAAATCGGTACCATGAGTTACAAATTTGACAGAAGCTATCGAACAATACGATATCGACTGTAGAAAACTATTACTATACTCGCTAGCGACTGCGCAAACAATTTGTATGGAAAAAAAGTACAGCGCCTCTGGCGGTCACTCATAGAACTAGGGATCGGTAGTATAAGTCATAACAGTAAATTACCTATCGAAAACTACGAGTATCAACGCTAGCGACTGACGTTTCCGTAGAAAATCGGTACCACGAACTACAAATTTGACAGAAGCTATCGAACAATACGATATCGACTGTAGAAAACTATTTCACTTGCAAAATGGAGCGTGAGAACCGTGAAAACGTTAGAAATCATGTGTCAATCAAGCTACGGTAGCTTAGTGGTTTAGGCATGCAGCTGTTAAGCGGCGGTCGTGGGTTCGAATCCCAGCTCGTACCAATGAGTTTTTCGGAACTTATGTACCTACGGAATATCGTTTGATATTTACCGTTAGATTTTCGGTGAAGGAAAACATCGTGAGGAAACCTGCATACATCCGCGAAGAAATTCAATGATGTATGGGAAGTCCCCAACCCACTCTGGGTCAGCGTGGGGACTACTGCCCAATCCCCCCTCATCTATAAGAGGAGGCCTGTGCCCAGCAGTGGGATGTATATAGGCTGATGATGATGTGTTATTTAAATTTATTTTATGTCACACCTGGCCATAAAGCGGCAATTACCGCACGCTCCGCGCGCGGGAAATCCCACTTCCTGGCCAGGGGGTGACATAAAATTTTGTACTTAACACGGGCGGTAATAAAGAAAGCCTCAGATCGCATATTTATCGCCCTTGCCTTCGGCTCGGGCGTCAAATACCAAAATAATATAATAATAATGAACTAGCTGCCTTTGCTTAAAATAGGTAAAAAAAAGAGTATACATACATAATAAATAGTACATTACTGCAGAGACCAGTAAGTAAGCCATCCTGGACGAGTATGAGTTAGCCGGCCGAGCCGCAGGCGAGGTCCGGCTATAATACGAGGCCAGGATGGCACTTATGGTCGAGGCATGTATAGTGCTTTTCTCAAAAATAAAACAAGTTGTATAAATAGCGGTAAAAATCATATTTTTCGCCAATTCCACCTCGTTTGTTCTAAAACCGTGGGGTCGGACTAGCGTTTGTTTATGCGGGCGCGGGCGCCCCCTGCCCCCTGCCCTCGCCGCACACCCCGCTGCTGCTGCTGCGGGCGCTGGCAGGGAGGCGCCCGCGCCCGCAGCAGCAGCTAAACTTATGATATGTAATGGGATTTACATACTTACTTCCTGGACAGTAGGTGTTACTTCCTGGACACTTCTGGCAACTGTCCAGGATGAGCCACTTTCGGATACTATCTTCACAGATGTTATGAGAACATTACATACTATTTTTGAGAAAAATCTTTATTTTTGCCTTTTTAAAGGTGTGAGCAAGATGTGTAGGAGCGAAAGTACTGGAATTACGTGGCACTAGAAATACGCATTTTTATTTGTATAAATTATAACGTCCATAACCTCGTCATAACAAATGTCAAATTGATAAAATAACCGGAAAAAATACAAGTGTCTCAAACACTGAACATTGTGACATTGTTCTATGACACTTTAAATTAAGAGGTTTATTTCTATATTTTTAAAAGGAAGGCTTGGATACTTAGATTTTTGCCTAGTATCATCCGTTCTCTGTCTTTTTAGTATATTTAGAAAGAGATAGAGTTGTGTGCTGTGAAGTTAGGCACGTCATTTTGTGTCAAAACCTTAACTACGCGATGTATCGTTTTAACCTTAGCGACCGTAGTTAACGTGTAATTGACTAATGGTAGCAGTTAAATCGAAATCTATTCGAAAATCGTTTATACGCTAACGTAATAAGAGTTTTTGATAGCAAGTTTACGATCGAGACCCGCCTCAAATTGAAGAACGTAAAAAAATAAGAGTTTCCAATCGACAACATATATCGGCAAAACTTGGATTGTCGCGTATTTCGTGTTTAAATATCTATACATATAATAAAGCAGAAGAGGGTCAAAAATCTGTACATTGAAGATATAAGAAAAAAAATCGATTGAGGGGTCTTAGAATCGATAACAGAACACAATTCAACGGTTTTTAGAATTCATGTCTGTTTGTCTGTTTGTCTGTCTGTTTATTTGTCTAACTATCACGTGAAAACTAGCGAATGGATTTTAATACAGCCTTCAATAATATGTTTATTGGATCTTCGGCGAGGTTATAGGCTATAAAAATCATACAGATTGGGGATGAAAAGGGGTGAAAACAGGGGTTGAACTTTGTATGGGAAGTCCTTCAATTCGTAATTTAAAGGCTTGAAAATTGGTAAGCATCTACTTGGAAGCAAAGTAAAAAGAACCCCATTCAAACATTGTGCAATAAACAGATAGTATTTGAAAAAACGGGGGACGAAATATACTTGAGAGGCCAAACACAAAAAAACAAAAGTCCCTCAAACCATATTAACTGTTTGATATGAGAGATCTAATTATGTTGGACAGCCGGTCGCTTTCAATATTCACAAACCTAGGTACATACCAGTCTTACTATGCAAGCTCGATGTTTTTTTTTTGTTTTCGATGGAGGGTACCTCTACCTACCTACGCAGAGCAGCGGGCTTTCGGTTGCATTGTAAGACTTGCGGCATGTATATGTATGCGCATGATTGAAATAATTTGAGTTGGCCGAGTTGCATCAACTTTATTTGTTTAAAAAGCTATTTTACTGTTCAAATAATAAGGTTCAAAATGTATAAATTTAAATATTAATCTTTTTGTATAAAATCTTTTTTTTGGGGTGCTGATTACAACAATGATATCCATTTTCAAATGCAAGATGGCGGACATTTATTTTCTTAATAATCGTTATGTGATATGTTTGAGGTTCTTCGGGGTACGGGGATATCAGGGGTGGGGAAGGGAGAGGGGGAGGGGGAGGGTCCACTGACCATTCTCAAAGCCAGAAAATAAACGAAGAAGTTTTCCATCTCTGTCGCACTTTAGTACAGACCTACAAGTGCGACAGAGAGGGAAAACTTCGTTTGTGGTTCATGGTAGCCCCCCCCCCCCCCCACCCCCTGTTCCACAAGTCGTAAAATTTGCGTTTTGCGTCAGCAAAATTCATAAAATACGTTTTTGATGTAATTAATTCGAAACAAATTAAGCATAATTGCAGCTCTATAAGCCTTAGCTATGGCCCTTAAAAAATGGCCCTATTTATGTTCTCCCGGTTCGCAGTTCGCACCGAAGTAAAGTTTGTCAAAGTTGCAAATTTAACTGATCCATCCAACATACCGAAGACCGGCCGGCTCAGACTTTCCACATTTAGGGTATATAGGTATTTGTTAGTAAAATATAGGTATGTAACAATAAACATTAAGTATGACCAAATTCGAAATTCATAGGCCGATAGGAAACAAAAACTCAATCTCAGAAAATCACACATCTCCCAGGAACAACCAGGGTGGGTGCGCTATCAACCTGGGCCTTTACTCCACCTTTGAATGTGAAAGAACAAACAAAGGTAGTAAGGCTCTCCAATAATTTATAAACAACAAAATATCCAGGATTCAACCACCGACAACTGATTATTTTTCTTTAAAATTTTGCGCTCGCTGTGCTCGCGTTTACAACTACATTCCTTAATGCGTGAGAAGTCTTTTCCGCACCCTGCATCACAATGTTCTAAAAGTTTCACGCTCGCTTCGCTCGAGTTTTCATCTACATGACTTGATGCGTAGTCTTTTCCACACATGCATTAAAATGTTCGAAAAAATTTGCGCTCGCGTTTGCATCTACATTACTCGATGAATATGGAGTATTTTCCGCATCTGCATCATAATGTTCGAAAATTTTCGCGCGCGCTACGCTCCCTACATTGCTTAATGCGTGTGAAAAATATTCCGCACCTTTTTTCTTTTTTTTCCACACCTGATAATGTTCCAAATAATTCGCGCTCGCTTCGCTCGCCTTTTTAACTACATTACTTGATGCGTACGAAGTCTTTTCCGCGTCTGCATCATAATGTTCGAAACATTCCACGCTCGCTGCGCTCGCGTTTTCATACATTACTTAATGCGTATGAATTCTTTTCCGCACCTGCATCATCATGTCCGAAAATTTTCGCGCTCACTTCGCTCGCGTTTTCATTAACATAACTTGATACGTGTAAAGTATTTTCCGCCTACATCGTAATGTTCGAAAATTTTCGCGCGCGCTACGCTCTCTACAATACTTGATGCGTATGAAGTATTTTCCGCACCTGTATCATAATCTTCGAAAGATTTCGCGCTCGCGTTCTCATTTAAATGACTTTATGCGTATGAAGTATTTTCCGCACATGTATGATATGTTCGAAACATTTCGCGCTCGCTATGCTCGCGTTTTCATACATTACTTAATGCATATGATGTCTTTTCCGCACCTGCATCATTATGTCCGAAAATTTTCGCGCTCGCTTCGCTCGCGTTTTCATTTACACAACTTGATACGTGTAAAGTATTTTCCGCACCTACATCGTAATGTTCGAAAGATTTCGCGCTCGCTACGCTCACGTTTTCATCTGCATAACTTAATGCGTATGAATATTTACCGCACCTGTATCATAATGTTCCAAACATTTCGCGCTCGCTTCGCTTGCCTTTTTAACTACATTACTTGATGCATATAAAGTCTTTTCCGCGCCTGCATCATAATGTTCGAAACATTTCACGCTCGCTACGCTCGCGTTTTCATCTGCATAACTTAATGCGTATGAATATTTTCCGCACCTGTATCATAATGTTCCAAACATTTCGCGCTCGCTTCGCTTGCCTTTTTAACTACATTACTTGATGCATATAAAGTCTTTACTGCAGCTGCATCATTATGTCCGATAATTTTCGCGCTCGCTACGCTCGCGTTTTCATCTACATGACTTAATGCGTATGAAGTATTTTCCACACCTATATCATAATGTTCCAAATAATTCGCGCTCGCTACGCTCGCCTTCTTAACTACATTACTTGATGCGTATGAAGTCTTTTCCGCGCCTGCATCATAATGTTCGAAACATTTCACGCTCGCTGCGCTCGCGTTTTCATTTGCATGATTTAATGCGTATGAATATTTTCCGCACCTGTATCATAATGTTCCAAACATTTCGCGCACGCTTCGCTCGCCTTTTTAACTACATTACTTGATGCATATAAAGTCTTTTCCGCACCTGCATCATTATGTCCGAAAATTTTCGCGCTCGCTACGCTCGCGTTTTCATGTACATGACTTAATGCCTCTGAAGTATTTTCCTCACCTGTATCATAATGTTACAAATATTTCGCGCTCGCTTCGCTCGCCTTTTTAACTACATTGCTTGATTATTGTGAAGTCTTTTCCGCGCCTGCATCATAATGTTTGAAATATTTCGCGCCCGCTGCGCTCGCGTTTTCATCTACATTACTTAATGCGTTTGTAGTATATTCCGCACCTGCGTCATAATGTCCGAAACATAGGGAAGGACATGGGACACCGCAAGGCGGTGGAAGAGAGATAACTAGCTTTGCGCCTAAAATAAAAGAATAGCAATAACATTCTAATGCGATGACCGAGTTTTACGCAGACGAAGTCGCGGGCAAAAGCTAGTACTAAATAATTACAAAAACGTTCGGCCATATTTGTTTGTTGCCATTGACAGATTGTAACAAACATGAACGGGTCAGTGTCACATTGACAATATAACCAAACAAAATGCCTAGTATAGATAGCGTTGTGTGCTGTGAAGTCAGGCACGCACCGGATCTATACCTAAGACGGGTTGAGTACTGCGCCGAAAAACTGTGACCGACACAGTCATACTAGTGGGTGGTATCCAGTGAACGAAAATAAACTACACAATACAACTACAAAATAAGTCATCTCTTTTACACTAATTGTAAACATTTGCGCGCGACTGAAATGGTTGTAGACAACACATAGACAATAACTGCCAATCAGCAAATTAATCCGCCAATGAGCTTCTTGCTGCAGGCGCTAGCAGCAGACCGTAGGCGAATCATATTTGATAGATGTCAATGGATGTCAATGCCTTCAATGAGAATTCATGGATGGTTCATGCCACAGATTTTAGAGACAGTTAAATAATTCATTTATATTTTAATTTTCGGCACTTTCAATGGAAACAGTGTATAAGTGCGAGTGGGACACTACCCACTTAGTTGGTTGCTCTCGCTCGGACCGGTTTCTCTGCTCTATTATCATAACATGATTTTAACTTTATGACTCGGGAATGTGGTTCAATTTAGATTGGAAGTTAATCCGTCTTAGGTATAGATCCGATTTGTTTGTTGCTATTGATAGATGCGTTCAGAAACTTAATTTGTGCATAAATAAGTGATTTTGATTCGTTTACTTCATTAGGCTTAGCACGTGTTGCGCTCGAGAGTACGTCGGCGTATCTCGAGCTATCCGTCACTTTCTAACAGCGCCAATCAGAAAAAGACGCGTAGCTCGAGATGTCGAGATCTCTCAACCATTATTTGGAACTGCGAGGCACTTGTACGCATTTTTATCGGTCTCAAGAAAAACGAAAAATGCGGAACGCCGACCGAAGAGAAAAAGTTAAAATAGGTGGCGGTAAAAAACTCGATCGTGTCAGTGTCACATTTATTTATTATTTTTATTAAAGGTTTACCTGGATTTTGATCGTCGCCGCGATGGTGAGCGAGCACACGTGCCCGGGGCGACGACGAGCAGAATCCATTTACCGTACAAAACCTTATCTACTGTCATGGCGTCGTTACCGAACAACGTCATTGAACACGTGACATTGGCGAAATCATCATAAATTTGATGGAAGCCATTTTTTTTTAAAGAATTGATGTGAAAGGTTTACCTACAGTTATTACATTGATACTTGCAAATACTTTTAAACAAATCGTCTTATGCTTAAAGGGCGTAGTTCCATTAAAAATGTCCCACTTTAACACGCGTGAGTTTGCAATTAACCATCCCGCTCTCTAAGGAAACTCAGCGCGTTCTTTTCGTAAATATTGATGTAAAATCAAGAAGACTATACTTCTTCTTCTTGGTCATATCCTTATTCCTGAGGGACGTGATGACTCTCTCTATAATCTCTCTCTCTCTCGGCTAGAATCTCTCTACTACTGCTCTCGAGAGCCTGTACTCCGAACATCGAACTTCATATAGTGCCGTCCCTTTCACTCCTATAGTCTCGGACAGAGAACATGGCAAGACACGAGACGAAGTTCGATGTTCGGAGTAGTCCCTCAGGCCGTTCGGTCTTGTGCCGTATGTACAGTTGCCTGTAAGCGGGACCCGGTAACTTCTTGGATGACATCTGTCCACCTCCTGGGTGCACGTCCTCTGCACCTCCTACCATCGACACGCCCAGTAATTATGCGCCTTTCTAGCGCATCCGATATTTATTCTAAACGTGTACATTTACAAGGATAATCTTTTTTCTCAGGTTTCAGAACTTATTATTGTCCAACTAAGTATTAAACTAAAAATCATTGTTAAAGATGGGAGGGTTCAAAGATCCAACCAAAGACATCGAAAAAAGGGTATATTATGTTTATGTTAGCGTTGACTGCTGTGAAGTTAGGCGCATCACTCTGTGTCGAAACGAACTATATGAAGTAACGAGTTAACGTTAGCGAGCGTAGTAAATATGTAATTGACACATGGTACCGTTCAATCGAAAACTATTCGAAATGCGTTTGCTCGCTAGCGACTGTAGTAACGTAATGCGAGTTTTCGATAGCAACTCATGGTAGTGCTAGATTGCTACAGATTACGCTACAATAAATTTCCATAGACGTGTTTAAACATTTAATTAAATAGTACTTTAAATGCCGCGTGCGCGCGACACTTCTCTTAGGCCCGGCTTATTTTACAAAATGTTACATTAAATTACAGTATTACCACAGAATAAGTAAGTATTACCTACATATTATTATTGTTGTGACAAAATCACCTATGCTTCGATTGACTGACGATTCCTAACTAGAATTAGTGCTTAATGGGATCAGGAACTATGCAAGAGATGAGTGAAACAGCGGTTCTTCTTAAACTCGAGACATTTTTTTTTGCTGGCTTTGGAGCGAGCCTCCATTTGCTAATGATCTGACTCCGGGGCGCCCCAGGGAAACACGAGAAAAGGGACACAGAAAGTACAGAAAAAGGGGGTGCCTTCTGCCTTACGGGCAACAGGTCTTTTCCTCTAACTAGGGTCATAAGTCGGTAAGTACGTAAGTTAATTTATGATTAAGATTATATGGTGCAACGTTTTCAGCGCGGGCTGCAAAGTGAAGTTACAAGTGCAAGTTTCAAGATTTATTTATTGCACTTATGTAACATTGCAAAGTAGAATACGTATACAATGACAGTCAAGCAGCCGGTGCTAATATTACGTCGCACTAATAGAACGTCGCACAAAATGGAACTTTATTTTGAAAATTATTCGTATATGAAACCTAACGTGAGGTGATTTCAAAGTCGTTAATAGCGGTAAAATGTTATATGTAAAGTCGTTATAAGCGGATTCTACTGCGGTACAGTTGCCATGCGAAGAAGGTGCTCATAAATACCTATTTGAACATGACTCTATTACTTGAATTTAAACTTTTGTGAGACATGTTATAACTTTATTTTACTAAACGGTTAAAACTCACGTATTAATTGTCACTTCAGGCGACATGTTTCGAACTCTTCGGGAGAATGTGGCACATTGATCGGGGGGGACGATCCCTCACCACGACCTCATACAACACCTTCAGCGCCGAGCTGCCCTACTTTTCACACCTCTAGCGAGACAATAAGAAAACCAATGCTACAAGAGACAGAATCAAATTAGTAAGGGTAGCATTTAACGAACCACCAAATTAGTTGCCGAATGATGCTCTAAAAAATTACATTGATTACCAAAAATACTAGATTCGCACCAAATTTTCAACTCCTTTTAAATATAAAGTGCAACTCAAAGAAGTAACATGTCGATAACCTATTAAATTAAATTGTTACCAAATAAATTAGTCACTACCCAAAAATACTTAATGATCACCTAATTTCAAACACCAAATTTCATATAATTTACATCCAATATTACAGGGCTCGTAATCCTATTAAAATTATTTACACCCGAATAATTCTTTCGATACCCAGAAATACTACATGATCACCAAATTTCACGCGGCAATTGTTTTTTAACGCCGGACGCGCAGAGCAGTTCCAATCTAGTCTAACCTCATTGCTAGCACACTGATGCGGTTTTCCATACGGTCCGTCTCGCTCGCACGTCGCACCGCGTGCGAGCAAGACAGCGCTAAATGATTTTATTTTATAGAATATGGAAGCTTAAAAATTTCTGTAACTTTAATGAGGCACGGTAGGTACATAACATAATTTAATTTAATATATTTTCAACAGTGCTTTCCTGGTCGCATACAGCTATTTGTTCTCAGATGTTTTTGCCTCAATTTGCCTAGGTAGTAGTATTTTTCTATGACATCTATTTTTATTTCAAACTAGTGGACATTGGAACAGTATTTACGGATCTCCGCTAGCGCGGAGCTCCTATTTTGAGTTGTTTTGGCCCTTCGGGCCGATGCAAAACTAACATAACCTAAACCTACCTATACCTATTTCTACCTATTAACTTCCTTTAATTTTTCCATGAAAGTCTATCTAAATTAATAAAGTAAACTCATTTGAGGACCTTTATCCATTTTCATAACATACTAACAATTTAATAAATCAACAAAACTCATTTTCAAATAAAAGTTTTCAATCAAACGCGCTCACGTCAACGCATTAAAAAATTAATAATAAAACTTCTTGCAGTTTCTAAACTATCAGCAATAGGTAGTTAGAATGAAACAGCAATAGGTACCTTTCACTCTAACGACATATCAATAGGTTTTATGCTTCAGACAATTCTTTGTATTTGATTGAGTGAGATAGCAGTATACGTGCTATTATTTCAAACAGCCACATTGCGCGTTGCTTTGTAAATTAATTTAGAATTTTACTTTCTAATTTATAACATTTTGGAAATTAATAAAATATTTATAGTGCTAAAAACAATTAATTTGTAACTGTTTACTAAAATGTAGCATGCGATGTGTATAATATTTGGATGTAATTCTAATGAAAAAAGGTGCATGAGATTAGGTGGTAGTTTAGTGTTTTTGGTGGTACTTGACAATTTTTTTGATGCGATTAAAAATTTATAGGAACCCAATAAGTAAAATAGGTGCAAGTGCTGCAAAACTAGGTAGAATTTTTTTGGTGACTCGAAATTGGTGATCGATAAATTTTTTTGAGTGTTCAAACTTATTGTAGGGTTTGAAAATTTGACGATATCAAAAGTTATTTAGGTGATCATTTTATTTGATCCCAATTAGTAATTCAAAGCCCAATCAAGTTCGTCACTCATTTTATTAGAATTCTATCTTCTAGCTTTTGTCCGTGACTTTGTCCGCGTAGAACTCGTTCATCGCGTTAGAATTTAATTGCTAGATTTTAATTTCAATTTCTTACCTAGTAATCGCTCTTCCATACAAACCTACTTAAGGGATGATTTTCGAGATAAAAAGTATCTTGCCCTTCCCCGGGACTCACTACTTCCATACTTACTAATAATCGGTACTTACTAATCGGTCCAGCGGTTTTAGCGTGAAAAGATAACAGACAGACATACTTTCGCACTTATAACATTAGTACCAATGGATTTCTATACAATCTGAAATTTTACTCTGTACATACCTATACCGCAGCGTCTTGTTACATTCGCGTGTTTTGTTTTTATTTTCAAAATGTGTTCCATTCAGCTTATGTGGCCAGTAAGAATACGTTCGATTATCAAATTTATTCGGAGCGGCATCCCCGTCCTCGGGGCGGCGCAGTGTTTTGTTTGGAACGTCGCTGTACTGCCTCCTCGCCGCCGTGCGAACTTCACGAAATTAGACTTTAAGCACATAACAATAAGAACTATGAACAGTGAAATCACATTATTACCCGGCGGGTTATAATGAGATTCAGTACGATATTACTACCCGGCTAAATCCAAGGGCTATAATGATTTGCTTTCGGTAAGGTTTGCATGATATATAATTTGGCTGTGTCGAGCAGGTGGTGTGAAAATATTATTTATTGTTCACCAAATAATGTACATTTCAAAACAAGTAACTGAAACAAATTGCACAATGGTAGACAACAGGCGGTCTTATCGCTAACAAGCGATCTCTTCCAGACAACCTTTGGGTAGTGGAAACGATGCAAAAAAAGATACAATGTCGGTGACACTTACTTCGGATCGTTTGACATGTTCAAAAGGATTAACTCACTCTTTTGGCATATTCAAAAGCAACTCAGCGGAAGGCTCGTCCATCCGAACTGAATACCGTTTCCAAGGAAAATGTATTGTGAAAATCTTACCTATTCCTTCTCCATTATTTATTGCTTAACTCGGCATTGGTGCTCAAAGATTATACGTTATTTATTATTGTGAAATAAGATTTACGTACCGAAATATAATCCACTATTTATGAAGATTTAGCAGCGAAGTATATAGTATTATGCGCAATTTGGCGAAATGAATTATTGAGTATTTAGAATTCCCGAAATAGATACATCATTTTGCAAATGATTATGAAGAAGTAGGTTTAAATCGTTTGCAATATTCTGCTTCAATTCAATTTTTTTTTTATTTCGTCTAACGTTTTTGTCTTTAATCCATTGAACTTACCGGGGACCATCTTATTTTTTTCAAAAGATGAAATTTAAAAACGCCTACGCCTAGAACCGAACAATTACCCCAAATAAATATACAAAGAGGGTTCCGCTTCGGGTGTATTTCACTTGCTTATCGCCCTGAGTTTTATCATGACCTTTCTTTTGGCGGGCAGTTTCACTGCCTGTCCAATTACGAGATTACGGAGATTCACCCGTTTATTCACAGCTGGTATAAGTAACACACCTATGAATATGAATGCCTCTACCAGTGTGTTTCGCTACATACCAGTAGTAAGTAGATTATACACCAAGGGGATAAAGTACTGTTTTATGTCACGGGCGCGATATTGAATCCTGAACGTAACGAAGGACTCCAGATTTTGAATGAGTTAATTCCCGAGCGAAGCGAGGGAATTAAGACTGAGTCCTGAGTGTAGTGAGGGATTTAAGTGCCCAAGACAAAAACAGTTTTATCCACGAGGAGTATACTCTACTTTTCACACCTCTAGCGAGACAATAAGAAAACCAATGCTACAAGAGACAGAATCAAATTAGTAATTCAAAGCCCAATCAAGTTCGTCACTCATTTTATTAGAATTCTATCTTCTAGCTTTTGTCCGTGACTTTGTCCGCGTAGAACTCGTTCATCGCGTTAGAATTTAATTGCTAGATTTTAATTTCAATTTCTTACCTAGTAATCGCTCTTCCATACAAACCTACTTAAGGGATGATTTTCGAGATAAAAAGTATCTTGCCCTTCCCCGGGACTCACTACTTCCATACTTACTAATAATCGGTACTTACTAATCGGTCCAGCGGTTTTAGCGTGAAAAGATAACAGACAGACATACTTTCGCACTTATAACATTAGTACCAATGGATTTCTATACAATCTGAAATTTTACTCTGTACATACCTATACCGCAGCGTCTTGTTACATTCGCGTGTTTTGTTTTTATTTTCAAAATGTGTTCCATTCAGCTTATGTGGCCAGTAAGAATACGTTCGATTATCAAATTTATTCGGAGCGGCATCCCCGTCCTCGGGGCGGCGCAGTGTTTTGTTTGGAACGTCGCTGTACTGCCTCCTCGCCGCCGTGCGAACTTCACGAAATTAGACTTTAAGCACATAACAATAAGAACTATGAACAGTGAAATCACATTATTACCCGGCGGGTTATAATGAGATTCAGTACGATATTACTACCCGGCTAAATCCAAGGGCTATAATGATTTGCTTTCGGTAAGGTTTGCATGATATATAATTTGGCTGTGTCGAGCAGGTGGTGTGAAAATATTATTTATTGTTCACCAAATAATGTACATTTCAAAACAAGTAACTGAAACAAATTGCACAATGGTAGACAACAGGCGGTCTTATCGCTAACAAGCGATCTCTTCCAGACAACCTTTGGGTAGTGGAAACGATGCAAAAAAAGATACAATG
Source organism: Cenopis cana (assembly GCA_951800055.1). Taxonomy (NCBI): domain Eukaryota; kingdom Metazoa; phylum Arthropoda; class Insecta; order Lepidoptera; family Tortricidae; genus Cenopis; species Cenopis cana. The sequence continues at coordinate 17,768,093 of OX637485.1, read as the reverse complement.
TCGGTGACACTTACTTCGGATCGTTTGACATGTTCAAAAGGATTAACTCACTCTTTTGGCATATTCAAAAGCAACTCAGCGGAAGGCTCGTCCATCCGAACTGAATACCGTTTCCAAGGAAAATGTATTGTGAAAATCTTACCTATTCCTTCTCCATTATTTATTGCTTAACTCGGCATTGGTGCTCAAAGATTATACGTTATTTATTATTGTGAAATAAGATTTACGTACCGAAATATAATCCACTATTTATGAAGATTTAGCAGCGAAGTATATAGTATTATGCGCAATTTGGCGAAATGAATTATTGAGTATTTAGAATTCCCGAAATAGATACATCATTTTGCAAATGATTATGAAGAAGTAGGTTTAAATCGTTTGCAATATTCTGCTTCAATTCAATTTTTTTTTTATTTCGTCTAACGTTTTTGTCTTTAATCCATTGAACTTACCGGGGACCATCTTATTTTTTTCAAAAGATGAAATTTAAAAACGCCTACGCCTAGAACCGAACAATTACCCCAAATAAATATACAAAGAGGGTTCCGCTTCGGGTGTATTTCACTTGCTTATCGCCCTGAGTTTTATCATGACCTTTCTTTTGGCGGGCAGTTTCACTGCCTGTCCAATTACGAGATTACGGAGATTCACCCGTTTATTCACAGCTGGTATAAGTAACACACCTATGAATATGAATGCCTCTACCAGTGTGTTTCGCTACATACCAGACTCTGTAGCCGAGTGGTAAGCGCCACTCATTTTATAACCGGGGTAATTTGTTAATTTTAAATTGAAAACTTTTGTATACTTGGTAGCTTTCATTGTATCCGTATAGAACGAATAGTGCTGGGTCCAAAACCTGGTGAGGACAATATTTCCAATTATTTGATACAGAGAACAAACACACCGAAACTGAGACCGGAATCTAACCCGCGCGGCCCGCGCCTCTGGTTTGCCGGACCGGCGTTTTTACCATTAGACTACTGATCACTACGCGTTCACAGCAAATCTTTGCCTTGCATTCTAAAACCACTAACTACTACTAGCAAGCCCTCTGTATTTCCTTCAAAGGCTCACAGCCTTTCGCCACTCTAGGGTAAGCAAAACTTGACAAAGCGTAGGACAAAATTTGTTTGGTAAGCATAATTTTATTCCCAGATGGATGATTTCTGCGTATTGAAGTAGGTATGTATAAGTATAAATATTATCGTATCGTCTAGGATATATAATACCTACAAGCCTTATTTAGCTCACTGTGGATAATACTTTCAGGTAGGAATTAACGTTTGTTTACGACCATCCAATATCTAGTTTATAAAGTATAAGTGTCTGCTTTTGGGGCCCTTCAGGAGAAAGTTATATTTGCTCCAGCTTGCCCACGGCTTTCTACCTATGTAGTCACAAGCCACAATTACTCGTGGGGTCACCATTAAGCCAAACGATGTCTCGTTTCGGTGAAAAATGTAGTTATCGGTGCTAACGGGCAGCCTCGAGGCGAGCCCTGCGGTACGCGGTACAGACAGGAAAGTAGTTCATGATATATACCTATAAATAAAGACTGAAAGGGTATTACCGTAAAACTACTTTTTTTACGTACGGTCTACCTGATGGAAAGCGGACACCGCAGCCTATTTTCGACTCGGCGTGTTGCCGACTCTTTATAAAATTTGAGGATTCACTGTGTTGACAGCACAAGGGATAAATTTAGGTCCCTCGCTCTCAACACAGTGCATCCTCGGGAGCTCTGGCAACCTTGCTCACCTCCAGAAACACAACACCTCATACTTGTATAGTAAATAGATACAGTTATTATGGCTGTGCAGTGGGCTTCTGCAAAGCGGAGGTACTTCCCCAGTTCGGCTGCTCCAACTTCGAGCAAGATGACATTTTGCTGGGCCCTACCTCACTTACCAAATTCGAGCAAGATGACATTTTGCTATGCCCTACCTGTGTTACCAAATTCGAGCCAGATGACATTTTGCTATGCCCTACCTGTGTTACCAAATTCGAGCCAGATGACATTTTGCTATGCCCTACCTGTGTTACCAAATTCGAGCCAGATGACATTTTGCTATGCCCTACCTGTGTTACCAAATTCGAGCCAGATGACATTTTGCTGTGCTCTACCTCTCTTAATCTCTTCACTCTAATCTAATATTTAATTAGAACGTCCCTCTGCTAGTAGACATTGTTGCTATATTAAGGCGATTTCCTGACTTGGCGGGGCGGGATCGATATGTGACATTTTCTTCTTTGACGTAAACTTACTGACGTCGCAAAGATTCTCACTTGACGGAATACTGTCAGTATTACATTTGCGCAGTACTAATCTCATGCGCACAGAAGCGGACCAGTACTGCCTTCGCATCGTCCCGCTTCCGCGTTTCCCGCGCCAGTCAGGAAGCACTCATTTAAATGTAGGGGCGCTGTAAAAAGTAGTACTGAGTTGACTGACAGTTGACACTGACATTTGACAGTTTTCTCATATCGTACCGCCTCCGCACCGACAAATCAGGAAGTCGCCTAAGTGACCTATGTTTTTTTAACCCGAAGGTGACTTTATTGGGCGGGCCCAATAGAGTGATAGGAGTGCGCGGTTGAAGAGCGAGTGGCCTAAGGGAAAACCAAGGGAAACATCCGATACCACCATCGACTTAAACACTGGAATACTCTAAGAGTATTGGTTGAACAGCTTGAAACGAATCTGATGGACTTTACGTAAACACGCGTTGATTTTAAGGATCTAATTAACGAACTAACCCATATTTCTTAAATATTACCTCCTTTTACTTCACGCCGCCTTGATTTCTTTAAGCCGCCGAACAATGCGGCTATTTCCTTGTCGCTACCAAACCCCCTGATTGGGAGTATCTCCTTTAATTTTTCTGCAAGAAGAGCGTAAATCTCCAACATCCGATTGGGACCTACGATCTGATTCTCCCCACACAGTCATCATCATCGGGCCTATTACATCTTGACAGATGATTTAAACAGCGTCTGCACTCTGCACGCGAGAGACAACTCCTCTCGTGACTATGTAATCCAATCCGGGATCGACAAATGCGTCCACATTTCCGGGACGTGAACTGAAGACCCGTATGCCAGCACCCTCTTCCCGGTTATGTCTTTTGGCGCGCCACACAAAAGAGAAGGATATCGCAATCCAAACTGCGCCGGATTCGAACCTATGTGCGCTTGGTCATAATTCAATAAATGATTTGTATCCTGAGTAAGGTAAGTTCCACAGTGCTCGACACATTAATTTATATATTTTTTTTGTGGACAATCTTACACAAATCAACCTAGTCCGAAACTAAGCAAATCTTGTACTATGGGTACTAAGCGACGACGGTGGCAAACAAGCGTACGGTCCACCTGATGGTAAGCGGACGCCGCAGCCTATAGACGCTCGCAACTCCAAAAGAGTCACGTCCAATCCAATTTCTATGAGTGTTACGCTATTGTGTAATACCTACAACAAAATGCTCACATATAATGCATAGGGGAGAGGGGGGCAGCCTGGTACATTTTTTACACTCATTGACGTATTTCAAAATATTACCCATAAAAACCAGTTTTAAGCCTCTACACAACAACGTATGTTATTAACCTATGTAATTAATGCATTTGCACATGTACAAAGCTAAAGACAAAGGTACAATTCAGAATTATGCAACTCAAGGAATAATGTTCAATACTGCCCCAAGCGGTGGTAGCTTTGAATTTACTTGGGGCAGATTTGAAATATTGAGTTATAAGGCAACAATGTTGAGATATACGTGTTTTTTTTTACCTGTACTTGTATAGTTAGTCACTAGAAATGGTCGTATTAACATTTTGCACGTATAATTTGCAGTTATAACTAAGAGGGGGTAGTTTTGTACAGAAATGTTTTTTGTAGTGTTCAAAGGTGCCTCAGGAGGGGTACCTTTGAAAAGTATTGAAATCCTACTAAAGCTGCCCCCTTGAGGCAGTTTTGCACACACTATTGTTCAAAACTACCCTACTAAAAAACTACTACTGAAAGTTGGAGTGATTACTAGTTATGAGGCGACAAACAATTCACATTTAACAATTCCACTATTCCTCACAGGGGCCAAACGTCCTTCCTTACCCTGCTAACCCCTTTATAGATAGTAATATTGTATATAAAGAATTCTAATAAATATTATACCAAACAAGACTAAACGTAATCAGTACAAAAATAATTAATTCAGGTAAATGAGCGTTTACTAAAATAACTAAGATATTATTTTAGTCTACATGTCAGTTTATATCGGGGCAGATATGAACATTCCTTATGGCCGGGGTAGTTTTAAATAGACTGCTAATCAAAACTGCCTCCTATTTTTTTTTCAAAACTACCCCAACACCAATAAAAAAAAATAAACATCGATATCTTCCAAAACAATAGCAAATTCTCATTGTTTATTCTTCGTCACTAAAGCGAATAGATTGTACTATCGAATAAATTAAGTTTCAATTACCGCTTCCTTCAAATACAGCCTGAAAATCCTTAGACACGGGGAGCAAAACCGCTAACGGATGACATCGAAATCAAAATATGTTACTGGTTCGTTCATTTTCTGGCAAACGTCAAATCTGTCAAGTGACAGTTGTGGGGGTCAGTGTTGCGAGCCCTAAAAATGGATTTGGACCATAATCGCACTAAAAATACGTCTTTGAACGCATTTGTTCTAAGCTGCCTCCAGTGATAGCTGCCCCCTTCTCCCCTACATACAAACTTTTGTAATTATTTGACATCAAAACATTTACATATTTGTAGAAACCTACCTTACGGATTACGTTAATAAAAAATTTCCTCCGATACCTTTTCATTTTTTTAAATAAAAACTTAACGTAATTTTATGTATTTTAGAATTTCAATAACCTTTACTATCCTTTAATTCCGCGGTCAGAGAGTCTAATTGAAGCGCATTTGCGCGTGTTTGCAAAGGGTTAATGCGTATCATGGTAACCCGGCCATTAATCAATCACAAGAGCAAATAACCTTTTTACCACAAAACTTATTACGCGAGTAATTGATGTAAATATGAGAGGTAGGGCACGGCAAAATGTCATATTGCTCGAATTTAGAACAGCCCGACTGGAAAAGTACCTCCACCCCGCCTTGAAGAAGACCACAGCCATAATAACATTATTAAATTAAATTAAAAAAAAAAATTAAATTAAATTAAATATACGTTTATTCGATATATATATATCGACGACTGCTTTAGCTTAGTTGGTAGTGACCCTGCCTACGAAGCTGGAGGTCCCGGGTTCGAATCCCGGCCAGGGCATTTATTTGTGTGATGAACACGAATATTTGTTCTTGGGTCTTGGATGTTTTCTATGTATTTAAGTATCTATTTATCTATATAAGTATGTATATCGTCGCTTAGTAACCATAGTACAAGCTTTGCTAAGTTTGGGACTAGGTTGATTTGTGTAAGATTGTCCACAAATATTTAAATAAATATTTATTTATTTCAGATAACACAAGATATCCATATGAGATATTTACTTATTATTATTATTGAGAGCGAGGGACCTAAAGTAATATAAAATATACTATATACTAGCTTAGCTTAAATACTTGTATTTTATATAAAAATACATACATCATCATACATTTAATAGTAGGCACAAGGTTAAATGCCTAATTTATTGTCCAATTCCTAAGTTGATCGGCCCGAAGCCACCTGCTAATGACGCAGATGTTTGCGAGTGACAGGCCAGGGACACTCATCGGGACAGCCTTTTACGGCATTCTGATTGTACATGTTATATTGATTTAATTATATCATTAAGTAGTTGTTGTTAAAAGATAAAGTTTGTACAGTATTACAATTCCGAATTCAGACATATGTTAGAGTAAAGTAGCGTCTACTTACTCGTCTACTAAGCGAAGCGAAATATTTATTCTGCAAATAGGTTCCACGAGCACTTTTACAAATAGAAAGCCAAGATATTGATCTTTCATTTTCCTACCGATTAAAAATACACAGCCTACAAATGTCAACTAACTAAGCAACTACGTTTCACAAAGCAATCTCGTTATAATATGAATAAAAGTAAATTCAATAAACGTAAATACCTAACATTCATGCAAACAAAACGTTTAAGAAAACATAATTACTCATCCTGCCAGCGTAGGCGTAAGCAAATTACAAATAACTCGAACCTTTTTAGGGTTCCGTAGTAAACAAGGAACCCTTGTAGTTTCGCCATGTCCGTCTGTCCGTCCGTCCGACCCCCGTTTTTCTCAGTAACCGTTAGTACTAGAAAGCTGTAATTTGGCATGAGTATACATATCAATGACGCCGACAAAACAGTAGAATAAAATCTTTAAAAAAATTTTTTTTAGGGTAGATCGCCTACATGTTAAGTGGTGGTGCAATTTTTTTTTCTGCCAAACCGCATCGTGTGGGGTATCGTTGGATAGCTCTTTTAAAAATATTATAAAGTTTCTAAAAGCATTTTTTGATTAAAGAATAGGTTGGCGTGATATTAAGCTTTGAAGTGATAATTTTTGTAATGGTCAAGTGTCCCCCTAAACGGTGCCTACTAGGCATGTGAAAAAAATCATGGTAGTAGTATATACGATGAATTTAAAAGGAAAACTATCACAGCTAAGTAGACATTACTAGTTAACGAGTAATAGTCGAACTTCAGAAATGTACTTTGCAAAATCAAACTTTCGTACAATTTCCATTGATACTTTAGATAATGTTGTTAATATTGAGAGAATAAAACCTGTATAGTGAGTGCCTGGCAACGAAGACTATGAGTGTGTTTATATTGACTGTCAAGTTCTAGTGTCAAAGAAAAATGTGTGTACTAATGTTGTGAAAAATAAACTTGTGTATAACTGTGAACTGTGAGTGACTGTTTAGTGTTTATTTTCGGACTCCTCCTCCGCCGCTGCAAGCCACACGTAAGTGGTTATGGGCCCAGCGCCCGGAAGTTAAAAAAAATGGAGTTGACGAAACTAGCTATAACGAAACTCGATGATCGCAATTGGGTGTCATGGAGGTATCGGATGCAGGCCCTGCTTCGTGGGCATGGACTCATGGACATTGTCGAAGGTGTCACAGAAAGGCCTACCAGACCTTTCGCAGATAACGGCAATGGTGATAATGCGAATGCTGCTCCGGATCCCGCTGCTCTGGCGGCATACAACAAGAATTTACTAGAATTTATAAAGTTAGAGAGCACGGCTCTGCTCTTGATAACAAACAACATAACTGATGAGACACTAGGCAAAGTAATAAGATTGTCCACTGCAAAGGAAGTTTGGCAAGAACTCCACAGGCTCTACGAGGGTCCTAATGAGAACCGACTCTATGACTTGTGTTTGGAATTCTTCAAACTTAAACGAGATCCGGCAGATGGTATGTCTACACATATTTCAAAACTGAAAAATCTGTGGCATAGTTTAAAGGAGGAACTTGTTAGGGAACAGAATGTAGAGTTACCTGAGATTCTTTTAATTTGCAAGATCCTAGACACGCTTCCGGAAAACTTTTTTCTTTTAAGTCAAGCTGGCTGCTGATGGCGAAAAAGGATAGGACTGTGGACAATATTACGGGCCAGTTATGTGCGCACGAGAAGGCACTGCTTTCAAAGGACGCTGGTGAAGAGTCCAGTGGTACTGCACTGGCTGTTCGGACCAACGTAAGGAATGTAAAAGGAAATGATCATAGAGACCAGAAGACAAAGAATAAACTGAGATGTTTTGTCTGCAAGGAAGTTGGTCATCTGAAAAGGGATTGTCCAAATTTAGCAAAGAAGGACAATCTGAAGAAGCCGTCTAATAGTACTAATATGATGCTGCTTATGGTGAACTCCATGGATTCTGGTGCTGACAAAGATGGCTGGTATGTCGATAATGGTGCTACGCACCACGTCACCATGCGTGGTGATCTATACCAAAACTTTGAGCACTTTGGTGAAGTTCACACCGTAACAACGGCTGATGGAAATGTCGTTGGTGCAGTCGGAAAGGGAACGGTTCACGTCAGGGCTGTAGTCAATAAGCAGACGGAGGATCTGTACTTGAGAGACGTGTGGTATGTACCAAAAATTAGCAAGAACCTTTTTTCGGTGCTAAGCACACAAGATCGGAATCCAAACAGCTTGTTTGAATCAAAGGTAACTCGATGCTCTATGAAGGTTAACGGAAAGGTTGTCGTAACAGGCAAAAGGGAGAGATATGGCGGTTTGTACAAACTGGACTGCAAACCTGTGCAGCCAACTGTAAGTATTAACCTTGTTGAAGATAGAGATATGTTACAGTTATACCACGAGCGTATGGGGCACCAAGATAAGAACCACGTGAAGACGCTAATTGAAAAGGAATTAGGAGTCAAGACGAAGAAGGGTGGAGAAGTATGCGAAGGTTGCATTTTTGGCAAAGCGCACAGACAACCTTTCGGCACTCGTGAGAAAGCAACGATACCTGGTGAACGGATGCACTCTGATGTATGTTGTCCTTTTAACAGAAGTAACGCAGGATATAGGTACTTCGTATTATTCAAAGACGAGTACACACGATACCGCTACGTATACTTCTTGAAGAACAAATCGGAGGTCTACGACAAGCTCAAGGAAATGCTGTCTGAAGCGAAGAATGCTGGACATACAATCAAGGAGCTGCTCAGTGACAATGGTCGTGAATACGATGACAAAAGAGTAAAAGATTTACTGAAAGCAAATGGAGTAAAGCAAAGGCTGATTATGCCGTATACTCCTGAACAAAACGGATGTTCCGAAAGAGAAAATCGGACTATCGTGGAGTCTGCTCGAGCCATGATGCACGCGCACGACGAAATCCCTCAGGTGTTATGGGCTGAACTGGTGAGTACTGCTGTTTACATTTTGAACAGGACGGGCCCGACTAAGGAAGATCATAAGTCGCCTTATGAGCTCTGGCTCGGTAAAAAGCCTCAAATTAAGCACCTAAGGATTATCGGTTCAACTTGCTACGCACACGTTCCTAAACAGAAAAGGAAGAAGATGCAAAAGAAGGCGAAAAAGTGCATTCTGATTGGTTACGATAATGACGACGGATACAGACTCTGGGACAGAGAAATGAACTCCTTAGTAAGATCTCGAGATGTCACGTTTGACGAAAGACCAATTCAATCAAAAATAGACACGGAAGTTTCGTTAGCACGAGAAGAAGTGTCTGAGATCGAAGTGTCTGTTCACGCTAGCGAGAAAATTAAGGAGGTTCAGATACATCACAGCGGGCGTCATGAGGATAATACCAATGTAGAGAACAACGGGCTAGAACTAAGAGGAGACCAAAGAGTTGCTTCTTCCCAGGTTCCTGTTGTAGAGAACAGCGAGCTTGGACCTAGAGGAGACCAAGAATTTGGTGCTTTTGACACTCCTGCTATAGAGAGAAGCGAACTTGTATTTGGAGAAGAACAAAACGCTGATGATTCTGATTTGCCCATTGCCAGCAGTGATGAATTTGAAGATGCATTGCAGACCATGCCAGAGGTACCAGCTAGAGTCCGAACAGAATCTATTGAATTAGAGGAGAATGCAGATGAGAACGAAGAGGAACATAATTTGAGCGCTGAGTTGACGGATGTAGATGAAAATGAAGAGGAAAATCATATGAGAATGGTTTCACCACGAATGGTACTCAGGGATCGCTCTACTCTTCGTCCTCCTGAAAAATTCAAGGATTATGTAATGATCGCTGAGATGGGATTTCCTGAATACCGGGAGCCGACCTCTCTTAAGGATGTCCTGCAAAGTCCAGAAAAGGAACGATGGCAAACTGCCATGGATATGGAAATGAAATCCCTTAAGGAAAACCAAACTTGGGAGCTCAAACACTTGCCAAAGGGAAGGAAGGCTATACCATGTAAGTGGGTATTCCGCATAAAGTTGAATCCAGATGGCTCCGTCGAGAAATACAAGGCGAGACTTGTCATTAAGGGATTCCATCAGAAAAGGGGTGTAGATTATGAGCAAACCTTTAGCCCTGTAACAAGGATGGCGACGGTTCGCTCTGTCATAAGCGTAGCAGCAAGTGAAGGCATGACAATGCTGCAATTTGATGTCGCGACTGCCTTCCTGTACGGCGCTCTGGAGGAAGAAATCTACATGAGGCAACCAGATGGATACGACGATGGTTCTGGTCGAGTTTGCCTTTTACGAAAAAGCCTATACGGGTTGAAACAAGCTCCACGTTGTTGGAACCGATGTATCCTAGATTTCTTTAAAGACATTGGTTTCAAGACAAGTGAAGCAGACCCATGCCTACTAACCCGTGTAAAAGGTCGTGAAAAGCTAATAGTGGCACTTTACGTGGACGATGGTTTGGTCGCTGGCTCGAACCAGAAATTAGTTACCGAGTTCATCGAAGAGATATCCAGTCGGTTTAAGATAACGACAAAACCTGCTTCCTATTTTCTAGGAATTGAGATTGAAAGCAGAGGAGATGGCATAAAAATATATCAAGAATCATACGTGCAGAAGATTTTGCGAAGATTTGCCATGGATACATGTAAGCCAGTCTCGACACCTATAGCCAAAGAGAGCATGATGCGCGATAAAGTTGACAGAAGCTACATGCTAAACAATTATAGGCAGATTGTTGGAGCTTTGGTTTATTTAATGGTGTGCTCCAGGCCTGATATAGCATACGCTGTAAGCGTAGTTTCTCGAAGTCTGGAAAACCCCACTGAAGAAGACTGTGTTAAATTAAAGCGGATTTTGAGATATTTAAAATATACGCCAGACTTAGGCATCTTGTACCAGAAGCATTACAAGGAAGGCATTTTGGAATGCTTTAGTGATGCCGACCATGCAGGAGACACCACGACAGGGAGATCTACAAGTGGAGTTTTGTGCATGTATGCGGGAGGACCTATATCTTGGCTTAGCCAAAGACAAACAAGTGTAGCCATCTCAACTACAGAAGCAGAAGTAGTGGCTGCAAGCGAAGCCGCGAGGGAATCGATTTGGCTTTCACGCCTTATGAGTGACCTCACTGAGATCAAGCACATCCCCTGCCTGAAGGTAGACAATGAGGCTGCCATAAAGTTAGCTGAAAACCCCGAATTCCATCGACGGACAAAGCACATTCGTGTGCGACACTTCTTTATAAGAGAATTGGTCACCAGTGGAGAACTTGACGTAGCTAAAGTGACTAGTGAAGACCAATTGGCAGATATCTTTACAAAGCCACTCGCGAGACCGAGATTGAGAAAAATATCTCAACTCATAGGTCTTTGTTGAGAGGAGATATTGAGAGAATAAAACCTGTATAGTGAGTGCCTGGCAACGAAGACTATGAGTGTGTTTATATTGACTGTCAAGTTCTAGTGTCAAAGAAAAATGTGTGTACTAATGTTGTGAAAAATAAACTTGTGTATAACTGTGAACTGTGAGTGACTGTTTAGTGTTTATTTTCGGACTCCTCCTCCGCCGCTGCAAGCCACACGTAAGTGTTAATTCTGTCAAAAACATAGTAAATATACGTTTGCGAACTTTTTAGTCCATATAATGTAACGGGTGGACGACTACGGAACCCTACCTTGCGCGTGGCCCGACACGCACTTGGCCGGTTTTTTGAATTCATTTCTCAGTTATTAACCCATGATTAGTCGAAGTTATCTCAACGATCGAATACCTAAAACCCGGCACATAACCCGAATCACATAGTACTTTCCAAACCTGAATTACCGTTAGGCCGGCCGGTAACAAAGATGCTGTGGTTTCACGCCAACTTACCAATTACACCCCCTGAAAATCACCGACATCCTTAAACACTTGCAATATGAGCGAAATTCGCGTAGTTTTCGGCAATTCGGTAACGAAATTATGTTGGCTGTACTTGATTCGTGGTGCAAATGGGAAACGAGACAATACGAAGGTTTTCTGTAGCCTGAGTCATGTTCCGAAAATAATGCTGTCTTCTATAGCCGTTGTCATAAAAGAAAATAAGGATGCAAAGTTAGATTGAATGAGGCTAAGCTTGTATTTTGTAAGTCACATATAGTACACCTTTACCACGAGCGCGGCGAACCATGGTTGTGTGTTCAGCTATACATGCACATTGTCTATGTGTGCGTCAGCGTAGGATTTTCTAATTTACGAATTTCCTTTAGCCTAACCGTAAATATCCTAACGCAATACCTATTAGGTATATTCGTAGAATGATTGAGTTCAGGAATCATTACGTAGAAAGATTTGAACGTTGTTAAATTATTATTTCGCAGGGCCCTATTGCCTAATTAATTATAACTAATATTACAAATGGCAATATCTTTTCAACCCCTCTCATTTCAAAGAGACTTCCACTTGTAATATAAGGCTGCGTTTCCACCAGAGATGTGCGAGGATGTGTTTTCATATATTTGACACCTCGCTCGGCGCGTTGCGAGGTGTCAAATGTATGAAAACGCATCCTAGCACATGTCTGGTGGAAACGCAGCCTAAGTTAGAAGTCATTATGCAATAGGCCCTGGTCTACCAAAAGAAAATTATTTCCCGTTGTTATAGTAGGTAGGACGTAGGTAGTGAATAAACTGAATGCTTATGCCTCTTGTTCTCTCTAATAGTAGCTCTAGTATAAGTTTTTTCGAAACATTAACTAATTCGAACGCGTTTGCGTTTTGTCTCAAAATGTATGAAAACGCTCTCACCGAGTTTGAAATACGCGCTGTCATCGGTTAGCAACAAATGTTATACTCGCTGTTTTAGTTTCCACTAGTGACCACCAGAGGCGCTGTTCACGTTTTCATACCACTTTCATACATTTTGAGACAAAACGCAAACGCGTTCGAATTAGTTAATGTTTCGAAAAAACTTATACTAGAGCTACTGATTTATATAGAAGCAAAAAAACAGCGGATCGGAAAACTCGTTGAACGAAAGAACTCAAATTTTAAGAACTACATTCCTTTTAGTCTATCTTGAATCCCACTGAACATAAAAACTGGATATATAATTAAATTACAAAGGAATATCGTGGAAAAGGCTAGCTACTTAGGTAATTGTATTAAGTCTCAAAGTTTCCGAACCGGGTAATAAAAATTGAGTTTGCAGAAGTATGTTGAATAATATATTTGTTCAGGTGTATGAACGAAAATATTCAGTATATTTACTGGTACACTTATTGGGTCTGTAATGTATTATTACTTAACTGAATTTGGGCTTTTCTATTAAAATAACGCATGTCTAGACGTTGATCTAATTTGAGAACTTTCTCGATCGATATTATATTTCCAATGTAGTCGAGTCCATACTAATATTATAAATGCGAAAGTGTGTCTGTCTGAACCGATTTAGATGAAATTTGGCAAGGAAATAGTATAAGTGCGGGGAAGGACATAGGATACGTTTTATCCTGGAAATCATCCCTTAAGGGAGTGGAAGTTGGTATGGAAGAGTGATACTAGGTAAGCGCCTGATATAAAAAAGTAGCAATTAAATTCTTTCGCGATGAACGAGTTCCACACGGCCGAAGTCGCGGGCAAAAACTATTAAGCTATAAAACAAAGCTCGGTTAATTGGTTCTGATTATCGTGCAGAAAATTGGATCTATTTAAATTTATATTGTTGTTATGTTGCTGAAAGGATTACGAGTATGATGAAACGAGCATATAGCCTGGATAGAGCCTTACATATAGGATACTTTTTATCACGAAAATAATGCTTCGATGGAATAAAATAGGGAGTGGAAGTAAACGCAGACGAAGTTGAGGGCAAAATCAATTCAATTCAATTCTTTTAAAAAATGGCTTCCATCAAATTTATGATGATTTCGCCAATGTCACGTGTTCAATGACGTTGTTCGGTAACGACGCCATGACAGTAGATAAGGTTTTGTACGGTAAATGGATCCTGCTCGTCGTCGCCCCGGGCACGTGTGCTCACCAACGCGGCGACGATCAAAATCCAGGGCAAAATCAAAAAATCAAAATCAAAATTAATTTATTCTTCAATTTAGCCATATTACATGCACCCATGAATGTCAAAAAACTACCTCCGGTTCGTAAAAAATAAACCTCTACCTCGAGAAGAACCGGCAAGTCACTCAGTGAGGTGTCATTTTTTCAAAACATTATAGATGTACAAAGTATACAAAAAAGTCAGTAGATATCACAATTCTAAAAATGGTATTTTACTACAGTAGAATACATTTATACAGTGTTAGTCGACTTCCTGATTTGTCGGTGCGGAGGCGGTACGATATGAGAAAACTGTCAAAAAATGTCAGTGTCAACTGTCAGTCAACTCAGTACTACTTTTTACTGCGCCCCTACATTTAAATGAGTGCTTCCCGACTGGCGCGGGATGCGCGGAAGCGGGACGATGCAAAGGCAGTACTACTCCGCTTCTGCGCCTGATATTACTACTGCGCAAATGTAATACTGACAGTATTCCGTAAAGTGGGAATCTTTGCGACATCAGTAAGTTTACGTCAAAGAAGAAAATGTCACATGTCGATCCCGCCCCGCCAAGTCAGTGAGTCACCTTAGATTAAAAAGTTAGGCACACTACAGGTAATTTACAGTGTTAGGCAAAAGCTAGTTAATAATATTCAACATCCAATAAAAATATGCCTATTGAGACTCGTTTGAGAAATGCAACCCGCAGAGAAGATAGTTGGCATTCCGGACATATGAAAGCATCTTTGCCCAAACTGAAACGGATACGCTTCGTTCGCTTCTGTCACTCGGTCAAAAAAAAACTAAACAAACGGAAAATCACTGGTATCAATAATATTTCACATTGAACACACGGCTTTTAATTCCAACCCGCCCAGCCAGGCCTTGTGTGGTAAAATTACATTGCCGTGCGGAGTCGTTTTATTGGTTTTAAAACTGTGCTTTTATTACTCAATCGAACTGAGTTATATCAGTTAACGTATTGGATTGGAACTGGTTTGGTATTTTTACGTCCTCTCTTTCAAGGCGCCTGCATCCGACATCACACTTGTTACTAGAATCTTATGAGATGTGTTGGTGACTATGAAAAAAGTGCCTATAATTATTCGATTTATAAATGACAGAAACCGTTACAGAACGCGCGTATGTGGTTTTTCAAGATTAGAAAGGAGTGTATACATTTTCAAAGGGTCGGTAACGCGTACGTGGCACCCTCAGAGTTCCATGCGTCTATACGGTAACATCAGCATACCATTGATCTCTTAGAGGACTTAGAGTATTCCAATGTTTAAACCGTCCGCATGGTCGTGTCGGAGGTCCTGGATTTTCCCCATGCTACCCTCCAACCGCGCACCCTTCTCGCTTTATTGGGCCTATAAAGCCACAGTAAGCTTTAAAAAAATACCATCATTGATCAGGCGGGGTCTAGCACTTGCTTACCACCGACTTAGTATTAAAAAAACGTATGAAAAATCAAAACTAATTCCAATTAAAATACAACAAGCTAATTAGACCCCTTAATACTGAACTGGCTAATCAGAGACTTGTTTTATAACGTCGTGCATGTTTAGGAATTAAGACATATGTCCTGACGCCTGACGAATTAATGTTTTTTGGTAGGTGAGAACTTCATCAGGTATATTTTTTATTTTGATGGTGATATGACAGATGTATTTGAACAATTGGCTTAAAAGTTATACCGTCTCAATTAGGTGTAAGTACTAGCAAAAAACCTGTACTAAAAAGTTTTTTTAATACTAAACCCAAAAATAATACAAGTTTTACCAATCTTTGAGGAAATTTCAGTCCTTGAGCGTTGCATAGTTGAGCGAAAACCCCTGAAATAACAGTAATAAACCTATTCTAGAAAAAAAACAGCTGTTCGGATGGGTCTAACGTATTACAGTTCAGACGGGCAGTGGATGCTGAGTATTAAGGTTCTGCGGGCACCGTTTGGGTCTTCTTGTTGGCCTTATACTCATGTCTGAGGGACGTGACTTTATAGGTGATTCTCTCGACCACTCCAGGCTGTTCGGTCTTGAGCATTTTGTAGTTCCCTGTAGCGTAGACCCCCAAACATACTTAAAATATTTATTTAAGCAGGTCTAAAGCGATATTTATGTATTTACCCTTATTACCGACGTTTCAGCAAGTTGTCAACGAAGATATGGGTACACAACATACGACTATGACCATAAAAGTAGGGAAGACCTGTAAAAAGTTTCTTCCGATCCACTTATGCATGTTTCAAGTACTGTGCGTCTATTTCTTTTGTATCTGTGTATCTTTTATGCAGTGAATAAATGATTTCTTTCTTTCTTTTTTCACTATTAAAGTTTAATGTATGTATAAGTACAGTCAAGGGCATAAATATGTATACATTTATGGACCTTATTTCAATGGAGTAAGGTGAAAAAGTGTATACATATTGGTGCCCTAGAGCTGTACAAAGTTTAATGTATGTATGTGTAAGTACAGTCAAGGGCATAAAAATGTATACATTTATGGACCTTATTTCAATGGAGTAAGGTGAAAAAGTGTATACATATTGGTGCCCTAGAGCTGTACAAAGTTTAATGTATGTGTAAGTACAGTCAAGGGCATAAATATGTATACATTTATGGACCTTATTTCAATGGAGTAAGGTGAAAAAGTGTATACATATTGGTGCCTAGTGCTGTACAAAGCGCTAGAGCTTAAAATGGAACCTATAACTTTTTGGACCGCATGCATCAGACTACCTTTTGGGTACTCCCGGGCACTCTTTGGGTAAATAACCTTAAAAAGCAACTGCTTAGGTACTTAAACATTTACTAAGGGCATCGCACGTCGACCTCTGTAATTTTTGGGCGATAATTTATACTGGACGTTAAACACACCCCGGCAAGCCTTATCATTGCTTTATGCCGACATAAATTACTTCTACATTATTGCTTAAAAAATATATGTAACATTGTTTCGACAAATACGACTAGCTTTTGCCCGCGACTTTGTATTGAATTTATTTGCTTTTCTTTTATTTCAGGCGCTTACCTAGTTATCGCTCTTCCATACAAACTGCCATCCCCTTAGGGGATGATTTCCGGGAAAGTATCCTTTGTCCTTCCCCAAGACTCGCACTATCTCCATACCAAATTACATCTAGATCGGTCCAGCCGTAGGCGCTACAACGAGAAATTTAGAGATTTTGAAACGCTGTCCTGCCCAGACTAGCAAACAGTAGGGGCTGATTTTCAGATATATGATTCTTGACTATATGATTGTGGTACTGACAATAGCCGAAACATGATTGCTTAAAATTTTCTCGATAGAAAAAAAATCCAAAGTTGAGTCTATATTTTCCTTTTTTTTACTCAGCCTACTAGAACAACGCATTATTAAAAGACACGATTAAGTTAATATGATGGTATTTTACCTCGTCTAAACTCTGTCAAGAGGAATATTAATAAACCTGAACACAGTCAAATATTTAACGAGATTTGTCTAAAAAAGCCATTCTCGGAGAGTGTTGCATCCCATTTTGTCGTGAGCGAAAAACATAAGGGCGTCTCTTTCTATCGATATATCGCCTTAAGTGTGACGAGGTAACAGCCAGAGAGACAGACACACTTTTGCATTTATAATATTAGTTTGGATAAGTGTCTGTTTAAAAATGATTAACTATTATTACTAACCAGTATAAATGTTTGATCGACAATAAGTAGAGTTGCAGGCGCCCATATAGGCTGTCGTGAACGCTTACCATCAGGGCCGAATGCTTGTTTGCCACTGACGAGGTAATAAAAAAACGTCGTGAAATTTGAGAAGCGAATTAAGGAGACAAAATTATTTTTTATGTTCGAACATGAGTCCAATTGATCAAAGGGTTACAGAATATTTATGTCGATGTTTTTTTTTTACAAGTATATCGCTCAATCATATTTCGTTAACCACTAGTTCATTCTAGTATTTGATGGCTGACACCGGCCCAAGTAAAATAAGTTGTTTAGCCTGACCGACCATACTATTTCAGTTTTAAACTAAAACCACCGCGTAATTCGACAGATGTAGCAAGTGCTATAACCCCGAAATTCTCGAACATATCGGCGTGAAGTTAGCAGCCTAAAGCTAGCAGCCCAAGATTACCCGACCAAATAAAGGAGTCACATCAAATTTTAGGCTGCTAACTTCACAAAACTAGCAGCCTAAATTCAAAATTGGTTGCCCTGAATATATCACTAATAACTCTTTGTAATGAGTAGCGTTAAGATTGACAGAACGTGGCTATCTCACATTTAGAAAAAAAAACATTGAGCAGATTAAAATTTTGATTCAATTTATCGATTTTTCATGTTACGCTGTCCAGATTACACTTTAAAACAGACCATTGGTTTTCTCTTTGAAAGCCCTTTCGAATGAGACTAATTGCGTTAGAAATAAAAGAGGATAGCTCCCTCAAAATCAGAGAAAATACTTAGCAGCCCAAACTTTTTGACGGTTATTTTAAATTTTTCATGTCAATTTGTCCAGATTACAC
The DNA here is from genome assembly GCA_951800055.1 of Cenopis cana. Taxonomy (NCBI): domain Eukaryota; kingdom Metazoa; phylum Arthropoda; class Insecta; order Lepidoptera; family Tortricidae; genus Cenopis; species Cenopis cana. The sequence continues at coordinate 17,749,655 of OX637485.1, read as the reverse complement.
TTTTTAATAGTCTTCATTGGTTTTCTTTTTGAAAGAGCTTTCGAATGGGACTAGTAGCGTTAGAATTGAAAGAGGATAGCTACCTCAAAATCAGAGAAAATACTTAGCAGCCTAAAAATATTAACAGTTATTTTAAATTTTTCATGTCAAGTTGTACAGATTACACTTTTTAATAGTATTCATTGGTTTACTTTTTGGAAGAGCTTTCGAATGAGACTAGTAGCGTTAAGATTGAAAGGGGATAGCTATCTCAAATTAAGAGAAAATACTTGGCAGCCTAAAATTTTTGACAGGTATTTCCAATTTTTCATGTCAAGCTGTAAAGATTACACTTCTTAATAGTCATCATTGGTTTCTTTTTGAAAGCACTTTCGAATGAGACTAGTCGCGTTAGGATTGAAAGAGGATAGCTACCTCAAAATCAGAGAAAATTTTTAGCAGCCTAAAAATTTTAACAGTTATTTTAAATTTTTCATGTCAAGTTGTCCAGATTACACTTTTTAATAGGCCTCATTGGTTTTCTTTTTGAAAGAGCTTTCGAATGGGACTAGTAGCGTTAGAATTGAAAGAGGATAGCTACCTCAAAATCAGAGAAAATACTTAGCAGCCTAAAAAATTTTACAGTTGTTTTTAAAATTTTCATGTCAAGCTGTCCAGATTACACTTTTTAATATTCATCATTGGTTTTCTTTTTGAAAGCCCTTTCGAATGAAACTAGTCGCGTTAGGATTGAAAGAGAATAGCTATCTCAAATTCAGAGGAAATACATAGCAGCCTAAAAATTTTAACAGTTATTTAAAAAAATTCATTTCAATTTGTCCAGATTACACTTTTAAATAGTATTCATTGGTTTACTTTTTGGAAAAGCTTTCGAATGAGACTAATAGCGTTAAGATTGAAAGGGGATAGCTATCTCAAATTCAGAGAAAATACTTGGCAGCCTAAAATTTTTGACAGGTATTTCCAATTTTTCATGTCAAGCTGTCCAGATTACACTTTTTAATAGTCTTCATTGGTTTTCTTTTTGAAAGAGCTTTCGAATGGGACTAGTAGCGTTAGAATTGAAAGAGGATAGCTACCTCAAAATCAGAGAAAATACTTAGCAGCCTAAATAAATTAACAGTTATTTTTAAAATTTTCATGTCAAGCTGTCCAGATTACACTTTTTAATATTCATCATTGGTTTTCTTTTTGAAAGCCCTTTCGAATGAAACTAGTCGCGTTAGGATTGAAAGAGAATAGCTATCTCAAATTCAGAGGAAATACATAGCAGCCTAAAAATTTTAACAGTTATTTAAAAAAAATCATTTCAATTTGTCCAGATTACACTTTTAAATAGTATTCATTGGTTTACTTTTTGGAAAAGCTTTCGAATGAGACTAGTAGCGTTAAGATTGAAAGGGGATAGCTATCTCAAATTCAGAGAAAATACTTGGCAGCCTAAAATTTTTGACAGGTATTTCCAATTTTTCATGTCAATTTGTCCAGATTACACTTTTAAATAGTCTTCATTGGTTTTCTTTTTGAGAGAGCTTTCGAATGAGACTAGTAGCGTTAAGATTGAAAGGGGATAGCTTTCTCAAATTCAGAGAAAATACTTGGCAGCCTAAATTTTTTGTCAGGTATTTCCAATTTTTCATGTCAAGCTGTCCAGATTACAGTTTTTTATATTTGGGTAAGGCCGCGAATTTTGACCAATGTGACATAAAAAGTTTCCTTTGGTGATTAAAAAAAACTGGTAACACTTGGATGGTTAAGAATTTTTGTATTACATTACGCATAAAAAGTTCTAAGGGGCATATTTCAGGAAATTCATTTAAATCTTTCTCAAAAAATAATAAAAATATATTTGTACCGTTTACGTAACGAAATTAGTAAAAAAAATTCGACCCCGTGTACTTATAGCCCTCTTATTTTCATGATATTTAACTTCTCACGATCATGCTTTTGTTTAAACAAAATTATATTATATAACGATAGTCCTATCGTCTGCGGGATTATGATACTCATATGATTTTCTTATTTTATCTTACTTTCTTTTATTGACCAAAAATTCCGAGTTTTCGTTACGAATACTTTCGTAACGCTTTTACACGCTAATTTTTAATCACATCATAGTGGAAATGTGTTCTTGTACACTGGCAACTCATGCTTTACTAGGGTAACACCGGTGAGAAAAGCAAATGGCGTCAGTTTGTTGAGAAATGGTGACCAAAGGTGACGCTGCCCAAGTTTACTAAATTTTCGTGTGAAGTGCTTGTGTGGTTTTAAAGGTAAGTAGTGATTATTTTTAATTGGCTGTTTTTTCATACGATAGTGTAATGTTTTTCATGCAAGTAACATACATTATTATATTAAAAATATCGTTATTTCACCATGATATCCAAGTTTTTTTCGAAAATACGTTACGTTTTCGTAACGATTTTGTTAAAATTTTCTAGATTGTAACGTATTTTTTGAGTCACGCAACGAAAACATGTGGTAAAGGGAAGTGCACACAGATAAATACTAATTTAAGCACAGATTTCTTCAATGATAAAACACAATATATGTAACCTAGGTGGGTATTTTTGAGAAAAAATAATTCGAATTTGTAGGTATGGACTGGGATCGGCATTACGAGAATTGTAGCGAGTTCTGTGTTTACCTCCTGATATCACATTGTCACAAGTTTTGGCCATTTCTTAGAGATATTTAATAATCACTCGATATAATAGAACACGAGGGTGCTTTATAATAAATAAATATTAATTTACAACAATAATAATATGTATGATTCGATCTTGAAAATTATTTTTTTTAACTCATGTGTCATTGTGTCATTTTTTTAACTCGTTTGATTCACGAATAAAAAATAATAATTATGAATAGTTAATTAATATCCATTTTTTTATTTACGATTGCATTGTAAGAAATGTGTACTTCTTCATGCCTGTGTCGAAGAAGATCTGTATAGTAGAAAATATAGTCAACCAATTTGATTTATGGGCCACTTCGTATCTTGTCACAGTGACATTAATATAAGGTTTCTAGCGGATTTCATATAGATTTTCACTGTGACACGGTACGAAGTTCCCAAAAATCATATTGGTTGACAAAATATAACAAAACTCCCGTAAAATAATGAAACAGCAACAGCCTAATAATAATATAACTACAGCTGTTTTATTATTAAACAGTCGTTTTGCTAGATGATCAAAAATGCAAGTACAGTTTTAGTTAATGCAACTGGCAATGTTTTATTCTTGACTTCGAAACGTATGTTTATTTGGAAAAATTTCTCAATAAAACTTCGTTTTATAAAATGTTGTTGTTTTTTTTTACCTGCCTTAAATCTTATGAGAATATTCACCAGTATGATCTTAGCTTTATAGCAACTTATGTAACGTTTTACAGTAACGTCACGTATTTTTTTTAATGTTTATTTTATGTCACATTGGTCAAAATTCACGGCCTTACCCATTTATCATTGGTTTTCTTTTTGAAAGCCCTTTCGAATGAGACTAATTGCGTTAGGATTGAAAGAGGATAGCTACCTCGAAATCAGAGAAAATACTTAGCAGCCCAAACTTTTTGACGGTAATTTTAAATTTTTCATGTCAAGTTGTCCAGATTACACTTTTTAATAGTCTTCATTGGTTTTCTTTTTGAAAGAGCTTTCGAATGGGACTAGTCGCGTTAAGATTGAAAGAGGATAGCTATCTCAAATTCAGAGAAAATACTAAGCAGCCTAAAATTTTTGACAGGTATTTCCAATTTTTCATGTCAAGCTGTAAAGATTAAACTTTTAAATAGTCACCTTTGGTTTTCTTTTTAAAAGCCCTTTCGAATGAGACTAATTGCGTTAGGATTGAAAGAGGATAGCTACCTCAAAATCAGAGAAAATACTGTAAGGGTAATAATATTTTTGAAATATAATTGCCCTTCTTAAAGACATAATTCTTATTGCTATTAAAACATTTCACTTATTAAAAGATTGTCAATTGATCTGTTTGAAAAGTCACGCCGTCAGTGGCGTGACTTGTTTAACGAACCTATTGGAGGGGATGGATTGGAAGGGATAAAAAGGCTGGCCAGACTCACAAGCGGGGACTAGCGCATTCGATTAAGAGCGGTTGAAGTGTCAAGATCTTGTATAAGCCTGAATTTACTGTTAAACTGTGGATTTGTGTAAAACTAATAAGATATATAATTAACATGATTATTCAAATGGATGTGATGTTTCAATCCTGACCTACCAGCGACAATAGGTCAGCAAGTGGGATCGAAAAGGTTTTTACACTAAAAATAACCTTAACCTCGTCCACGGCTCGGAAAAACGTAAGTAAAATACTTAATTTTTGAAATTAACGATGATATGATTATTAGACATTTACTGCTTTTACCCTCATTTACGTGAACCGTAATTGGATAAAACTGCAAACTGTATTTACCGTAACGGAGGCTTTCCGGAGGTTTATATGGTTAAGCATTCATGGTTATCTTGCCAGGGCACTCCCTGGAGATGGACATGTTTGACTTTGTGATATCTAATCGTTAAGGAGCCGAACTGTATTTACCGTAACGGAGACATTCCGGAGGCTTATATGGTTAGTCATGCATGTTAATCTTGCCAGGGTACTCCCTGGAGATGAACATGTTTGATATTTTGGTTCATAATTAGCTAGAAAACACAACTTTTTATGCCGCGGTGCTATGGTGGCGGTTGATCTAAATTAAATCTGATGGAATTTAATTTTATCAAAGGAAATATTGAAAAGGATTTATACAAACACAATCGCTAATAATTACTATTTGATAATGAGCAACTGTACCTATTTAGCTTGTAACAAATATTTTCTTCCTATTCAATAATTGTTTCATATCGTGTCTCGTAGCGACATCTAGTGGGAGCCTCGAATATGTCTTCGCCATTGAGTTGGCAAATTAGCTTAATGGATCGATTAGGATCGCTCGGATTAGTTCCCGATTTCGCCACGCCTGATGGACAGACGGGTAGCGCTAGGTTGTCTTTCTGTCGGCGGCTCCGATAACGAGCGGACGCAACCAAAATTATTCAGATTTAGAAAAAGAAGCCGTGATTCCAACAATGGCGAAGCTCGCCACGTGGATTTGGTACTTTAAGTTGAGGCCATGAAGCCCGCCGTTTACCTTAATATATAAAAACGGCAGTGTGACAACATTAAGCAATGTTTAAATCCCAAATATGTAAGTACTTTACAAATACCTCTTCGTAGTCTAACCTTAGAATTCGTGGTCAGAACCGCTTTTAACCAAGTTCTACTTTTGTCTTAGGGGTCCGTAGTCCTTAGTCCTTAGTCTTCAGTCGAATTCTTTTCTACAAATCTTGCAAGAGCCGGTCTTCGGTGGAGTGATGGAAAGGATCACCTTTACGGACATGTGCCGCGTGTGCTAGGGGTGACTCACACTTGGATGGAGCGAATATGAACCTGCTTCCTTGCTGCACCGCTGAAGACTACCAGTGTTTGTGTTAAAAGTGTAAGAACTAGAAAACAGGTCAGTGTCACCGAACTTTATTATTTAATCCTCTCAAGTTTAAAAACATCCCTTAGTGTACTACTCTTTAAAGGACCTGCATATTGTGTTTTCTATTGTAATTATTAGAAATAAATAAGTTGCACTGTCACATACATATTTTCATTTGAAATAACTCCCCAGCAGTAAGGCGCCCTGAGGTTTATTATTTTTTAATCAATTAATAGTTTCATGCCAACCGAACTGGATAGTCGGTGAGTAATCTCTTTTAAGGGGTTACAAGCTACTGATTGTTATTAACCGTCCCTATTAAGAAAATGACTATATCAATTCTTTACTTATTTTTATTTTCCCTTCTTCTTGATCACATTTTTGGCTAATGTAAGGTAAATAGTTAACTAAATGTGGCATTTCACCCCATACATACTACTATAAAGTTGAGGCAAATAACGGGTGGGCTATAGTTAGGATGTTTTACTTAACAATTACTTTCATCCTGAAATTTCATTTTGACATGTTCCAATTAAATGAAAATGTATAAATGGCCACATATGGTACTGAGTGACGCATTGTTTTGGAACCTAAAAACTTGACCCTAATATTCAAACTTATACGTGTTTTAAACCTCTGTTTATAAGTTTTATAAGGGATGACCCCGTTGTTGTGAAACGGTCTATGCATGCAATATAAACCTTCCTAGCTTACATGATGATGATGACGGTGATGATGGTGGTGATGGTGATGATGATGGTGATACTTGGTGATGATTGTGATGATGATGATAGTGATGATGTTGATATCCCTCATCAGGGGCATAGGGCTTTTTAGAAGGGAAAAGGGCTCTTAGCACTCTTAGCTTACATATAAAATTAAAATAAACTTGATTGATTTAATGGCCATATGTATGTAATATATATATCATTCTGCTATGGCTTCCCTTTTTATGTTTACTTTGAACATCAACTGGGCTTTTTCATGAATATACAATTACTTAATTGTTTTTCTTCCCTTATTTGTTGAATTTCAAGTACTTAACTTTATGAGGTTCTAAGCTTATGGTGTAAGTTTCAGATAAACACATTGAACATGACCAGCGAGACTGGCCCGAGGAATGGGTGCAGTACTCGTTTGGAGGATGATGGAGGCTATGCAAACAGTTGATGGGGAGGACTGTCACATAGACTTTATCATGGATTGCCCGAGGGTAAGGGCTAAGGAAAGGATGATGGATTGGAGGATGATGGAGGCTATGCAAACAGTTGATGGGGAGGACTGTCACATAGACTTTATCATGGATTGCCCGAGGGTAAGGGCTAAGGAAAGGATGATGGATTGGAGGATGATGGAGGCTATGCAAACAGTTGATGGGGAGGACTGTCACATAGACTTTATCATGGATTGCCCGAGGGTAAGGGCTAAGGAAAGGATGATGGATTGGAGGATGATGGAGGCTATGCAAACAGTTGATGGGGAGGACTGTCACATAGACTTTATCATGGATTGCCCAAGGGTAAGGGCTAAGGAAAGGATGATGGATTGGAGGATGATGGAGGCTATGCAAACAGTTGATGGGGAGGACTGTCACATAGACTTTATCATGGGTAATTCATTTCTTGCACTCACTGTTACCGGTCGTGTAAACTAACTTAATATATTATTCTATGAAACTCTCGAAAATGTATACCCAATGCATGTAGATTTGTACATTTGAGAAATATATTAAAAGACATTCTAGCTATGGATATCATACATGTACAAGTTTTGTTACTTACAAAAAAAAATGCATTTACAGAAAATCGATAAAAAAAGACTGTAAGTAACGAAACTTAGATCAGCTAAATTGATTTAATTAAATTGATTAAATAAACCTATCTACATTGTAATAAGTAGTGTGAAATTTAAATTACATTAATTATTTGATTATAGCGAAGGGACTCGCTATGTGTAGGATGGCCGAGCTGTAAGGGTAATAATATTTTTGAAATATAATTGCCCTTCTTAAAGACATAATTCTTATTGCTATTAAAACATTTCACTTATTAAAAGATTGTCAATTGATCTGTTTGAAAAGTCACGCCGTCAGTGGCGTGACTTGTTTAACGAACCTATTGGAGGGGATGGATTGGAAGGGATAAAAAGGCTGGCCAGACTCACAAGCGGGGACTAGCGCATTCGATTAAGAGCGGTTGAAGTGTCAAGATCTTGTATAAGCCTGAATTTACTGTTAAACTGTGGATTTGTGTAAAACTAATAAGATATATAATTAACATGATTATTCAAATGGATGTGATGTTTCAATCCTGACCTACCAGCGACAATAATACTTAGCAGCCCAAACTTTTTGACAGTTATTTTAAATTTTTCATGTCAATTTGTCCAGATTACACTTTTTAATAGTCTTCATTGGTTTTCTTTTTGAAAGAGCTTTCGAATGGGACTAGTGGCGTTAGAATTGAAAGAGGATAGCTACCTCAAAATCGGAGAAAATACTTAGCAGCCTAAAAAAATTAACAGTTATTTTAAATTTTTCATGTCAATTTGTCCAGATTACACTTTTAAATAGTCTTCATTGGTTTTCTTTTTGAAAGAGCTTTCGAATGGGACTAGTAGCGTTAGAATTGAAAGAGGATAGCTACCTCAAAATCAGAGAAAATACTTAGCAGCCTAAATAAATTAACAGTTATTTTAAATTTTTCATGTCAATTTGTCCAGATTACACTTTTAAATAGTCTTCATTGGTTTTCTTTTTGAGAGAGCTTTCGAATGAGACTAGTAGCGTTAAGATTGAAAGGGGATAGCTTTCTCAAATTCAGAGAAAATACTTGGCAGCCTAAATTTTTTGTCAGGTATTTCCAATTTTTCATGTCAAGCTGTCCAGATTACAGTTTTTTATATTTATCATTGGTTTTCTTTTTGAAAGCCCTTTCGAATGAGACTAATTGCGTTAGGATTGAAAGAGGATAGCTACCTCGAAATCAGAGAAAATACTTAGCAGCCCAAACTTTTTGACGGTAATTTTAAATTTTTCATGTCAAGTTGTCCAGATTACACTTTTTAATAGTCTTCATTGGTTTTCTTTTTGAAAGAGCTTTCGAATGGGACTAGTCGCGTTAAGATTGAAAGAGGATAGCTATCTCAAATTCAGAGAAAATACTAAGCAGCCTAAAATTTTTGACAGGTATTTCCAATTTTTCATGTCAAGCTGTAAAGATTAAACTTTTAAATAGTCACCTTTGGTTTTCTTTTTAAAAGCCCTTTCGAATGAGACTAATTGCGTTAGGATTGAAAGAGGATAGCTACCTCAAAATCAGAGAAAATACTTAGCAGCCCAAACTTTTTGACAGTTATTTTAAATTTTTCATGTCAATTTGTCCAGATTACACTTTTTAATAGTCTTCATTGGTTTTCTTTTTGAAAGAGCTTTCGAATGGGACTAGTGGCGTTAGAATTGAAAGAGGATAGCTACCTCAAAATCGGAGAAAATACTTAGCAGCCTAAAAAAATTAACAGTTATTTTAAAATTTTCATGTCAATTTGTACAGATTACACTTTTTAATAGTATTCATTGGTTTACTTATTGTAAGAGCTTTCGAATGAGACTAGTAGCGTTAAGATTCAAAGGGGATAGCTATCTCAAATTAAGAGAAAATACTTGGCAGCCTTAAATTTTTGACAGGTATTTCCAATTTTTCATGTCAAGCTGTAAAGATTACACTTCTTAATAGTCATCATTGGTTTTTTTTTTAAAGCACTTTCGAATGGGTTTAGTCGCGTTAGGATTGAAAGAGGATAGCTACCTCAAAATCAGAGAAAATTCTTAGCAGCCTAAAAAATTTAACAGTTATTTTAAATTTTTCATGTCAAGTTGTCCAGATTTCACTTTTTTATAGTCCTCATTGGTTTTCTTTTTGAAAGAGTTTTCGAATGGGACTAGTAGCGTTAGAATTGAAAGAGGATAGCTACCTCAAAATCAGAGAAAATACTTAGCAGCCTAAAAATTTTGACAGTTGTTTTTAAAATTTTCATGTCAAGCTGTCCAGATTACACTTTTTAATATTCATCATTGGTTTTCTTTTTGAAAGCCCTTTCGAATGAAACTAGTCGCGTTAGGATTGAAAGAGGATAGCTATCTCAAATTCAGAGGAAATACATAGCAGCCTAAAATTTTTAACAGTTATTTAAAAAAATTCATTTCAATTTGTCCAGATTACACTTTTAAATAGTATTAATTGGTTTACTTTTTGGAAGAGCTTTCGAATGAGACTAGTGCGTTAAGATTGAAAGGGGATAGCTATCTCAAATTCAGAGAAAATACATAGCAGCCTAAAATTTTTGACAGGTATTTCCAATATTTTTCATGTCAAGCTGTAAAGATTAAACTTTTAAATAGTCATCTTTGGTTTTTTTTTTTAAAGCCCTTTCGAATGAGACTAATTGCGTTAGGATTGAAAGAGGATAGCTACTTCAAAATCAGAGAAAATCCTTAGCAGCCCAAACTGTTTGACAGTTATTTTAAATTTTTCATGTCAATTTGTCCAGATTACACTTTTTAATAGTCTTCATTGGTTTTATTTTTGAAAGAGCTTTCGAATGGGACTAGTAGCGTTAGAATTGAAAGAGGATAGCTACCTCAAAATTAGAGAAAATACTTAGCAGCCTAAATAAATTAACAGTTATTTTAAATTTTTCATGTCAAGTTGTACAGATTACACTTTTTAATAGTATTCATTGGTTTTCTTTTTGAGAGAGCTTTCGAATGAGACTAAAAGCGTTAAGATTGAAAGGGGATAGCTATCTCAAATTCAGAGAAAATACTTGGCAGCCTAAAATTTTTGACAGGTATTTCCAATTTTTCATGTCAAGCTGTCCAGATTACACTTTTTAATATTCATCATTGGTTTACTTTTTCGAAGCGCTTTCGAATGAGACTAGTAGCGTTAAGATTGAAAGAGGATAGCTATCTCAAATTAAGAGAAAATACTTGGCAGCCTAAAATTTTTGACAGGTATTTCCAATTTTTCATGTCAAGCTGTACAGATTACACTTCTTAATAGTCATCATTGGTTTTTTTTTGAAAGCACTTTCGAATGGGTTTAGTCGCGTTAGGATTGAAAGAGGATAGCTACCTCAAAATCAGAGAAAATACTTAGCAGCCTAAAAATTTTGACAGTTGTTTTTAAAATTTTCATGTCAAGCTGTCCAGATTACACTTTTTAATATTCTTCATTGGTTTTCTTTTTTAAAGCCCTTTCGAATGAAACTAGTCGCGTTAGGATTGAAAGAGGATAGCTATCTCAAATTCAGAGGAAATACATAGCAGCCTTAAAATTTTAACAGTTATTTAAAAAAATTCATTTCAATTTGTACAGATTACACTTTTTAATAGTATTCATTGGTTTTCTTTTTGAGAGAGCTTTCGAATGAGACTAAAATCATTAAGATTGAAAGGGGATAGCTATCTCAAATTCAGAGAAAATACTTAGCAGCCTAAAATTTTTGACAGGTATTTCCAATTTTTCATGTCAAGCTGTCCAGATTACAGTTTTTAATATTTATCATTGGTTTTCTTTTTGAAAGCCCTTTCGAATGAAACTAGTCGCGTTAGGATTGAAAGAGGATAGCTATCTCAAATTCAGGCCGAAATACTTAGCGGCCTAAAAATTTTAACAGTTATTTTTTAAAAATCATGTAAATTTGTCCAGATTACACTTTTAAATAGTATTCATTGGTTTAATTTTTGGAAGAGCTTTCGAATGAGACTAGTAGCGTTAAGATTGAAAGGGGATAGCTTTCTCAAATTCAGAGAAAATACTTGGCAGCCTAAAATTTTTGACAGGTATTTCCAATTTTTCATGTTAAGCTGTCCAGATTACAGTATTTAATTTTTATCATTGGTTTTCTTTTTGAAAGCCCTTTCGAATGAAACTAGTCGCGTTAGGATTGAAAGAGGATAGCTATCTCAAATTCAGAGGAAATACTTAGCGGCCTAAAAATTTTAACAGTTATTTTAAAAAAATCATGTAAATTTGTCCAGATTACACTTTTAAATAGTATTCATTGGTTTAATTTTTGGAAGAGCTTTCGAATGAGACTAGTAGCGTTAAGATTGAAAGGGGATAGCTTTCTCAAATTCAGAGAAAATACTTGGCAGCCTAAAATTTTTGACAGGTATTTCCAATTTTTCATGTCAACTGTAAAGAATAAACTTTTAAATAGTCACCTTTGGTTTTCTTTTTAAAAGCCCTTTCGAATGAGACTAATTGCGTTAGGATTGAAAGAGGATAGCTACCTCAAAATCAGAGAAAATTCTTAGCAGCCCAAACTTTTTGACAGTTATTTTAAATTTTTCATGTCAATTTGTCCAGGTTACACTTTTTAATAGTCTTCATTGGTTTTCTTTTTGAAAGAGCTTTCGAATGGGACTAGTAGCGTTAGAATTGAAAGAGGATAGCTACCTCAAAATCAGAGAAAATACTTAGCAGCCTAAAAAAATTAACAGTTATTTTAAATTTTTCATGTCAAGCTGTACAGATTACACTTTTTGATAGTATTCATTAATTTACTTTTTGGAAGAGCTTTCGAATGAGACTAGCAGCGTTAAGATTGAAAGAGGATAGCTATCTTAAATTCAGAGAAAATACTTAGCAGCCTAAAATTTTTGACAGGTATTTCAAATTTTTCATGTCAAGCTGTCCAGATTACACTTTTTAATAGTCATCATTGGTTTTCTTTTTAAAAGCGCTTTCGAATGAGACTAGTAGCGTTAAGATTGAAAGGGGATAGCTATCTCAAATTAAGAGAAAATACTTAGCAGCCTAAAAAAATTAACAGTTATTTTAAATTTTTCATGTCAAGTTGTACTGATTACACTTTTTAATAGTATTCATTGGTTTACTTTTTGGAAGAGCTTTCGAATGAGACTAGCAGCGTTGAGATTGAAAGAACTGAATTTGAAATAGCTATCCTCTTTCAATCTTAACGCGACTAGTGTCACTCGAAAGGGCTTTCAAAATGAAAACCAATGGTGCCTGTTAAAAAGTGTAATCTGGACAGCTTGACAGGGAAAATTAAAAATAACTGTCAAAATGTCTGGGCTGCTAAGTATTTCCTATGAATTTGAGATAGCTATCCTCTTTCAATCTGAACGTTTCTAGTGTCATTCGAAAGGGCTTTCAAAATGAAAACCAATGGTGCCTGTTAAAAAGTGTAATCTGGACAGCTTGACATGGAAATTTAAAAGGAACTGTCAAAATGTTTGGGCTGCTAAGTATTTCCTATGAATTTGAGATAGCTATCCTCTTTCAATCTGAACGTTTCTAGTGTCATTCGAAAGGGCTTTCAAAATGAAAACTAATGGTGCCTGTTAAAAAGTGTGATCTGGACAGCTTGACATGGAAAATTAAAAATAACTGCCAAAATGTTTAGGCTGCTAAGTATTTCCTATGAATTTGAGATAGCTATCCTCTTGCAATCTTAACGCGACTAGTGTCACTCGAAAGGGCTTTCAAAATGAAAACCAATGGTGCCTGTTAAAAAGTGTAATCTGGACAGCTTGACATGGAAATTTAAAAGGAACTGTCAAAATGTTTGGGCTGCTAAGTATTTCCTATGAATTTGAGATAGCTATCCTCTTTCAATCTGAACGTTTCTAGTGTCATTCGAAAGGGCTTTCAAAATGAAAACTAATGGTGCCTGTTAAAAAGTGTGATCTGGACAGCTTGACATGGAAAATTAAAAATAACTGTCAAAATGTTTGGGCTGCTAAGTATTTCCTATGAATTTGAAATAGCTATCCTCTTTCAATCTTAACGCGACTAGTGTCACTCGAAAGGGCTTTCAAAATGAAAACCAATGGTGCCTGTTAAAAAGTGTAATCTGGACAGCTTGACATGGAAATTTAAAAGGAACTGTCAAAATGTTTGGGCTGCTAAGTATTTCCTATGAATTTGAGATAGCTATCCTCTTTCAATCTGAACGTTTCTAGTGTCATTCGAAAGGGCTTTCAAAATGAAAACTAATGGTGCCTGTTAAAAAGTGTAATCTGGACAGCTTGACATGGAAAATTAAAAATAACTGTCAAAATGTTTGGGCTGCTAAGTATTTCCTATGAATTTGAGATAGCTATCCTCTTTCAATCTTAACGCGACTAATGTCATTCGAAAGGGCTTTCAAAATGAAAACCAATGGTGCCTGTTAAAAAGTGTAATCTGGACAGCTTGACATGGAAATTTAAAAGGAACTGTCAAAATGTTTGGGCTGCTAAGTATTTCCTATGAATTTGAGATAGCTATCCTCTTTCAATCTGAACGTTTCTAGTGTCATTCGAAAGGGCTTTCAAAATGAAAACCAATGGTGCCTGTTAAAAAGTGTAATCTGGACAGCTTGACATGGAAAATTAAAAATAACTGTCAAAATGTTTAGGCTGCTAAGTATTTCCTATGAATTTGAGATAGCTATCCTCTTTCAATCTGAACGTTTCTAGTGTCATTCGAAAGGGCTTTCAAAATGAAAACCAATGGTGCCTGTTAAAAAGTGTAATCTGGACAGCTTGACATGGAAAATTAAAAATAACTGCCAAAATGTTTAGGCTGCTAAGTATTTCCTATGAATTTGAGATAGCTATCCTCTTGCAATCTTAACGCGACTAGTGTCACTCGAAAGGGCTTTCAAAATGAAAACCAATGGTGCCTGTTAAAAAGTGTAATCTGGACAGCTTGACATGGAAATTTAAAAGGAACTGTCAAAATGTTTGGGCTGCTAAGTATTTCCTATGAATTTGAGATAGCTATCCTCTTTCAATCTGAACGTTTCTAGTGTCATTCGAAAGGGCTTTCAAAATGAAAACTAATGGTGCCTGTTAAAAAGTGTGATCTGGACAGCTTGACATGGAAAATTAAAAATAACTGTCAAAATGTTTGGGCTGCTAAGTATTTCCTATGAATTTGAAATAGCTATCCTCTTTCAATCTTAACGCGACTAGTGTCACTCGAAAGGGCTTTCAAAATGAAAACCAATGGTGCCTGTTAAAAAGTGTAATCTGGACAGCTTGACATGGAAATTTAAAAGGAACTGTCAAAATGTTTGGGCTGCTAAGTATTTCCTATGAATTTGAGATAGCTATCCTCTTTCAATCTGAACGTTTCTAGTGTCATTCGAAAGGGCTTTCAAAATGAAAACTAATGGTGCCTGTTAAAAAGTGTAATCTGGACAGCTTGACATGGAAAATTAAAAATAACTGTCAAAATGTTTGGGCTGCTAAGTATTTCCTATGAATTTGAGATAGCTATCCTCTTTCAATCTTAACGCGACTAATGTCATTCGAAAGGGCTTTCAAAATGAAAACCAATGGTGCCTGTTAAAAAGTGTAATCTGGACAGCTTGACATGGAAATTTAAAAGGAACTGTCAAAATGTTTGGGCTGCTAAGTATTTCCTATGAATTTGAGATAGCTATCCTCTTTCAATCTGAACGTTTCTAGTGTCATTCGAAAGGGCTTTCAAAATGAAAACCAATGGTGCCTGTTAAAAAGTGTAATCTGGACAGCTTGACATGGAAAATTAAAAATAACTGTCAAAATGTTTGGGCTGCTAAGTATTTCCTATGAATTTGAGATAGCTATCCTCTTTCAATCTGAACGTTTCTATTCTCATTCGAAAAGGCTTTCAAAATGAAAACCAATGGTTACTGTTAAAAAGTGTAATCTGGACAGCTTGACACGGAAAATTAAAAATAACTGTCAAAATGTTTGGGCTGCTAAGTATTTCCTCCGAATTTGAAATAGCTATCCTCTTTCAATCTTGACGCGACTAGTGTCATTCGAAAGGGCTTTCAAAATGAAAACCAATGGTGCCTGTTAAAAAGTGTAATCTGGACAGCTTGACATGGAAATTTAAAAGGAACTGTCAAAATGTTTGGGCTGCTAAGTATTTCCTATGAATTTGAGATAGCTATCCTCTTTCAATCTGAACGTTTCTAGTGTCATTCGAAAGGGCTTTCAAAATGAAAACCAATGGTGCCTGTTAAAAAGTGTAATCTGGACAGCTTGACATGGAAAATTAAAAATAACTGTCAAAATGTTTGGGCTGCTAAGTATTTCCTATGAATTTGAGATAGCTATCCTCTTTCAATCTGAACGTTTCTATTCTCATTCGAAAAGGCTTTCAAAATGAAAACCAATGGTTACTGTTAAAAAGTGTAATCTGGACAGCTTGACACGGAAAATTAAAAATAACTGTCAAAATGTTTGGGCTGCTAAGTATTTCCTCCGAATTTGAAATAGCTATCCTCTTTCAATCTTGACGCGACTAGTGTCATTCGAAAGGGCTTTCAAAATGAAAACCAATGGTGCCTGTTAAAAAGTGTAATCTGGACAGCTTGACATGGAAAATTAAAAATAACTGTCAAAATGTTTAGGCTGCTAAGTATTTTCTCTGAATTTGAAATAGCTATCCTCTTTCAATCTGAACGTTTCTAGTGTCATTCGAAAGGGCTTTCAAAATGAAAACCAATGGTGCCTGTTAAAAAGTGTAATCTGGACAGCTTGACATGGAAAATTAAAAATAACTGTCAAAATGTTTAGGCTGCTAAGTATTTTCTCTGAATTTGAAATAGCTATCCTCTTTCAATCTGAACGTTTCTAGTGTCATTCGAAAGGGCTTTCAAAATGAAAACCAATGGTGCCTGTTAAAAAGTGTAATCTGGACAGCTTGACATGGAAAATTAAAAATAACTGTCAAAATGTTTAGGCTGCTAAGTATTTTCTCCGAATTTGAAATAGCTATCCTCTTTCAATCTGAACGTTTCTAGTGTCATTCGAAAGGGCTTTCAAAATGAAAACCAATGGTGCCTGTTAAAAAGTGTAATCTGGACAGCTTGACATGGAAAATTAAAAATAACTGTCAAAATGTTTAGGCTGCTAAGTATTTTCTCTGAATTTGAAATAGCTATCCTCTTTCAATCTGAACGTTTCTAGTGTCATTCGAAAGGGCTTTCAAAATGAAAACCAATGGTGCCTGTTAAAAAGTGTAATCTGGACAGCTTGACATGGAAAATTAAAAATAACTGTCAAAATGTTTGGGCTGCTAAGTATTTCCTCTGAATTTGAAATAGCTATCCTCTTTCAATCTTAACGCGACTAGTGTCATTCGAAAGGGCTTTCAAAATGAAAACCAATGGTGCCTGTTAAAAAGTGTAATCTGGACAGCTTGACAGGGAAAATTAAAAATAACTGTCAAAATGTCTGGGCTGCTAAGTATTTCCTATGAATTTGAGATAGCTATCCTCTTTCAATCTGAACGTTTCTAGTGTCATTCGAAAGGGCTTTCAAAATGAAAACCAATGGTGCCTGTTAAAAAGTGTAATCTGGACAGCTTGACATGGAAAATTAAAAATAACTGTCAAAATGTTTAGGCTGCTAAGTATTTTCTCTGAATTTGAAATAGCTATCCTCTTTCAATCTTAACGCGACTAATGTCATTCGAAATGGCTTTCAAAATGAAAACCAATGGTGCCTGTTAAAAAGTGTAATCTGGACAGCTTGACATGGAAAATTAAACAGTGTTGCCAGAGCACTTCCGTCAAAAAGTACGGTCTTGCGTCCAAAAAAGCACGTTTTTGGAATAAAAAGCACGTTTTTAGGGTTCCGTACCCGAAGGGTCCAAAATGAATCCTATTCCTGTCACTCACGCGTCCGTCCGTCCGTCGTCTATCACAAATTTTTGTTCATAAGATTATTTTTTTCTTCCCGTTGCCCCATGAACTTGAATGTTGGTGATACTGTTCATTATTACGGGTATTTTACCATCAAATACTTATATGTATAGGTGTTGATAAAAACAGGTTTTTTTTCTATTAAAATTTTCTTATTTTTCATGTTCAATCCCACTTACTTTTGTGGTTGGTTCGGAAACGTAAATGTGCAAGTCCGACACGTACTTGGCCGGTTTTTTGAAGTGAAAACTTCTTTAGCGGCGCTGAGCACTTTTGTACTGGGGAAAAATGTATAAACTCGCGATAAATTCCAAGACCAGGTTAGTTGACCCCTCCTAGTATCGTGATTGCTATGTTACGAGGGGTCCCCAGCTGGTCTTCTTAGAAAGCCAAGGTTCTAACTGTTTTAAGACAATCCTAAGATTTTCCATAAAGATCATATTTCAAATAAATTCTCATGGAAAGTAGCTCTTATTGTCCCTAAAAAAGCGTTTCCAAAGTCCAATATCGGATAGCCAGACTGACCGATTTCCATAAAGATCATATTTCAAATAAATTCTCATGGAAAGTAGTTCTTATTGTCCCTAAATACGGTGACAGTTCCCTTCAAAATACCTAGTGGCCAAGAGTGATGGATAAAATACCAAGGGCCTGACACGCTTTGTAAGAGAAAGATAGCCTTATTGCGATTCCTATGAGAGGAAGTAGAAAATAGTGCGATGTTTTGTCCTTATCACCGATCGAAAAATTTTGTATTTGTGTCAAAGTTTTGTGTCAAGAAGATTGCAAAACAAATTGGCAATATTTGGTAGTGCATTTTATAAATGGAGAATTAATGATAAATTTGGTTTAAATGAATTATAATTTACCAATTATCAGATCCGTAGTGTTTGGGTGTTCAGTGCAAACATGGTGGGGTGTTCAGTGTTGGGCTGTAAAAGCAAACTCGACCGAAAAAAGGCGGATGTTACATTCCATGCGTAATTTGCGTAAGTACATTTTCTTTGCATTTTGGACCCGTGTTTATTTCTAAAATCTCACCGGTACCAAGTTACTGAGCTAAATCATAAGTTATATCATAAGACACTTGATGAAATAGGAAAAATATGTAAATTAATTCAAAAATAACCTCCAAACATTTCACATATAAACCGATCAAATCGCGTAGTATAAATCTACCATAGAAGCCAGCTTAGAATTGATGTCCCATCATTCAGTCGGTTTATAATTCGATTTCGGGATACCAACAAATAATAAAAAAATCCCCTGAAGATTACCCCACGTTTCGGGAAATTCAAGTAATTTGATTTTTTCAGTTTTTAGGGTTCCGTAGTAAACAAGGAACCCTTATAGTTTCGCCATGTCCGTCCGTCCGTCCGTCCGACCCCCGTTTTTCTCAGTAACCGTTAGTACTAGAAAGCTGTAATTTGGCATGAGTATACATATCGATGACGCGGAGAAAACGGTAGAA
The DNA here is from genome assembly GCA_951800055.1 of Cenopis cana. Taxonomy (NCBI): domain Eukaryota; kingdom Metazoa; phylum Arthropoda; class Insecta; order Lepidoptera; family Tortricidae; genus Cenopis; species Cenopis cana. The sequence continues at coordinate 17,730,979 of OX637485.1, read as the reverse complement.
TAAAATCATTCAAAAAAAAATTTTTTTTAGGGTACCTCCCCGGGTGACAGTAACGGAAACGCACAGGGCCGGGCCGTCTTTAACCAATTTGAGGCCCTGGGCACATTAGGGTAATGGGGCCCCTATGACCTTGATAGAGCACGATTCTGTTAGAATAGACAAAGAAAGTAAACGAGTCACATTAAATGAATAGATATTAATAATATAATATTTCCTAAAAAATAAAATTAATTTTCAAAATACACCAAATTTGGGTTCTTCCTTAGAGCAAACAGCTAAATTAAATTTTCTTAAATAAACGCCTAATTCTAACCAGTCATATATATTTTTTTAAATTGAAAATGAGGCCGACGCTTATGCTAGCTCACCCAGAAGATTCACTCGTACCTTAAAAAGGTCCAGGTTATTTGAACTCGGAAGTACCTACATACGCCATTCGAATACCAAACCAGTAAACATTATAAAAAAAGATGATTTTGACCAGGTAATGAAAGTAGCCAGTCGTACGTCGTCTGGATATCTGATGGAAGAAGGGGGAAGGCGGTATGAGCTCATGGAGTTCCTGAGCACACTCAACGAATCTAAAGAAATAAAAATGGGAAATAGGTAGTATTGCTTACAATTTTTGAAGTGAAAACTTCTTTAGCGGCTCTGAGCACTTTTGTACTGGGGAAAATTTGTTGAACTCGCGACAGATTCTAAGATTCTAAGACCAGCTAGTTGACCGCTCCTAGTAATCGTGATTGCGATGTTAGGAGGTGTCAACTCAGCTAAACTCAGCTGGCCCCTATACCACAAAACTTTACAAGTCTACAATTTGACAAAATTGCACAATTTTCCATAGAAAAAGTTCACAAATTTGTCGAATTGTACGCTTGTAAAGTATTGTGGTACAGGTTCCTGGTCTTAGATGCGTGAGACACAATGATACTCGGGACATATTATGTAAATGGATTATGCGAATATGAACATGAGTATGAGTACAGTACAGATACGGATACCGATACCGATATGAATATCTTTCTTATTTGGGTCATTGTCAGTCGGAAAAACAAAAGTTGTCCATTCGGTGGACAATAGTTAACGGCTTGTGTGCATGTAATTTACGTTTTTATTATATGGATTTATAGACACGGAATTACAGATTATGCGGGTTATCAGATCAATCGAAAATTAAGCTTTGTAGCCCTTAACTTTTGGCATGTCCTGTCCACCGAAAAGACGCGCACCTAAATCTGACAATGACCCATTTACTATCTTTATTGAGTTTTCACTTCTGCCGGCACTCCCGGAGTGCAACCCGTTGTTTTTATTTAATAAGTACGTCACATTCACATTCAGAGTATTGAGCCCTTACTTACATCGTGTACACATTGCATGACACGAACGATAGAGCTTGCAGTTGCAGGACAGAACAGTCCTGTCCTGCAACCACAGCACAGGTAAGACATAACTTTTAACTTTAGGATATCAAAGCGTAGGGTATGAGAGAAAGATCGTTTGACACAATGATTGTTTGAAAAAAAAACAGTTTAAGAGAGGACCAAACCAACATTACCTGCCAATTTTTAGTAGTAAAATCATAAAGCACCATAGCACTTGAAAAAGCACGGTTTTAGCACGTTTATGGGGAGCGCACGGAAAAAGCACGTTCGTATCCAAAAAAGCACGTAAAACCGTGCTAAAAAGCACGTTCTGGCAACACTGAATTAAAAATAACTGTCAAAATGTTTGGGCTGCTAAGTATTTCCTCTGAATTTGAAATAGCTATCCTCTTGCAATCTTAACGCGACTAGTGTCATTCGAAAGGGCTTTCAAAATGAAAACCAATGGTGCCTGTTAAAAAGTGTAATCTGGACAGCTTGACATGGAAATTTAAAAGGAACTGTCAAAATGTTTGGGCTGCTAAGTATTTCCTATGAATTTGAGATAGCTATCCTCTTTCAATCTGAACGTTTCTAGTGTCATTCGAAAGGGCTTTCAAAATGAAAACTAATGGTGCCTGTTAAAAAGTGTGATCTGGACAGCTTGACATGGAAAATTAAAAATAACTGCCAAAATGTTTAGGCTGCTAAGTATTTTCTCTGAATTTGAAATAGCTATCCTCTTTCAATCTTAACGCGACTAATGTCATTCGAAAGGGCTTTCAAAATGAAAACCAATGGTGCCTGTTAAAAAGTGTAATCTGGACAGCTTGACATGGAAAATTAAAAATAACTGTCAAAATGTTTGGGCTGCTAAGTATTTCCTATGAATTTGAGATAGCTATCCTCTTTCAATCTGAACGTTTCTAGTGTCATTCGAAAGGGCTTTCAAAATGAAAACCAATGGTGCCTGTTAAAAAGTGTAATCTGGACAGCTTGACATGGAAAATTAAAAATAACTGTCAAAATGTTTAGGCTGCTAAGTATTTTCTCCGAATTTGAAATAGCTATCCTCTTTCAATCTGAACGTTTCTAGTGTCATTCGAAAGGGCTTTCAAAATGAAAACCAATGGTGCCTGTTAAAAAGTGTAATCTGGACAGCTTGACATGGAAAATTAAAAATAACTGTCAAAATGTTTAGGCTGCTAAGTATTTTCTCTGAATTTGAAATAGCTATCCTCTTTCAATCTGAACGTTTCTAGTGTCATTCGAAAGGGCTTTCAAAATGAAAACCAATGGTGCCTGTTAAAAAGTGTAATCTGGATAGCTTGACATGGAAAATTAAAAATAACTGTCAAAATGTTTAGGCTGCTAAGTATTTCCTCTGAATTTGAAATAGCTATCCTCTTTCAATCTGAACGTTTCTAGTGTCATTCGAAAGGGCTTTCAAAATGAAAACCAATGGTGCCTGTTAAAAAGTGTAATCTGGACAGCTTGACATGGAAAATTAAAAATAACTGTCAAAATGTTTAGGCTGCTAAGTATTTTCTCTGAATTTGAAATAGCTATCCTCTTTCAATCTGAACGTTTCTAGTGTCATTCGAAAGGGCTTTCAAAATGAAAACCAATGGTGCCTGTTAAAAAGTGTAATCTGGGCAGCTTGACATGGAAAATTAAAAATAACTGTCAAAATGTTTAGGCTGCTAAGTATTTCCTCTGAATTTGAAATAGCTATCCTCTTTCAATCTTAACGCGACTAGTTTCATTCGAAAGGGCTTTCAAAATGAAAACCAATGGTGCCTGTTAAAAAGTGTAATCTGGACAGCTTGACATGGAAAATTAAAAATAACTGTCAAAATGTTTAGGCTGCTAAGTATTTTCTCTGAATTTGAAATAGCTATCCTCTTTCAATCTTAACGCGACTAGTGTCATTCGAAAGGGCTTTCAAAATGAAAACCAATGGTGCCTGTTAAAAAATGTAATCTGGACAGCTTGACATGGAAATTTAAAAGGAACTGTCAAAATGTTTGGGCTGCTAAGTATTTCCTATGAATTTGAGATAGCTATCCTCTTTCAATCTGAACGTTTCTAGTGTCATTCGAAAGGGCTTTCAAAATGAAAACTAATGGTGCCTGTTAAAAAGTGTGATCTGGACAGCTTGACATGGAAAATTAAAAATAACTGCCAAAATGTTTAGGCTGCTAAGTATTTTCTCTGAATTTGAAATAGCTATCCTCTTTCAATCTTAACGCGACTAATGTCATTCGAAAGGGCTTTCAAAATGAAAACCAATGGTGCCTGTTAAAAAGTGTAATCTGGACAGCTTGACATGGAAAATTAAAAATAACTGTCAAAATGTTTGGGCTGCTAAGTATTTCCTATGAATTTGAGATAGCTATCCTCTTTCAATCTGAACGTTTCTATTCTCATTCGAAAAGGCTTTCAAAATGAAAACCAATGGTTACTGTTAAAAAGTGTAATCTGGACAGCTTGACACGGAAAATTAAAAATAACTGTCAAAATGTTTGGGCTGCTAAGTATTTCCTCCGAATTTGAAATAGCTATCCTCTTTCAATCTTGACGCGACTAGTGTCATTCGAAAGGGCTTTCAAAATGAAAACCAATGGTGCCTGTTAAAAAGTGTAATCTGGACAGCTTGACATGGAAAATTAAAAATAACTGTCAAAATGTTTAGGCTGCTAAGTATTTTCTCTGAATTTGAAATAGCTATCCTCTTTCAATCTGAACGTTTCTAGTGTCATTCGAAAGGGCTTTCAAAATGAAAACCAATGGTGCCTGCTAAAAAGTGTAATCTGGACAGCTTGACATGGAAAATTAAAAATAACTGTCAAAATGTTTAGGCTGCTAAGTATTTCCTCTGAATTTGAAATAGCTATCCTCTTTCAATCTTAACGCGACTAGTGTCATTCGAAAGGGCTTTGAAAATGAAAACCAATGGTGTCTCTTAAAAAGTGTAATCTGGACAGCTTGACATGGAAAATTAAAAATAACTGTCAAAATGTTTGGGCTGCTAAGTATTTCCTATGAATTTGAGATAGCTATCCTCTTTCAATCTTAACGCGACTAGTTTCATTCGAAAGGGCTTTCAAAATGAAAACCAATGGTGCCTGTTAAAAAGTGTAATCTGGACAGCTTGACATGGAAAATTAAAAATAACTGTCAAAATGTTTAGGCTGCTAAGTATTTTCTCTGAATTTGAAATAGCTATCCTCTTTCAATCTTAACGCGACTAGTGTCATTCGAAAGGGCTTTCAAAATGAAAACCAATGGTGCCTGTTAAAAAGTGTAATCTGGACAGCTTGACATGGAAAATTAAAAATAACTGTCAAAATGTTTAGGCTGCTAAGTATTTTCTCTGAATTTGAAATAGCTATCCTCTTTCAATCTGAACGTTTCTAGTGTCATTCGAAAGGGCTTTCAAAATGAAAACCAATGGTGCCTGTTAAAAAGTGTAATCTGGGCAGCTTGACATGGAAAATTAAAAATAACTGTCAAAATGTTTAGGCTGCTAAGTATTTCCTCTGAATTTGAAATAGCTATCCTCTTTCAATCTTAACGCGACTAGTTTCATTCGAAAGGGCTTTCAAAATGAAAACCAATGGTGCCTGTTAAAAAGTGTAATCTGGACAGCTTGACATGGAAAATTAAAAATAACTGTCATAATGTTTGGGCTGCTAAGTATTTCCTCTGAATTTGAAATAGCTATCCTCTTTCAATCTTAACGCGACTAGTGTCATTCGAAAGGGCTTTCAAAATGAAAACCAATGGTGCCTGTTAAAAAATGTAATCTGGACAGCTTGACATGGAAATTTAAAAGGAACTGTCAAAATGTTTGGGCTGCTAAGTATTTCCTATGAATTTGAGATAGCTATCCTCTTTCAATCTGAACGTTTCTAGTGTCATTCGAAAGGGCTTTCAAAATGAAAACTAATGGTGCCTGTTAAAAAGTGTGATCTGGACAGCTTGACATGGAAAATTAAAAATAACTGCCAAAATGTTTAGGCTGCTAAGTATTTTCTCTGAATTTGAAATAGCTATCCTCTTTCAATCTTAACGCGACTAATGTCATTCGAAAGGGCTTTCAAAATGAAAACCAATGGTGCCTGTTAAAAAGTGTAATCTGGACAGCTTGACATGGAAAATTAAAAATAACTGTCAAAATGTTTGGGCTGCTAAGTATTTCCTATGAATTTGAGATAGCTATCCTCTTTCAATCTGAACGTTTCTATTCTCATTCGAAAAGGCTTTCAAAATGAAAACCAATGGTTACTGTTAAAAAGTGTAATCTGGACAGCTTGACACGGAAAATTAAAAATAACTGTCAAAATGTTTGGGCTGCTAAGTATTTCCTCCGAATTTGAAATAGCTATCCTCTTTCAATCTTGACGCGACTAGTGTCATTCGAAAGGGCTTTCAAAATGAAAACCAATGGTGCCTGTTAAAAAGTGTAATCTGGACAGCTTGACATGGAAAATTAAAAATAACTGTCAAAATGTTTAGGCTGCTAAGTATTTTCTCTGAATTTGAAATAGCTATCCTCTTTCAATCTGAACGTTTCTAGTGTCATTCGAAAGGGCTTTCAAAATGAAAACCAATGGTGCCTGCTAAAAAGTGTAATCTGGACAGCTTGACATGGAAAATTAAAAATAACTGTCAAAATGTTTAGGCTGCTAAGTATTTCCTCTGAATTTGAAATAGCTATCCTCTTTCAATCTTGACGCGACTAGTGTCATTCGAAAGGGCTTTGAAAATGAAAACCAATGGTGTCTCTTAAAAAGTGTAATCTGGACAGCTTGACATGGAAAATTAAAAATAACTGTCAAAATGTTTGGGCTGCTAAGTATTTCCTATGAATTTGAGATAGCTATCCTCTTTCAATCTGAACGTTTCTATTCTCATTCGAAAAGGCTTTCAAAATGAAAACCAATGGTTACTGTTAAAAAGTGTAATCTGGACAGCTTGACATGGAAAATTAAAAATAACTGTCAAAATGTTTGGGCTGCTAAGTATTTCCTATGAATTTGAGATAGCTATCCTCTTTCAATCTGAACGTTTCTATTCTCATTCGAAAAGGCTTTCAAAATGAAAACCAATGGTTACTGTTAAAAAGTGTAATCTGGACAGCTTGACATGGAAAATTAAAAATAACTGTCAAAATGTTTGGGCTGCTAAGAATTTCCTATGAATTTGAGATAGTTATCCTCTTTCAATCTGAACGTTTTTAGTCTTATTCGAAAGGGCTTTCAAAACGAAAACTAATGGTGCCTGTTAAAAAGTGTAATCTGGACAGCTTGACATGGAAAATTAAAAATAACTGTCAAAATGTTTAGGCTGCTAAGTATTTTCTCTGAATTTGAAATAGCTATCCTCTTTCAATCTTAACGCGACTAATGTCATTCGAAAGGGCTTTTAAAATGAAAACCAATGGTGCCTGTTAAAAAGTGTAATCTGGACAGCTTGACATGGAAAATTAAAAATAACTGTCAAAATGTTTGGGCTGCTAAGTATTTCCTATGAATTTGAGATAGCTATCCTCTTTCAATCTGAACGTTTCTATTCTCATTCGAAAAGGCTTTCAAAATGAAAACCAATGGTTACTGTTAAAAAGTGTAATCTGGACAGCTTGACATGGAAAATTAAAAATAACTGTCAAAATGTTTGGGCTGCTAAGAATTTCCTATGAATTTGAGATAGTTATCCTCTTTCAATCTGAACGTTTTTAGTCTTATTCGAAAGGGCTTTCAAAACGAAAACTAATGGTGCCTGTTAAAAAGTGTAATCTGGACAGCTTGACATGGAAAATTAAAAATAACTGTCAAAATGTTTAGGCTGCTAAGTATTTTCTCTGAATTTGAAATAGCTATACTCTTTCAATCTTAACGCGACTAATGTCATTCGAAAAAGCTTTCAAAATGAAAACCAATGGTGCCTGTTAAAAAGTGTAATCTGGACAGCTTGACATGGAAAATTAAAAATAACTGTCAAAATGTTAAGGCTGCTAAGTATTTTCTCCGAATTTGAAATAGCTATCCTCTTTCAATCTGAACGTTTCTGATGTCATTCGAAAGGGCTTTCAAAATGAAAACCAATGGTGCCTGTTAAAAAGTGTAATCTGGACAGCTTGACATGGAAAATTAAAAATAACTGTCAAAATGTTTAGGCTGCTAAGTATTTTCTCCGAATTTGAAATAGCTATCCTCTTTCAATCTGAACGTTTCTGATGTCATTCGAAAGGGCTTTCAAAATAAAAACCAATGGTGCCTGTTAAAAAGTGTAATCTGGACAGCTTGACATGGAAAATTAAAAATAACTGTCAAAATGTTTGGGCTGCTAAGTATTTCCTATGAATTTGAGATAGCTATCCTCTTTCAATCTGAACGTTTCTAGTCTCATTCGAAATGGCTTTCAAAATGGAAACCAATGGTTACTGTTAAAAAGTGTAACCTGGACAGCTTGACATGGAAAATTAAAAATAACTGTCAAAATGTTTGGGCTGCTAAGTATTTCCTCTGAATTTGAAATAGCTATCCTCTTTCAATCTTAACGCGACTAGTGTCATTCGAAAGGGCTTTCAAAATGAAAACCAATGGTGCCTGTTAAAAAATGTAATCTGGACAGCTTGACATGGAAATTTAAAAGGAACTGTCAAAATGTTTGGGCTGCTAAGTATTTCCTATGAATTTGAGATAGCTATCCTCTCTCAATCTGAACGTTTCTAGTGTCATTCGAAAGGCCTTTCAAAATGAAAACTAATGGTGCCTGTTAAAAAGTGTAATCTGGACAGCTTGACATGGAAAATTAAAAATAACTGCCAAAATGTTTAGGCTGCTAAGTATTTTCTCTGAATTTGAAATAGCTATCCTCTTTCAATCTGAACGTTTCTAGTGTCATTCGAAAGGGCTTTCAAAATGAAAACCAATGGTGCCTGTTAAAAAGTGTAATCTGGACAGCTTGACATGGAAAATTAAAAATAACTGTCAAAATGTTTAGGCTGCTAAGTATTTCCTCTGAATTTGAAATAGCTATCCTCTATCAATCTTAACGCGACTAATGTCATTCGAAAGGGCTTTCAAAATGAAAACCAATGGTGCCTGTTAAAAAGTGTAATCTGGACAGCTTGACATGGAAAATTAAAAATAACTGTCAAAATGTTTGGGCTGCTAAGTATTTCCTCTGAATTTGAAATAGCTATCCTCTTTCAATCTTAACGCGACTAGTGTCATTCGAAAGGGCTTTCAAAATAAAAACCAATGGTGCCTGTTAAAAAGTGTAATCTGGACAGCTTGACACGGAAAATTAAAAATAACTGTCAAAATGTCTGGGCTGCTAAGTATTTCCTATGAATTTGAGATAGCTATCCTCTTTCAATCTGAACGTTTCTAGTCTCATTCGAAATGACTTTCAAAATGGAAACCAATGGTTACTGTTAAAAAGTGTAACCTGGACAGCTTGACATGGAAAATTAAAAATAACTGTCAAAATGTTTGGGCTGCTAAGTATTTCCTCTGAATTTGAAATAGCTATCCTCTTTCAATCTTAACGCGACTAGTGTCATTCGAAAGGGCTTTCAAAATGAAAACCAATGGTGCCTGTTAAAAAGTGTAATCTGGACAGCTTGACAGGGAAAATTAAAAATAACTGTCAAAATGTCTGGGCTGCTAAGTATTTCCTATGAATTTGAGATAGCTATCCTCTTTCAATCTGAACGTTTCTAGTCTCATTCGAAAAGGCTTTCAAAATGGAAACCAATGGTTACTGTTAAAAAGTGTAACCTGGACAGCTTGACATGGAAAATTAAAAATAACTGTCAAAATGTTTGGGCTGCTAAGTATTTCCTATGAATTTGAGATAGCTATCCTCTTTCAATCTTAACGCGACTAGTGTCATTCGAAAGGGCTTTCAAAATAAAAACCAATGGTGCCTGTTAAAAAGTGTAATCTGGACAGCTTGACATGGAAAATTAAAAATAACTGTCAAAATGTTTGGGCTGCTAAGTATTTCCTCTGAATTTGAAATAGCTATCCTCTTTCAATCTTAACGCGACTAGTGTCATTCGAAAGGGCTTTCAAAATAAAAACCAATGGTGCCTGTTAAAAAGTGTAATCTGGACAGCTTGACACGGAAAATTAAAAATAACTGTCAAAATGTCTGGGCTGCTAAGTATTTCCTATGAATTTGAGATAGCTATCCTCTTTCAATCTGAACGTTTCTAGTCTCATTCGAAATGACTTTCAAAATGGAAACCAATGGTTACTGTTAAAAAGTGTAACCTGGACAGCTTGACATGGAAAATTAAAAATAACTGTCAAAATGTTTGGGCTGCTAAGTATTTCCTATGAATTTGAGATAGCTATCCTCTTTCAATCTGAACGTTTCTAGTCTCATTCGAAAAGGCTTTCAAAATGAAAACCAATGGTGCCTGCTAAAAAGTGTAATCTGGACAGCTTGACATGGAAAATTAAAAATAACTGTCAAAATGTTTAGGCTGCTAAGTATTTCCTCTGAATTTGAAATAGCTATCCTCTTTCAATCTTAACGCGACTAGTGTCATTCGAAAGGGCTTTGAAAATGAAAACCAATGGTGTCTCTTAAAAAGTGTAATCTGGACAGCTTGACATGGAAAATTAAAAATAACTGTCAAAATGTTTGGGCTGCTAAGTATTTCCTATGAATTTGAGATAGCTATCCTCTTTCAATCTGAACGTTTCTATTCTCATTCGAAAAGGCTTTCAAAATGAAAACCAATGGTTACTGTTAAAAAGTGTAATCTGGACAGCTTGACATGGAAAATTAAAAATAACTGTCAAAATGTTTGGGCTGCTAAGTATTTCCTATGAATTTGAGATAGCTATCCTCTTTCAATCTGAACGTTTCTATTCTCATTCGAAAAGGCTTTCAAAATGAAAACCAATGGTTACTGTTAAAAAGTGTAATCTGGACAGCTTGACATGGAAAATTAAAAATAACTGTCAAAATGTTTGGGCTGCTAAGTATTTTCTCTGAATTTGAAATAGCTATCCTCTTTCAATCTGAACGTTTCTAGTGTCATTCGAAAGGGCTTTCAAAATGAAAACCAATGGTGCCTGCTAAAAAGTGTAATCTGGACAGCTTGACATGGAAAATTAAAAATAACTGTCAAAATGTTTAGGCTGCTAAGTATTTCCTCTGAATTTGAAATAGCTATCCTCTTTCAATCTTAACGCGACTAGTGTCATTCGAAAGGGCTTTGAAAATGAAAACCAATGGTGTCTCTTAAAAAGTGTAATCTGGACAGCTTGACATGGAAAATTAAAAATAACTGTCAAAATGTTTGGGCTGCTAAGTATTTCCTATGAATTTGAGATAGCTATCCTCTTTCAATCTGAACGTTTCTATTCTCATTCGAAAAGGCTTTCAAAATGAAAACCAATGGTTACTGTTAAAAAGTGTAATCTGGACAGCTTGACATGGAAAATTAAAAATAACTGTCAAAATGTTTGGGCTGCTAAGTATTTCCTATGAATTTGAGATAGCTATCCTCTTTCAATCTGAACGTTTCTATTCTCATTCGAAAAGGCTTTCAAAATGAAAACCAATGGTTACTGTTAAAAAGTGTAATCTGGACAGCTTGACATGGAAAATTAAAAATAACTGTCAAAATGTTTGGGCTGCTAAGAATTTCCTATGAATTTGAGATAGTTATCCTCTTTCAATCTGAACGTTTTTAGTCTTATTCGAAAGGGCTTTCAAAACGAAAACTAATGGTGCCTGTTAAAAAGTGTAATCTGGACAGCTTGACATGGAAAATTAAAAATAACTGTCAAAATGTTTAGGCTGCTAAGTATTTTCTCTGAATTTGAAATAGCTATCCTCTTTCAATCTTAACGCGACTAATGTCATTCGAAAGGGCTTTTAAAATGAAAACCAATGGTGCCTGTTAAAAAGTGTAATCTGGACAGCTTGACATGGAAAATTAAAAATAACTGTCAAAATGTTTGGGCTGCTAAGTATTTCCTATGAATTTGAGATAGCTATCCTCTTTCAATCTGAACGTTTCTATTCTCATTCGAAAAGGCTTTCAAAATGAAAACCAATGGTTACTGTTAAAAAGTGTAATCTGGACAGCTTGACATGGAAAATTAAAAATAACTGTCAAAATGTTTGGGCTGCTAAGAATTTCCTATGAATTTGAGATAGTTATCCTCTTTCAATCTGAACGTTTTTAGTCTTATTCGAAAGGGCTTTCAAAACGAAAACTAATGGTGCCTGTTAAAAAGTGTAATCTGGACAGCTTGACATGGAAAATTAAAAATAACTGTCAAAATGTTTAGGCTGCTAAGTATTTTCTCTGAATTTGAAATAGCTATACTCTTTCAATCTTAACGCGACTAATGTCATTCGAAAAAGCTTTCAAAATGAAAACCAATGGTGCCTGTTAAAAAGTGTAATCTGGACAGCTTGACATGGAAAATTAAAAATAACTGTCAAAATGTTTAGGCTGCTAAGTATTTTCTCCGAATTTGAAATAGCTATCCTCTTTCAATCTGAACGTTTCTGATGTCATTCGAAAGGGCTTTCAAAATGAAAACCAATGGTGCCTGTTAAAAAGTGTAATCTGGACAGCTTGACATGGAAAAATAAAAATAACTGTCAAAATTTTTAGGCTGCTAAGTATTTTCTCTGAATTTGAAATAGCTATCCTCTTTCAATCTTAACGCGACTAATGTCATTCGAAAGGGCTTTCAAAATGAAAACCAATGGTGCCTGTTAAAAAGTGTAATCTGGACAGCTTGACATGGAAAATTAAAAATAACTGTCAAAATGTTTGGGCTGCTAAGTATTTCCTCTGAATTTGAAATAGCTATCCTCTATCAATCTTAACGCGACTAATGTCATTCGAAAGGGCTTTCAAAATGAAAACCAATGGTGCCTGTTAAAAAGTGTAATCTGGACAGCTTGACATGGAAAATTAAAAATAACTGTCAAAATGTTTAGGCTGCTAAGTATTTTCTCCGAATTTGAAATAGCTATCCTCTTTCAATCTGAACGTTTCTGATGTCATTCGAAAGGGCTTTCAAAATGAAAACCAATGGTGCCTGTTAAAAAGTGTAATCTGGACAGCTTGACATGGAAAAATAAAAATAACTGTCAAAATTTTTAGGCTGCTAAGTATTTTCTCTGAATTTGAAATAGCTATCCTCTTTCAATCTTAACGCGACTAATGTCATTCGAAAGGGCTTTCAAAATGAAAACCAATGGTGCCTGTTAAAAAGTGTAATCTGGACAGCTTGACATGGAAAATTAAAAATAACTGTCAAAATGTTTGGGCTGCTAAGTATTTCCTCTGAATTTGAAATAGCTATCCTCTATCAATCTTAACGCGACTAATGTCATTCGAAAGGGCTTTCAAAATAAAAACCAATGGTGCCTGTTAAAAAGTGTAATCTGGACAGCTTGACACGGAAAATTAAAAATAACTGTCAAAATGTCTGGGCTGCTAAGTATTTCCTATGAATTTGAGATAGCTATCCTCTTTCAATCTGAACGTTTCTAGTCTCATTCGAAATGGCTTTCAAAATGGAAACCAATGGTTACTGTTAAAAAGTGTAACCTGGACAGCTTGACATGGAAAATTAAAAATAACTGTCAAAATGTTTGGGCTGCTAAGTATTTCCTCTGAATTTGAAATAGCTATCCTCTTTCAATCTTAACGCGACTAGTGTCATTCGAAAGGGCTTTCAAAATGAAAACCAATGGTGCCTGTTAAAAAGTGTAATCTGGACAGCTTGACAGGGAAAATTAAAAATAACTGTCAAAATGTCTGGGCTGCTAAGTATTTCCTATGAATTTGAGATAGCTATCCTCTTTCAATCTGAACGTTTCTAGTCTCATTCGAAAAGGCTTTCAAAATGGAAACCAATGGTTACTGTTAAAAAGTGTAACCTGGACAGCTTGACATGGAAAATTAAAAATAACTGTCAAAATGTTTGGGCTGCTAAGTATTTCCTCTGAATTTGAAATAGCTATCCTCTTTCAATCTTAACGCGACTAGTGTCATTCGAAAGGGCTTTCAAAATGAAAACCAATGGTGCCTGTTAAAAAGTGTAATCTGGACAGCTTGACATGGAAAATTAAAAATAACTGTCAAAATGTTTAGGCTGCTAAGTATTTTCTCTGAATTTGAAATAGCTATCCTCTTTCAATCTGAACGTTTCTAGTGTCATTCGAAAGGGCTTTCAAAATGAAAACCAATGGTGCCTGTTAAAAAGTGTAATCTGGACAGCTTGACATGGAAAATTAAAAATAACTGTCAAAATGTTTAGGCTGCTAAGTATTTTCTCCGAATTTGAAATAGCTATCCTCTTTCAATCTGAACGTTTCTAGTGTCATTCGAAAGGGCTTTCAAAATGAAAACCAATGGTGCCTGTTAAAAAGTGTAATCTGGACAGCTTGACATGGAAAATTAAAAATAACTGTCAAAATGTTTAGGCTGCTAAGTATTTTCTCTGAATTTGAAATAGCTATCCTCTTTCAATCTGAACGTTTCTAGTGTCATTCGAAAGGGCTTTCAAAATGAAAACCAATGGTGCCTGTTAAAAAGTGTAATCTGGATAGCTTGACATGGAAAATTAAAAATAACTGTCAAAATGTTTTTGCTGCTAAGTATTTCCTCTGAATTTGAAATAGCTATCCTCTATCAATCTTAACGCGACTAATGTCATTCGAAAGGGCTTTCAAAATGAAAACCAATGGTGCCTGTTAAAAAGTGTAATCTGGACAGCTTGACATGGAAAATTAAAAATAACTGTCAAAATGTTTAGGCTGCTAAGTATTTTCTCTGAATTTGAAATAGCTATCCTCTTTCAATCTGAACGTTTCTAGTGTCATTTGAAAGGGCTTTCAAAATGAGAACCAATGGTGCCTGTTAAAAAGTGTAATCTGGACAGCTTGACATGGAAAATTAAAAATAACTGTCAAAATATTTAGGCTGCTAAGTATTTCCTATGAATTTGAGATAGCTATCCTCATTCAATCTGAACGTTTCTATTCTCATTCGAAAAGGCTTTCAAAATGAAAACCAATGGTTACTGTTAAAAAGTGTAATCTGGACAGCTTGACATGGAAAATTAAAAATAACTGTCAAAATGTTTTTGCTGCTAAGTATTTCCTCTGAATTTGAAATAGCTATCCTCTATCAATCTTAACGCGACTAATGTCATTCGAAAGGGCTTTCAAAATGAAAACCAATGGTGCCTGTTAAAAAGTGTAATCTGGACAGCTTGACATGGAAAATTAAAAATAACTGTCAAAATGTTTAGGCTGCTAAGTATTTTCTCTGAATTTGAAATAGCTATCCTCTTTCAATCTGAACGTTTCTAGTGTCATTTGAAAGGGCTTTCAAAATGAGAACCAATGGTGCCTGTTAAAAAGTGTAATCTGGACAGCTTGACATGGAAAATTAAAAATAACTGTCAAAATATTTAGGCTGCTAAGTATTTCCTATGAATTTGAGATAGCTATCCTCATTCAATCTGAACGTTTCTATTCTCATTCGAAAAGGCTTTCAAAATGAAAACCAATGGTTACTGTTAAAAAGTGTAATCTGGACAGCTTGACATGGAAAATTAAAAATAACTGTCAAAATGTTTTTGCTGCTAAGTATTTCCTCTGAATTTGAAATAGCTATCCTCTATCAATCTTAACGCGACTAATGTCATTCGAAAGGGCTTTCAAAATGAAAACCAATGGTGCCTGTTAAAAAGTGTAATCTGGACAGCTTGACATGGAAAATTAAAAATAACTGTCAAAATGTTTAGGCTGCTAAGTATTTTCTCTGAATTTGAAATAGCTATCCTCTTTCAATCTGAACGTTTCTAGTGTCATTTGAAAGGGCTTTCAAAATGAGAACCAATGGTGCCTGTTAAAAAGTGTAATCTGGACAGCTTGACATGGAAAATTAAAAATAACTGTCAAAATATTTAGGCTGCTAAGTATTTCCTATGAATTTGAGATAGCTATCCTCATTCAATCTGAACGTTTCTATTCTCATTCGAAAAGGCTTTCAAAATGAAAACCAATGGTTACTGTTAAAAAGTGTAATCTGGACAGCTTGACATGGAAAATTAAAAATAACTGTCAAAATGTTTTTGCTGCTAAGTATTTCCTCTGAATTTGAAATAGCTATCCTCTATCAATCTTAACGCGACTAATGTCATTCGAAAGGGCTTTCAAAATGAAAACTAATGGTGCCTGTTAAAAAGTGTGATCTGGACAGCTTGACATGGAAAATTAAAAATAACTGTCAAAATGTTTTTGCTGCTAAGTATTTCCTCTGAATTTGAAATAGCTATCCTCTATCAATCTTAACGCGACTAATGTCATTCGAAAGGGCTTTCAAAATGAAAACCAATGGTGCCTGTTAAAAAGTGTAATCTGGACAGCTTGACATGGAAAATTAAAAATAACTGTCAAAATGTTTAGGCTGCTAAGTATTTTCTCTGAATTTGAAATAGCTATCCTCTTTCAATCTGAACGTTTCTAGTGTCATTTGAAAGGGCTTTCAAAATGAGAACCAATGGTGCCTGTTAAAAAGTGTAATCTGGACAGCTTGACATGGAAAATTAAAAATAACTGTCAAAATATTTAGGCTGCTAAGTATTTCCTATGAATTTGAGATAGCTATCCTCATTCAATCTGAACGTTTCTATTCTCATTCGAAAAGGCTTTCAAAATGAAAACCAATGGTTACTGTTAAAAAGTGTAATCTGGACAGCTTGACATGGAAAATTAAAAATAACTGTCAAAATGTTTTTGCTGCTAAGTATTTCCTCTGAATTTGAAATAGCTATCCTCTATCAATCTTAACGCGACTAATGTCATTCGAAAGGGCTTTCAAAATGAAAACCAATGGTGCCTGTTAAAAAGTGTAATCTGGACAGCTTGACATGGAAAATTAAAAATAACTGTCAAAATGTTTAGGCTGCTAAGTATTTTCTCTGAATTTGAAATAGCTATCCTCTTTCAATCTGAACGTTTCTAGTGTCATTCGAAAGGGCTTTCAAAATGAAAACCAATGGTGCCTGTTAAAAAGTGTAATCTGGACAGCTTGACATGGAAAATTAAAAATAACTGTCAAAATGTTTAGGCTGCTAAGTATTTTCTCCGAATTTGAAATAGCTATCCTCTTTCAATCTGAACGTTTCTAGTGTCATTCGAAAGGGCTTTCAAAATGAAAACCAATGGTGCCTGTTAAAAAGTGTAATCTGGACAGCTTGACATGGAAAATTAAAAATAACTGTCAAAATGTTTAGGCTGCTAAGTATTTTCTCTGAATTTGAAATAGCTATCCTCTTTCAATCTGAACGTTTCTAGTGTCATTCGAAAGGGCTTTCAAAATGAAAACCAATGGTGCCTGTTAAAAAGTGTAATCTGGATAGCTTGACATGGAAAATTAAAAATAACTGTCAAAATGTTTAGGCTGCTAAGTATTTCCTCTGAATTTGAAATAGCTATCCTCTTTCAATCTGAACGTTTCTAGTGTCATTCGAAAGGGCTTTCAAAATGAAAACCAATGGTGCCTGTTAAAAAGTGTAATCTGGACAGCTTGACATGGAAAATTAAAAATAACTGTCAAAATGTTTAGGCTGCTAAGTATTTTCTCTGAATTTGAAATAGCTATCCTCTTTCAATCTGAACGTTTCTAGTGTCATTCGAAAGGGCTTTCAAAATGAAAACCAATGGTGCCTGTTAAAAAGTGTAATCTGGGCAGCTTGACATGGAAAATTAAAAATAACTGTCAAAATGTTTAGGCTGCTAAGTATTTCCTCTGAATTTGAAATAGCTATCCTCTTTCAATCTTAACGCGACTAGTTTCATTCGAAAGGGCTTTCAAAATGAAAACCAATGGTGCCTGTTAAAAAGTGTAATCTGGACAGCTTGACATGGAAAATTAAAAATAACTGTCAAAATGTTTAGGCTGCTAAGTATTTTCTCTGAATTTGAAATAGCTATCCTCTTTCAATCTTAACGCGACTAGTGTCATTCGAAAGGGCTTTCAAAGTGAAAACCAATGGTTACTGTTAAAAAGTGTAATCTGGACAGCTTGACATGGAAAATTAAAAATAACTGTCATAATGTTTAGGCTGCTAAGTATTTTCTCTGAATTTGAAATAGCTATCCTCTTTCAATCTTAACGCGACTAGTGTCATTCGAAAGGCCTTTCAAAATGAAAACTAATGGTGCCTGTTAAAAAGTGTAATCTGGACAGCTTGACATGGAAAATTAAAAGGAACTGTCAAAATGTTTGGGCTGCTAAGTATTTCCTATGAATTTGAGATAGCTATCCTCTCTCAATCTGAACGTTTCTAGTGTCATTCGAAAGGCCTTTCAAAATGAAAACTAATGGTGCCTGTTAAAAAGTGTAATCTGGACAGCTTGACATGGAAAATTAAAAATAACTGCCAAAATGTTTAGGCTGCTAAGTATTTTCTCTGAATTTGAAATAGCTATCCTCTTTCAATCTGAACGTTTCTAGTGTCATTCGAAAGGGCTTTCAAAATGAAAACCAATGGTGCCTGTTAAAAAGTGTAATCTGGGCAGCTTGACATGGAAAATTAAAAATAACTGTCAAAATGTTTAGGCTGCTAAGTATTTCCTCTGAATTTGAAATAGCTATCATCTTTCAATCTTAACGCGACTAGTGTCATTCGAAAGGGCTTTCAAAGTGAAAACCAATGGTTACTGTTAAAAAGTGTAGTCTGGACAGCTTGACATGGAAAATTAAAAATAACTGTCATAATGTTTAGGCTGCTAAGTATTTTCTCTGAATTTGAAATAGCTATCCTCTTTCAATCTGAACGTTTCTAGTGTCATTCGAAAGGGCTTTCAAAATGAAAACCAATGGTGCCTGTTAAAAAGTGTAATCTCGATAGCTTGACATGGAAAATTAAAAATAACTGTCAAAATGTTTAGGCTGCTAAGTATTTCCTCTGAATTTGAAATAGCTATCCTCTTTCAATCTGAACGTTTCTAGTGTCATTCGAAAGGGCTTTCAAAATGAAAACCAATGGTGCCTGTTAAAAAGTGTAATCTCGATAGCTTGACATGGAAAATTAAAAATAACTGTCAAAATGTTTAGGCTGCTAAGTATTTCCTCTGAATTTGAAATAGCTATCCTCTTTCAATCGTAACGCGACTAGTTTCATTCGAAAGGGCTTTCAAAATGAAAACCAATGGTGCCTGTTAAAAAGTGTAATCTGGACAGCTTGACATGGAAAATTAAAAATAACTGTCAATATGTTTAGGCTGCTAAGTATTTCCTCTGAATTTGAAATAGCTATCCTCTTTCAATCTTAACGCGACTAGTGTCATTCGAAAGGGCTTTCAAAATGAAAACCAAAGGTGACTATTAAAAAGTGTAATCTTTACAGCTTGACATGAAAAATTGGAAATACCTGTCAAAAGTTTTAGGCTGCCAAGTATTTTCTCTGAATTTGGGATAGCTATCCCCTTTCAATCTTAACGCTACTAGTCTCATTCGAAAGCTCTTTAAAAAAGAATACCAATGAATACTATTAAAAAGTGTAATCTGGACAACTTGACATGTAAAATTTAAAATAACTGTAAAAAAGTTTGGGCTGCTAAGTATTTTTTCTGATTTTGAGGTAGCTCTCCTCTTTAAATCCTAATGCGATTAGTCTTATTCGAAAGGGCTTTCAAAAAGAAAACCAATAATGACTATTAAAAAGTGTAATCTGGACAGCTTCACATGAAAAATTGGAAATACCTGTCAAAAATTTTAGGCTGCCAAGTATTTTCTCTGAATTTGAGATAGCTATCCCCTTTCAATCTTAACGCTTTTAGTCTCATTCGAAAGCTCTTCCAAAAAGTAAACCAATGAATACTATTTAAAAGTGTAATCTGGATCAAAATGTTTAGGCTGCTAAGTATTTTCTCTGAATTTGAAATAGCTATCCTCTTTCAAACTTAACGCGACTAGTGTCATTCGAAAGGGCTTTTAAAATGAAAGCCAATGGTGCCTGTTAAAAAGTGTAATCTGGACAGCTTGAAATGGAAAATTAAAAATAACTGTAAAAATGTTTAGGCTGCTAAGTATTTTCTCTGAATTTGAAATAGCTATCCTCTTTCAATCTTAACACGACTAGTGTCATTCGAAAGGGCTTTCAAAATAAAAACCAATGAATACTATTTAAAAGTGTAATCTGGACAAATTGACATGATTTTTTTTAAATAACTGTTAAAATTTTTAGGCTGCTATGTATTTCCTCTGAATTTGAGATAGCTATCCTCTTTCAATCCTAACGCAATTAGTCTCATTCGAAAGGGCTTTCAAAAAGAAAACCAAAGGTGACTATTAAAAAGTGTAATCTTTACAGCTTGACATGAAAAATTGGAAATACCTGTCAAAAATTTTAGGCTGTTAAGTATTTTATCTGAATTTGAGATAGCTATCCCCTTTCAATCTTAACGCTACTAGTCTCATTCGAAAGCGCTTCCAAAAAGAAAACCAATGAATACTATTAAAAAGTGTAATCTGGACAACTTGACATGTAAAATTTAAAATAACCGTCAAAAAGTTTGGGCTGCTAAGTATTTTCTCTGATTTTGAGGTAGCTATCCTCTTTCAATCCTAACGCAATTAGTCTCATTCGAAAGGGCTTTCAAAAAGAAAACCAAAGGTAACTATTAAAAAGTGTAATCTTTACATCTTGACATGAAAAATTGGAAATACCTGTCAAAAATTTTAGGCTGCTAAGTATTTTCTCTGAATTTGAGATAGCTATCCCCTTTCAATCTTAACGCTACTAGTCTCATTCGAAAGCTCTCTCAAAAAGAAAACCAACGAATACTATTAAAAAGTGTAATCTGGACAACTTGACATGAAAAATTTAAAATAACTGTTAAAATTTTTAGGCTGCTAAGTAATTTCTCTGATTTTGAGGTAGCTATCCTCTTTCAATCCTAACGCGATTAGTCTTATTCGAAAGGGCTTTCAAAAAGAAAACCAAAGGTGACTATTAAAAAGTGTAATCTTTACAGCTTGACATGAAAAATTGGAAATACCTGTCAAAAATTTTAGGCTGCTAAGTATTTTCTCTGAATTTGAGATAGCTATCCCCTTTCAATCTTAACGCTACTAGTCTCATTCGAAAGCTCTCTCAAAAAGAAAACCAATGAATACTATTAAAAAGTGTAATTTGGACAACTTGACATGAAAAAATTAAAATAACTGTTAAAATTTTTAGGCTGCTAAGTATTTTCTCTAATTTTGAGGTAGCTATCCTCTTTCAATCCTAACGCGACTAGTCTCATTCGAAAGCGCTTTCAAAAAGAAAACCAATGATTTCTATTAAAAAGTGTAATCTTGACAGCTTGACATGAAAAATTGAAAATACCTTTCAAACATTTTAGGCTGCTTAGTATTTTCTCTGAATTTGAGATAGCTATCCTCTTTTAATCTTAACCCTACTAGTCTCATTCGAAAGCTCTTTCAAAAAGAAAACCAATGAAGACTATTAAAAAGTGTAATCTGGACAACTTGACATGAAAAATTTAAAATAACTGTCAAAAAGTTTGGGCTGCTAAGTATATTACCTCTTTCAATCTTAACGCGACTAGACTCATTCGAAAGGGCTTTCAAAAAGAAAACCAATGGTGTCTGTTTTAAAGTGTAATCTGGACAGCGTAACATGAAAAATCGATAAATTGAATCAAAAGTTTTAATGCGCTCAATGTTTTTTTTTCTAAATGTGATATAGCCACGTTCTGTCAATCTTAACGCGACTCATTACAAAGAGTTATTAGTGATATATTCAGGGCAACCAATTTTGAATTTAGGTTGCTAGTTTTGTGAAGTTAGCAGCCTAAAATTTGATGTGACTCCTTTATTTGGTCGGGTAATCTTGGGCTGCTAGCTTTAGGCTGCTAACTTCACGCCCGTCTCGAACATAGCCATTAAAAGTAGTACATATAGCTACCCTAAATGTACTTGGTACAAACCGGCTCACGCACTCATGCGACGCGGCTGCTCAGGCGCATCCACACAGACACACAGACGCAAACACAAAAACACGCACACACGTACAGCAAGGGCGAAGGGAAATTTTGGCAATATTTTGTGGCGTGCAAAACGTTCGGTAGAAGGAGGTGCGCGTTTATTGGTTTGAGTCGAGACAGATAAATACACCCCGCCCTGGCTACCCGGGATCTGCATATGTCTCTAGCTGTTAACACAACCAATCCTCAAGTAAATAAAAGGTCGATAACGTGCTCGTCATTCTTCTGGAGTTGCAAACCCCCATAGGCGTAACTACTTTGGAGTTGCGGGCGTCTATAGGCTGCAGTTTTCATTTACCACCAGGTAGATCGTACGCTTGTAAGTACCAAGTGATGTTTCGTACGTAAGTTTTTGAAAAATCCTTGATTTCAAATATTGAAAATCGCGTGCCATATAGTTCGGCTATACAGTGGGTATAGGATGATACACAGTATACCGTTCCTGTGTTTTCTAATACAGCCGTCGATTTCTTGTGCTAGAAAACGGGCCGGCCCGGACACGGATTTGTCTAGCGTGAATCATCCTTAAAGCCCCATTACGTGGTGCGAGAAATTGCATCCGATTACTATTACATTGCAGCGTTTGATCGTTCTCGGACCATCTCAGTAGCCCTCAGTCCCGCAATGTAATGAAAATTGCAGGCAGTTGTATTGTATCGTATAAATCGGTCTTAAAAGAGATATACTATTTCTATACAAGAAAAATATTCGTCTATTCAGTATTTGTTTTATCTAAAGATGCATATTTATAATAAAATACATTAATATAATATAACATTATGACATTTATAACATTAGCCTGTATTGATAAACTATTACCGAAACTATCACGGCTACGAAAGATACTCAAAGTATGTATAGGCTCTGTTTCCCGTAGATAAGCTACAAAACGAAGCCACAAGGAGCCATTACAGATCCCTTTCGGGGCCTTCCATTCGAAACGCATTAAATCCCGCTAACGTTCCCGAATCCCGGAAAACCGGGATTCACTTTGTTACATATAAATAGTAAGTACCGTACCTTAACATTCAAGTTTGTGAAAACCTTTCTAATCTAAGGTCTTGTTTTCCGTCTGGTTTGGAATTTTAGATGGTAGTCCCTTTCCTAAAAATATTTCCTACGCCAAATCTCGGGATTAAGTGTAGCGATGGATCCCTGGCTCCATAGGGCACAACTGGAAAAAACGCTAGGAGGCCTCATCTTTGTACTTCACTTCACTTTCTTCTTTCTTTCTTTTCTTTTCAGGGCGCTGTTGGGGTTGCCACGGTTCTGCAGCGCGTCCGCCATGTTCGCTGAGGCCACAGAATAAGTATTAGTACTACGTACAGAAGCCTCACTGTTAACAAATCCCCGCGAGGCAAGCCAAACGTGCCGAGGCGTGGCCATCTCCGTCTGTCGCACGCGCATCGAGCGAAGCGTCTTCATTTCAGCTTCTTTTGTCCGGCCAAAAATGCTTTCTTTTGTCCGGATATCCGACTGTTCTCTTCTACACGTCATAATTTTCAGCCATTCTCGTGAAATTTTATGAGATAATCGAGATCGATCGTTAATTTTTTTTTCAGAATGGCTTTGAAAACGTATGAAAATACTCGCGAGGTCAACAGGTCACAGAGCCACTATTAAATAAGACACCCTAAATAAGACGCAAACTGTTTCCGTGTATAGGTTTTACTGTAAGCGCTGCCCCCGTATTGGTAAAGGCATTTGTAAGGGAGTGTTACGTGTGTGTGTGTTGCATTCTTGTGTGCGGACGTGCATGTGTGCAGGGCAATCATTTTTCGTAAGTACTAGAGGATAGGAACACTATACAATATATAGATTTCGGGTGTAATGTATTACCGGGTGGAAGAGGGTGGATGCAAAAACGAAGGATTATTTAATTCTTCTAGGATTTAACATAATGTATATTTTTTTAGTTTAGTAAAACAGTATTGGAACAAATACACAATGAAGCAGTTTATGCTCACACTTAATTTATTTTCAATTATTCATACAAATCATTACGCGTCAAATGTCTTTTATGAAATGAGAAATATGTATCATTTTCAATTCATAGCTATTCGCTACAAAGTCGTTGAGGCGAGTTCGTTCTTTTTTTTATTATGTCCCACTTTAATGTCATACTTGACACAAACTGTTGTGTAACTCTAAAGGACCTTTTTACACTGTTTTCAGTTATTACTTACATTTATGAAAAACTATTTTTTTATCGAATTTAACAAAAAGCGGTCGATATCCTATGTAGCTTCTGTTAATGTACAGAGCAACGTGTCGAATTAGACGAAAAAAAATCGGTAAGTACGAGTATGTATCCTAAATTTGCAACTTTCGTTTTTCAAACAATATCTTTATATAGGTAAATATTCTAATGGTTTCTACTAGGTAATTAATTAATGAAGAATGTGTTGACAAGCACCTCACCCACTGGCCGATTTTGTTAACTTTAAGCTGCAAGTCCAAAATTATTATATCTTTTTTTGCTAAAGCGTGTTTCCACAGTCCTAGCTGTCAAGCAAACGATTTGTCAAATGAATGGAAACGCAGTCTAGCGGAACTTTGATAGATGCCTAGCGTTATGTAGGGGACACGTGATGTCAGCTGTAAAGATTGAGTAACAGAACAGAGAGAGCAACACACCTCAGGTTCGGTTGAAGCTGCTCAGGGATTTGGCTCGTCGCCGCGTTGGTGAGCGTACGCGCCCGGAGCGACGACGAGCGGAATCTACTACCGTACACTGTCTTTGTTGCCTACTGACATGGCGTCGTTGCCGAACAACGTCTTTGAACACGTGGTTGGCGAAATCATCATAAATTTGATGGAAAGCCATTTTTTTAAAGAAGTGAAGTGAAGAAGCTGCTCAACCAATCTCACTGCAGCAATCTCTTAGAGGACTTAGAGTATTTCAGTGTTTAAACTACCCATGTGGTCGTGTCGGAGGTTTCCCCAGGACTTTCCCCAGCCCACTCTCCAACCGCGCACTCCTATTGGTTTATTGGGCCCGGCATATAAAGAGGCCTTACAAGTTTTAAAATTTTTTGATTTCGAATTTTGATGAATTTATTAATAATGCGAATAAAGTGATTATAGGACACTATGGTTTTATTAATGTTTTAGATAGTAACATTGCTCTTTTTTGATTTTATTGTGTGTAGTAGAGTTTAAGCGGAAAAAAGCAATCATTAACTCGAAAATGGTCGATTTGGAGTGATGTTTGAAACAAAATATCTGCAGTATGAAAAATGCAGGAAATACATTTAAAATTTATGTCATTAAGTCGCAATAGTCCTGTTCTAGATAGTAACATTGATAAAATGTCAAGCAACTTGTCAATTTAACAGAAAATGGGCTAAATAGATGAGATTTATTTTTTAGACAAACCATGCAGCATGTAATTTGGTGAATGTTGATATATTGATAAATAGAAATACCCAGATCGTCGACAAATATATCCAATAACTCCACAGCGACACTTTATTTAACCCGACACTGATTATCCCGAGTTTCTAATTAATATAATTACAGTTTCCCCCCTTGTAATTACTAGTATCATGATGAAAGCTGACAGTTTTATCGCTGCGAAGATATTATAGCTATTTTGATTCTGGGGCGCACTTTGTCATCTTATTTTGTAGCGTTATAATTGTCTATCGAAGCTAAATCTATTTCATAATATAAATGAATAAAGAACAAGTTAATTTTCAAACTTAAGGTGGTTCGCTTTCCATACAAAACGTCTTTTGACATTCGCAGGCTAGTGGAGTGATATTTTAAGAAACTTAAGTAACAAACATTCATAAATTGGCTTTCAATTTGCGCGAAATTCCCCCTTTCCTAGAATAAACTTGAATAAACTAGAATAATTTGAGAAATTAGTTTGTCACGACCATCAATTTTTTCGAATTATTCTAGGTTATACAAGTCTATTCTAGGAAACGGGGAATTTCGCGCAAATGAAAAGCCAATCTAAGAAAGTTTGTTACATAAGTTTCTTGAAATATCACGCCGCTAGCCTGCGAATGTCAAAAGACGTTTTGTATGGAAAGCGAACCACCTTAAATCTACAAAAACAGCTGTCATATTAATCGACTAATAGATATCACTTTGACAAAAAGTCTACTGATTAGATTCAGGGCATTTTCAGACTTATAGTACTTATAATAATCATCGTAAAAAAATGACAAGCACTTCTACTTTTCCCTCGAGTTTTAAAGGTTATACAATACAATACAATACAATACAAATACTCTTTATTGCACACCTCAATAAATAGAACTATTACAGAATATGTATATTTAAACCTAGAGGTAAACAACAGGCGGTCTTATCGCTAAAGAGCGATCTCTTCCAGATAACCTTTGGGTAGCGGAAATATGGTTATATTTGGTTATGTGTCAGTTGCTTTTATAAAACTACTACCTACGCCAAATTTATCTATGTAAGTCGTATCGCTTAATACACAT
This sequence comes from Cenopis cana, assembly GCA_951800055.1. Classification (NCBI taxonomy): domain Eukaryota; kingdom Metazoa; phylum Arthropoda; class Insecta; order Lepidoptera; family Tortricidae; genus Cenopis; species Cenopis cana. The sequence goes on along the minus strand of OX637485.1, from coordinate 17,705,079 downwards.
AGTACAAGCTTTGCTTAGTTTGGGTCTAGGTTGATTTTTGTAAGATTGTTCGCAAATATTTATTTATCCTATGTTTTGACCCTATTGGAAAAACGCTAAGACACCGAAGAATGTTCTTTCTTTTCTTTTATATTATAAATCAAATTTTGCATGCTATGGTGAATTGTGCAGTACTCTATTTAATGTATTTTTTCATTCACCATATATCATGTACCATAATTCTCGCAAATAAAAAACTTTAAACTTTTAAAACAAGTATTTTTACGACATATCCCGTTCTTGACTCAAAGAAGTGCGACATAAAACAGCTTTATCGTCCTCAAGAGTTAATTATATAATTTTTCTCAATCCTGGTAATCAGTCATAAAACAATAGCAGTGCAGCAACAATACGTCTCATCTTAAGTTTGTAATTGATACTGGATCTGCGGTGGGTGATATAAGGCAGATAGGCGCCCATTGTTCTAGTTAAAATTAGCTCTGAATAATTAATACCGAGCCGCCAGCTTCACGAGTTGAGTGATGAATTGGCCCATTTTATTGTGCGAATAAGCTTGGGAGTAATACTTGTATTTGTGCCTATTTTACGTGCCTATTTGAATAAATACCATTAATGACAACGATATGGTACGATTAATAATTTTGTAATATACTTTTAAATAGATTATTATTTGATTTCTAGAAATTATCAGGCTAGAGATACCGTGCCGTATTTCATAATAGTGTATATTTTTATAACGTCAGGCAAATTTCAAATAACTTCAGCATTTTCAACAATATTCACATTAGAATGCTTTCAAGTAATAACAAAACGTACATGTAATTTTCTTGCACGACAACACTGAATGAAGTACATAAAGAATTGCAAGCTCTTGCATAATACAACGCAGACTAATGGAAAAACATACTCAGAGGTTCTTCGTAGTTCGTACCGCAATTCCTTCACGAATGTCACGTTTAGGCAAGTATATTAATAATTCCTTACCAGTTTTAAGAAATGTATACGCCATGCACTGCAACCGCGACTGTTTCCAAAACATTACATATCGTATTTGGACTATAGAGTGAAATGACATTTAAAGTTATTTCATAAGTATGCGGTAGCCATGCCATGATATTTCATTTATTGAAAGCTAAGCTAAATAAAATGTGTGTTACTTTTTTAAATATAAGTATAATTTTACATGCGCGAAAATATAAGCGTGCCGTTTTAGATTTTTTTAAATATAAAACTGCGATAATGACGCATTCATGACTGGTGGTTAACAAAGCGAAAAAGAGTCTTAATTATTTGCCCCCCTTATTCACAAAAAGTCCAGCAAACCTATTTTAGCCGCTAAAATTCGTTTGTCCTTGTCTGTCATTTTGACACATGTGCTTGCGAGACAGTGTCAAATGACATTTTAGTCAGCAGAGGTTTGTTAAGTTTTATGAATAACGGGGTTGGTTTAAAAAACGCACAAACTTCCAAAAATACAGAGTAAATTATGTTTTATTATGCAGAAATACTAAAAAAGATTAAAGAATCCAAGCACAGCCATGCGCCGAAAACCGAACTACCAAAATCGGTCCCCAGGCTGCGCGAGCGCATAGGTCAAGCGCATTGCACCCGTCCCGCTTTAGCGCGTGCGTGTAAGAGAGTCAGCAACGTGGCTGCTCTCTATAACGCAAAAATGCAGTTTGAACCGCCTTTTAAACAAAGTAATGAGGATTTTGAGGTTCCTTGGCTTCTGCTATAAAAGAAAGCATCTCGTTTGCTGCGTAACTAACTACAAGTCGAAATAAAAACATTCAGGCCGATCTAATCTAACTGGCAGTTAATAATAACGATTTAGTTATCAAATAATCCACTTATTGATTAACTGAGGGTGCATTTAGCCAACAGGAATTATGATTTAATCTGAGGTTGATCTTTTTAAAAAAAAAAAAAAATTGTGGACAATCTTACAAAAATCAACCTAGTCCCAAACTAAGCACAGCTTGTACTATGGGTACTAAGCGACGATATAAATACTTATATAGATAAAGAGATACTTAAATACATAGAAAACATCCAAGACCCGAGAACAAATATTCGTGCTCATCACACAAATAAATGCCCCGGCCGGGATTCGAACCCGGGACCTCCAACTTCGTAGGCAGGGTCACTACCAACTAAGCTAAAGCGGATTTATTACGGAATAATCGGGGAATAAAAATTAACTCAGTCTATCTCATTATTTAGCGTGTTATACTTACTATGCAAGAAAATATGTAGACAACTTCAGTATTAGGCCACTTTTTCAAACAAAGAAATAATTAATTTTGTATTAAGCAGTAACGCTGCTAACGCAAACTACAAAACCCGGGTACAGTCAAGGGCACCAATATGTATACACTTTTTCACCTTATTCCATTGAAATAAGGTCCAAAAATGTATACATATTTATGCCCTCGACTGTACAAGCCGGGTAGTAATCGCACCTATAGCTCAGTTGGCTAGAGCGACTGGCCGCGAGTGCCGGGAGGCCGCAGGTTCGAATCCTGCTCGGTGCCTAAGTTTTTCAATTTTTCCTTTATTTTCTAAAGAAATATTTTTCCAAATTAGTGCATAAACGACGGAGTCAGACATAAAAAGAACATACAATCAAATTGAGAACCTCCTCTTTTTTTAAATCAGTTAAAAATAGCCAATTCACAGCATAGTAGCTGCAATACATTTCTGACATTCATATTCTCTTTTTGAATTAGCACCGGCTGTTCTATCTCGTTCATTTCACAAAGTTAACAACATCCCAAAAAGTCATATCTGCGATACAATTTGGAGTTCATTTATACTTTTTAAATTAGCACGGGTTCTGGCATGCACGTCCCTCAGGTGTCCCGCCACCGTTGAATAAATAACAAAACACTGTCGCATGAAACAACAGGTGCAAATGTACGGGGATGAATTGCGGGCTGAATCGCTGCGTTTTTAAAGCGAATCGTTCACGAACTTGTAAAAAGGTTTAGGGGGTCTAAGACTGAAACTACGAGACCAATCTTGCGGATAACGTTCGTTTATACGTGAAAATACGAGCGCTCTTTTGGGAAAATAATTAAAATACTTATATTAATCTAAAACGATTCTTATTCATCATCCTCCTATAGCGTTATCCCATTACAGTTGCATCCTGAAGGATGCCTGGGGTCCGCTACCTAATCCCAAGATTTGGCGTAGGCACTAGTTTTTACGGAAGCGACTGCCATCTGACCTTCCAACCTCGAGGGGAAACTAGACCTTATTGGGATTAGGCTTTGTCAAGTGAGTGGGCAACTTGACTGTTAGAAGTTCTCAAGCCGCCCGAAGGCCTCCAACTTGGCTTAACGACTGCTGCCATAGACAGCAACCGGGATCAACGGCTTAACGTGCCTTCCAAAGCACGGGAGCGCTCAGTTAGTAACCACTCAAAGCGGTCACCCATCCAAGTCCTGACCGCTGCCCACGTTGCTTAACCTTAGATACCGCAAGCGGTACGCAGGCGCCGCTGGGCCACGAGCGCTCGAAAACGATTCTTATTGTTCACCGTTTTTATAGGTTAGGTACCTATAGCTAATTATTCGTTTTGACAAATTCTCCAGTATCCGCATGCGTGTTACGAACACATCATATTATCAAGCTAAGCTAGACAAAAATTAAAAGGGTGAATTTCACCCATAGTATCCATGGTCACTAGGGTTAGCAGTCCCAAGACCCAGATGTCCCGGGATTTTCGAGACTTTTCATTCAAACGAGTCCCGGAAATGCAATCCCTAATGACCACAGAAATGTTTGCGGTTGTGAAATCGTTGCGTGTCCGCCCCGGACCCGGGCCGGTGTCTCACCGTTGAATTATTCATGATCACGCAACTACTCGCGTGATTTCACCGGGTTCAAATTTAACCCACGCCGAGAGTGCGCAATCTAATCGCTCATCAACCGCCGTGTACACGCAGCTTTATATAGTTTTGTATCATAAAGGTAGGTGTTGAGCATGCCCTTTGATTTCCTTTAACCCTTTAGACCAGGGTTTCCCAACCAGTGGGGCGCGCCCCCCTTGGCGTCGAGCGATTCCAAGGATGGCGCAGCGAGCGGCTCCAGATTCCCCATTATTCAAAAAAAAATACAAATCTCTATTTTCTTATATAAACTCTCAATTTCAGCCCCTAAGCGGGGCGTCGAATTTTGGCTTGTCGTTAGGTGAGGCGCATAGGTTAAAAGGTTGAGAACCTCTGGTTTAGACGCCATTATTTATGTACGACAGTGATACCTACACGCTTATAATTTTCCCCCTTTACACCCGTTAAGAAACGTTTGTAAAACAGCACACGAAAGAAACCAAATGGTTAAAAAATAAACACAAAATTTGAAAATCATGAAAAGCGAAAAGCGCGAATACAAATTCGCGTACATTTGAATATTATCTAATAATATAATGCTGCAAACCGCACCTATCAAAAGAAAGGGAGGAATCTTTCCAATAAATACCTAAATTATTTCTCGTCCGGACATGAACCGTTACGTATATCGTAAATAACTATGTAAATATAGGTATTTATACGCCGTTGGGCCATATTTCGCAAATCCTTTGAGCCCTGGTAAAATATGGCTACGCTTATGCTAACTCTTTGTTAGTTTATGAACGAGCTTGTCGGCATAATGTGAAGTAGGATGTTTTCTTATGTTGCTTTCTAAACGTAAATTTTATAACATACCTACTCGTACGTGCCGCGTGACGTGCGGTATGCGAGGTTAAGTAATATCGACCCAGGTCAGATCATAGATAGGTGACCACTTTTAGTGGTTATTAACTGAGCGCTCCCATGCTCTGGGAGGCGCGTTAAGCCGTTGATCGCGCTGTCTATGATAAGCCAAGTTCTTCGGCCGGCTTGAGAACTTCTAATTCTAACATTCAAGTTGCCCACTCACTTGACAAAAGCCTAATCCTACCTAAGGTCTTCCTTCCCCTCGGGTTGGAAGGTCTAGTGCCTACGCCAAATCTTGGGATTAGGTAGCGGATCCCAGGCTTCCTTCATGAACGAATGAACAACTTTAAAGTATGGTAAGTACCTATAGCTAAAAATCGAGTATAATCAAAGTTACATTTAGATTGAAGAGAACCATATATTATCCAACCCTTTACTACATTCACTACTTCAAAGCTACTCTCCTTTCATTACAGCAGCTATGTTCAGTTTTTGGCACCTAAAAAAACTGTGAAAACAGAACCTGTCGGCAAGTTAACGCAAAAAGGCGCAGCCCCGTAATTGCTCAGACAAATATGGCAGGCGTTTTGTTTTCGTTAACGAACTTCCCTGAGGGCCCTCAGTGGCGGCTGCCCTACAAAACCTATGACTGATGAACAGTTGATTGAGTCAGCTTTGTCGATAGAGAGAGGTTTCTAGTCTCACCATATTAACTTATATTGTAATCTTTGAGAAGTCCGTTTTACCGCCTATTTTAACTATATTAGTGATTGTTGTTGTGTCTAGATAGGTACTCGTGAATAATCTAAAAATAAGGCGACTTCCTGACTTGGCGGGGCGGGATCGATATGTGACATTTTCTTCTTTGACGTAAACTTAACGTCGCGAAGATTCCCACTTGACGGAATACTGTCAGTATTACATTTGCGCAGTAGTAATATTAAGCGCAGAAGCGGATCAGTACCTACTATCTTAGCATCGTCCCACTTCCGCGCATCCCGCGCCAGTCAGGAAACAATCGTTTAAATGTAGGGGCGTAGTAAAAAGTGGTACTGAGTTGACTGACAGTTGACAGGTTGGCACTGACATTTGACAGTTTTCTCATATCGTACCGCCTCCGTACCGACAAATCAGGAAGTTGCCTTAATCACACAGACCTAAATACTTCTTAGTTTATGATCAACAAGAAAACTAAAGAAAACCCACTTAGCGCTATATGACAAAACAAGTCGAAAACAAATTCACAACAAAGCACCTAACACCAATTTCAAAGCGAGCAAATTACGAAAAAAACCACAAACATTAAATATTCCAGTTAATTCAAAAACATCGTAACCTTTTAACCCAACCATTGAAAAAGTAATCTTGTGTCGTGTAAAATATGGTCTTGATTCCAATAAAATGTAAAAGAGAGGTAAGGTTAAGAATGTATGGAATAGGCTCCGCGTCGCAACCGCGATTGAGAGTGATTGATTTGACAGGGACTTTGACTTCATCCACCGCACCCCATTCAGCGAATGTTACGAGTGAGCGGATTGAACGAATGGCTTTTATTGAACGAATGGTTTTTATTGAACGTAAAACGGAAATGATTCGAATTCGATAGCAATCAGTAAGTAAGAGTTACATCATTATTGCCAAGAAATTTAATGACTGGCGACGGAGGCGTAGGCTGGTTTTAATAAGAGTTGATTTGAAAAAAAAAACAAGAATAAAAAATATTTAGGTCCTGAACGTGTCATAATACCTAGGTATTATATTTTAATGACGACATTACACGACGACACTACTGATCACGTTTGGGGGGGGGGGGGTACAAGGAAACCTCACGTGTATCTTTTTACTGCACCTACAACAATACCGAGAAATGATATCTACTCATGTAGCATTTTCTTAAAAGATAGGAGACAATACACAATCACGTTATCATAACGCATATACCTACCAAAATAAGTACAAGATCAACTAATATACTTCATTTACTTAAAAATACACGTGAGGTTTCGTGGCGGGAGGGGGGGTCGTCTAAAACCTCACCAAAGATCACCAAGCGGGGAGGGGTCTAAAAGTGGCCGAAAAAACCTCGCATGATTTCTGGATAAACCCTTGCGACAAAAAATGTCAACGAATGGAGATTTTACGCCATATGTTTATGAGATTCACGATTAACATTATTGCACTAGAATCTAATCTAGTGACTAGATTATACTGCTTGCTATTTCTTTTTTTCATTATATGAATGAAGCTAAATTAATAGATCCATTGATTTGTTTGTTTTTATATGCGTAAGTTTTTTTTATTAAATTACCCCGTGCATGACTGAGCCGTATTTACCAGGTATAGATTGTCCGGTGGTATGCCAGAGATTACAATTTTTTTTTCTTTTTTTTTTTCATTTGACATATTAAACTTTAGTGCGAACTATCACGTAAGCTTTTACGATCTGTAAGAAATGATTAAGGCGACTTGGCGGGGCAGGATCGATATGTGACATTTTCTTCTTTGATGTAAACTTACTAACGTCGCAAAGATTCTCACTTGACATAATACTGTCAGTATTACGTTGGCGCAGTAGTAATATTATGCGCAGAAGCGGACCAGTACTGCCTTTGCATCGTCCCGCTTCCGCGCATCCCGCGCCAGTTAGGAAGCACTCATTTGAATCTAAGGGCGCATTAAAAAGCGGTACTGAGTCGACTGACAGTTGACACTGACATTTGACAATTTTCTCATATCGTACCGCCTCCGCACCGACAAATCAGGAAGTCGCCTTACGATATTTTACAATTGTGTCGTGATACTGACCTGTTGATGGCTGGCAATGTCTTTGTTATCGCTGCTCTCGGAGTCCGAACTGTCCGAGGCCTTCTTGCAGTAGCGCCGGCACATGCATCTATAACAACAATCAATAAATAAATATTTGGGGACCGCCTTAGTGTAAGGCCTGAGTGTCATATTTTGTAGATATTTTGACAGCACTTTCGGGGACGACTATTTTTTTTTCGAAACATATGCAAACAAACACACAATATAAAATAAATAATAATAAATAAAAATAAATAAATAAATATTTTGTGGACATTCGTACACAAATCAACCTAGTCCCAAACTAAGCAAAGCTTGTACTATGGGTACTAAGCGACGATATACATACTTATATAGATAAATAGATACTTAAATACATAGAAAACATCCAAGACCCAGGAACAAATATTCGTGCTCATCACATAAATAAATGCCCTGGCCGGGATTCGAACCCGGGACCTCCAGCTTCGTAGGCAGGGTCACTACCAACTAAGCTAAAGCGGTCGTCATGACATATATATAACATATATGTTATATATATGTTATTACAAACGAACGCATATGCGTTTAGTTTTAATTTGTACGGCAACAAATAGTTATGACCAAGGGTTGCCAGAGACACTGTCCACACAAATTGATACTAAAAGCAAACGCGTTCGTTTGTGTCGAAAAAAAAAAGCTACCTACTAGGTATAATAAATATTATTTATGTTACACCTGGCCATAAAGCGGCAATTACCGCACGCTCCGCGCGCGGACAATCCCACTTCCTGGCCAGGGGGGTGACATAAAATTTTGTACTTAACACGGGCGGTAATAAAGAAAGCCTCAGATCGCATGTTTATGGCCCTTGCCTTCGGCTCGGGCGTAAAATACCTGCGATCTGAGACATTCTTTGTTTTACCGCCCTTGTTAAGTAATGTACTATTATATGCGAAACTTGAGATGTTTGGATGTTTAGATATTTGTTACTCAATCACTCCAAAACGGGTGAACCGAATCTAATGACAATGGTCTACAACGATGTTTATCCCAAAAATCACCCCTCGAAGCGAAGGGATGAAATAGGGAATGAAAGTGTACGCCGACGAAGTCGCAGGCAAAAGCTAATACTGGTTTGTGCCCACGACCCCTCTTAAACTGTGCATGCTAGACATATACAATAATTCCTTAAATCGCAGTGTACAAAGTTTCAGCCCAATGTAACCCTAACCTACTTCCGGTTTGTGTGCCGGCCGGAAGCTGGACCACTGCCAGCCAGAGGCCTATTGAATTGTTCTCTCGCGCCCACTCCACTGTAAACGAGTTGGTCCGACGCTAACACAAATGTTTGCTCTTTGTAAATTGTAGCGCTCTAAGGGAAGGAAAACGTCGAGGAAACCGGTGTAATCCCAACAAAGGCTTTTCCCTTTGAGTTGGAAGGTCAGATGGCATTTCGTAAGACTAGTTATATTAGGTGTGAAAGCGAACCCCGGACTCCTTAGGGCACAAAACGGAAGAACTTCTTTGCCCCCTGGCTAGATGCTGACCAACTTCAATCCCATTATTAATTTTAAAAAAACTGGTCAGGAGGTTTCTCTTCGTGTTGCTGTAACCACCCTTTAGCTAAGTCAGCCTTCCCACCAGTGCTATGTGCAGATGTGATTGCTTTACGTTTCCACCAGTGCCATGCTATGTAAATCAATGAATATGATTGGTGGATATCAACGCATAGAGGTAGGAATATAGCATAGAGGTAGGTAGTTTTGATGGAAAGGCACCCTAATACCCCACTTCACTGCCTTAGCTTTTTGTGTATAATTTCTTTACATTTTTAGGTACCTACAAAATGTAAAGAAATTATTTGTAAAATGGATTTTTATAGATGTAGTCAAAATACCAACTTAAGAAATAAATTGAAACAAATATCGTACTAAATAGATGTAACACAAGCTAGTCTGAACGTACCTATTAAGTAACATGAATCTAAAACAACATGAAGCTACTATCAAGAATACTCGTGTAGTGAAAAAGAAGATCAACGTTTAAACAAGAAAAACTAGAATAATATAGTGCTTTCAGTTTTTTGCTCTAAGCTTCAAAGTTACTAAATAAATTGCTAAACGTTCTACTAACAACGAACCTTGTCCCTATGGTGTTAATAATGAGGTTGAAATTACAATAACCCTGCGCCATGAACCGTTACTCGCCAGGTGAACTTTCAGAGCTAGTTGTATCGTTAACTTCCAAGTAATAGTCTTGTAAAATGTTGCTGTTATGGAACGTCTACAATTTTTACACAACAGTAAAAAGATTATTTTATTCGTTATCAATAAACAAATCTTACGAAAATACTTGGAAAACATCAAACTTCAACCTTTGTATTTCTGATCCGCACCGTACGGAGGTGTGGATCAGTACTATCGGCTGCGTGGTACTGCCTTCGCATCGTCCCGCTACCGCGCATCCCGCGCCAGTCAGGAAGCACTCATTTACATGTAAGGGCACAGTAAAAAGTAGTACTGAGTTGACTGACAGTTGACACTGACATTTGACAGTTTTCTCATATCCGCCTCCGCACCGACAAATCAGGAAGTCGCCTTACATGCGATGCGTACGATGTGTGCGAATTGTGCGATACGGAACTGTGGACGCCTAGCTTTAAAGAATAAAATACAACATACTGATCCAGCCCTGCTTATTGCATATCTACGAGAAGTGAACGTAACTCGATATCCGTCTTCGCTGTAGCTCGTGAATGCGCATCTGTTGCTTGAAAAGCTTATAATATCTTTCTGTTCAGAATAATATGAAAATGATGAGAACCGTACATGATAAATGAAGATAATATATTCCTCTTCAATAGTAGATTTTGGAATCATAGCCTAGCAACACTCGCATAATTGCATCGATACGACTGGTTAAGCGGCCTACGTCAGTTATTCGTGGTGGCAATGCTTTGAATCTTAGACTTACACTGGGAGGTTACCAAAGATTTTAGGTAACCCCCAAGTACGGGGGACCGTCTGAATTCCTACTAACGATTGTCCTAAAGTCACATGCCATAACAGTTTTGCCCTATTGGACTTTGTTATAACGTATATTTGTCCTAACATTCATGTTCCATAACGTATTATTTATCCTAAAGCATATTAGTCCTAAGTATTTATGTCCTAAAATTATTTACCATAATATCGATTAACCTACTTTGGGCTACAAAAGACAATTTTTCAATCCATAATATTGGTACCAAATCCGAATCGGAGCACCCCACTATCCACGTAGTCTTGTCTGCCCTACCCCTAGAGTGTATATAAAAATCTGGAGGCGCGGAGGGAGAGCAGCCCTCGCCCGCCGTGACGGCGGAGCGGAGCACGTGCGACCGTGCTTTGTCACGCAAGGGCGGAAGGGCTGGTCTTCCCGCAGCGCCGGAGCTAAGGCGGAGTCCGACTGCATTTTTTAGGGCTACTGAGTGTTAGGATAAATGACACTGGGTCAATCGTCATTAGGGGAACTAACCGTTAGGACAAATAATATTAGGTAATAAGCCAGTAGGATAAATTATTTTCGGACAAAATGTATTAGGTGACTCTTTATTAGGGCTATAAACGTTAGGACAAATGATCACTAGGACAAACGACATGTTGGCATACAAAAATAGGACAAAAAACTTTAGGGATCTCAATATAGACCCCCCCCCCAAGTACTCTTACTGGGACAAAGCCTGGAATGGAAATACACTAAAATAGCATGGGAAAAAAAACCAAAATAGATGTAGTTTCCAGTCATCAATCCCAAAAAGTTGTGTTGTGAAACGGACGTGGACAGTGTTGTAACTTTTTAAATAATAACTGTCAACTAACGGGCAATGGCTCGAGGATGAGCGGATCGTGTTGACGTTATCAATGACATGTAGTGTGTGAAATATCCTATTATCCTATTATCCTTACAAGTGGGCTGTCAGCTTGATTGCCTCCGACGTAGTATAAAAAAAAGTATTAAAATATTTTGATTTCAAATTTTTGACAAAAGTATCGATAATACAAATAAAGTGATTAAAGGATACGATGATAGCGGAAAATAGCAGTTTTTAGCTCGAAAATGGTCGATTTGGAGTGATATTTGAAACAATATTTCTTAATGAAAAACCATGAATATACATTTAAAATTTATGTCGTTAGGTCGCAATAGTCCTGTTCTAGATAGTAACATTGAGAAAATATCAAGATACGAGTCAATTAAACAGAAATTCGCCTAAATAGATGAGCCTTTTTTAACTAATAAGGACCCTTAAGGTGATGGAGCCATCCGGTAAGCAAAAAAGCTTGTGTTGGATGGCGCCGCTCTTCCTTAAATTAAATCCCGATAAATCTTAAATTAATTCAATAATAACTAGCTTTTTCCCGCGACTTCGTCCGCGTGGAACTCGTATTATGGCGATAGAATTTAATTGCTATTTTTTATATCAGGCGCTTACCTAGTTACCGCTCTTAATTCCACTCCTTAAGGGATGATTTCCGGGATAAAAAGTATCCTACGTCCTTTCCCGGGACTCAATTTATCTCCATACAAAATTTCATGTAGGTAAATCGGTTCAGCGGTTTAAGCGCTAATAGGTAACAGACAGACAGACAGGCACACTTTCACATTTATAATATGTCGCATTTAGTATGGGTAATAACCCCATTATAACTAGTAGAGGTTTGTTAATTTTTATGAAAAAGGGGGTTAAATTACCTGATGAAGAGTGTAGCGAAGAGCACCAGAAGCAGCGGCAGCAGCGTGGCGAAGCAGGCCAGGAAGAGGGTCTGCAGGTCAGTGAACCCTGAGAACACGGACAAGACTGCGCCGGGTCACATGTCCCATGACACCAGCGGGATTGCTCGTGCCATAGGACATCGAATGTCCCATGACACCAGCAGGATCGCTTGTGTCATAGGACATCGAATTGCCAATAACACTAGCGGGATTGCTGGAGCCATAGGACATTGAATGTCCCATGACACCAGTGGGATTGCTTGTGCGGTGTGCCATAGGACATCGAATGTCCCATGACATCAGCGCGATTGCTGGTGCCATAGGATCTCGATTGTCCTATCACACCAGCAGCAGGTATTGCTATATAGTACTTTTATTTCATAAGCGCGGGTTTGCCATAGTTGTAGTTGTATTGGTTTGCCATACATATTTATTTATTTAATTAATTAAAATAGATATTACACAACATTACAGATATAGGTACTTAATCTAATACACTGTGAAACAAAATATTACAGAAACAAAACAATACTAATAACAATAATCAGCGTACACTGGAACGCCTATCATCCTTCATCTCACAGAACTTCAGACACTCCCTACACACACAGCCATCCATCGCCACGCAAGCAAATCACACTCATCATTTGAACACATAGAGAACGTGAACTCATAGCTCCTACGCAAGCGCATACATAGACAAATGTGCGTATACATAGCTGAACACACATTTATGGCTCACCCGCGCTCGTGAGATAAAAGTACGTAATCATAGGATATCGCTGGTGCCATAGGACATCGAATGTCCCATGACACAAGCACTGCTACTAGCATTTTTTACATAGGATAAAAGCCTAAATTATAAGTGTGGATTTACTAGTACAAACTTTTCTGGCTTATGTATGATTGTTGCTGTTGGTTTTCCTAAACAAAGAAAATGAAGGATCCACGATGCTATCTAGTAATTAACATGACTGGTGTCATAGGATTCGAAGTCAAATATAACTTGATTAAATATCTCGACATTTATTTTAATGTAATGGTATTCCTTTCACAATTGCAGGTATCCCCTAACACAGATTTCTAAGTCCTAACCTAAAGATTTAAACAGATCTAGCCAGGGGGCAGATGACCGACGATGAAGCGAGCTCAACCAGAAAATGCCTATTCACTAAGACGAAGTTAAAGACTTCAAGTCTGTTTAGGTACAATAGAACTGATTTCAGCGTTTTTCGAAACTCATGCTCTAAGGAGGTTAAGAGGGGGTTCAGCAGCTCTTACCGCAACCAGCAATGTAATGTAGGAGTAATGAAAACATTATGTTGGATCCTGATGATAGTGATGTTCCCTGCGCAACACACATTGTTGCATCCAGTGGATCGGACCTACCGTTGTTGCCTCTATCATCACTATACTACGAAGTTGCTAACCCATCTTTAATACAACAGGTCGAATGATCCGACAAAATCAAACTACATAAAAGTCTTTAGTAGCTCCGCATACAATATCCCAGCTAAGGTACAAAAAGTACACCGTACACCCCAATTACCCCCGTAATGCGCAGCAAAGAATCAAGTGTCACCATTAATTCGGCCGAGCCAATTTACAAGTCGACCGTTATTTCACACTTAAATAATAAAAGGACTTATGCGACAAGAATTTCCTTACAACATGCTACTTTCTCGGAAAACAGGGTAATATTATTGGCGAGTTTCAGTGGGACGTTTTCCATATTACCGGAAAATAAACGTGACATGAAACGCATAAAATGGATTTGCGCGTTATTTACCATGTTGTGGTTTAAAAATAGGTACTCGTATTATCGGCTATTTTTAACTTTTTAGCAAAATTTACCAAATCCATAAATCTTCTTTAAAATAGTAAGAAAACTTATATCATATGTACCTAATCATTCATACTATTATACTTCAAATTAAGTATGAAGACTTAATCGATACATGTTTTACCTTCAAATGGTAATTACAGGTAATTAAAAATACGTTGACACGTAATTTTCAGGATACTTTTTATTACGACACGACTACACAAGTTTTATATAAAAGCATTAAAAATACTTTCATTAAACTAAACAATGCACTAGTTATCTGCAAAATCCCTTTCTGGGTTTGATACACAATTGCAAACGTACGTTAAACTGACGAACAAAATGCCACACGTCCTAAAACGTTTTTTTGCCCATAATTTGGTAACTGTAGCTTTCAGAAAGGATATTTCTAGGCCCTTGTCTCTAAAATGTCGTAAAAAAATATCCTAAAAATTCCGTGTCAACGTATTTTTGGGCCACCCTGTAATGTAAATAAACAACATTTTGCTTTATTTTTACCGCTTACCTATAATTGTCGAATTTGGCTGTTGTCTGATAATTTATGATTTCAATTAATCCAATACTATTGAAGAAAAATAAATACCAGATCACTTAATTCCATTTATATTTCCAGAATCTTCCATGCTTTTATTTCTCTAAATCAATTAATTCCTTGAAAAAGGTTGTCAGCCGTCGTCGATTTTGATTGCCAACAAATTTGAGAGGCTAAGCTCACCTATCAAGGCGTCCATTGACTGGATGGATATAAATTGGTTTTAGATAAATTGGGTCGTGAATGTCGTGATGTCTAGTCTTTGGAAACATTCCAGAAATAATTTAGGAGCGGATGGCTAAAGGAATTTAGTGTAATTAAATTTATGTTACTTGGTCTGTAGACACAGGACAATCTAAATTGCTTTCAAGTGATATTTAATATTCTCAGATACACAATGGCTGTTTCTCGTTTTTATATTAAAGTATATGGGCTTCAGAGATTCAACTTTTAATATTGTAACTTACCGGGAAGAATTATGGGGAATCATTATCAACTTATTGCAAATGGATGACTATATGTTATATGTGGATTGCTTACTTGTGTCAGGCGCCAAATCATTGTCGACCTCGTGTCCCGTGATATTCAGAAAATAAGCGCTCTTGTTATCTCCTTTCGGCCTCAAGACCTCCACCAATTCAACATAGTCAAACTTTCTACTTCTATTCCTCCCCTCTATACTGTTGTCACTCAACCCGTCCTTCACGCTGCGGTTGTAAACATCAGTCTCGTTCAACTTCGTCGAAATCAGGAATTCAAACCTTGGCATATCTTCTACCAGCTCTGACGCGGGCCTGAACAGTATGTCCGTTAACGTTTCATCTCTATCAGTCTCGGAGTCTATTATATCCTCCATCAACGAACTTGATATGTTTAGCTGTTTCTCAAACCCTGGAGCATCGTCTTTCTTTATTTCTAGCACGCTATCCTTCTCTTTCATATTCTTCTTCGATAACGCTTCATCTCTATCTTGTTCAGCGTTGACGATCTCTTCCATGTCAGTATTAGAGTTTCTATTCGTTTCTTCAACCGTCTGGTCTGCATGATCGTCTTCAGAAGCTACTATTAGTGTATCAGAATTAGGTTCTACAGGTAAAATAAAAGTATCATTATTAGGGTTTATATACACATCTGTGGTGTTGGCAGAATAGGGTCTAGCGTGTACTATGTCGGCTGTTAAGAGTGCGTTTAGAAGGAAGAACATAAGTTTTAATTTGACGTTAGTCATTTTCTTGTTTTACTTCATCGTTGGTACATTTTAATGCTGCTCCGGTGACTCCGTAATTGCGGGGAAACCTGAAACAAGGAAGGAACTATTAACTATGCGACAATGGGGTTAATCTGGGGCGTGGGCCGCCCCCATACTTTGCCAGTTTGTCAAAAGTTCAGCGGGAAAAGTCTCGAAGTTTCGCAGGTGAGTTTAGCAACGCAACGATGCTGGTACGACCTTTGGATGATAATGTTAACGTTAGCTGAAGAACGGAGAATAGCAACTGTACCCCAATTAAAAGCGATTTAAAATGCTTCAATAACTATTCAAAAGTTTCTCGGTCAAACAATCACTAGTGAAAACAAAATAAAAAAATCTGTACGGGTTCGACAAACGAGGCAAAGGTATACGAATTTCTTTCAACATTTTTTCTAAAATAACTGTGTGAATCAGGAGTTACTTTGCGCAATTCCATAATAAATCCAACAATATTCCTTTGCTATTCCGTTGATAGACCTACACGTCCTTTCAGCGGAATAGCAAAGGAATATTTTCGGATAAAATTTTTCTAACTTCCGAATTGTATAATATTGTTGTTACACGAACGAAAGCTATTTTTTGTCTAAATTTTTGGTCATGATAAATTACCCATTGTTTTTAAGAAGGTAGGTAGTAAGATCGTACACTAAAGGGCATAGTTAAGGTCCGAACCTCGACTGTTTCCACCTCTCGAATTGAATTTTGGAAACCATTTAATTCCTCAGAACTCGACAGTGAACCCCAAACTGTCGTTTTGTATGGATAGAGCGACGCATTTACTACTATCCTCCTAAAAATGTATAAATCGCATTGCGTCTCGGTATGAAAAATGAACCTTCTTTATTATTAAAAACGTAATAAATTTTTATCTTCAATGTATAAAGGCCGAACCTTTTTGCTTCATATTTAATAACGCTGCCATGATATATTTTTTTCAACAGTTTTATGAGAGCATATTTTTCTTCAATTCGGTGGAGACATAATACAGTTACACAGAAAATTATATAGCAGAACTCCGACATCAAAATTCATTTGTGTAAGATGTAAATTTGATGTGCATTAGATAATTAGACAGGGGTTTTAAAAATATTTGTTAGGTAGGTAGATTAAATTCTGATAACTTAAGGCTATGCGCACACGAGCAACTTTCATATTTCTCTCATCAAGTCCATAGGTGAGTATGAAAGTGCGACAGAGACAAAAATAAGTTGCTGAGAAAAGTCGCTTATGCGCGCCTAGGGTAAGTAAAACTACCCGCACCTAGTCTTTTTTCTTCAGGTGGACTTTTGGCCATAGCCATTATCAAGTAAATAAAAGGGTAGGAAGTAAAAGTAGGAAAAGTACCTACAAGGAGAAAGAAGACCAAAATTCAAAATTTTAAAAATAAAGTCAATGCAGGTAAAATTAATTACATGAATAAAAAAATTAAATAATAGTTAATCAATTTTACACTGGGGTAGTCACTAGACCAATATAATGTATCATTATCATTATACTGTTTTTTTTATTACTTTGGTACAGCGACACTAGTCAATTAGCTGTCATCTCAGAACAATTTACAACCTTAAACCGTAAATAATGTCACTTTACATAAGCAATTATTATTATTATAAAAATGAAATTGCAGCCTCGAGGGCCTTTTTGCCAGTGTCAGTGAAAGGATTAATTAACTACGAAATAAGAAATTAAACTGTTTAGCAAAAAGAAAGACGTGACACTCGCCAAGATGACGACGAGAATCTTCTACGTAAGCCCAAAAAGTAGATGAAATTCTGCCGAAATGATATTGTCTGTGGTGTGAAGACACAATTGTGCCAACTAGGGCTTCCAAAATTACGGATTTGTCAATTACGTAATTGATTTCGTAATTAGAACGTTGAATTACGTAATTACGTAATTACGTAACTGACCCGGAGTTCAAATTAAAAATCTCTAAATAATTTGTATTTGTTATAATTATTAATTATAATTAAGGGAAACTATTTTTAACACCATTATTTAAATAAATCGCAGCATCCACGTGTAATTTTCAGAACAAAGAGCTAAACGTATATGGTCAGTCCAGCTTGAGGAACTTCTACCAGTAATACGGTCGTCTTTAAGTTTTATTTGTTGTATTGGCAACCAGTTGTTATTGATCAAGTATGGTGGACAGTCTGATTCGAATATTGTGCTGGTCTAAAATCGATGAATTGGTACGATATCCCTTTCGAAGTAGGTATGACGCTTTGAGACCATGTACATCTCAAAGCACGTTAGAATAGTCATTATTAAGAATATTTTGACGCTCAGAGACCATTTACATCTTTGAGATATTATATTAAATTTTGATATTCAGACTGAGACCTTATACATCTCTCAATTTTACTATTATTGTAATGTTTGTAATATTGATATATTTCTTAAATTGTAAATTAATATTTTCTCATGAAAAATCTATCATATGCTTATATTGTAAGACTTTTTTAAAATTGTACATTAACATTATGACATGTGAAAGTGCCCTTGTGGCCTGTTTGCAGAATAAGTGTTTGAATTCTGAATTTTGAATTCTATGTGTCTTAGATTTCTTGATCTTAAGTAGGTTAAGTATTATCATTGTAATAAGCATATTTTTGTGAGAAAATGGCTGACTGTCGAGTTTCTTTCGGCGTTTCTTCTCGGCAGTGGCCTCTGTGAAACGCTAGTAGGGTTTGACTTGTAAAAGTGCCATTGCGGCCTACTTACAGAATAAAGTTCATTTATTTCATTTTATTTCACTTATGCCACAAATTTACTTCTAGCACTCAATCCAGTTGCTATCATCTGAAAATCTGGGAAAGGACTCCTCTAGTTTCCAAGTAGAGGTATACGCCATCTTAGAGTGTGCGACAACCAATCGGCAAAGCAATTATCTCAACAATATCATTTATATTCAATCGTATAGCCAGGCGGTGCTCTTGAATTGCCGGGAAGCATTAAATAACCTTGGAGCGAAAAACAAGGTTATTTTACGGTGGGTCCCGTCCCAGGGCATGCAGCTAGGTATCGCGGGAAATGAAAGAGCTGACGAGCTTGCACGAGCGGGCGCGAAGGGGATGCATTGCGGGCCATAATCGTTTTGCGGCATCCCCATACATCTAACCAAGCTAACCCTGGAAATCTACTGTTTCTACAAAACCATTCAGGCCTAGAGAGAGTTCCCATGTCTGAACCATTCCAAGGCGCTATTTAAGGCCTTTAACAAAAAGGAGTCCCCTGATGCCTATTGCTAAGCAGGGACCGACTACGCGTGTTTTTAAGGGTGCTTACTAAATAAGCACATGCACACGTTAGGATTGAGTGACACAAGGAGGTGCAGACGCTGCATTGAAGTGGAGGAGACGCTTGCACACATCCTAACTGACTGCCCTAGCCTAATGCACAGCCGTAGCTCTTTCTTGGGCAAACACGTCATGTGCCCTGAAGAGACTAAATTTCTCTAGTTCAGCAAAATCCTGCAATTCTTTAAGTTTGCAGGACTTTACCCACTTTTAGGATCCCAATAGTTCAGCAATGGTCGCAATTATAGCCACTACCCCCAAATAGTAATATGATATTAATAGGTTTTTGATCTGTTCCGCCATTCCAGCCACCACATCGAACACCCGCCCGGTAAAATAATGCACCCCTGGCCCCTGTCGGACCTCCTTCTTGTATCTAGTCCACAGACATCAGAGTAACCTAGTCGAAAGGGTTACATCGCAATCCTGTCCATTCTCGCTAGTGATGTGTCGAGGTACCTAGGTACTAACTCCAAATAATATCCCATAATCTTTTATGTTATTTAATAATACGTTAATTTACAATTTCATAAAACCTTTTTCCATTTTTTGACTGAAATAGTAGGCATATTTTAAACAAATAAGTGGTAATACATAATTCCGTAATTACGGAATTTAACCTTTGAATTACGTAATTATTAGAAGTCAAATATCTGTCCGTAATTACGTAATTCCGTAATTACGTAATTACGGAATGGAAGCCCTAGTGCCAACATTACGGAACTCGATTCTTGAAGGGCCCGCGATTGCGCAAATTGAATTTGAGTTTTTATTGTCAGCTCTTTTGCCCCCTGGGCTTTATCTTGTCTGTGATAAGTGCCTCAACGTTTTTTATTAAATTTCTTTAGGCGATATATCGATTGAAAGAGACACCCTTTGTTTTTCGCTCACGACAAAACGGGATGCAACCCTCTCCGATAATGGCTTTTTAGACAAATCTCGTTAAGGCCGGGTTATAGTAAAAATCTGATTTGGTAAACGGTTTTATTTCGAAATACTACATATTCCAAATTTAAAAAAAATATGACGTCATGTGTAACCGCAATGGTTGTACCTGATGATTGTCTAATATAGTTATTTATATTATTTAATACACATGCCTAAAAAAATGTTCCCACGACAAGCTTTCTTTTAAATATAATAACGTAAACACTGTGGCAATAAATTACATAGTTTATCGTTCTGAAGTGGTTAAGTTGAAGTGCCAATTTGTTCTCACATTGCTGGGCTAGGTGCCCACTTGACAAAAATACAAGGTCTTTAAAGACAAAAGAGCCAATGTTAACCGTTGATAATATAACACTTACGCTCATTAGTTAAAATTATTAATAATTTGGAAGCCAGAATGACGTATGTTAATATGAAATATAAGGTAATTACTACTTTTGAATATGCATGTAAATTCACGTGAGATATTGTTTAAAAATTCAGGGCAGTCGAGTTACGGGGGGCCTAGCGACAGGTCAAAAATCAGTCCGATAGAATCTCCTTTAAGATTAATTAAATAATTGATATTTATTTAAAATTATGTGTGCGCGTTCGCGGTTTTAATTATAAATTAGTGGTCCATTAATTCAGTTTTTATGTGTTATTTATACAAAGACATTCTGACTTTTGTAGTGAACAATTAAGTCGTTTTATTGTAGGGAAATACGTAGTTATAGTGAAAATTGACAATGAACGATATGTGTAATGACTCTAAGTGTTTAATTATTATTATTTTTAATTTATTAAGTGTAAATTATAATTGTTAATAGAGTCAGTGTAACAGGTAGTACAATAAAATTATTATGTATTACAAATGATAGGTATTAAGGTTGTTCCTTCATATTTTAGGTCATCTCGACGGGCATTTCACTGGTTCTAGAGTTCTGCAAGCAGTTTAAAAAAAATCGTTGTTGTTTTCACGGCAACATTATTGGCTATGTTAGATCGTTTCTGCATATCAATTGAGCTGACGGAGCGTTCCAGAGAAGATTTATTAGGGACCACTAGGGTCAACATTAAATTCTATATACATAATATATCTTTATTACGTCATGGAATGAAAGTGCAATTTAAAATAGTAGTTTATATTTTCATGAACATTATTTTAAATTAAAATTGCATGAATTAAGTGTTGACATTGCGAAGTACTTGATTTTTTAGGAGAGAGTTATTGCTACACACATCTAATATTTTTATTAACTCTTTCCAACATTTTGAGGGCGTTGCAGTGTCAAACATTTGATTGCTTTTGATCCTATTATTTGTGACAAGATAGTGAACTTACAACAAAAAACTATTACACACAACCATTGTATTCCATGGCATAGCCTGGCTATAATGAGCACACTCTCTCGTACACACCACACACACACTAACACACACTAGCTGACACACCACATGATTAGTCAATTTGCATACACACATTTAGGTACACTCGGCAGAAGGTATCTTGGCTGATATTAGATCCTGGGATTACTGGAGCTGAATCAGGCTCTTACCTAAAGAATCTGACGGGTCAGTTCTTTAGAAGTTAGGAGCCGTTACACTACACGTTAGGTACTCAAGCAAGGCCTGAGTTGTTCATATGTCTGTAACATAATCTCTGCATTCTCTGGGGCGTAATCTCTCGATATAAGCTAACCCCTGGCATCAGAGCCGTGTGTGAAG
This sequence comes from Cenopis cana, assembly GCA_951800055.1. NCBI lineage: Eukaryota > Metazoa > Arthropoda > Insecta > Lepidoptera > Tortricidae > Cenopis > Cenopis cana. The sequence goes on along the minus strand of OX637485.1, from coordinate 17,683,250 downwards.
GCAGAGAGCTCTGCGTCGCATTTTAAGGAGTTTGCAGTACAGAGTGTGTTGTAGCATATAAATGATATTCAGATTACCTTGTACATAATCGACAACAATCACTAACTTTGTCACAAATACCGCGGCTGCATGACGAATTAGGGAAGCGTAAATTCAGCAGCGCGTAAAGCTTAGCGTAACTTTAAATAAAATAAATAAAACTAGTTATTTGGCATTCTGCGTAAAGTACTTTCTATTAAAAAAAATGTACGAGAGATTGATGAGGAATGAATAAATAGGAGGGATGGTTTGAACTGTGTAGTTAAGGGATAGATAGGTTGTTCATGACGGATTTGCTGGATGGTAGGGGGTGTAGGGTGTAGGGAGCCCCCTCAATGTCAAAGATATAACATAGGATTAGGTCCCCTTTTAAGACCTAAAGGTCTGAATTCCTAAGGTCCCCTTGTAGTCTGGTTTTACAGGTCGTCGTTGTTATGCATCGTGTTGGAGCATATATTATCATAGTATAACTTTAGTTAGTTTTAAGTGAAACATGTTTGTATTTTTATTTTTATTAGTAATAATTCACATATTGTAATTAATTAATTGAATCAATTATCTTTGTTCGAGCTGTTGCTGAATCGGGTGAGTCGCATGTTCACTTATGTAGTTAGATTATTATTGTTTTGACGAATGCAGATTATTCTGATTTAATTTTTCATAATTCTTATATTGCGGATTGAATTAATCATTGCGGATTATTATGATTTTTATCACTTGATAAAAATTGCGGGCGATAAAATTTATCTTCGGTCATTATTTTGAAATATTGATTTTAAGTATCGACATTTATTTCAGACTTGTTTTATTAACGGTTTTTTTTATTAATTGCGTTAATTGTGTTTTTGTTATAACACAATTTAAGAGTTATTATTTTAACGGTTTATTTTCATTATGATTTTAACACAACGTAAAGGGTCCTATTCGTATTGTTTGACTAGACGATCACAAAATTTATTGATGGCCAATGTTATCGATAACGTATTAAATTATATTTAATTTAGGTAGGGTCAGTTAAGTCTTCCTACACATGTTTGAGACCTTTATCTAGTGCAGTCGGATGTCCGTTACACAATTTGCAAAACTTTGTTCGATAGAAAAAGATGCCAAACATACCTCTATTTTCTATCTTAAAACTAATTTTATTTCAATCTTAGGTAACATGATGCATAGGAAATAATACTAAAATAAACGTATTTGATGGTATGAGCGATGTCGGGATTAATATTGTTAATATAGTAAGCCATGTATTTTTTCTCACCCTAAAATGTACTAAAAATTTACGAATTTTAAGCGCACAGTTCCGTAGAGAGTGGGATGGTCATTTGCAAACTCACGCTAGAGCGTGACATTTGCAATGGAAGAACCTCGCCTTAAATATCTGACTGTGTGCAGGTTTATTAAATTTCCTCTTGTCAGTACCTAGATGAGGTAAAATACCATCATAGTAAATTAATCGTGTCTTTTAATAATGCGTTGTTTTAGTAGGCTGAGGAAAAAAAGGGAAATATAGACTCGAATTTGGATTTATTTTCTATCGAGAAAATTTTAAGCAATCATGTTTCGCTATTGTCAGTACCACAATCATATAGTCAAGAATCGTATATCTGAAAATCAGCCCCTACTGTTTGCTAGTCTGGGCCGGACAGCGTTTCAAAGTCTCCAAATTTCTCAGTGTAGCGCCTTAAGTTGACCGATCATATTTGTATTTAGGGGGCGTTCTATCTATATTCTGAATACTCATAGAAATACTTTACTAAATAAAAGATATGGTAGGCGAGGTTAGGTATACTTTTTAAACGGAAACTAATATCGGTGGTAGTAGGTGTTAGACGGGACGAAACGTCTTTGGATTGCAAAATAGGTTCCATAGAGATAGGAGATACTATATACTTATCAGTGGAGATCCAACTTTTACCGAAAACGCGAGCTGAAAAACACTCACTTTGTCTAAGTGTGTCCCTTTCTAGTATGGCTAATACTTATATCATGACATCAAAAACACTTGTGGATTACACCATAGAGAGATCAATATTTGACAAGGTTATAAAAGGTAATATTCTAATTATATTTATTAATTGTATTTGGAAACAAACAGCTTAAAAATTGTACATAATATAAAATAAATTAACGAATACATGAAAAACAAAATTGCTCAAAAGCAAGTTCTTATTCCTTTGTAATAAAGACTTTTGACGCCTTCATATGTGTCGCTACTTTTGATGCTGACTGTACACCCCGACCACCTCAATATGCAACGTTAACGCTAAAATTGAGAAGTCGCATAGGATTTCGTAGCACCGAGATACTTTTTTAAAAGCATCGACGTTCAAATACGGGTGTCGCCTCATAAAATAACGTAGAAAAATGAGCCGGTGACGTTGACAAATCGCCTTGTTAAACAAAAGAGCACGACTCGTATAACAAGCCAACGTAATTTCAACAGTGACTCTTCGTTTTAAGGTCGAAATTTGTAGTCATTAGTCAAGGCACTTGACTATACAAAACGGAAAATTGTACTTTTGCCTGGCATCGATTATGGGAGTGCTTATTGATACAACATCGATTTGTTTAAATTTGGTTGACTTTAGCACCTACAACCATCCGTTACCGTCGGCCCCATGTGCCGTGCACTTCCAACCAGCTACAATTGAACCAGCAAGCTACATCTTAGACCTTGTCGTCGCTGTCCATCAGTAAGGCGACTTCCTGACTTGGCGGGGCGGGATAGATATGTGACATTTTCTTCTTTGACGTAAACTTACTGACGTCGCAAAGATTCCCACTTGACGGAATACTGTCAGTATTTACATTTGCGCAGTAGTAATATTATGCGCAGAAGCGGACCAGCCCCTCTAGCACAACATGCATTCCGTATCTACTCGCGCGCAAGATAAGCTACCTGTCACTTTTTGACAGCATTAATCAGACAGTGACAGGTAGCCTATCTCGCGCGCGAGTAGAGACGAGATGCATTATGCTAGCCCCACAGTACTGTCTTCACATCGTCCCGCCTCCGCGTATCCCGCGCCAGTCAGGAAGCACTCATTTAAATGTAGGGGCGCAGTAAAAAGTGGTACTGAGTTGACTGACAGTTGACACTGACATTTGACAGTTTTCTCATATCGTACCGCCTCCGCACCGACAAGTCAGGAAGTCGCCTAAGGCAGCTTTCATCTCATAGAAACTTGTCAAACTTTCTAAAGGTACAATCAGTTTAACGAACATCGCTTACGAAACGAATACAGTAGCTCTAGTATAAGTTTTTTCGAAACATTAACTAATTCGAACGCGTTTGTGTTTTGTCTCAAAATGTATGAAAACGCTCTGAAAATGTATGAAAAGGCAGAGGGCGCTGCGATCGTGTAAACATCGGGTCCGTATTTCTAATTGTATTTAAAAAATACGCGATGAACTTTAAGCAGTGAATTGTGCGGAAACTGAAAGACGATATCTTGAACTGAATACAAAAGCGTTATGAACAAAAATGAAGTGCTGTAATTGTGAAAAATGAGCTTAACAGACATTATGCGCTTTACCGTTGCTATCGGTTTAAATGTTATATAGCCACAACGGATCAAACTGTGTAGTGAACTAAACTGGGAAATTGTGATGAACCAAAAGTGCAGTGTTTTTCTATCCTACGATAATATCATAGAAATAAAAAATTACTTGAAATAAACAATAATTATATAGTAAATAGACTAAAAATTACTAAGTAAAATTAGTAAATGATAATAACGCCATCTACAACAAAGCCTGGTAACTAAATGATTACAATCAAATGCGCTGTACAAGAGCGAGACAAGCACACATTTGACAACTTCGCCTGATTAAGTTCAGCTAATTGCCATATAGCCCCGCCTACTGTTATAAAAACGCTGCCGTAAAAATAGGCCTACGCGGCGAGCTGAGAAATACAGGACTTACAAAATAACAACAAAACAAAAAACAATGAACTGCAGCGCTTGTAACGCACAAATAAAGAGTAGCCACGAGCTATTAACATGCGGTGCATGTTTATTCACATATCATTACAAGTGCCTAAATATAACATCGGCAGCTTTCAGGGAACTAACGGAAGAATCAAAAAGGGAATGGCGCTGCCCTTGTTGTGTAAACGTGACTATTCGCAAAAGGAGTGACAATACACCCGTCAAAATATCATTCGGTACCACAGTCTTAAACGACACAGCTATGTCAGCCGACCAGTCTCAAAACAGCCTTGTGGGCGCCAACCCTGTGGGTGAGACCCAGCCCTTGGGCCCCGCTGCCGGCTGCTCCTTGCCTGTGGAGCGACAGCATACAATTACACAAATAACAATAGAACAAATTGGAATGATAATGGAGTCTAAACTGGAAAAAAATAACAAAAATATTATCAGCGACTTAAAAACCATTATCCAGTCAGAAATAAATACGGCCTTGGACAAATTTCAACGGGAAGTCGTAGAAAAACATAATACCAACTTATCACTAAAGCATCAAACCTTGGCAAAACAACTGAAAATCACTGATGAAAAAATCCAGGCGCTAGAAACTGAAAACCAAAAAATAAAAGCTCAGTTAAAGGAGCTGATTGCAACCACTTCCACTTTCTCAAAGCCGGAAAGCCCAAAAAATGACGAAAGCCATAAAAAGTTCGTTTTATATGGACTAGATGAATATTATGGAGAAACGGAGATGTCTCTGTATCCTCGTATTAATAATATGTTTAGCGACATACTAAATATCGAAATTAACGGATTTGTCGAATCTATACAACGATTAGGAAGAAACGGAAACCGTCGCCCCCTAATTATTGAACTAATTAGCAACAGAATGAAAAGATACATCTTGGAAAACGCCCATTTGTTCAAAAACACTGGCTACGCGGTATCGGATGTTCTCAATAAGAATGCATTGGAAGAAAGAAAACGACTTATAGGTATATTAATAAACTCACGCAGAGACGGTAAACACGCAGCCATTCGCAACAACAAACTGTATATAAACGGAGTAGAGTACCAACACGTCGCCGAAACCCAGGAACAACAGCTCTCACCGAGTTTGAAATACGCGCGTTCATCGGTTAGCAACAAATGTTTTGAAAAAACTTATACTAGATCTACAGGTGGTTTGGTAGCGTTTTAACCCATTCAAGGCCCATGACGACACATATGTGTCATTCCTCTACGTAAGATTTCCGCTACATAGCGGAAAAATGCTGCTACGCGCTACGGCGTAGCACGCCCAGCTTTTGTGGGCCACGGAATGGGCACATTCATTGCAGACAAGTGCTACGCGCTACGCTCGTAGCCGATAACATGTTTTCCTGCTTTGTAGCGAAAACTGTCTACGGAGAACACGATATCGACCATTTGACTTTACTAACTTCTCTAAAACTCTCGATCGCACATCTCGTCCTCTCAATCGCAGATCTTAAACCTAATTTAGTCAACACATATTTCGCAGTCCCGCAAGAATCGGAGCATTAAAAATGACAACAAAAATTTACGAAAATATATACACTTTACAAGCTGAATAATAAGGAATGATATTATTATATAAAGTAGGATTTTCAAAATTCCTACTCAAATGCACTTCTCGTCTGCTTCCAAATATTTTAACACCATTAGCATGACGATCGGTCAATAATCACTCTAGCTTTTCATGATTCTTAAAAAAATAAAAATATCTTCTTCAAAAATTTTCACTACACTCAGGATTCACTCGGGAATTAACTCATTACCCGTGACTTCTGGACTCCTTCGTTCCCTAATCCCTTTGGTGTATAATACAATACAATACAATACAAATACTCTTTATTGCATACCTCAAAAAGAACACAGTACAGGACATTAGGCTTAAAGTAGAGGTAAACAACAGGCGGTCTTATCGCTAAAGAGCGATCTCTTCCAGACAACCTTTGGGTAGCGGAGATAATGCAACATTATATATCTGAGTAGGTGGCAAACCGATATATGGATTTAAAATAATACCACATATGGGTACTAATAAATATAATCTACTATGACCGAAATTCAAAATTCCAAGTTGTTTAGTTTCTGTTTCAATTTTGTACAGATGTCATCCGAAATGAAGATCTCGTGGAGCCCTATAATTTCTCGCTACAGACCAGTAGCCTAGGGTGGGTAGTTTCCGAGATATGGAGCTATCCTACAGGAACCGTGTATTTTTCCGGGATAAAGAGTAGCCTATGTGTTAATTCTAGTTATAAACTGTCTGTGCGTCAAATTTCATCCAAATCCGTTCAACCGTTTCGGCGTGAAAGATGAACAAACATCCATTTCTCAAAATTACAACTCGAATGCACTTCTCGTCTGCTTCCGAATCTTTTAACAGTCAATAATCACTCCAGCTTTTGATGATTCTTAAAAAAATAAAAATCTCTTTTTCAAAAATGCTCACTACACTCAGGCTCAGGACTCAGTGTTAATTCATTAATTTAGTAACGGTCAAGGCTGTCTCCATCGCTGCTCATTGGGCATACCTTGCTTGAGGAACCTCGACACGAAAGAAGAAGAAGAACCTAATTTAGTTTACAAATCCATGAGATTGCTCTAGTTTGATATTTCTAAAATAGCGCCTGTTTATAAAAGCGATGCCGTTCAAGTTTAAGCTCTCTCGTTTATCTTAGCTGACGCAAAACGGCCGTATCCCTCCCGAAGTTTCACCCACTATTACATCCAGATTGGAAATGCTTTGCCACCGTCAACTAGCTAAGAGTAAACTATTTTTAAACTGAAGGCCCCTTCATTGTGTCTAACATCCCCATCAACTGAATATATTTGTATATTTCGTTTTGAATTTAGCTTAGAATCTTTAGAACGAGATCACCCATTCAAGCCTTTTACGCAAGTTTTGTTGGGATAAAGTGGACGTAGATTGAGACTTCACATTTCAAAAGAACCAATTGCATCAAATCTGAATCCAAAGGAAATGATTACATAATTTGAAAGAAGGCAAACTGTTTGAGAGCTTAGAAAAGAGCTATTCTATACTATGCTATGCAGCTATGCTGCGAGGTTGTGATAGCTTTCCGTCTCCCCAGTGCCATGCTATGTGAACCAATGAATATGATTAGTGGATGTCAACACATCCATAGCAACGCAGCATCACGGGCAGATTTAAGCGAGGTGAAATTTCCGTCACTACAAGCTTATTTTTATCAGTTATTGTTGATTATTTTTTGCCCATCTGCCCCTTGTGCCCAGTTTTGCCCCTCCCACAAAAAAGTCATGGGTCCGCCCTTGCGTAGCATAGCACAGCTCTGATGAAAACGCAACCTAATACTTATTTTCCTAAGCCAATCCGATCTACGCGAAATCATGATAAGAACATAATCAAATTGCATGTCTACTGATGTAAATGTAATACTTTTATTTCATTTCAGTGAGTTCCTATTTTTATTCAGCACAACACAAAATATATCAACATAAAAACTAAAATAATATTATAACTAAATTAATATTATTAGAGATAAGGAAAAAATAAAATAAAAATGTAATATGTTGCTAATATTCCAATCCGCAGCTTTTGCAATTTGATTTTAATGACGAATCAACATTTCGAAAGTTGAAACAATTCGAGCTGTGTACACATAATTATAAATAAAATTAAAATAAAATGAACTTTATTCTGTAAGTAGGCCACAATGGCACTTTTACAAGTCAAACCCTACTAGCGTTTCACAGAGGCCACTGCCGAGGAAGAAACGCCGAAAGAAACTCGACAGTCCGCCATTTTCTCCCAAAAATATGCTTATTACAATGATAATGCTTATTAAAACGATGTAAAAATACCTTATAAGCTAAACTGCATTCTATGCAAATAAATCATTGATTGATTGATTGATTAATACTTAACCTACTTAAGATAAAGAAATCTAAGTATCCGTCAGATTGTAAAAACCGTTAGGTTATAATCTAACTTAGCGAAATCTCGCGAGATTGTAAACTGTCGAAAGTTTATAATCTACCGAAACATTATGCGTTACTTAAATTGTAAACTGTACGTTACGGTTCACATCTTTCGAACTTGCAACTTAGGTTAAGGTTCGTTAGTTATCTTGTGTTCCTCAGAGTCGAAATCAACGATTGCTGTGGTAGAGCACAAAACAATTTTCGGTTCACAATCTTTCGAGAGTTTACAATCTCGCTAGTTAGATTACAAACTAATGGTTTTTACAAATTGACGGTAACATATATAAAGCAACACAAAAACAAAGAATAAAACGAGGAAAAAAACGAGTTATGTATAGTGTGTAATTCCGCAAGAAAACATTTCGAAACTGTAATCATTATCAAATTTTATTTAAGAAAAAAAATGGAATCCTTAGACTGTAAATTTAGTTATAAATCTTTTGATATGTTTTCTTGCAAGAACTGTGTCAACTAGATAAAAAAAAAATACATATATATGAATCTTTACTCTATTTAAGTATTTGGTTTGGGCCATGCTTTTCTGTCTGTTAGATAGTCCTCAACCCTGTAATAAGCATTCGACATCAATGATTTTTTCAATAAATAATCTTTGGACCTGTAGTCACAAAGTAAATAGCGGCGGCGCGCGCCGGAGCAGAGAGTCCGCTCAGTACAAAAGTGCCATTTTCGCCGCACGCACACAGACGTAACATTTACAGGCATTCTCGGTTGATTTCGGACAAGCTTAGTCGCGACTGTCACTGTCGCGTCGCGAGTGCTAGTTGTGCGCGCGTTGATCACTTGACGTCCCCGCCGCTACGTAGGTACTTTGTGTCACGTACGTCAAAATGAATAACCGATATTATTACAGTTGGAATGTATTTTATTGTTAAAATACAACGAAAAACTGTGCCTACACTTTCTTCAAATTTTGAAACGATATTGAAAGGTAAATAAAACGGTTTTCTCATTTTGGTAGTAACAATACATAGGTAGGTAGGTAATTTTTTGAAACTAGCCGCTTTGATAACGACGATCAACCATTACACATTCATCTTATCGTTCGCTGGTAAAACGCCAGTATTTAAGTACTATGGTTTAGTTAAGTAGGTACCTAATTAATTAGGTACTTATATTCTTTGTTGGCGCTCTCGACCGCCGCCGGTCACAAGTCACAACTCGCAGCGGGTCACGCATCAATTTATTAGGGTTCCGTACCCGAAGGGTCAAAACGGAACCCTATTGGTGTCGCCCGGACGTCCGTCCGTCCGTCCGTCGTCTGTCACAAAATTTGTTCCGAAGAATTTTTAGACTTCTCATTGACCTATGAACTTGAAATTTGGTGACAATGTTCAATATTACGTATATTTTAACAACAAATACTAATATAGTGTTAAATGATATTTTTGAGGTTGATTCGGAACCCTAAATGTGCGAAGTCCGACTCGCACTGGGCCGGTTTTTTACCAAGATACGCTGGTTCATATTTAAATGTCATGTTGAAGAATTTTTATTATACCTACTCCTTTTTAAAGTTCAGAATCAATACAGAAGCAACCCTGTGATTCGGGCAAGTTTAGGTATGTATTTTCAAGAACGGCGGGAACGGACCTTCTGTATATTTTTTATTTTGTGGCATAATGGACGGGTAGAAACCTTTTTTTCGGGTCACGGGTAGTTAAATGTTGTTTATCCCCGTTGACAATTTGCTAAGACAATGGTAATGCTGCGACCAACACTGATGCAACCCATGTCAAAATCAAAATCAAACATTTATACTGCAAAAGACCTCAAGGGCTCATAAGGGATCATTTAGTAGCAACATCAACCAAAAGATAAATACCTGGGCACATATTTGCTGAATTTATCCTATACTTATATATAGTGATGTAGAGTTTCTGTGGTCAAATATATGTACAAATAAGCGGAGATGTAAGGGGTTCCATAGTCAAGTAAGTTTTAGATGTGTAATATCAAAAAGAAGTATACGAAATAAAAATTTCACGTCAACAGTCGTCAAATACTAAACAAGGGTAAATAAAATTAATGAGGCATTATCTGGGTGAGCTCGCTTCATCGTCAGCCTCATCTTTGCCCCCTAGCTAGATTCCATTTTTAATTTAAAAAAAACACTTCAACTTTAATCATTAAACTTTGCAAAGAAACCCTAAACCACCTATTATCAACCCTATAACCGCGTCGCATTTCTCGAGCTAGTTGATAAAAACTCACTTAGCTCATCGCTCAGCGAGCGTCCTTCACTCGAGCGCTTAACGAACGTGCTTATCGCCGGCCAACGCGGCAGATAGACGTGGCTTGATAGCAGTGTAATTCAGGGTTTAAACATTTTTCTCAAAGTCTAAGTTTTTTTCTTTAATGTTACGACTTGGCTTTACTAACTTCGCGGGCTCGATGACCCAAAGAGGATCTTGACCTCTGACACAAGAGAACGCCACTCTTCCGTGTTCTGCGCCACCTCGCGGCAGTTGGGTACTTCCAGGTTGGCTAGGCTTGAATTATGGATTTTTGCAATTTTGGTAAAATTAAGGCGATATATCGATTGAAAGAGATGCACTATGTTTTTCGCTCACGACAAAACGGGATGGAACCCTTTCCGAGAATGGCTTTTCAGACAAATCTCGATAAATATCTGACTGTGTGGAGATAAATTAAATTTCCTCTTGTCAGTACCTAGATGAGGTAAAATACCATCATATTAACTTAATCGTGTCTTTTAATAATGTGTTGTTTTAGTAGGCTGAGTAAAAAAAGGAAAATATAGACTCAACTTTGGATTTATTTTCTATCGAGAAAATTTTAAGCAATCATGTTTCGCTATTGTCAGTACCACAATCATATAGTCAAGAATCATATATCTGAAAATCAGCCCCTACTGTATGCTAGTCTGGGCAGGACAGCGTTTCAAAGTCTCAAAATTTCTCAGTGTAGCGCCTTAAGGCCGGATATTACCACTTTTGAATTTTTAGAAACCATCTGAGCCATAGAATATAGTGTCTTTAAATCTAAAAAGTTCCTGCGAGGCGCGTGGCGTAAGAGGAAACGTCAAAGGGTAGAACGGGGAACGGGTGGTTAGGATCTGCCCCGCTCCCCTCCCCTTTTAGAAGGGCGGTTTGGACTAACGGTTTTTCGCATGTTGTTGGCTACGAGTGTAGCGCTACGAAATCGTTGGCAGCGAAAGTGGGCTTATGGGTACTTAACACAAAGAGCGCTACGCGCTACGCTCGTAGCGGATAACATGATTTTTCTGCTTTGTAGCGAAAACTGTCTGTGTCTACGAACAGGGGGGCTAGCATAACACGCATCTCGTCTCTACTCGCGCGCGAGTAGATACGGAATACATGTTGTGCTAGAGGGGCAGATAACACGATTTATCGTGTGCTCGGCCCTTGCTCGGCTCTGATTGTGTTAACAGTTTGGCTGCCAAGCTTATCGTAGCGCTACGCAATTTCTTCTACATAATTGCATGTGATCGGCTACGCGTCTATCTTAGCAGCCAAGTGTTAACCTATTCGAGATCAAGCAATGCTACATGCGCTACGCCGTAGCATTAAAATCGCTCGTAGACGTGTTCCAGATTTACGAAACAAAAGTATAGTAGAAGAGATCTAGCCTTAGGGGTCATAATAATTCCCAAGGAAGCGAAGTTTGATTTTTTTAGTTCTTTGTGTGTATCTTTTTGACATACTAAAAATCTTCCAAAATCTGACCGCGCAAAATGCGTTTTTTGACCCCCCAAAAAAAAAAAAATTCGATTTTTTTTTATTACTCAATAATGCTTAGCGCTACACAAAAACTTTGTATTAGAAATATGTTAAGCATAAAATTATCTATAACTTTGCTTCTTATCACTTTATTGATAAATCTAATAGTTCACGAGAAAAATGCTTTACAACATTGCGTTTCTTGTTAAAAACCTGTTAGTTAAAAGGCTTACTAAAATTAAACTGTACCTTACGCAGAAGGCAAGATACTTTACCCTGTGATACTTGGGACCAATAGGAATGATTTCACCTGAGGAAATGAAAATTTCGTCCATTGGATTTCAAGATGGCGGTCCTTTTCTAAAGTGGGAGCTGTATTTTTTCAAAAGCGATTTGTTACATAACGGCAGCTGCTATTTTATTAATACTGGTATCAATCGATTGGTACTAACACCACTAATCACAATAAGAAAAATATTATTTAAAAAATTAAGATGGCGGCAGACTATTGACAAAAATGTAAAATTTTCATTGTTATTTTTTTCATTATATTAAAAATAACAACTAAATGTCCAATTATATCGTCACTTTATTTACTTAAATAAATTCTCGTAGTATTATCTACGAGATAAAACAAAAATTATGACAATCCGTCGATTAGTTTCTAAACTATATGAATTACAAACGGGCCTCGACAACTGTATCACGGTAGATATGGAAACAAACTGCACTTTTGTAATGAAAATAAGACGCGTTGTACAGTCGTAGTAGTGAAGAGACCGAACTTAGTGATTGTTTTCGATGCTATCTAATTTTCATCCGCCAGAAACCGAGATTACGCCATTTCAAAATAATACATTTAAAGTATTATACCAAGTTAAAGGGTGGACTGATTTAAAAATTAAATATGGCAATCGAAAGAAAAATACGCTATTTAACAGAAAAAAAACGCTTAGATATTAAAACTTAACTTCTGGAAATAAAATTAAGAAAAAAAAACTTTTTTTCGTTTTGCAATAAACGACTTTTTATTTATTTATACCATGTAAAAGCCCAGATTTTGTATATTTTGTTCACACCATTTTTTTTTAATGAGAAAAAACAGTTTTTTATAAATATTTATATTTTATTACAAAATGCGATTTTACATTGTATTTTGAATAGAAAAGTAGTTTGTTGCGTAATAAAGAAAAATAAAAGTTTTCTGTTTATTGTTCCCCATTTTTATTTAAAAAAAAAGCATAAGGATCTAAATTATTATTTTTAAAATCTTAAGTAGCGTTTTCTCTTTCGATTGCCATAATTATATTGAATTTCCAAATCTGTCCAGTCTTTCACTTAGTAGATTATTTTAAATATATTATTTTAAAGTGGCGTAATCTCGGTTTCTGGCGGATGAAAATTAGATAGCATCGAAAACAATCACTAATTTCGGTCTCTTCACTACTACGACTGCACAACGCGCCTTATTTTCATTACAAAAGTGCAGTTTGTTTCCATATCTACCGTGATACAGTTGCCGAGGCCCGTTTGTAATTCATATAGTTTAGAAACTAATCGACGGATTGTCATAATTTTTGTTTTATCTCGTAGATAATACTACGAGAATTTATTTAAGTAAATAAAGTGACGATATAATTGGACATTTAGTTGTTATTTTTAATAAAATGAAAAAAAGAACAATGAAAATTTTACATTTTTGTTAATAGTCTGCCGCCATCTTTAATTTTTTAAATAATATTTTTCTTATTTTGATTAGTGGTGTTAGTACCAATCGATTGATACCAGTATTAATAAAATAGCAGCTGCCGTTTTGTAACAAATCGCTTTTGAAAAAATACAGCTCCCACTTTAGAAAAGGACCGCCATCTTGAAATCCAGTGGATGAAATTTTCATTTCCTCAGATGAAATCATTTCTATTGGTCCCAAGTATCACAGGGTAAAGTGTCTTGCCTTCTGCATAAGGTACAGTTTAATTTTAGTAAGCCTTTTAACTAACAGGTTTTTAACAAGAAACGCAATGTTGTAAAGCATTTTTCTCGTGAACTATTAGATTTATCAATAAAGTGATAAGAAGCAAAGTTATAGATAATTTTATGCTTAACATATTTCTAATACAAAGTTTTTGTGTAGCGCTAAGCATTATTGAGTAATAAAAAAAAATCCAAAATTTTTTTTTTTGGGGGGTCAAAAAACGCATTTTGCGCGGTCAGATTTTGGAAGATTTTTAGTATGTCAAAAAGATACACACAAAGAACTAAAAAAATCAAACTTCGCTTCCTTGGGAATTATTATGACCCTCCCATACATTGATATCGTAGAACCCCTCTACTAGTATTCAATCATTATTTTCAAAGTCATATCAAAATGATGTTCATACGAGTGATGTTAATTTACGGTATTTAGTACTTTACTTACGGCAAAACCGTCTTAATCTACTTATGTTTAAAATATATTCAGTCGAACTTTCTTAGTTTTCTTTTTTATTCAGTTTCTTTTTTTTCTTTTTTTATCTCACTTTTATGACTTTTACGAGCTTTTGCCCGCGAGTTCATCCCTGTAAACTTAAACGCCCTATTCCATCCCTTCGAGGGATGAGTTTCGGGAAAAAAGTATCCTTTATGTTAATCCAGGCTATAAACTCATTGTATACCAAGTTTCATCGTAATACGTTCAGCCGTTTTTGCGTGACTATGTAACAAACATCCATATATCTCAACTTTCGCATTTATAATATGAGTACGATTAAATCTGTACCGTTAACAATCTGTTACTTAATGCTAAGAAAACTAAATGTGTCAGATTTTCTTTGCCTAATGTTAGACCGGTGGAAACTAGTATACTCTTAAATAACGAGTGCTTAGAAATAGTAGATAAAGCAATATTCTTAGGTATAACATTAGACAAAAATCTACAATGGAGTCCCCACATAGCCGTTATGGCGCGTAAATTAAGTTCAGCCGCATATGCTATCAGAAAAATCAGGCAACTTACCAATGTAGAAACAGCTCGCCTAGTTTATCATAGCTATTTTCATAGTGTTATGTCGTATGGTATCCTGGTTTGGGGTAAAGCAGCTGACATACAGACAATTTTTGTGTTACAAAAAAGAGCCATTCGCTCCATATATAACCTAGGCTCACGTGAATCTTTAAGAGAACTCTTTAAAGAAATCAACATTTTAACTGTAGCGTCCCAGTACATCTATGAGAATATTGTTTATGTCCTTAAGAACATAGACTCCTTCTGTAAAAATTCTGATATACATAATTTTAATACTAGAAATAAAAATAAAATTGCCACTAAAAAATTTCGTGTCCGTAAAGTATACAAATCTTTTGTAGGTCAATGTGTCCGTTTTTATAATAAGTTACCTGATGAAGTTTTGAATTTACCTTTTCCAGCTCTTAAAAAGTACTTGAAAAAATCATTGATGTCGAAGGCTTATTACAAGGTTGAGGACTATCTAACAGACAGAAAAGCATGGCCCAAACCAGATACTTAAATAGAGTAAAGATTCATATATTGTGTATTTTTTAATTTTATCTAGTTGACGCAGTTCTTGCAAGAAAACATATCAAAAGATTTATAACTAAATTTATAGTCAATTCAATTCAAATGATTCAATTCAATTCAATTTTTTTTTTTTTTTCCTAAATAGAATTTGATAATGCTAAGGTATACAGTTCGAAATGTTTTCTTGCAGAATTACACACTGTCATAACTGGTTTTTTTTCCTCATTTTATTCTTTGTTTTTGTGTTGCTTTATATAGATACTTAGATTTCTTGATCTTAAGTAGGTTAAGTATTATCATTTATCATTGTAATAAGCATATTTTTGTGAGAAAATGGCTGACTGTCGAGTTTCTTTCGGCGTTTCTTCTCGGCAGTGGCCTCTGTGAAACGCTAGTAGGGTTTGACTTGTAAAAGTGCCATTGCGGCCTACTTACAGAATAAAGTTCATTTTATTCATTTTTATTTTATTCTGTATAAAAGCCTGTGCCATTAGAGTCTCGATTAGCCTACTCATCTTATAATTACTTCTGGTGGCGATAAAATCTCAACTTTAATTACTTCTTGTGGGGATAAAATTTATATTCATGCCAACATCCCTCCATACATACGTAGCATCTACACATTACATTTAGGTATATATCTTGTTCGGTATTAGCAAGGATTCTCAAAGTTTCATCATTACAAAAAGCTTAACGCGCCAGGCCGGCCTGTCGATCGCACACGATGCGGGCTGCCTCAGGCCAGTTCGATAGTACTACAAGCGAAAATACTAAGGCGACTTCCTGATTTGTCGGTGCGGAGGCAGTACGATATGAGAAAAGTGTCAAATGTCAGTAGCAGCTGTCAGTCGACGCGATACCATTTTTACTACGCCCCTACATTTAAATGAGTGCTTCCTGACTGGCGCGGGATGCGCGGTAGCGGGACGATGCGAAGGCAGTACTGCTCCGCTTCTGCGCATGATATTACTACTGCGCAAACGTAATACTGACAGTATTATGTCTAGTGAGAATCTTTGCGACGTCAGTAAGTTTACGTCAAAGAAGAAAATGTCACATATCGATCCCGCCCCGCCAAGTCAGGAAGTCGCCTAATTTTTAGATTCGCAACAGATTTCATTTTGACTGTAAGGCCGGTCGCACATTGGACACGTTTTCGTACGAAATATACTCTTCCGAACACACACGAAGCCGCGCGAACGATCCCACTGGCGAATACGAATTCGTATCCAGTGAGCGCGCTCCCATACGAGATAGCACTCGTCGGCAATGAATGTGTCAAAATGCTATTGGAATGTGAAAGAGATGAACCGAATGGAAGCCCAATATAAGTAAGGCATTTCGCCGGTGGGACCACTCCAAATATGAACGAAATGACATTCCACAATTGTTTAGATAGAAATAGAAAGGATCCTATTTATATCTAAGTATTACACGTACGTATTTTATACGTACAACGTATGGAAGTTAGCTATAACTTGCTAAGTCTGGGATACTTTGTAAGATTTAAGAGGGGACACCACGCAAAATTCCAGTTCGCCGATTTAATATATTATTTACCTATCACAATCTGGTACAAATGTGAGGGAAAAAAATACGAAAACTAGATCATATTTTTGAGTCAGAACAAAACTATACTAGACTGAATTTGTCACGATAGAAAAAAAACGCCAAAACATGTCTTATTCTCATCTAATTTCATATGACTGTCAAAACGTATTTGGATCCATTCGACGTGTGCACGCTATAAAAAAGAAAGTCTAAAAGTATTCAAAGTATCCACTGATTGGTTTGTCGGTTCGTCCCAGTCCTTCGGTGGTCTCCCCAGGTTTCTCCATTAGATCTGCCTCTTGGTATGGGTTTTCCTCAACTATTTTCATGGCGGCTGCCATTTGGATCTCTTCCCGCAGGTCCCCCAGCGCTTCGGTAATCGTGCCGTGGAGTTTTCCGTTTTCTGATTTTAACTCTCCGATCTTCTCTATTACTACGGCTACAGAGCCTGACGTAGCTTCCGCGTATGTCTGCACTTTATGTTGGAGTTTCGCAATCTCCCCTGTGATTTTACCTTCAGTTTGTGCAGGGAGGTTCGCGTGACCGAGTAAGTGGGCTTCCTGCGTGATGCTCTTTAGTTCACGCAGTTCAGCTCTTATTTCAGCAAAGGGCCCTGTGCTCCGGAGTGAGCCTATCTCGTCCTTCAACTCAAGGATAGGCTCCTGAACCTGGGTTCTTAACATATGGTGGAACCCTGATCCTAGTTCGTGCTCGTTTTTCTTAGCCACCCTTTCTTGTGATGTGTGGGTTTCCATTTTCTGGTTCAAGCTTACCAATGCCAGGGTGGTCTCTGCGAGTTTGTTCTTGATCTCTTCCATTTGCGTTTCCTTCTTTTTACTATTTTCTGCGATGATCCTTGTGAAATCCGATCCTTCTTCAGTTTTATTTTGGGTAGCCTCTCTCAGGGCTGTCACTTCTCTGGCTAGCCTTTCGACTGCCAGTGGTGCGCTGCTCATTATTGCTCTCCTTAGCTCTTTGACTTCACGGTTTAACTCCACCAGGTCAGCATTTGAGTCCGGGTTTTGGCTGTTTTTGAATTCTAGTGGGGCTCTGTTAACCACTGAGAGGATGTCCTTTCTTGCCGCTGCGTGCTCTTTTGTGAGCTCTTCGAGAGGGCGCGCGACGTCATGCTCCAGGACTCCTCTAGCGACCTCCGCTTCTTTGCGCATGTGGGTAATATTGTCTTCTAATAGGAGACATCTATCTGTGATTTTCTTTATTTCCTCAGTGTGTGATCGCTGGAGTCGGGTTTGTTCCTTTGCTCTCTGAGCCTTTTCTCTCTCGAGCTCACCCGCTTTCCGTTGTCTTGATTCTGAAAGTCGCATAACCAGGCCCATCATGTAGTATAGTCGGTCGACCACTAATTGGCGAACTTCCTTTTTTAAGTTTCCCGCCGCTCGGCTTTCCAATGCCTCTTTGGCCTCTGTGAGCGCGACCGTGGCCTCTCGTGGCGCGTCTCCGATTGTCCCCGTACCTTGGGAGAGCCTGCGTACGGCAGGGCTGTCCCCCAGTTCCCCGGGAGGTGAGGCTAATTTTGCCAATGTGACTAAGGATTTTGGAGACTTTGGCGTGCCTGGCTGGTCCCCTTGCGGAGGCATAGCTATAATCTCGGCGGCGATTGAGACCCTAAATTCGCAATCCATAAATTAGATTTCGCATCCGAGTGACCGCTTAAAAGTTTGTCGGCTGAAAGGAAAGGATTTCCCTGTACCGCCCGCGGTGTCAAATCACAAAATTCGACTTGTTTCATTAATGGCTGGTGACATAGCTATGAAGGCCAAAGCGGCGATGACACTATCAATCAATCAAATCGTTTATTTCTCTCGTATTTCATATTTTAAGGTCTCAATTTGTATTGGCAGCGCAAACAACGCGTTTAGTGGCGGTGGGTGGTAAATATTTGTTGCCATACCTCAACGCAAATTCGTTCGTTTGTGTTTATGTTTCGAAAAATATATAGTAGAGTTGGCGTTTTAACAGAGTCAATAAAAGCTACCATGAATAATAATTAAATAACAGAACCCACTGGTCTACAAAATGTTAAAAACACACTCAACATTTTGTTTGTTGTAGTTGTTTATTATACAAACTGAATGAAAACCCAGAACAGAAATGTTAAGATACACAAAGCATGCATGTTTTTACTACATTAATAAATATAAAATAGTCTGTTAAAACATACAAGCAAAATAAAGTTGATTATTCAATTCTACGAGTAAAAAGAATACAGTCAACCGTTGCGTTGTTTCCAACCATTATAGGGCTTTTAACTGAATTGCTAAAATTCTAACTATTCTCTGCATCAATTCAAATTCACCTCTTTCACATCCCAATAGCATTCCAATACTTTATCTCTCTTTCTGACTCCTCAGCTCGGTGCGCGTTGAAGCGAGATATAAATAAATGACATTTGTTTGGGATTGGAAGCGAAGGATACAAATAGACCTTCAGGTGTAATTGTTCGCCCCGGCGGCGTCATAACAGTTCCGCGGAATTACCGCGGAGCGAAATGGAAATGCTGCGGAACCGAATGGCCCAGCAGGAGTGCAAATATTAAGTGATAAGGCCAGGAAGACGTCTTAACAAGAGCTCTTGAAATTCCAGTCGAGATACTCCAAAGTAGTATTTTTGCATGTCAGAGTTTACAGATACAGTGGTCGCTTTTATACTTTACCGTGGACGTCCACGGCACGGTTTACTTCGTAATTTGTCTTAAAGTCTTTAAGTCATATGATTTAATTCATATTAATTATTTAGTCTTAAATTTACTACAAATAAATTCGTGTTATTTAACCATGTAGGTAAGTCAATTTAAATAGAAAAAAATAAAAATAGTCATCATCCTCCTAGCGTTATCCCAGTACAGTTGCATCCTGAAGGATGCCTGGGGTCCGCTACCTAATCCCAAGATTTGGCATAGGCACTAGTTTTTATGAAAGCGACTGCCATCTGACCTTCCAACCCCAAGGGGAAACTAGACCTTATTGGGATTAGGCTTTGTCAAGTGAGTGGGCAACTTGACTGTTAGAAGTTCTCAAGCCGCCCGAAGGCCTCCAACTCGGCTTAACGACTGCTGCCATAGACAGCAACCGGGATCAACGGCTTAACGTGCCTTCCAAAGCACGGGAGCGCTCAGTTAGTAACCACTCAAAGCGGTCACCCATCCAAGTCCTGACCGCTGCCCACGTTGCTTAACCTTAGCAAGCGCAAGCGGTGCGCAAGCGCCGCTGGGCCACGAGCGCAAACGCAAACACGAGAAAAAAATAAAAATAGTATTACAATATAATAGATGTCGTAAACATTTATAGGTGCGTCAATCTGATAAAGTATATATGTAACGGATAACGTGTAAGTAACTGATGCATTTTTACAGTTAATTACCTTGTACTAAAATGTTATTGTGAAATAAAGATAATTTGAAAACAAAAACAAGTCTTAAAGTCTATTTATCTATGGTCTATTTATGAATGAAACCATAGAGTTTTACCACCTGTGGCCGTCGACGATAAAGTATAAAAGCGTCCATTTACAACTGTATCATTTAGCTGCATGAAAAGCATTTACAACTGTATCATTTAGCTGCATGAAACGCATTTACAACTGTATCATTTAGCTGCATGAAACGCATTTACAACTGTATCATTTAGCTGCATGAAACGCATTTACAACTGTATCATTTAGCTGCATGAAAAGCATTTACAACTGTATCATTTAGCTGCATGAAAAGCATTTACAACTGTATCATTTAGCTGCATGAAAAGCATTTACAACTGTATCATTTAGCTGCATGAAAAGCATTTATAACTGTATCATTTAGCTGCATGAAAAGCATTTACAACTGTATCATTTAGCTGCATGAAAAGCATTTACAACTATATCATTTAGCTGCATGTTTTGTGTACAATAAAGTGCTTACATACATACATACAGTCGGCACGACTGACGCAAAGTCAATTCAAAGTCAAAGTTCTTTATTCTTCAATTTAGACATATTACATGCACCTATTGATCAGTTAACTACCACCGGTTCAGAAAAATAGATCTCGAGCACGAAACTCGGCGAGGTGATACCTTCTTCACAAACAGTAATATACTTTCGAAAACGATCCCAACAAGGTCTCTACCTTTCCCTCTGGATTGGAACTGTTGGAAGGTCAGATGGCATTCGCTTTCGAAAATCTTGGGATTAGGTCACAGAATAGTATAACAGTGGGTAATACATACAGAATGGCCACAAACCCCCCGCGCCGAGGTCAGTTACCTCGTCCCTGAGACGCCCGCCGGGTGCCGATCGGGTCGCGTCGCGCCTCGCGATTCGACCGCGCCACGCAACGCAAACAATTGACGCGTGTACCGTCAGCGCACGCACACATACTTACCCACAGCGCTTACATTCCTTCGCGTGTCAGAGGTGTGATTAGGTGTCAAAGCGGACCCCTGGCTCCTTTTCGGGCTTTCGGAGGGAGCTATTTGTAGACGAGACACCTACTCAGCTTAGTAAATAATAACTTACAATGGAAAACCCAGTCCAATCCGTCCCATATTTAAAAATCAATTACAGAATATCAAGCAACTTCACACTTTATGCCGTATTAATAAAGTTAAATTTAGGTTGGTGTGCTCTGGTTCTGAGGAATAGGTATTTGGAAGTTTCTAAGATTAATGAATCGGATTCATAATTGTGCGACGTGGCAGGCGATAAGAGTTCGCGCCAGTCGGTGTAACTTCGGGCTTGGCTTACATTTTTAGCTTCCATGGAGAGCTCGGAAACCGGTTTCGTTTTCATACAATTAAGCGGTTAAAAATTTCAATTAATTGTGTTTTACGGTATTTTTTCGTGTAGTTTTGTTGCCGTTAACTCTAAATCAGTTATTTCATAGACGAAGACTAACAAAAACAAATCTGAAAATATAAATGGAGATATGATAAAGTACTTTCGGAGATATTTCAAAAATAGGTAGTAAAAACCGATTCCGAGCCCTGCTTTCATGGAGTAGAACACCTGTTTTCAGGATATTTACACAAGCAACTATTATTGCGCTTTGTCCCCTTTTTCTGACATGGTCGAGATTTCCCTCTTAGTTAGAAGGTCGCCCTCAAATATGGTATAACAATCCTTGTGACAATTGTGACCTCTACTTTCTATGCAAGACACACGTTGCCAGTGAAAGATGTTCGGTGTACGTACTACATGTACGAAAGTGACTACCACCTGGCCTTTCAACCCAGAGGGAAAATTACGTCCACAAAAACGAAGGTTAAATTAAATATCAAATTATATTTCACACAAAACATTACAGGATACTTTATTTATGTGAAAATAGTACATTACTTAACAAGGGCGGTAAAACAAAGAATGTCTCAGATCGCAGGTATTTGACGCCTAAGGGCCCATTTATGTCACCCCCCTGGCCAGGAAGTGGGATTTCCCGCGCGCGGAGCGTGCGGTAATTGCCGCTTTATGGCCAGGTGTGACATAAATAAATTTATGTCACACCTGGCCATAAAGTGGCCATTATCGCACGCTCCGCGCGCGAAAAAACCCACTTCCTGGCCAGGGGGTGACATAAAATTTTGTACTTACCACGGGCGATAATAAAGAAAGCCTCAGATCGCATATTTATCGCCCTTGCCTTCGGCTCGGGCGTAAAATACCTGCGATCTGAGACATTCTTTGTTTTATCGCCCTTGGTAAGTAATGTACTATTATGTCACACCTGGCCATAAAGCGGCAATTACCGCACGCTCCGCGTGCGGGAAATCGCACTTCCTGGCCAGGGGGTGACATAAAATTTTTTACTTAACACGGGCAGTAATAAAGAAAGCCTCAGATCGCATATTTATCGCCCTTGCCTTCGGCTCGGGCGTCAAATACCTGCGATATGAGACATTCTTTGTTTTACCGCCCTTGTTAAGTAATGTACTATTATTTTGGTGACGATCTTTTCCCCAGAATGCTTTTTCGTGTAACATAATCGTTTATTGCTGATTTAATGTTTGTTCGATGAAATAGGTTTTTTTTATTAAGTAGATACCTATGTGAGTATAACTTGTATCTAAAATTTACTTTTATTTATTTAAGGAACAGTTACAACTTACAAACTAAAACAATGTTTAGATTCAAACTTAATTACAGAACTTCCATATTTGTAAGTTAACTAGGTGATGTGGTGCTAATCGCAGACTCTAGCCTCCCTCGCGGCCTATGGCCCCTAGGAAGGATAGCGAAGGTCTACTTAGGACCTGACGGAGCGGTCCGCGTAGCAGATGTCCATACCAAGGCCGGCTTGCTGCGCCGACCGGCCCGCAAACTTGTTTTATTGGAAGCCGAACCCCAGTCAGTCACCACCGGGTGTTAGTGTCCCACTGGGGGTCCGGTATGTTGGTGACTGGCTGGTGTCCGACCTTTTTTACCTATTATTTTCAATCTAATGTCATTAGTGTCTGCCATGAAGTCAGTTGTCAACTTCGCCTGGTCTGCTATTGTACTTGTGATTTATTAATATAATATTCTTGATAAACTCGTGTTTCTATCATCCATTAACATTATATACAGTTCACTTCAATTTCACTAGTTATCATTTTGGAAATCTTTGAGTTAACTACAACTGTCCACATCATTTACATATCAAAAGATCCATAGTTTGTTAGTGACATGTGTATGAAACAGATTTACATATTATATTTGAGACAAAAACATCCATTTCCATATTTTCTCCAACAAACATTTCCAATATTTCTGTTCTGTATAGAATGAAACATTTTGAACCAATAAATCCCCCTATTGTTATCTATATTCCTGGGATACTTCCCACGCTAGCTTCGTTGCAGAGTTGTATATTTCCTGGAATTTATTCCGTGTTTCCTCCCCGAGGGAGTCACAAGCTCTAGTGCAGTAATGGGTGATTTAACAGCGCGCTGCCGCTGATAGATGGAAACAAATAATACAGTCGAGGACATAAGTGTATAGAATTAGGTGTTAAAATGTACATTTTGGTACCTTGCAGGCCGCAATATAGTATGCCTAGTACTGCCGCCATGCCGCGTATTGAAACAGTATCTCGTGAATGTTGATGCATATTGAAGCATAATCCAATTTTGATTTCTTTTACATGACCCCTGTAGGAAACCAGCTTCTTTTTGATACAAGGATTCTACTTAGCGACATCATCATCATTCATAATTTTTAGCCCGTAATCGCCCACTGCTGACCAATTGACCATAGGCCTCTCATCAAATACGCCACGCGTCCCGGTCTTGAGCCAGTCTTATCTAAGAGTGACCCGCGATCTTCCGAATATCATCAACCCATCGAGCCGGTGGACGTTCGACGCTCCATTTGCCACGAAGTGGCCACCAGTCTGACAGTTTTTTGGTCCACCTGCCATCACACTACCTTTCTAGATACCTCTTTCTAGATGTCCTGCCCAACTCTCCTTGAGTTTGGTTAATACTAGAGAAAATGGGGAACCTGTGCACTGCGCTCTGCACTCTCAACAGACCATTCTCGGGAGCTTTGATGACCTTACACCAAGAACTCAAAAGCCGTTACCAGTGATCTTAAAAGTGATATACAGTGATGCCTACTGTTTGCTAGGATATTTACTATAGTCTTAATTACGTGTCAACACTTCATAACGGACATTGTCGCGTCACAGACCCGGGCAGTAATAACTATTACACATTATCGCCCTTGGCGATTCCGCGCCGTTTGTCGCGCCTCAAAAACGGCTACATTATGCAGAGCTATGCAAATATCCGCTATTATGCAGACTCTCATTCGGTGTCTCTTGAGAGTTGGCTGTTGCATAATGAAGCTCTTAATCAATTTAATGAATTAACTAATAGCTCGGAAGGCGAGACGCTACAATAAGTTGAAGAGCGACCGCGCAGGAATATTAAACACATCCTAGAGCGGTAATGTAAAGATTTCCTCTTTCACTGGTATTTTAGTATTTATACGTGTTCTAAAATCTGGATTGTTATAAATTTAACTTAGTTTCTTTTCTTTTTCTGACATGTAATGTCGCCTACATTATTTATTTTGAGTAACCTGTATTTATTACCGGTTCTGATATTCCTCTTCTTAGTCGCTCCACTCTTGACAGACTGACTTGTAGTCATTTCGGTTTAGTGGCAAGCTTGACAATCCGTGGCCATTCGTCTCTCAAGACCGTTTAATCAAATACAAATCAAATTATTTAATTAATAAAGCATTTTAATTAAAGGTTACAGTTCAACATTAACCCTTTTAACGTTGATCGGTTTTCTCTCGTATATTGATGCAACACCTGGAATTTTATGAAGTCGGTTTAAAATACCTCTTCTCGTTAACAAAAATAGACTAACAATTATTCGTTAAGTACTAACGCTGAACCTACAAAAACCTTTAGACTAATTGAAAGCTTGTTTTTCCGAAGTCAGTTGAAAAATCCTTTCGGTAAAAGTGCCTGAATGGGCCGAGACTGAACAAGACGGACGTACTGAAGCGTTTTAAGTAGACTTATTCAGTGTTCAATTCTCTCCCGATGACACAAAAGAGCGGGGACAAAGAATCCATTTAAATATGACAGAGACCCTTAATGAGGAAAAACGGCGCAAAACTTGTCTTCTTTTACCTGTTACAATTTCTAGACACAGAGCAAATAAGGAGTTTTCACTTTAAAATTTACATTTTTATTCGATTTCTCTGTACTCGGAACATTTGGCAATTTCTGATCAGAATTCTTCTGTGCACGATTGATTCTGATATAGGAAAAAGTATGTAATTTTCCCTATAAGTAGTTTTTAGGTCTCCATTGTGAATTTATTAGGATCCTAGTGGGATATAAAAAATAGGGACACTTTTTTCCTTAATCAGAATCATGGGTTAATTTTAGTGAGGATAACCCAAAGATTCCAAATTCTGTCAAAAAATTAAAAGGTAGGTGAGTGAATTAATTACGACCATATTGTCAGATTCGTTTAACTGCCGCCACTGCCGAATTTATCAAAAATATTGGGATTTCAATGACTAAAAATGTAAAATCTCACATAACTATGTATGATGCTGAGTACAGTCCACTGCAGAAACATCTTCGCGTGTCTCGTTCCCAAAATGATCTACTCAGCTTAAGAAAAAATATGAGAATGTGTATTAATTATTTGTCAAAATAACTTGAAATTTGTTCAGCATCCATTAACATTTCAGACTATATCCTAAGATTATTCAGTCAGATGTGTTATGAATTGAATTCATGAACGAGGAAACTATTTAAACTAAATTTATTCCTAAACCAGCAGATTTGGCAGACCAAAACTAAAAAATGACAACATTCTCACTTCGCTCTGTCGACGTAACATAAATCTCCAACACCAGTATACCTACTTGTGTAGCAATTTCTCTTGCACAAACTAAATCCTTGCGTGTCCTACTTCGCGCGTCTTTCCAGCTTATTTTCGCTGCGCTTTCATAAATAATGCACTTGTTCGCTCTAAATGCTATTACATCGAGATCGAGTTAAAGTCGACAGCACTTGAATAAGCTGCTTACGGGCGCTATAGTGGTAGCCGTACAGGCCCAATTTCAAAGAAAAACCGCAAATCGATGTACAGTTTAGCCATTTGGCACACGCATACTAGTACCCAAAACAAAATTTTTGACCTTTAACTGCACCTTGTCATCAGTTGGTATAGTGGGTAGGTGGTGGGTGGGTGTGGGTTGGGTAAAGGGTTAAAGAGGTATTTCTTGTTGGATATATGGATACTACGTATCATTTTATGATTAATATGTACCGTATCTGCACTAAAGTTCCATAAATCACGTAAAATTGGTATTAAAGTAGAACCGTGTCACTTAGTAATATTGAAAAATTAAAAAAAAAATACTTACCGAAAATCATTTCGAAATTGCTTTTTTGAGGTTAGATATGAGGATATTAAGTATCATTTGTGGTATATTGTACAAAATAAAAATCAGCCGTATCGTGTCTGGAGAACCTCAAACTTGGTATGTTCCGAAAAATATTTTTGATTTAATTTAAAAAAAATAGCTGAAATGTAATGATGTGGTATATTTTCAGAATCGCCTCAAAAAGCTCTTTCATATGATACTACACACGATAGGTTTCTGAAAAAAAAAATGTTTTTTTCATACAAAAAAAAGAATGTCTCGGCTCTCCCCCCCTAAAGGAAATTTTTTTAGGAACTGCGGGTCAAAAATTTTGTTTTGACCTCTAGTATGCGTGTGCCAAACGGCTAAACTGTACATCGATTTGCGGTTTTTTTAATCGTACGGCGTACACTACTATTTCAAACATGCGGTTAGCATTCCAATTTAATTTCAATATGTGTTTTCGCGACTTTCTAAAAGTCGCGCATGTTTCGAACCCAAGCTCATACCATCATCGTCCTAGCAGTATTTCTTATTTCAAATTATTTAAGTTCAAATTATTTCAGTATCCCAGTTACAGTTCATTTATTTTATTAGAAAAACAACAGAAGTGAATGCATAACAATAAATAGGCACAGGTACATTTAGTTTGATATACATACAAATTTGCAGTTTCCGGTACTTAATCCCAAGATTTGGCGGAGGCATTAGTTTTGCGAAAGCGACTGAAATCTGAATTTCCAACCAAAGAAGGTAACTAGATCTTTGGCGCCTCTTTGAAGGCCCAAATGCGTCTCTCCGAGGTCCCCTAAAAATATTTTGGAAAACTTGATACATGTATTTCTGGCTCTCTGAGGTACCCAAAAATTTATTTTTTTACTGAATTTGGCTCTCGTTAAAAAGTGTTACCGACCCGAGCATTAGGCTTTCTAAAGTTGTCTAGTAGGGCATAAGGCCGATCGCACATTGGCCACGTTTTTGTACGAAATTACTCGTCCGAACACGCACGAAGCCGCGCGAACGATCCCCACCTTGAAAGTACTATGGGAGCGCGCTCACTGGATTAACGAATTGGTCGTATTCGCATCCAGTGAGCGCGCTCCCATAGTACTTTCAAGGTCGGGATCGTTCGCGCGGCTTCGTGCGTGTTCGGACGAGTAATTTCGTACGCAAACGTGTCCAATGTGCGACCGGCCTAAGGGTGCCGCCGGAACGGGGTTACGCGGCCGCGGCTACATGCTACATTATTAAGCGCGTCTTGAGCCGCGCCGTCTTGGATTAGTGCAGCTAGGCTGCTAAACTCCCGTAGGTACTTGTAATGAACATATTATAGGTGAATCTAAGATTAACCCCCGCGAAGATTACGGGCGGCTAAATTGTCGAAACCTGATTAGGTGATTGTTTTTGAAAGGATATGGCGATTATTAGGCGACTTCTTGATTTGTCGGTGTGGAGGCGGTCCGATATGAGAAAACTGTCAAAAGTCAGTGTCAACTGTCAGTCAACTCAGTACCACTTTTTACTACGCCCCTACATTTAAATGTGTGCTTCCTGACTGGCGCGGGATATGCGGTAGCGGGACGATACGAAGGCAGTACGGTCCACTTCTTTTCCGTCCGCATTATATCACTACTGCGCAAATGTAATACTGACAGTATTCCGTCAAGTGGGAATCTTTGCGACGTCAGTAAGTTTACGTCAAAGAAGAAAATGTCACATATCGATCCCGTCCCGCCAAGTCAGGAAGTCGCCTTAGTGTCAGTCAATGAGAGATGAAATGATGATAGGTGAGGAATGGATGTGTACAAAAAGGCACAAAAAGGTTTTCTATTTGATTATAAGATTAGTTGTATAGATGACATTATTATTCATGTAGGTAATTGTAATCAATATGTAAAGTAGATGAAGAAACGTAAGAATTGTCGCAACATAGTACAGGCTACTCAGCTTGCATTTTAATCCTAACGTTTTACGATTCTTTTATGCACCAATAAAAGTGCTTGAAGCGGAAATTCCCTGCTAAGGGATATTTTTTAATAAAGTGAACGGGTGACGTGCTGAGATGTTAAAACAGAGAGAATGATGTTAAAAATGTTATAAGTCTAGTCTTCATAAAGGTTAAAGATCGGTACGAGACGTAATTCATCCGGAATAGTTATTTGTTCAACAAGAGAGCAAAGTAGATTTTTGCTGCGAGTGTTGATGTTGAGTCCCGAGCAAGCGAAAGATTCTATAATTGAATCACGAGCGTAGCGAGTGATTCAAAATTAGAATCTTGAGCGTAGCGAGGGACTCAAAGACACGAGATGCAAATATCTTTGCTCTCGCGTGATACATACAACTTTTCACCTCAGCGGCGAGAACATATTAAACTTTAATAACATCATTTACGGCTTATCATAGGCTTTTACGTGCGTGTCTCGTGATAAATCAGGCAGATTTAATTCAGCATTGATTAGGAATCTCCTGCTTGTCTTAACTCCTCAGCTAAGCCAGCACAAGACGAACGCAAGCGCGCGACACGAGTTTAGGCGCGGCGGACTTTAGGTACATAATCGCGCGAACTAATTCACATGCACACTAAAAATTAGTTGTATTGTTGTTAAAATACAGCCTATGTCAGTGTCACAGATTTCACTTACCTACGTATTTTAGTTATTTGAACAATATCTGTAGCGCAAGAATGAGACAATAACACTTTTTAAGTAGGTACTCTTCTCACTCGGGTCAGCTCGCGTGTACACTAAGACGCACTGTTTTTTAAGTCTAAATACACCCTTCATCACTATATTGTTTTGTAGATATTTTTATAATATTCAAGGCTGATTAAGATTATTAATTAATGTCTTTTAGCGCAAGACAGGATAAAAGTAAAAACTAAAAAAAATCGCACAATTTTTTTAAAGGGTGCGTTCTGAAATGGCTCCGGTTTTATTATTCTACTAAAATAAACATTGTTAAAAGTAAAATTAATAATTAAAGTGATAAACTTTCTGTTTTTTTCTGCACTAAAGGTTTTATTTATAAATATGTATTATCATTATAATATTATATTTAAAAGAACCGTTGCCAACAACTTCCTGATAATTATAACTCTTAGGTTAATTTATGAGTTTTCGAACGTGTTTTTACGTTACTTATTTAGCGCGTTTTTGGGAGTCGATTTGAGTCGATTAGAGAATTTGAATATCAAATTAAGAATCGACCTATGTGGGCCCTCTCTTTTTTAATATAACGAATTGAAAGGGACAGAGCGATTGAAGGTCAAATATATCGAATTCGTAATATACTTCGAACTACGAAGTGGCAGATCTTGGCATTCGTGGACCAAAAATTAAAAAGCTACTTTGATCCACGCTCGCAGCAAAATTGCATTTTGGCCACTGGTTTCAAGCAGCAAAACAGCCGTGTTCGAGCCGCTGAGGTGAAAAAACTATTATAGTTGACAAAATATAAGCTGCACCGATTCCTCGAACAACTTGTATGACGAATCGGTGCAGCTTATATTTCGTCAAACATACTCCTTATACGTAAGTACAGTGTCGATCATATAGATAGTGATATTTTTTTATGTACCTATGACTGAACGCTTGGCCTTAGTCTCACCCCCTCTAGCACAACATGCATTCCGTATCTACTCGCGCGCGAGATAAGCTAAAGGCCGTGTATTACCACTTTTGAGTTTTTAAAAACCATCTGAGACATAGAATATAGTGGCTTAAAATCTAAAAAAAATATATGTGTTACATAAGGATATTGTCTAGTCAAAATCGCAGTCAGTTACATGACTTGATGAATTTCACTCGATAGAAAAAAATCGCGAAGTTACCCCTTTTTGGAATGTTTTTTCAATACTACGGCTATATTACTGATATTTAACATTTAATTTTTGTACTCAATTAAAGATCGTAAATAGTTATAGACAAATTCGCAGGGTTTGCTTTGATAAAATGATTGGCTTAATGACTATAGCTAAATATTTACAAAACTGCGCGCAGAGCTTGCGTAGAGAGCGGGATGGTCAATTGTAAACTCACGCGTGTTAGAGCGGGACATTTGCGTTGGGGATACCTCCCCTTAATCAAACAGGGACAGGTAGCCTATCTCGAGCGCGAGTAGAGACGAGATGCATGTTATGCTAGCCCCACTGATGGGAAGTGACAACAAGGCCTAAAATTTTAGCTCGGTGGTTCAGAAATAGCCCTCTTGCCTTGAAGAAGCCTAGGATTTGGCTATTTTGGCTAAGTAGACAATTACATCGTCCTTGTTACTGTAGAAATAAAGGCGTGTTACTATATATCTGGCTACTTTGACTAGCTTTATGATGCAATTAACTATTCAATAGTGTGAGCACGTAGGGAAAAAAACAACGATAATCGAAGTGAGTACTGTTATTACTCATACAATTCCAATTTATTAATTCGCCAAGCACAAGGCTTCGAATATCATCATCATCCTCCTAGCGTTATCCCAGTACAGTTGCATCCTGAAGGATACCTGGGGTCCGCTACCTAATCCCAAGATTTGGCGTAGGCACTAGTTTTTACGAAAGCGACTGCCATCTGGCCTTCCAACCCCAAGGGGAAACTAGACCTTATTGGGATTAGGCTTTGTCAAGTGAGTGGGTAACTTGACTGTTAGAAGTTCTCAAACCGCCCGAAGGCCTCCAACTCGGCTTAACGACTGCTGCCATGCCACAGACAGCAACCGGGATCAACGGCTTAACGTGCCTTCCAAAGCACGGGAGCGCTCAGTTAGTAACCACTCAAAGCGGTCACCCATCCAAGTCCTGACCGCTGCCCACAGTGCCCACGTTGCTTAACCTTAGCAAGCGCAAGCGGTTCGCAAGCGCCGCTGGGCCACGAGCGCTCCGAATATAATGCCTAGAATATTAGTATCCCCATAAAGCACGTGAAAACGCTACAAAATCGTTAGGTACCTAAAGGTTAATGGGAAGTAAGCCGCTACATCACCGGTAACGGCCCATTCCGATGAAGAAGCGGCAGTTTTGCCACGCGTCAGATTCCGGAAAACGTAAATATAGTTGAAATTATTTTTAATATCCCAGATGTTTTAAAACTGTCATAAGATTCTGATTCTTCGTGCTTGGAAAGTAAAGTCGCTTTTTGAACGAAATATTTTGATACAATTCGGACAGTTTAAATGATTTAAAGTATAGCTCGATTCTCGAACGATACAGAATATATATTAGAATTATGGAAAAACAATCACAACACTTAGGCTGGGTTGCACCAAACCGTCTGTAATCGTAAGCGGTGTTCGTCAAATCTGATTGTATGGAAAGTTTGACAAGTTTCTATGAGATGACAGCTGCCGGCGCCATATTTGACTATGACCGGTCTGTGTTCGTACGTTGGTGCAACTGGCACATAATCTATAAAGTAGTCCAAGCTGTAGCCCAATGTGCACTGTGTTCATGGTGAACAACAAAAGAACTCCTTTGTATAGTAGTACTTTTTATCTCACGACAGCGGGAGCCATGGTTGTAGTTTTGACACAATACGATCAAATAGAAAATGTGAACTCATAGCTCCTACGCTGACGCACATATAGACAATGTGCATATACCGTAAAATGGGGTAAGACTAGGGATTGCGAGGACAGTTGGGTTATGAATGGGGAGAGTAGGGATGGCAGAGGGGTGAGCTGGTTTTTATAGGCTACTGCTAGTAACATAAATTCTAATTACCAATCATGCTATTATAATATGCATAATCCCAAAGTGTCGGTCCTACAATTTCCCAAACTCGCCTTAGTATGAAATCCCACCTCACCCCAAACTACCTGAACTACGGGGTGGGGTGGGATTTCCAACTTTTTGTGTTTAAAATCGTTAAAGTTATGAACACAAAATCATAAAAAAAACTAAAATACAAACATCCGGAACACTTTTTTTTGTAAATAAACCAATGCGCCACATACAAAATATAATTATATCCGGGTTTGAACTTCGGTTTTGTGCCAACTCACCCCATTTTACGTTATAGCTTAACACACAAGCATAGCTCACCTGCGCTCGTGAGGTGAAAGTACTGTAACAAGAGAATAAAACACAAAACAAACTATTTTCAATACATTAGTACATGAAATTTCGTTCCCAACTCAACATTTATAACCAAGTTATATCAGACAGCTGCCAATCCAAACCACAAAATTGGCAACTCACGCCCAAACTGTTATTCCACATTTCCACATACATACTGAAACATTATTCACTGATGCAGCAAAATAAACTATCATCTCACAAACAAAACGAACACCAAATAGCATTAGATATCTTGGAGTGTATTTCACGACGAGTGAACCCAGTCCGTAACAAAACAGAACAAATATGTTAAGTTTATGTGTTAGTTTAATAACATTTGCGTCCTTATTCCCTTGAGGAATTACATCTAGTGTAAAAAAGTCTCAATGTCAAGGCTTTCCTTTAACACTTCCGACATTGTTGTGTAAAGCCTTCCGTAGAAAGGAAATAGGCTTAAGAAGAGGAGATACAGTAGGGTGACCAGACGTCCCGCATTTGTCGGGACGTCCCGATTTTCAGTTCTTCAATTTTGTGAAGCCAATTCGGGACAGAACATTGTCCCGAATTTTCAGCAAACAGTACCAAAAACCAACAAAATGAGCTTTTTCCGCACTATAAACTAACAATCTTTGACGTAGACTTAGAGTAGAGGTACAAATATGTTGATTTTATGAAAAAAATAAAACATAGGTAAATGCATGAGGACGCACTGTGTTGAGAGCGAGGGACCTAAATTTTCCCTTCTGCTTTCAACACAGAATCCTTAAATTTAAAGTGACTCCTTTGGAGTTGCGAACGTCTATAGGCTGCGGTGTCCCCTTACCATCAGGTAGAACGTAAGCTTGTTAGTCACTGTCGTTGTATAAAAAAATTACGTGTCCCGAAATAACGCCGTTGTCCTAAAAATTAGGAAATCGGAACTGGTAACCCTAAGATCAGACGCAGTTAGGTCGTTGTGGTGTAATATGGATGATTTGTCGCGTTCACAAGCAATATCCTCTGGGACTAGTGAAGGCCGCAGAAAAGGCTTATCTTGTTTACACCATTATGGATAATATGCGTACTAGCGTTTTACGAGCGTGTAAGCTTTTTCAAACAAATCCTATAGTACTTTTATCTCAGGAGCGCGGGTTGGCCATTGGTGTAGTTGTGACACATACGAACACACAGACAACGTGAAGTATAAGTATGTATGTATGTATATCGTCGCTTAGTATCCATAGTACTAGTGGCTCTGTGAGCTTTAGACCTCATGGTTTTTTTTTTAATTTCCAAACCAGCAGCGGCACAGCTCATAAAATTTCACGAGAATCGGTTTAGAAATGCGACCTGTAGAGGAGGACAAACCATTGACAAAAAAAAATCTTTTGAAAATTTACAAAAATTTACTTGATTGAAAAAATCTATGTAGTCATAGAACCTGCTCCCAAAATTTCACGAGAATCAGTTGAGAAATGCGACCTATAGAGGGAAAACGGCCGCAGAAAAATACGAAATCATTGATACAAAGTTTGTTTTTTTTTTTAATTTCCAAAAAGTGACTCGACAAAAAACTTTCTTTTTTTTCGTACCTTCTCACAAAGTTTCACGAGAATCGGTTGAAAAATGCGACCTGTAGGAAGAAGACAGGTGGAAATCCGGACATACGAAAGCATTTTTGTCGAAACTAAAACTGAGACCTTCGTTTCACTCGGTCAAAAAGCTTTTCTTAGTTTGGGACTAGGTTGATTTGTGTAAGATTGCCCACAAATATTTATATTTATAAAACTGTACTGAAAACGAAAATTATGTGTCAATCGTATTATATCTTAAAAGAAATACAGTTTCACGAGTGACAGTAAGTAAATAAGGAATAGAATTCACTAGAAATGTAACTACACTAGGGTGTCCCTTATTTTACGATTTTCGGAGGTTAATGTTGCATACCCCTTAAATCGGTTTCTTTTATCCCAAAACAAGCTGAAAATAAATATCAGGTCATTCCTGTAACTGTAACCCGTGCCGACACTCATGCGATTCCCCCATACAATGTATGAAAACGACCAAATTTTTTTTCCTTTTTTTTTGTTTTTTTTTTTATATCAACTTTGTATAACACTGCCATATATAAACATTATTTAACAAAAAAATCTCGATGCATACAGAAAACCACAGAAAAATTATCAAATTACTGTCTGACCAAATTTCTCCATAGTAATTTGTATGGGAATTTCAGTTGCAAGTCGGCACGGGTTCCCATTAGAGGAATGTCCTAAAATATTTTTTGGAGTGTTTTGGGGTAGTATCATTATTTTTAGGGGGTATGCGATATGAATTTCTGACAGTCGTGAAATAAGGGACACCCTAAACTACACACAAAGAGGTATAGGTACGTATTGTCAATATCTACAGCTACCTTTTCACATCAATGAACATTTTCAACCTACAAAAGGACGCGTAAAACTGATACAAACCAGTAAAACGAATGCGGCTACCGAGACTCTTACTGCTTTAGATATAGAGTCCAAATTTGAATGGTGTAAGGGGAACAATGCCGATGGTATCGGAAACTTTTCCGGGAAATAGTAAGACTAGTAAAATACGTGCCTCCATTCAATTGATTTCCTTTAGCAATATTCAGTATCCATGGAATTGTAAGTAAAGATACTTCGAATAACTAAGTCAGTATTCTGCCTTGTATTAAGATCTCGGTATGGATGGTGGTTGATGGTGGTTATGGTAAATCTTATGGTATGAGTACTAGACTGATAACGTGATAACATTTTAGTGATACGAGAAACAGCGACTCGCGCAAGGCCGATAGAGAACATTATTTAAAAATTTACTCACACGTTATGGATATTGTAGCTGTAAATAGGTATTTGCGAATTGCTATTAAGTACTCAAACTTTATTCAGCATGAGTGTGTTACCTGGGAATGTCGATCAGTCTTTTTCAAACTGTATTAAATTAGAAAGTGGGATATTTTTTTTTCTCTTCAAAACATACTAATTGGTCCTGTAGCTAAGCCATTTATTGAAATGTCTGGAGATTAACACCGCCCTGATGGTTAATCCATCGTTGCCATTTTAAACCGGTACCCTTACCATGAGTTTGAAATGTTTGCATTACCGTACTCGCTAGCGACTGCGTAAACGATTTAGTATGGACAAAAGTACAGCGCCTCTGGCGGTTACGTAATAGAACTAAGAATCGCCATACTACAGATGTAGTGCAAAATGATTTTCCTTCGTACTTTATCGGAAAAGTCCGTATTTATAGTGCGCGCCATCCACGTCGACGCGCCCCTCCACAGCGAATCTCATACTAATCTGTGCGCAGTTGTACGGCTTGGGCTGTGGAGGGGCGCGTCTTCGTGGATGGCGCGCACTATATCGTGCTCTCTCAATTAGCTTCAGTACCCTTTTCTTACAGCCGTAGGGGTATCTTTGACACTGACATTTTTTACTTTGACATTTGACACTAAACAATAAAGTTCCATAATAATGGATATGAAAACGTCACTCATTTAATATAATCATTGATTGACAGTTCAAGTGCCATCGTAATCCGATTGAGATCCGAGTTTTCCCGAAAGAAAGTCAATTTGCAATACATCTGTAAATCGTTTACGCAGTCGCTAGCGAGTACGGTAATGCAAACATTGCAAAGTCATGGCAATATTCTTCTGGTGGTTATATTCGTGGTCGCAAAAAGTTAGCCGACCATTCTGTCCCCATTCACGTGTCCGCCTACGCACGGTTTATTGGATAAACGACGCCACGTGTCCGTCAATTCTGGGGGTTGACTTGGGACTTCGTGCAACCTGGGCCCTATTTCTCGAACGTTACAAGCCTTGTATTACAAGTGTGTATCTATGGTAACGCTTGTACATCCATATAAAATACAATCGTTACCATAGATACACACTTGTAATACAAGGCTTGTAACGTTCGAGAAATAGGCCCCTGCTCTAAGAGTTTTTTTTTTCGTTTTTAATGTTAACAGCCAGCAAATACAAAGAACCATGCTAGGAGTCGACGACAGTTAAAGTAGGGTAACCACGAGACTCAGTTTTAAACCTAAAATTTTATTATAACAAAATAGTTTTACAGGTTTTTGCATATTCTTATGTTTTTTTATTATTAATAATGGGGCTCTTGGCCAGCATCTAGCCAGGGGGCAAAGATGAGGCCGACGATGAAGCGAGCTCACCCAGAAAATGCCTATTAACTCTTCAATTGTGTATTATATACTAAAAGTGCAAAGTAACAGCTATCTTGTACATATTTACTCACTGATGATCCACTCAAAATGTCCCGGATTTACGACCAAGGTATATTAAAACTAATAGTCATATAGAAGATAGTTAAAGAAATAATGGATTTCACACTCGGGTTAACGGGCGGAGTCGGAGTGTTAAATTACTTTTATTGCCGATAAAATTGCTTTTCCGAAAGGAGTAGAAACTTTTTCAACGTTTTATATGGGACCTTTTGTTTAGTGACACGTACAGTCGACCAAAAAAGTGGTCTACCACTTTTCGACTCTATTATGTGTATGTTAAAGTCCAAAAGTGGTAGAGCACTTTCTTTGCTGACTGTACCTAAATAATTGAATTATGGCAGAACACTAAGGAATACATTTTATGCGCTTTTAAATGTTATTTTACTGGTATGTATATTATATTGTATTTTCCTAGCTAAACTTAGCGGCAAATTATATATTTTTAATGATGATTCAAATACTGAAAATACAGAAAAGCGAACATTATAAGATTTTAATGTCACACCTAGCCATAAAGTGGCCATTATCGCACGCTCCGCGCGCGAAAAAACCCACTTCCTGGCCAGGGGGTGACAAAATTTTGTACTTACCACGGGCGATAATAAAGAAAGCCTCATATCGCATATTTATCGCATATTATAAAATACCTGCGATCTGAGACATTCTTTGTTTTATCGCCCTTGGTAAGTAATGTACTATTCTTAGGAGTACCCATAAATTAAAAAGAAATAGCTAATCAGCTTTTGTACTCTTGGACAAATATTCAAAATTATAACATAAATAAAAAACAATCCAAAATCTTACCTCGATTTTGATCTACAATACTCAAATCACTGGACACCCGAAAATTCCAAATTCAAACGTTTATTCCACAATAAAATAACGATTTCGATCGTCACTAGTCACTTATTTAAATTGCAACACACACTGGCCACTTAAAATGGTCCGAAATTAAAAAGTTTCGTTTTTAAATTAGGGCGGTTATACACTGTGCGAATCATCGTAGTTTTTAGGTTATTTGGGGTATTTGGTAATGGACTACGGACGTCGTGTCAAGACCGGGATACCACTGGTTCCAGAGGCAGACTCCGGCCGCGCGCCGCTCGGAGCTGCGTAGAGTGACACTCCCCTCTTGCGTAACTATCGCTACAAATTACCTAAGAGCTAAGTTCGTAGATACTTAAGAGTAACGAAAATGTAGACATGTAATAGTCAATAGGGCGAGAAAGAACGAATACAAGGTCCTAACTTAAGTAATTCTAATATGGTCAAAAATTCCCGCTTGTAAATCCTTCATTCCAACTGAACAATGTTCATGTTGGCTTCAACAAGCTTACTGCGTATCAAAATGTCTACAATTCTATAATATTCGTGTTTAACCCATATTTGTTTGTCAAGTTTTATACCTAACATTTTGTGTGAAGTTTAAAATCCTGTTAAAATTATTTAGCCTATGTAGCTTCGACTGCCCGCATCTTTCGGGAAAAACCTCTCCGCGCAGGCGCGAATCGGAAAAGTCGAGCGAGACGGACTTCGGGAGGAGCGAAAGAGACGGTGATAGTTTTAAAAGTGTTTGTAAATGTACTTAATCACTTCTACTGAGAATTATTTGTATGTTTAGAAGGAAGCAATATGCATTGAAAAAAAAAACAACGGGTTGCACTCCGGGAGTGCCGGCAGAAGTGAAAACTCAATAAAGATAGTAAATGGGTCATTGTCAGATTTAGGTGCGCGTCTTTTCGGTGGACAGGACATACCAAAAGTTAAGGGCTACAAAGCTTAATTTTCGATTGATCTGATAACCCGCATAATCTATAATTCCGTGTCTATAAATCCATGTAATAAAAACGTAAATTACATGCACACAAGCCGTTAACTATTGTCCACCGAATGGACAACTTTTGTTTTTCCGACTGACAATGACCCAAATAACAAAGATATTCATATCGGTATCGGTATCGGTATCCGTATCCGTACTCATACTCATGTTCATATTCATATTCGCATAATCAATTTACATATATACATAATATGTCCCGAGTATCATTGTGTCTTACGCATCCTGAGTTTAGGTGAGTTGACACCTCCTAACATCGCAATCACGATTACTAGGAGTGGTCAACTAGCTGGTCTTAGAATCTTAGAATCTGTCGCGAGTTCAACAAATTTTCCCCAGTACAAAAGTGCTCAGCGCCGCCAAAGAAGTTTTCACTTCAAAAATTGTAAGCAATACTACCTATTTCCCATTTTTAGGGTTCCCTAGTAAACAAGGAACCCTTATAGTTTCGCCATGTCCGTCCGTCCGTCCGTCCGACCCCCGTTTTTCTCAGTAACCGTTAGTACTAGAAAGCTGTAATTTGGCATGAGTATAGATATTGATGACGCCGACAAAACGGTAGAATAAAATCTGAAAAAACATTTTTTTTAGGGTACCTCCCCTACATGTAAAGTGGTGGTGCAATTTTTTTTTCTTCCAAAACTCATCGTGTGGGTTATCGTTGGATAGCTCTTTCAATATTATATATTATAAGGTTTCTAATATCATTTTTTGATTCAAGAATCGGTTGGCGTGATATTAAGCTTTGAAGTGATAATTTTCGTTATGGTCAAGTGTCCCCCCGTCCCCCCCCCCCCCTGCCAGCTAAACGGTGGCACCTAGACATGTGAAAAAAATCATGGTAGTAGGATATACGATGAATTTAAAAGGAAAACTATCACAGCTAAGTAGACATTACTAGTTGACGAGTAATAGTCGAACTTCAGAAATGTACTTTGCAAAAGCAAACTTTAGAACAATTTCCATTGATATCTTAGATAATGTTGTTAATTCTGTCAAAAACATAGAAAAAATAAGTTTGCGAACTTTTTAGAATGTAACGGGTGGATGACTACGGAACCCTACCTTGCGTGTGGCCCGACACGCACTTGGCCGGTTTTTTATTTCTTTAGATTCGTTGAGTGTGCTCAGGAACTCCATGAGCTCATACCGCCTTCCCCCTTCTTCCATCAGATATCCAGACGACGTACGACTGGTTACTTTCATTACCTGGTCGAAATCATCTTTTTTTATAATGTGTACTGGTTTGGTATTCGAATGGCGTATGTAGGTACTTCCGAGTTCAAATAACCTGGACCTTTTTAAGGTACGAGTGAATCTTCTGGGTGAGCTCGCATCACCGTCGGCCTCATTTTCAATTTAAAAAAATATATATGACTGGTTAGAATTAGGCGTTTATTTAAGAAAATTTAATTTAGCTGTTTGCTCTAAGGAAGAACGAAGAACCCAATTAAATTTGGTGTATTTTGAAAATTAATTTTATTTTTTACGAAATATTATATTATTATTATCTATTCATTTAATGTGACTCGTTTACTTTCTTTGTCTATTCTAACAGAATCGTGCTCTATCAAGGTCATAGGGGCCCCATTACCCTAATGTGCCCAGGGACTCAAATTGGTTAAAGACCGTGCGTTTCCGTTACTTTCACCCAGTGCCTTGAACGCACAAACGCGTTCATAATATTTAGTGACTTTCGCCCTGTGCCTTAGTGCCTTAGACTTAGAATAGTCGGATGAACTCACATGTGCCTTTGGGGCACACAGCAAAGTGCGGCACCTGCCGAATGTCCAGGAAAAGAGGGTGGCAGTGAATGCGTTAAGAAATTTTTGACGTACTGAAAGCCGATGTCTAAATATTTATGTTTAATTTTAAGTTTGTGGCAATAAAATTTTTTATTTTTTTTTTTTTATTTTTTTTTATTTAATGCTAACTTAGCTGTCAATAAGACGATTTAAAGCAGAATAAGATTAGACATTACAACAATTCGACAGTGCTTGGCGTGGTGGGCACGACGACACACTACCGCTTTGGCGGTCAAAGGGTTAATAAGTTCGTCAAGCAGTACGGTAGACTCGATCGAAACCTAACCTGAATAATAAAATTATATAAATTAAAAAAAATATTAAATAAAAAGTACCCTATAATATAATTTAGTCGGATAATACCTACATAGTTATATAAGTGATCGAATTCCGTAGTAAGTCGGCATTTTGATTCACAAACTAAATTTACACAATATCGTAGGCGATATCGTAAAATAATTGATCCCGACCGGCCACTCTTTTTGTGATAATCTTACCTAGGTATATAAAGTTATTACCGTTGCGTAAAACGGCGGTTTCACTGATTCAAGTCTATACATTTTCTTCTTGTCGCTCGTCGCTGGTCGCTGGTCTTGTCTTGCTGCTCGCCGCTTGACTTGCTGGTCATCACGTCGCCCATAGAACCATGCTAAATGTTAAGTCTGTCAAAAACTGGCAACCGTACTGTCTTCTCGATGATCTCACGGTTCGAAATAAATGCCATATGATAAATAAATAAATAGTCTCTAGACGATGAAAGTAGTAAGTAATTACTAATTATAATTACTATCTATCTATACATATAATAAAGCAGAAGAGGGTCGAAATTCTGTACATTGAAGATATTAGTAAAAAAATCGATGGAGGGGTCTAAGAATCGATAACAGAA
Source organism: Cenopis cana (assembly GCA_951800055.1). Lineage (NCBI taxonomy): Eukaryota > Metazoa > Arthropoda > Insecta > Lepidoptera > Tortricidae > Cenopis > Cenopis cana. The sequence goes on along the minus strand of OX637485.1, from coordinate 17,641,782 downwards.
CACATTTCAACGGTTTTTAGAATTCGTGTCTGTTTGTCTGTTTGTCTGTTTATCTGTTTGTCTGTTTGTCTGTTTGTCTGTCTGTTTATTTGTCTAACTATCACGTGAAAACTAGCGAATGGATTTGAATACAGCCTTCACTAATAAGTTTATTGGATCTTCGGCCAGGTTTATAGGCTATAAAAATCATACAGGTTGGGGATGAAAGAGGGTGAAAAGAGGGGTTAAACTTTGTATGAGAAGTCTTCCAGTTCATGATTTACAGGCTTGAAAATTGGTAAGTATATACATGGACGCAAAGTAAATAAAACCCCATTCAAACATTGTACAATAAACAGATAGTATTTAAAAAAATGGGGGTTGAAATTACAATACTTGAGAGGCTAGAACAAAAAAATAAAAGTTCCTAATACCATATTAACTGTTTGAAACGAGAGATCTAATTATGTTGGTCAGTCAGTCGCTATCAATATTCACAAAATCTTACTACGCAACCTTGGTTTTTTTTTCGTTTTCAATGGAGGGTACCTACGCAGAGCAGCGGGCTCTCGGTTTGCGTATGTGTACTGTACTTTTGTATAAAATATTCTGTTTTGGGGTGCTGATTACGAAAATTATATCCATTTTCAAATCAAAGATGGCGGACATTTATCTATTTTTCTTAATAATCGATATGGGGGTCATCTTTGAGGTTTTTCGGGGTGCCGATTAGTTGCGTTTTCCGTCAGCAGGTCAGCACAATGTATAAAATATTTTCAGCGCGTGTTAGACTTTCCACATTTAGGGTGTATTGGTATTCGTTAGTAAAATATACGTAACAGTAAACGTTAAGTATGACCAAAATTGAAAGTCATAAGCTAATAGGAAGCAAAAAAAATCAACTCTCAGACAATCACACACCTCGCAGAAGCAATCAGGGTGGGTGCGCTGTCAACCTAGGGCTCTACTCCATCTTCGATAGTGACAGAGGACAGACCAAAGGTGGTATTGATAAGGTATTCCAATAATTTTTAAACCAAAAAATATCTATTCAGCCACCTCTCGATGGGTCAACTGATTCTTTTTTGTTCAAAATTTCACAATCGCTGCGCTCGGTTTTTCATCTACATTACTTGATGCGTATGAAGTCTTTTCCGCACCTGCATCACATTGTTCGAAACATTTCGCGCTCGCTACGCTCGCGTTTTCATCTACATTACTTGACGCATATGATTTATTTTCCATACCTGCATTATAATGTTCGAAAATGTTCGCGTTCGCTACGCTCGCGTTTTCATCTACATTACTTGACGCATAAGAAGTCTTTTCCGCACCTGCATCATAATGTTCGAAAATGTTCGTGCTCGCTACGCTCGCGTTTTCATCTAGATTACTTGACTTGATGCCTTTTTTTGAAAAATTTCGCGCTCGCTGCGCTCGCGTTGTCATCTGCATTACTTGATAAGTATGAAGTACCTATTTTCCGCACCCGTGTGTTCGAAAAAATTTGCGCGCGCTTGCTCGCGTTTTCCTCTGCATTACTTGATGCGTATGTAGTACTTTCCGCACCTGCATCATAATGTTCCAAAAATTTCGCGCTCGCTACGCTCGCGCTTTCATCTACATTATTTGTTGCGTATGAAGTATTTTCCGCACCTGCGTCATAATGTTCGAAATATTTCGCGCTCGCTACGCTCGCGTTTTCTTCTACACTACTTGATGCGTTTGAAGTCTTTTCCGCAACTGCATCATAATATTCGTAAAATTTCGAAATCGCTTCGCTCGCGTTTTCATCTACATTACTTGATGCGTGTGAAGTATTTTCCGCCCCTGCATCATAATGTTCGAAAATTTTCGAGCGCCCTACGCTCGCGTTTTCATCTACGGTAATTAATGCGTATGAAGTATTTTCCGCACCTGCATCATAATGTTCGTAAAATTTCGCGCTCGCTACGCTCGCGTTTTCATCTACATGAATTGATGCGAATGAAGTATTTTCCTAACCTGTATCATAATGTTTGAAAAATTTCGCGCTCGCTACGGTCGCGTTCTCATCTACATGATTTGATCCGAATGAAGTATTTTCCTAACCTGCATCATAATGTTCGTAAAATTTCGCGCTCGCTACGCTCGCGTTTTCATCTACATGAATTGATGCGAATGAAGTACTTTCCGCACCTGCATCATAATGTTCCAAAAATTTCGCGCTCGCTACGCTCGCGCTTTCATCTACATTATTTGTTGCGTATGAAGTATTTTCCGCACCTGCGTCATAATGTTCGAAATATTTCGCGCTCGCTACGCTCGCGTTTTCTTCTACACTACTTGATGCGTTTGAAGTCTTTTCCGCAACTGCATCATAATATTCGTAAAATTTCGAAATCGCTTCGCTCGCGTTTTCATCTACATTACTTGATGCGTGTGAAGTATTTTCCGCCCCTGCATCATAATGTTCGAAAATTTTCGAGCGCCCTACGCTCGCGTTTTCATCTACGGTAATTAATGCGTATGAAGTATTTTCCGCACCTGCATCATAATGTTCGTAAAATTTCGCGCTCGCTACGCTCGCGTTTTCATCTACATGAATTGATGCGAATGAAGTATTTTCCTAACCTGTATCATAATGTTTGAAAAATTTCGCGCTCGCTACGGTCGCGTTCTCATCTACATGATTTGATCCGAATGAAGTATTTTCCTAACCTGCATCATAATGTTCGTAAAATTTCGCGCTCGCTACGCTCGCGTTTTCATCTACATGAATTGATGCGAATGAAGTACTTTCCGCACCTGCATCATAATGTTCCAAAAATTTCGCGGTCGCTACGCTCGCGCTTTCATCTACATTATTTGTTGCGTATGAAGTATTTTCCGCACCTGCGTCATAATGTTCGAAATATTTCGCACTCGCTACGCTCGCGTTTTCATCTACATAACTTGATGCTTATGAAGACTTTTCCACACCTGCATCATAATGTTCGAAACATTTCGCGCTCGCTGCGCTCGCGTTTTTATCTTCATTATTTGATGCGTATGAAGTGTTTTCCGCACTTTCATCGAAATGTTTAAAACAATTCCTCTGTCACGTGTTTTATGTGGGCGCGTCGAGCCGGCGTGCGCAATGTTTGGCGAGACAGCCCCGCCCGCAGTACAGTAGTATATGGATATTCACGCGAACGAAGTCGCGGGAAAAAGCTTAGATAAATAAATTAAAAACTGGACTACTCGTGCGAAACGGCGGATTATGAATGCGAAAGTAAAGCTCTGTCTGTCTGTTACCCGTTAAACCGCTGAACCAATTTATATGAAATTTGGCATGAATATAGTTTGAGTCCCAGGGATGGACATGGGATACTTTTTATCCTGGAAATCATCCCTTAACGGGGCTATAGTTAGAATGGAAGAGATAACTAGGTAAGCGCCTGAAATAGAAAAATGGAATCACATTCTAACGCGATGACCGAGTTCTACGCAGACGAAGTCGCGGGCAAAAGCTAGTAAGTAATAAGTAACCTTAAAGTGCCTACTACTTACATGCTCCTTTTTGTCTTTCATAGATAAATTAGGTATGTCGTTGTTGAAATAAAAGGATAAACTTTAAATTAGAACAAGTAATTTACTTAATATATTTATAACTTTATTTACAATAAATAAACAAATACCTACTTATAGATAATTTTTTCCCAATTCTCTTTTCCTGTTCCCTCAGACCTCAGATCCATTTTTTTCGGAATTCATCCTCTGTTGAAAAACTGAAAAAATCAAATTACTTGAATTTCCCGAATCGTGGGGTAATCTTCAGGGGATTTTTTTATTATTTGTTGGTATCCCGAAATCGAATTATAAACCGACTGAATGATGGGACATCAATTCTAAGCTGGCTTCTATGGTAGATTTAATAAGGTCCAGGTCAATAGACATAAGAAATGATGTAAACAGACCAATTTACCTTCATTACTTCGTAATCACGCACTGTTAAAGAACGAACACAGAGTCTTACCAACAATTTATAGACATAATCCTTGTATTTGCATTCATTTTAAGCTATAATATCTTTTAATTATTCATATTTCAATAAAAACAATTTTCGTTTACAATGATTAGGTATGTGACAATAGCTTGTCAATTTTTTTACTCATAAATATGCTAGGAATCTATATTGTCATTGAAAAAAAAGTTCGTTTAAGTGATGGGAATATCAGTATATCGAAAAAGTTTAATTTCATCATAGATTAAATTACAAATAAACTCACTTCTCATCATTTTCCATTTACTTTGCTATGAATTTTCTTTGCCCATTTATTTTTATTTGCTGCCATGAAGTGAAGAGCCACAAATACTCGCAATGAATATTCAATAAAATAATTTCTCGACTGTCAAGTGGATTGATTAATTATTGTTATAGACTTTTGTCGTCACTATTTTACAACAAATCCATAGACGACAAACGAATTGTCAGTCAACCATATTTGTTTACATAATTTCCAATTTCTATTGACGCACGGTATATATACTACGCGATTTGACCGGTTTGTATGTGAAATGTTTGGAGGTTATTTTTGAATTAATTTACATATTTTTCCTATTTCATCAAGTGTCTCATAATATAACTAATGATTTAGCTCAGTAACTTGGTTCCGGTGAGATTTTAGAAATAAACACGGGTCCAGAATGCAAAGAAAATGTACTTACGCATGGAATGTAACATCCGCCTTTTTTCGGTCGAGTTTGCTTTTACAGCCCAACACTGAACACCCCACCATGTTTGCACTGAACACCCAAACACTACGGATCTGATAATTGGTAAATTATTATTCATTTAAACCAAACTTATCATTAATTCTCCATTTATAAAATGCACTACCAAATATTGCCAATTTGTTTTGCAATCTTCTTGACACTTCATGAAAGATTATGCCTTTACTCGACCGTGAATTTTTTTTCGGTCGGTGATAAGGACAAAACATCGCACTATTTTCTACTTCCTCTCATAGGAATCGCAATAAGGCTATCTTTCTCTTACAAAGCGTGTCAGGCCCTTGGTATTTTATCCATCACTCGTATTTTGAAGGGAACTGTCACCGTATTTAGGGACAATAAGAACTACTTTCCATGAGAATTTATTTGAAATATGATCTTTACGGAAATCGGTCAGTCTGGCTATCCGATATTGGACTTTGGAAACGCTTTTTTAGGGACAATAAGAGCTACTTTCCATGAGAATTTATTTGAAATATGATCTTTATGGAAAATCTTAGGATTGTCTTCGAACAGTTAGAACCTTGGCTTTCTAAGAAGACCAGCTGGGGACCCCTTGTAACATAGCAATCACGATACTAGGAGGGGTCAACTAACCTGGTCATAGAATTTATCGCGAGTTTATACATTTTTCCCCAGTACAAAAGTGCTCAGCGCCGCTAAAGAAGTTTTCACTTCAAAAATCATTACTTATATTTATTTATTTATATTTGTGGACAATCTTACACAAATCAACCTAGTCCCAAACTAAACAAAGCTTGTACTATGGGTACTAAGCGACGATGTACATACTTATATAGATAAATAGATACTTAAATACATAGAAAACATCCAAGACCCAAGAACAAATATTCGTGATCATCACACAAATAAATGCCCCGGCCGGGATTCGAACCCGGGACCTCCAGCTTACAGCCGCATTACTCCAGCTGCATTACTTACTTAAAGGTATGTCATGTGTTTTTAGCTTGTGGCATATTTTTTAGATTTGGAAAATACCTCCAGATATTTTTATATTTCCAAAAATAAATTAATCTTGTTATTGAATTGTAAACCTTAGTTGGTAAACAGGCATACATGTACCAGTCAGGAGCAGAAGTAGCTATGCATTCGAAGAGATCAAAATGATCTACACATAATACACATATCTTTATTATTTTTCACTTCTCATGCTCGAAAAGTGTGTCATATTAGACTTGTGAAGCGAGACTAAAGTAATACATTTAAGCCCTAGGGAAAATATGTATACATATTTATGATTTACAAAACATTTTAATTTGACCAATCAAAATACTTCACCTATTAAATCCAGCAATCACAGAACAGTAATTTGACAGATTAAAAAATATTTGGTAAAAATATCAACCAACCAGAACACAGCTGTACTAAAATTGACCAAGCAGGAAAGACGTTTTTCAGTTCTCTAAAGATTAAGCGGTGTCTATGGTCAAAGCAATTACGCCTCTTAAAAGAAAAAAAAGCGCATGTTGCATCTCTTTCTTTAATATAGCAAAAGAAAGGGAGGCGAATGCGCAAAGCGAACACGCATAGCGAGGCATGATGCTGTTCTTAGAAAAAAAAACATGCTGGCAAATTAGACATACGCCCGCCAAGAGTTAAATTATTCATTTAAGGTGGATAATTTGTGTTTATGTGTTTTCTCGCCATCGAAGTGAAAAGTAGAGTGTATAACTCGGGCCTAAAAGCCATATTACCACTCGAACAATTTTCCCTCACTACGTTCGGGAAAATAACCATCTCGTGGTAGCATGGCTTACTTTAGACCCTTGTCAAACAATCTACTATTATTTATTTACTTAAATTTATTATGAGGGAATAAGAGTAGCTACTTTTGCTGCTGACTGTACTTATTATCCACCGCGTTCTATTTATCTATATATTTTCTTCAACTGTCCTTTAATATTGTGCTATATGTCATTTTTTGTTTGAACAACGTGTTCAATAGTACATTACTTACCAAGGGCGATAAAACAAAGAATGTCTCAGATCGCAGGTATTTTACACCCGAGCCGAAGGCAAGAGTTTATTATCGCCCGTGGTAAGTACAAAATTGTATGTCACCCTCTGGCCAGGAAGTGGGTTTTTTCGCGCGCGGAGCGTGCGATAATGGCCACTTTATGGCTAGGTGTGACATAAAATATATATCACCTAACACTTTAAACTTTCGCGCTTTGTAATACATAAATATCGCGTTAGACCCGTTAAAACAAACCTTTTAAGTATATCACCTAAGCGATTTATTTCGGAACTACATTTTTTATTTTTTATTTTATTTTATTTTATTCAAACATACATAAGCATAACAGTAATTTCACCAAATCGCTTACATACATGTTTTAGTTTGCATTACAATGGCACGTCGTTGTTTACGAATGAGACAAACCGATTGCTAATCTGTTCAATAAATCTTGTCGAGGTATAGCGGTACGGTGATTTGGTGAGCGGTGATATAAAACTCCATCAGACAGGAACAAAGTAGTATTTATTGTAGCGTAGCACTGTGGTACATAAGTATAGGTACAGGTAAAATGCTTACATACAGTAGGTAGATCAGTGCAGTTGTTAACAGTATGAGTCGTAGGAGAAAAGAAGAACGAAATGCAGCCGGCTTTGCTTTATATACATGTTTCATTCCGTTCAGAGTGAACGCAATGGTGGCCGGCTGAATCCGCCAATCAGAAACCCGGTCTTTATGAGACCGAGAGAATCAGTGTGGCCACTATACAAAAACACTGCCTAAAAGAGTTAAGTGGTGTTTAGACGCCACATCACCCCCCCAGGGAGAGACAAAGGCTACACATAAAAAAAAAAACTTAAATTAATTACACATAAGTCATAACCTAGGTAACATTATAACTTACTCAAGACATAACTACTTAGGTTTTACAACATACAAGTACAAATAACACAAAACAAATATAGTTAACTTATGAAGAAAACTTATTTGACATCAACTAAGATGAAATGGCAAGTTAGTAAGTCTTACTTTTCTAAGGCAATATACTATATCACAAAAAAAAATAAAAATATGCCTTATGTAGGTACATTATTAAATCTAAACATGGAAATTATTTATATAGATTTAGATTTAGATTTCATTTATTTCACAATCAAGCCTTCATTATAAATTACATATTACATCTAAACATAGTTTAGAGATCTAGGACATCTTTAAACCTAACTTTGCGACCTGACCGAGTGATAACGGGTTCCTGCCGGCTTGGAGGTACTACTTTAGGTACTGGAGCGGTCTTAGTAACGAGGGGCGCTGGCGTGGACACTGGGAGCGCTGGCGGCGTCGCAGCGGGTGCTGGACTCGGCACTGAGAGTGCCGGCGGCGGCGCTACAGGTGTTGGTGGCAGCGCTGGTCGGACCGGTGCGGCAGGGTTCCTGGGAACGGTAAGGTCTGTATCAGTAGAAATATAGGCCGGTTTGACACGGTCCATACTGACAGTAGTCTGCCTCCCAGCGATGTCGATGGTCATCGTTTTGGGATTGCGAGACACTACTCTGTAGGGGCCCGTGTAGGGTGGCTGTAACGATCGGCGGACTGTATCGTCACGCAAAAAAATATGTGTTGTTGTAGCTAAGTCTTTAAATACGAATGATCGGGGCTGCCCGTGACGGGAAGCTGGAGTAGGTCGTAGCTCTGACATCCTGGCCCGTAGTTGTGTGACCAGGTCGTTGGTCTCGTAGGAAGGGATGGAGCTGGGTACGAGGAACTCTCCAGGTAACCGGAGCGGTTCGCCGTAGACAAGCTCTGCTGCCGAGCAATCCAAGTCCTCTTTCAGAGCAGTACGAACGCCCAAGAGTACTAGAGGGAGAGCACTGTGCCAGCTGTCATTGTGGCACATTAGTGCTGCCTTCAACTGCCTATGGAATCGCTCAATCAGACCATTTGCCTGTGCGTGGTAGCTGGTTGTTCGTACACGTTTGGATGTGCCCAGGTCCATTAGCCTATTAAACAGGACAGATTCGAACTGACGGCCTCTATCTGTTGTGACCGTGGTGGGTACACCAAAACGAGCAATCCAACCGTCCACGAATCTGTTCGCTACCTCCTCTGCACTAATGGATGTCATGGGCCACGCCTCGGGCCACCGTGAAAATCGGTCAATAGCTGTCAGACAATATGAGTAGCCGTTTGACATTGGCATTGGCCCGATGATATCCACATGAACATGCTTGAATCTTGCCGTAGGAGTGACGAAATCACCCAGCGGGGTAGAAACATGGCGGGTTACCTTACTCCTTTGGCACGGAAGGCACTCACGAGCCCATGTGCGGCAGTCCTTATTCACACCAGGCCACACGTAGCGGGCGGCAACGAGGCGTGCGGTTGCGCGTGCGCCGGGATGACTGAGGCCGTGCAGGCGCTCGAACGCTGGCCGGCGGTGCTGCGGCGGCAGGTATGGTCGCGGCTTGCCGGTTGACACGTCGCACAGGATCGTTATGTCCGTCCCTGGAATTGGAGTAGATATTAATTTAAGAGATGACTTGTCCGCGATAGCCTTCAGCTCATCATCCGCCTCTTGAGCTAAAGCGAGGCTCGTATAGTCGTCTGAGAGGGAGATCGCTTCAATGCGAGACATAGTGTCCGCTACCACATTATCCTCTCCCTTGACATGTCTGATGTCAGTCGTGAATTGGGAGATGAATGTCAGCTGATTTAACTGAGACGGTGGCAACTTCTCTCTCCTCTGTTGAAAAGCATAAAGCAAGGGTTTATGATCCGTATATATCGTGGCGTTTTGTGCCTCTAATATATGACGGAAATGTTGGACGGATGTATATACTGCATATAGTTCTCTATAATAGGCGGGCCAAATAGCTTGCTTTGGTGTGAGTTTTTTACTAAAGAAAGCTAGAGGTTGCCAGCCGTGGTCTGTCTGCTGTTCAAGCGAAGCACCTACTTGTGTCCCTGAAGCGTCTGTGAACAATGCTAATTGAGCATTCGGCACTGGATATGACAGCTGTGTTACCTTTGACAAACTGTCTTTGCAGGCGTGGAAAGCGCTCTCTAGTTCAGGAGTCCATGGCATTGGCTTGGCACCCTTAAGCTTTGTAGCTGTGAGGAAGTCAATGAGTGGAGCTTGTGTCTCCGCAGCATGAGGCAAGAACTGTCTATAATAATTGATCATACCTAGAAATCTTCTCAAACCTTGTGCAGTTTTAGGTAGAGGAAAATCTTGCAGAGCAGATATTTTATCCGCCGGAGGCTTCAAACCATCCTTGGAGACATGATAGCCGAGAAAGGTAACCTCGGTGGCACAGAGTACACATTTAGCAGGGTTGACAACCATACCATAGTCAGCCAATCTCCTGAATAGTGTGCGAAGGTGAGTATCATGCTCCTCTGCGTCCTTTGAGAAAACTAAGATATCATCTATATATGGGAAACAAAAATCCATACCTCTCACTATCTCATCTATGAACCGCTGAAATGTTTGCCCAGCATTGCGCAGACCATATCCCATGTAGGGCAGCTCGAAGAGACCAAACGGAGTTGTAATTGCAGTTTTGCATACATCGGCTGGTTCCACTCGAATCTGTTGGTAAGCTTTGACAAGATCGATGGTGCTAAATATAGTGGAGCCAGCCAGGTTATGGCTAAAGTCCCCTATATGACGCACTGGGTATCGATCTGGCACTGTGCGGGCATTAAGTGCCCTATAGTCACCACACGGTCTCCATGTTGAGTCCTTTTTGGGCGCGAGGTGAAGGGGCGAAGACCACGGGCTCTTGGATGGTCGCGCTGTCCCAACTCGCACCATCTCGGCGAACTCCTTTTGCGCCGCACGCAGCTTGTCAGGCGCGAGGCGACGCGGTCGAGACACGACTGGCGGGCCGTCGGTCGTCTTTATGTGATGCACGGTGTTGTGCTTCACCTCGCGTACAATGCCAGGCGGGCGGGTTATCTCTGGAAATTCAGAAAGAATTGTGTTATTATGAGTAATATCTATGGCTTTAATACTCAACTGTCTACAATCTGCTGCGGTAGCCACAGATGTCAAATTTGTGACACCACAGCGCAGAACTTTATTTCGACAGTCTGGTAATAAGTTATAGAAAGCCATAAAGTCAGCTCCTATTATCGGTGTCTCAACATCTGCAACTATGAAGTTCCAGACAAACTCCCGTCGGAGGCCAAGATTTAGACTGAGTTTCCGGCAGCCATAAGTTTTAATGCTAGAACCATTGGCTGCGCATAAACTATAGTCGACGGGTTGCATTTTATTAGATAATAACTTTTTTGGGAAACAACAAATATCTGATCCAGTGTCGAGAAGGTATGAGTATTTAGTTATTTTATCTGTCACAAAAAGGCGGCTGCTGCTAGACGGACGGTCAGTAGCCGCCACTACTGGCCGTCGGCTGGGTTTTCCTCCCAGCCGCATGGTTGGATACATTTGGCAGCCTTGGTTTTGTAATGTTGGTGGTACCAACACAACTTCCTGCTATTGTTGTCACCACTTGGTCTTGACCTCGAAGTGGATCTGGCCCTAGGGCGAGACCTTCCCCTAGACCTATCCCGGGCTGTTAATGCAGCAACCTGTAGGCTGAGCTTGTTTAAGCGGGAATCAATAGAATTCCAGTCCGGAACAGGTGCAGAGTTGACTACTGCTACATTAGTAAAAATTGGACTCACCTCTAATATCTTATCTGCTAGCTCGGCAACCTTATCCAGATTGAGGTCGCTCTGAGCCGCTAGAATGCCCTGAACACTGTGAGGAAGCCGCTGGAACCATAGCTCCCTCAGTACTGCCTCATCCTTGATAGACTTCCCTGCTAGTGACCGCAGGTCCCGAAGAAACTGTGTGGGCTTTCTTTCTCCCAACTCTTCCCCGGAGAGTAGTTGCCGGAGCTTGGCAGACTCTGACGTTGAAAACCTGCTTATCATCTGAGCTTTAATACAAGCATACCTCTCGCCCTTGGGCGGAGGGTTGACCACAAGGTCCTCCAACTCTCTGGAGAGCCTTGCGTCCATTTGGCTGACGACATAGTTGTATTTTGTTTCGTCAGCAGTTATGTGAGACAATGCAAAGTTAGATTCTATGTGGGCGAACCAAGCCGCCGGCCGGTCCGACCAGAATGGTGCTAACTGTGGTCGAATCCCGTGAGTAGCCAGCTGGGGTGCTTGCGCGGCGGCCGCAGCCGCGGGTGCCGCCAGCGCCCTTAGTTCCTCGTTGAGGTGAACTAACGATTGGTTTTGTTGGCTTAGCGCCTCTAACTTTTTCTCCAAATCCTCGATTGTAGTAGCCATGTTAATGTTACACACTCAGTCAGGTACAAAATAGCTTTAAATAGATACTAAATAAAGATTAATTATAATTAAAACTACGCACTTAACGTCCATACACAACTGAGGTTAGTTTTGACACGTTGACACCTGACAACGCCGGGCTGCGTTCGGAAACTCTGATGAAAATACGGCGCGCTGTCGCCGCACGCGTCTACCAGAAAAGCAAGATGGATGCTCCTTCTCCTTGTATGAATAAAAAAGTACCATGCGCTTTTTTATGCACAATTTAAACAAACACCACACAAACACACGCACCACACCACGTGTTATAGTTCAGCTTGATTTTGAGTCCCAAAATGTTTGCCTTAAGCGCGTGCACTTTTAACACGTGCTCTGTAGGCGGCCATCTGTCGACGCTCTCGAAAGCATGCACGATGCGCGCCTGGCGGCTCTTGAAAGCCGGCCTAGGCCGATGGAAAAATGCAATATACACGCCTGGCGGCGCTTGAAAGCCTGCCGTGGCGGATGGAAAGAAAAAAAAAAAAATGCAATATGCGATGCTCCCCGGGCGTCAAAAGGGACTCCACGACGCCAGCGCTGCAGGCCATGCGTCGGTACCGGCGTGGTTTAGTCACGCCGCGCATCGGAGGTCACCATTATAGCAGTATGGTGATTTGGTGAGCGGTGATATAAAACTCCATCAGACAGGAACAAAGTAGTATTTATTGTAGCGTAGCACTGTGGTACATAAGTATAGGTACAGGTAAAATGCTTACATACAGTAGGTAGATCAGTGCAGTTGTTAACAGTATGAGTCGTAGGAGAAAAGAAGAACGAAATGCAGCCGGCTTTGCTTTATATACATGTTTCATTCCGTTCAGAGTGAACGCAATGGTGGCCGGCTGAATCCGCCAATCAGAAACCCGGTCTTTATGAGACCGAGAGAATCAGTGTGGCCACTATACAAAAACACTGCCTAAAAGAGTTAAGTGGTGTTTAGACGCCACAGAGGTGACAATAGTGGCCGCTACTAAAGAATACAACATTAATATTCTGAGTGAGAATATTGAATATTTTCTTCATTATAGACATTAGGTACAGTTACATAATAAGGTACTTCAACAGTAATAGTGCAACCCTGTTAGGGCATTGCAAAATTTAAGGTACAGTCATGCACATGCATTTTACATTTCATTATTCATAAATTATATAAATTGTATTTTAACTTTAAATTCGCTATAATTACTTACCTATGCCTACTTTTATTTATTTATTTATCACACTTAATGTTTTTTATCTCAATAAAGTAACATTGTCACATACAAGAAACTAAACTATGTAGCACATAATAACAACAAACATATATACTCTTTTTGCTTAGACCATTTATTAACCGTATATCATTACTACTACTTAAAATATGTTTTGCTTGCACTTTTTACTGTTTGATACTGACTGGACTTCTTATCTTATTCATTTTATATTATTTTTCTGTCTCGTTTTTTGTTAAAACCATGCTCCCATGACTTGCATTTCTTGCAAATTGCAACATTTTGCTGAGTTTTAGCCTTTTCTTTACTGCACACAAGACATTGCTGGATCTACCTTGTGACCTCTGTCGGCGATGAACCTACAATTATTATATTTTTCACTTCTCATGCTCGAAAAGTGTGTCATATTAGACTTGTGGAGCGGGGCTAAAGTAGTACATTTAAGCCCTAGGGAAAATATGTATACATATTTATGATTAACAAAACATTTAAATTTGACCAATCAAAATACTTCACCTATTAAATCCACCAATCACAGAACAGTAATTTGAAAGATTAAAAAAATATTTGGTAGAAATATCAACCAACCAGAACACAGCTGTACTAAAATCGACCAATCAGGAAAGACTTTTTCAGTTCACTAAAGATTAAGCGGTATCTATGGTCAAAGCAAGTACGCCTCTTAAAATAAAAAAAAAGCGCATGTTGCATCTCTTTCTTTAATATAGCAAAAGAAAGGGAGGCGAATGCGCAAAGCGAACACGCATAGCGAGGCATGGTGCATGTTCTTAAAAAAAACATGCTGTCAAATTAGACATACGCCCGCCAAGAGTTAAATTATTCATTTAAGGTGGATAATTTGTGTTTGTGTTTTCTCGGAATCGAAGTGAAAAGTAGAGTGTATAACTCGGGCCTAAAAGCCATATTACCACTCGAACAATTTTCCCTCACTTACGTTCGGGAAAATAACCATCTCGTGGTAATATGGCTTGCTTTAGACCCTTGTCAAACAATCTACTATTTAAGGGTAATTGATATAGTTGTCTATAGTTGTAGGCAGCACCTGTATAAAAGTCTTGTTTTGTATGTTTTATGGAATAAATTACTTTTCACTTTCACTATTCTGAGTCGGACCGCTTTGAGTGGTTACTAACTGAGCGCTCCCGTGCTTTGGAAGGAACGTTAAGCCATTGATCCCGGTTGCTGTCTATAGCAGCAGTCGTTAAGACAAGTTGGAGGCCTTCGGGCGGTTTGAGAACTTCTAACAGTCAAGTTGCCCACTCACTTGACAAAGCCTAATCCCAATAAGGTCTAGTTTCCCCTCGGGGTTGGAAGGTCAAATGGCAGTCGCTTCCGTAAAAACTAGTGCCTACGCCAAATCTTGGGATTAGGTAGCGGAGCCCAGGCATCCTTCAGGATGCAACTGTACTGTAAGTGGCGGATGCTTTATGTTGTCGTTTATCACGTGGTATTCTAACGACGATAATACGATGCCAGGGTCTACATAATGGTAGAGGCTGTTGCCTCTCCGCCTCGGCCCGCCCGCCGCCGGCTCGCACTGGCACAATTACGCGCATCACCTGTCACCGCGCAATAGCCCCAATTATAGGTACGGCGATCTGTCACAGCGTGCGAGTACGTGTTTGGAACAAGGGCCTGACACGCTTTGATAGTATGAAAGCAAGGCAAAGTTAATCATAGACTATATAAAACCGCCTTACTTTCTAATAAAAGCGTATTTGGAATGGCACCCAGGATTTACAATAAGTTACCAAAAGCCATCCTGAATCTTCATGACCTACATATGTTTAAGAAAGAGTTGTATAAATTTTTAGTTAAGAAGTCATATTATTCAATTCAAGAGTTTTTAAATGATTACGACATAAAATAATTAATAATGTAATATAATAATTTAAATTATGAATATTATGATATATTTAGTGTTTATAAAAGAATGCATGTTGCATGCTGAGCTAATTGCAGCTATTTGTATGCCTTATGGCTAGACATAGTGATACCGAACTGCAGAGAAGATGACACCTATGTAAACATATGTTTGACTTATAAAATAATAATAATTATTATGTATGTCTTTCCCGTTCACGGGACAATGGTGTCCCGGACCTTTGGGAGGCGTGCGCGGAGCCGAAGTACCATCGAGTACCACATAGCCAACACGTAGAGGCCCTTTTGACAATTTAATGAAATGCAAGGGATACACCGAGCGGATGCTGTCCCTGCCCGTGTCATGGGACGCACACAGAGACAGCACCCGCCAGGGTGTATAGGGACTATTGTTGGTGGATGGAATCTAAATGAACCGTGTTATTAGGTGAAGATGATGGACTAATGGCCGGGCTATTGGGTGAGACATCGGACGCCTGCCTAATAAAACAGTCTCTCATTTTAATTCCGGCAGACGGTGACTTGCTCCCTGCTCGATGGGCCCCTATTAAACAGCGACATTAAAAAATGGCCTAGGGGCAACACCTGTCAGAGAGCTGGGGGGGTAGAGAGGTGGCACTGGACTTTCAACATATAGCCAACTCGCCAATAATTATTATTATTATTAGTATTAGAGAAAGATAGCCTTATTGCGATTGTTAATGAGAGGAAATAGAATAGAGTGCCATGTTATGTCTTTATCACCGAACAAGCATTTTTCATAGTCGGGTATAGGCACAGACACATTTCCATAAGCAAGATATTGGACATGCAAACCGGTCAAATCGCGCAGTAAAAATTTAATATGAATATTTTTTCTCGCTCGGTGACGCATCTATTATAACTACTTGTATATACTATATCTATGGTTTGGAAAGTAATGTTTGAATATCCTGCCTCGCACATCCAAACTGTGGAATGAACTGTCGCCTGCGGTATTTCCGGACGGATACGACCTTCAAACCTTCAAGAAAAGAGCGAAGGTACTCCCATCTGAACGGCCGGCAAAGCACTTTGGCTCCTCTGGTGTTGCAGGTGGCAGGTTCCTATGGGTGACGGTACCTAATCCTGCCATCAGGTTATCCATCTGCTCCGTAAAATACAGTTTCCTGAAACAGTTCTTCCCTATCAGTAATACGGTCTTCTTTTTTCAGGGTTCAGGACCCAAGTCATTTAAGCTTAAACCTAAGCTGTCAGAAATCTTGTATAATATATACCTGGGTAATCCCTAGCGACTCTCGATAACTCATATCGCTTTATTGGGGTAAGGTAGATCGAAATGTCATTTTTCCATGCTAACAATGACAATAAGATCTAACCTAGCACATGTTTGACTACTGCCCAGCACAAGTTTAACTAGTAATTTTTACAATGGAAATTGATTTTTAAAATTATATTGAATCAGCCTTACGGACGCTCGAAAACTTTACGTAATCACGCCTTTGTCATGTCAAAAAATACGGAACAAAGCCACTATTTACGACAAATGAGTGATTTACCAAAAACTGTACGTGAACTTTTTTTCCTAGAATTCCATATTTTCAGATTCTACAAAAGAATAAACAAAGATAAGGGAGACAGTATAGTAAAATAACACTCTACAGGCGAGCTTATCGCCTAAAGAGCCTTTTCCAGGCAACCTTTAACGTAAAATACGCACAGACTGCAGACTTATAGCTAAAGACGGTGAAAGAAAGTAATCTCTCAGATTGAAAAAATCTAATTCTACTATCCTACTAATATTATAAAATGCGAAAGTTTGGATGTTTGTTACTTAGTACCGCAAAAACGGCTGAACGGATTAAGCCTATCATAGAGAGCAGCGGACTGCGGTAGCGGCCGCGATGGCGGCCAGTTGACAGTATGAAAATTCAGGCCGCGTGCGCGTGTGTTTGAATGAATGTTAGGAAAGGCCTAGTATACAACTGACCGCCACCGCGGCCGCCACCGCAGGCCGCTGCAGTGTGTGGCACGCTTTGTAATGAAGAATTTATAGCCTGGATTAACAAACAGAATACTTTTTATCTCGATAATCCCTCGCAGGGCTGGAATAGGGAGTGGAAGTTTACACGGACGAAGTCGCGGGCCAAAGCTAATAAGGTAATAAAGTAGATTCAGCAGCATTTTGTTTTGAATGATTTGACTTGAAACCACCCGAGTCGGCCCGAGCGCGGGCGAGGAGCGGCAAAATAAGCCGCAATGCAAATTCACTAATGGAATACTAATTCGCTGAGGGCAACGCCTTATTGTGAGGAAGTAATGTTTTGTGCTGGTGCTTACACAAGCAAGAAACGTAGCTGTTAAGCGAAAAGCTAACTATTTTAATGATCTAATTACTAGAGATGCACCGAATAGTCGGATAAGTCCACTATCCGGCCACATTTATAGTCGGCGATTAGTTGGCGACTAGTCGGCAAAAGAGACCGACTATTCGGCACTCAATGATTTACTGCAAAATAATAATAAAAAACTAAAAAATCAAGTTTCATATTTTCAAGTATCTTGCTTAAATACCTACAAATAATCATCTTAGAAATAGGAACTTTTTATATATAGATCATAGGCTATATAATTAATTAATTTTGACTAGAGATGTACCGACTAGTTGTCGACTAGTCGGGAAAGCCGACTGTCTGGCCACATTTATAGTTGGCGACTAGTCGGAGTAGTCGGCCACCTCAGCACCGATTAGTCGGCTAGTCGACATAATCCATAGTCGGCCCATCATCTACTAATTACGTAATAAATGTGCCAGTAATAGTTCTAGCGGTTAAATTAAAATAGAATTTTTAGAAAATTAAATATAAAAAAGGTTTTTTTTTCTCCAGGTACAACAGAAAAATAAGCACACTGACTAAAAATCATAAGTGTAATGCAAACACAAGCGAAGAAAAAGTTGCCAAAAGTTTGTATGAAGAGAGCTCGCCCACCCCTGCGCCTTAAATGGCATTTTAGACTATGGCAAAAACTAGAAATATACCAAATTAAATGTGATAAAACGTGTGCTGTAGACGTTTATTCAACATCTAGATATTTCTCCAGTTGTATTGTAGCCGGTACAATGGTACCTGCGTAACCTTGGCTCCGGCGATTCACAGTCAAGTTCATTAATATCTATACACGCGTGCACTCTATTCCATTCGCATAAGGTCCAATAATGCGTATATATTAGTGAACGTGACCGTACATTGGCAAATTGTCCACCTCTCCGTTCAATGCAAATAACCACTTTAAATGTTTTCGTCGCTATAAAGTGGCACGTCCAGTGCTCGTAAATAACCGTGATTCTTTTGAGACAAGCTGCCTGATGGTAGCTAGACACCAGTGGCGGAGCGTTCATACAACTCGGTTCCCAACGGCTTGCCTAATTTAGAGTCAGTCCAGTTCTTTTACTACCTATGGGTCATGAACATGAAGAATAAGAAAGGCAAATTATTTTCGGCTTCCCTAAGAATATTTTTGACGCGCCGCCACTGCTAGGCACCGTAGCCTATGGACGATTATGGATTTAGAAGAACCACAAACGAGTTGCCGACCTTTTCCGGATTTAAAGATTCGTGATATTGACAGCTTTCCTCTTATGAGGGATTGCAGATGCACTTCGACCCAACGGGATCTTTTGTGCAATTACCCCCTCCTTTATGCATACTCCAAGTTGCTCTCCAACTTTTCCACAAATTGGATGATGGAGCTTATTTTGAGAGATTATTTGAGAGGTTATTTTTATTAAATAAACTATTTACTTATCGACTTCACTAAATATAAATGAAAATTCCCCGTAATTGTTGACCCGTAAGAATCAATTTAACACATTCAGCGCCGAAGGCAGGGGGGGCAGGGGGGGGGAGGGTTATCGAGTTCTCCTTTTGTAGACAGTTTTCGCTACATAGCGGAAACACCATGTTATCTGCTACGGCGTAGCGCGTAGCACTCATTGGCAATGGATGTGTTAAGCTACTTTTCAAAATGGGGCCTGTCAGACATTTTAGCAACATCACTAAAGGACCTCAAGAAACATTTTAATTACCTACCCTGCCGGATGAAATGAACGCGATGCTGTTAATTATAGCCCGGTAATGAAGCTGGTATCTCCATAATACCACTTAAACTGTTAACAGTCTTAACCTTAACAGGCGATTTTATATCTTACCAGCTTAACATTAGAGTTCCAAATGGTTTAAAATTATAATATTGTAAGTACTCGACAGAATACTTATATAGTTGTCTCGTAGACTTTATCGATTTAAAGGCAGTTTAAGGCGACTTCCTGATTTGTCGGTGCAGAGGCGGTACGATATGAGAAAACTATCAAATGTCAGTCAACTCGGTACTACTTTTTACTGCGCGAAAGCGGGACGATGCGAAGGCAGTACTAGTCCGCTTCTGCGCATAATATTACTACTGCAAAAATGTAATACTGACAGTATTCTGTCAAGTGAGAATCTTTGCGACGTCAGTAAATTTACGTCAAAGAAGAAAATGACACATATCGATCCCGCTCCGCTAAGTCAGTAAGTCGCCTTAATGTAACATTGTTTCAAGAATCCGATTGATTCATGAGGCGTATTTTTGAAAAGTTCAAATAAGTAGAGAAACTCTGAAAGGTTGTCTGAAAAATATTGTTTTTAGCGATAAGACCACCAGTTTTCTACTATTCGTTTTACTTTAATTTGTTTTTATTATTTTGCCTGTGATGCTACAGCGGCTATAGCCGTAGTTGGCACTGCTGTTTGATAGTACTTAGGTACGTCACCGTAAGTACCGTTAGCGGAGGTATTAGCCCGCCTACCAGTGGCGGAGCGTCCATACAATTCGATTCCCACCGGCTTGCCTTATTTTCAGCCAGTCCAGTTCTTTTACTACGGCTCATGAAGAATAAGATAGGCAAATTATTCCCCGCCGCTGTAAGATAGGCAAATTATTTCCGGCTTCCCTTAGAATATTTTTGACGCGCCGCCACTGGTGCCTACGCCATATTTTGGGTTGTTGGGATTAGGTAGCTGACTAGCCTGGCATCCTGAAAGAAGGAACTGTACTGTCGATGATGCCAGAAACCTGCTTTTACACCTGACAATGGCCCAGCACGGCCTACAGTAAGAGCCTTATCACACTAGCGACTTGCGACTTGCGAGCGACTTGGAAGCGAGGCGAGCGCGCAGCGAGGCTTCCAAGTCGCTCGCAAGTCGCTAGTGTGATAAGGCTGGTTTTCCACTAGAGCTATGCTACGCACCTATGCTGCGAGGATGCGCTACGAGCTATGCGACCGTTTCCACTAAAGCTACGCTATGTTAGCTGTGCGAGGTAGATGCGCTATGAAGATGCGCAGCCGCAAGGTAGCTGTGCGAGGAAGATGCGCAGCTCGAGCTATGCGATGTATCGACAGGGGGCGCGGGGAGCGGCAGCGCGGTGAGGGAGGAAGCGCTCACGCATCCGTAGCGCGCATCCGTAGCGCGCATCCACAGCACGCATCCATAGCACGCATCCGCAGCTCGCATCTTTCCATATGAAAATCATACCTTAGCTGAACCCTTTTCCACCAGAGCTATGCTATGTGAATAAAGGAATGTGATTGGTGCATTTCAAACGCATCCATAGCAACGTAGCATAGTGGAAATCCAGCCTAAGGCTCTAAAACTGCGTAGTAGCCCGCTCCACTCCGAGAATATTCTCTCACTAGCAGCTAAATTGTGAAGTCGATTATTTCGTAACAGTAAAATAAAAGATCGCAAATATTCTAGCTAGTGCTCTCGGGAGCCAACCGAGTGCTCACACGTAATCTAATGCGGTATTTTAAGAGGGTAACACTTTACCTTGTTAGTCTAGGACAGCGTTGAACCCCTTATATATGTGGTTCCTAAACGTTTTTAGGGTTTTTATATTGCTATTGCTAGACTACGCAGGCTTTTTCGTATAATCTAATGTAGGGGGAGGGGAGGTATCTCTCTAACACGTGTGAGTTTGCAATTAACCATCCCGCTCTCTACAGAAGCTCTGCGCGTAGTTTTCGTAAATATTTAGCTATAGTCATTAGCCAATCATTTTATCAAAGCAAACCCTGCGAATTTGTCTACTATTTAGGATCTTTAATTGAGTACAAATATTAAATGTAAAGTATCAGTATATAGCCGTAATATTGAAAAAACGTTCCAAAAAGGGGTAACTTTGCGATTTTTTTCTATCGAGTGAAATTCATCAGGTCATGTAACAGACTGCTATTTTGACTAGACAAGATCCTTATGTGACACATACCTATATTTTTTTAGCATTTAAGACACCATATTTTATGTTTCAGATGGTTTTAAAAAACTCGAAAGTGGTAATACCCAGCCTTAAGGTTCAAGGCCTCCGAAAAGAACTCGGGTCGTTGAAGGAAAGTAGCGCAAAGATGTGAATTCTGAACCAATATACTGTTTATTGTTCAACAAAAGGAAAGATTTTTTTATACGACGGTTGTAGATAAGCTTACAACATGCCTGTGCCTGATGGTAAACAGATACAGTAGCCTATGGACACTTAGAACTCAACAAGAGACTACACAACCACAACTAGCCCCATAATAAGCTCAATCAGGCGTGTGTTACGAACACTACATGGAAATAAATTGCATACCTAGATTTCTAAGTATTTAAGTATCTATATAAGTAAATACATATATATAGTCGCCCATAGTAACCCAATAGTAGGTACAAGCTTTTGCTTAGTTGGTCGATTAGTGTAAGTTTATCCACAAATATTTACTTATTCTGAAACAAATATTCATGCTCGTCAAACAAACATTTGCTGTGACTGGAATACGAACTCAGGACCGTCCGCTTCTTAGGTTCACTAACCACTAGATTAAACAGGTCGTCAAAAAAAAGATAGGATTCTTTGATAACGTAGCAAAAGTAACTTCGATCCGTAGTCAACACCTGTTGACGTACGTAGGTACCTACCTAACGTGATACTTAAGAGGCCAACACTCAACTCTGAAAGAGCGTGGGTGAGGGATCCCTGGATATTTCAGTATCATCCAAATGTTCTACAGACCGGTCAGTCTTTTTGTAACCATGCCTTTAATATCCATACGAAAATTAAGTCATATTATGAATGCGATGTTTTGGAAAAATCGAATTTAAAAATAGGTTTTTTTTTATGTCGTTTTATGCTAGTCGCCGGGCCAGGAGCAAATATCATCAGTCATTTCTACATACATAATTCAACTATCAGAACTTCATAATACAACTTCTTAAACATCTTAAGAAGATAAGACCGCCTGTTGTTTGCCTCTACTTATTGTGTTTTTTTTTATTGTACTGTGTCCTTTAATTGAGGTGTGCAATAAAGAGTATTGTATTGTATTGTATTGTATCTTACAAGTTGTTGCCACAGAGGAATGATGACTTATAATACCTAATTAGTGATCGAAAAAAATAAAACAAATAAGATATTTCTCTTTTATATCCTTGATACGAGTATACCTACGGAGAAACCGTAGACGAATTTCAGTTAAAATTTTATGTATGAACTAGCCCCATACGAAACGAGATAGGTAGGGGAAAAATGATAGGTACCTGATTTCCTGAAAATATGTTGTCGTTTAAGTGATATATAAGAATTACAAATATTAGAAGCTTGTTTCTATTACAACCTATAAACATCATAGAACTTTAGGTAAGTAACCATGTGGAAAATTATTTAAAAAAACAACAGAATAAAACTGTAACACTTTATTCTAATAAATATATTACTTAGAATCAAGATAATGAAAATGATTCTGCGACATCTAAATGGCAATTGCAACGAAGTTCAAATACAATTAAGTACATGCAACATAATGGACCCTCCTGCTTCACCAACAAGATAAAATCTTACAAGATTACTATAAAAGATTACTATGGCCGCACTAAGTGACGAAAATGTATTCAGTTTAAAATTCATTTAACTCTACATTCTGCAGTTAATTTCAAAATTTATACTTAAGTCCATCATTCTTGTTTACCTACTTATTTGTAGTTCTAATGTAATGTCAATCTATCTGTATCATTCTCCTGTTTAAATCTTTTGGTAATATCATACGGCCTTCACGACACAGGCTCGGCCAAGTGTGAAGACCACTGTTAGTTCTAATGAAATGTTGCACGTAAATAAAATTTAAGGATAAGTTCATAATTGTATACATACTTGCTATTCTGGTAAATAAATAAATTTTGTATTTGTATTTTGTATTTCTTGGTATACTGCACACTGCATGACAAGATCTTCTTGGCAGACACAAGACGACGCCAGCGCTGGAAAACCCCAAAGACTCATACGAAGTTTTCTCAAAGATTCCACGCTTTTATTTCCCCATTGGTCATGAAAATATTTAGCAAGCATCATCATATCACAAGGCCCCCTAGTAAATCTCTGCTGACAAAGTGGCTCGCGCAACTTGATTACTATGAGACCGAACTCCTTCTGGTCGTAACAAAATAAAAATAAAATTGCTGTTCTCAAAATATACACATTTATATATATATATATACATATATAATATATAATTAACTGCCTCTTCCTTATCTATTTGATCTTAGTGCTCGCACACTCACACACACACACACACACACCCACACACACACGCTGTTAGTTAAGTTTTAGTTAAAATAATTTTACAGTAAGAATGTTTTAAGATACTTCTCTGTATAACTTGTAAATATGTGATTTAGGACACCTACTTCTCTGTATAACTGGTATAATTAAGTGCAACAATAATGGATACGTAACTGTGTCCTGTAACACAGGGCTTCCTAGCTCAGGACACAGAGCCGTGATGTTAATGTACAAGTAACTTAGAACAATAAACTTTTCAAACTTTTTTCAAACTTTTACTAGTAACAATATCCGTTTTACAACAATTACAAAATGTACTTTTTAAATGACAATTTATCAAGTTGGCGAAATAGTGCCTTGTATGAAGTACAAAAGCACGTAGTCGCTACAGACCTATAGTGGTAGAACATGCATAGCTAACGCTACTGAAATCACATTTTACCTGCGTCATTAAGCAATGATGAATACAGAATACTTGCATTTGCAATATTGTCATTGATATATGAGGTAGTTAGCGCTAAATTAGTGCACGAGGTAAAATTAGCGCACGGGTGGCCACGTCTGCTAAATAAACATTATGAAGCTTATGTCAACGGCTTAAAATTGAAATTTACATGAATATTTTTGTAATTTTCCGTACATTGTCGATGAGGATGCGAGGGTAATTAAGTTCGAATAATTGGATTCGCGGCGCGTCAGCTTCAATTTTCAAGTAAGGGGAACTGTCAACGGATATGATGTCAATGGATGTCAAAAAAAAATTTTGGCAGTCCAGGGGGCCGATTTTTGAGTGTCGAACGCTCGAATGTTCACTCGAGATCTGTCAAAAAACTATGACGTTTTGACAAATGCCGAGTGAAAATTCGAGCGTTCGACACTCAAAAATCGGCCCCCTGCTAGCACGATACGTTATATGGTTTTATATGGTCATGTTTATACGACATATTTAGCTCATTTCGGCCACAAAACGTGACCATTTATTGTAATAGCTACACTGCCATTCTGATAATATTTGTCTGTATAATTCTTTGAAATCCCGACCCAAATATGAGTGACAATTAGTTAATTTCAACCCATTGGTTAAGTAAATTTAAATGCATTATTCTAAGCTATTTGAAACTCATAGCTAGCTGCGTTATATCTGTTAAGTCATAGCTTTCACTCACACAAGCATTTTACTTGTACCTATATGTAACAAACCCAAAGTCTATTTATATTGGTCGACATCGGCCCTTTTAAATATGTTGGTCAATATAGATAAAGAATTAATCAAATCCTTGTTTCAAATATAGTACTTTAGCTCACGAGCGCGGGTTGGCCATTGTTGTAGTTGTGACACATGCGAACACAGACACCTCAACCTCAACTCATAGCTGACGCACACATAGACAATATGCATGTAATAGCTCAACACACAACCATGTTTCACCCGCGCTCGTGAGATAGGGCTTATCCAGAAATCACGCGAGATTCCAAAGAGGGGGGGGGGGTGGTTACGAAAACCTCACTACTACTGATCACGTTGGGGGAGGGAGGGTACAAGGAAACCTCACGTGTATTTTTTTACTGCACCTACAATACCGAGAAACGATATCTACTCATATAGCATTTTCTTAAAAGATAGAAGAAATTACACAATCACGTTTTCATAACGCATATACCTACCAAAATAAGCACAAGATCAACTACTTACTTCATTGTGTAGGTGATACATTCAAAAAATACACGTGAGGTTTCGCGAGGGGGGGGGGGGGGGGTCGTCCCCAAAACTTCACCAAAGATCCCCAAGCGGGGGTCTAAAAGTGGCCCAAAAAACCTCGCATGATTTCTGGATAAACCCATAAAAGTAATCTATTATTCTAACATTTTGATCATGAAATCTCAACACAAGTAATTGTTCTACTGTCAAAACAGTCTAATCTATTGTAGCTCTGCTCATCTTGTACGAATCTCCAACAACATTAGCTGCGTTGTACCGCTGGAAGAAATTGCCCTTGTACCCCAAGCCCGTCTCGCCCGTGGTGCCGGCGATCGCGGAGAGTACGTCGTTGGTCCTCTCACCGGAGCGGCGACTCAGTGTGATGTTGTACCTGTGTCAAAGAGAATTCTATCAGAATCATGGGCGCATTAAAATACGAGTGTGATTTTCACAGGAGTGCTTAATGGCCTAATTATACATTATTAGACTATAATCAAACCTCTTTAATATGCAACATACCGAGATACCCCGGCGAGAACCCTACGCGCGTAGAGCGCACCTGTACTATAATGTTATACGTGATCTCATAATAAAATCAATGTTATTATGGATCGCGACGCGCGCGAGGGTACCTATATTAAGAAGCTGGTCTTTAAGTGTGGTTTTTGAACACATTCAAGCATGATTCACGCTAGACCGGTCCGTTTCCGGGCCGGCCCGTTTTTAACACGCTTTTATTAGGTCGACGTATGTAACTATGTAATGGAATCTAAGGTAACTAATTTTATGTCACACCTGGCCATAAAGTGGCCATTATTAAATTATTATATTATATTATATATTAAAACCCACTTCCTGGCCAGGGGCTGACATAAAATTTTGTACTTACCACGGGCGATAATAAAGAAAGCCTCAGATCGCATGTTTATCGCCCTTGCCTTAGGCTCGGGCGTCAAATACCTGCGATCTGAGACATTCTTCGTTTTACCGCCCTTGTTAAGTAATGTACTATAACCATCTTCCAGGGATCGTAGCGTCATGAAAATTGGCAGCTGTATGTAGTTCTGATGACAATACAATTTTAATATGGTACTGTCGAACTGATCTGATGATGGAGCCGGAAGATATGAACTGGAACTTCAAGATGGAAAATCGTATCATAGCTGTGTTTGGATTTGTTAGAAAAGTCATGTAATGAACTTTGTCCAAGATTAGGTTTCAAGTTCTGATGATGAAGCCGGAAGATAGGCACTGGCATTCCATGATGGAATATCGTATCATAGTCGTGTTTGAGCGTGTTTTTTTAGTGTTTTTAAACTATTAATTTATTTAGTAGAAGAAAACGACGGACGCGCGACGGCCGTCGATTTCTTGTGAAGTATTCTTGAGGGAAGCTTCAGTCCAGTGTTTTGACACGATGATAAAAATGACTATAAGTACCTGTTGATTTCCAGCCCCGTCTTGGTCCTGCTGAAGCTGCGCCCCAGCGACTTGGAGCGCTTCACATTAAACTTGTCCCGCATCTTGGCGTCGTATATGGGGTTGAGCACGCCGGTGTACGAGGCGGGGCTCAGGCAGCTCGTTGCCAGCTCCAGTTGCGTCAGGTGGCTCTCTAACTCTTCGAGCTTTGGGGAGAGGTAGTCCGTGTAGCGTTTCGTGAACTGGAAGAAATTTACTCGCGTTAGCCTTACCAAAGAAGATATATACTGACGTAACTAGAAGCGACACCGAAGCATGTGTGCTGTAAACCCGTCTCGCGGCTGTGTGCGTGTCCGGACGCGAGCGGGGGCGCGCGAGGGTGGCGCGGTGTGTGGAAATCACTCCTCGGACGGGCAAAGTATAGAATCGTAGCGTTCCAAGGTCACCGACACTCGGTTCACACCGATAGACCCATGTCACGCCTTTGGCCTTACTAGCGTAGCCTTGCTTACATAGGCCTCCCCCAAAGAGTGCCACAAAGGACCGGTCCTGCGCCACCCGCATCCAGCGGACTGCCACCTGCGCGGCTGGAGAGAGGCCTGAGGGAAAATCCAGGGAAACCTCCGATACGACCACGCGGTTTAAACACTGGAATACTCTAAGAGTTTGCGCTCCAGTGAGGATGGTTGAGTGGTTTTAACCGAATCTGAAGTGTGTCAGTGGAATCAAGTTGGCTCACTAAACCTGGCCTAGCTGAGAAGAGTCCAGCAAGAAACTCAAATAGGCCCAACCTGGGTCGGACTCTCTACCCGGTATGCAGTCGTACCGGGACGAATAGGGACTATATGTTTCTATGTTGTCGCGCCCCACCACCTTTACCGTCATCAGTCCACACAAAGTGGACTGATTTACTAATTATAGGAAAGAAATTCATTGTCTCATGTGGTGTTCCACGCTAAGTTTGTATCAAGTCAATGTCCCTCCTACAAAATTATACTTCAAAGCAATGAAAACAGATCAAAGTGTATACACGATACGTATACGTTTACAGTGATCTAGAGTGTATACCGTATGTGGTCTATGTGTCGTGCTTTAGCATCTAGCGTCTTAGTTAGGAATAATAAGAAGATAATACTTTTAAATAAGAAGGCAATGTATAAATACTAAAGTTTAACTCGGGCGGTTCTTAGTAAGAATTTCTTACGCGACGCGCGGCGTAAGATAGACTGCGTATAATTCAAAACAAAGCTACTAAAGTTTCATTTAAAAATATTATTTCATTACTTGCAATTTCAATTGCCACTTAACCGCCATATTGCTTCGGAATAACAACTTAAGTCATCAATTACGCATGAAAATAACACCAACTACGCGAGTAAGGGCCGCAGACCCTCACTTCGCTAAGGTTCGATTAGAAAACCCTTTATTTTAATTTAATCCTTAGATGCTTCAGTTTCGTAATTGGGGTTTGTTAGATACCCCTTTCATAGAAAGGGTACTTTCAGATCCAACGAGGGAGCCCTATTCAACAAAATATAGATTTTAAAGTAACAACGATTAGCTAGCAACGATAGCTATGATGTGTTCGTATGTATCACAACTACAAGAATGGCCAACCCGCGCTCATGAGATAAAAGTACTATAATTATTCTTACTCTACAAACAAAAAACGACATTAGTTTTTCTTCGTCCCTGTTGGATCATGTCAGTAACCTTACCTACTTATCCCTGCTGGATCTCCTGGGCAGCGGCGGCGGCTGTGGGGCCTCGTCACCAGACACGTAGTCCGGGCGCCTCGCCCTATACGTCTGAGGGACCTCCGTGGTCCCTTCTACTTCTGACAGCTTCCATGAACTGGGGACCTCACCTGCTTGTCCCTGCTTTACCTCCTGGGCAGCGGCGGCGGCTGTGGAGCCTCGTCACCAGACACGTAGTCCGGGCGCCTCGCCCTATACGTCTGAGGGGCCTCCGTGGTCCCTTCTACTTCTGACAGCTTCCATGAACTGGGGACCTCACCTGCTTGTCCCTGCTTTACCTCCTGGGCAGCGGCGGCGGCTGTGGAGCCTCGTCACCAGACACGTAGTCCGGGCGCCTCGCCCTATACGTCTGAGGGGCCTCCGTGATCCCTTCTACTTCTGACAGCTTCCATGAACTAGGGACCTCACCTGGTTGTCCCTGCTTGGCCTCCTAGACAGCGGCGGCGGCTGTGGGGCCTCGTCACCAGACACGTAGTCCGGGGGCCTCGCCCTATACGTCTGAGGGGCCTCCGTGATCCCTTCTACTTCTGACAGCTTCCATGAACTGGGGACCTCACCTGGTTGTCCCTGCTTGGCCTCCTAGACAGCGGCGGCGGCTGTGGGGCCTCGTCACCAGACACGTAGTCCGGGGGCCTCGCCCTATACGTCTGAAGGGCCTCCGTGATCCCTTCTACTTCTGACAGCTTCCATGAACTGGGGACCTCACCTGCTTGTCCCTGCTTTACCTCCTGGGCAGCGGCGGCGGCTGTGGGGCCTCGTCACCAGACACGTAGTCCGGGCGCCTCGCCCTATACGTCTGAGGGGCCTCCGTGATCCCTTCTACTTCTGACAGCTTCCATGAACTAGGGACCTCACCTGGTTGTCCCTGCTTGGCCTCCTAGACAGCGGCGGCGGCTGTGGGGCCTCGTCACCAGACACGTAGTCCGGGGGCCTCGCCCTATACGTCTGAAGGGCCTCCGTGATCCCTTCTACTTCTGACAGCTTCCATGAACTGGGGACCTCACCTGCTTGTCCCTGCTTTACCTCCTGGGCAGCGGCGGCGGCTGTGGGGCCTCGTCACCAGACACGTAGTCCGGGGGCCTCGCCCTGTACGTCTGAGGAGCCTCCGTGATCCCTTCTACTTCTGACAGCTTCCATGAACTGGGTACCTCACCTGCTTGTCCCTGCTTGACCTCCTGGGCAGCGGCGGCGGCTGTGGAGCCTCGTCACCAGACACGTAGTCCGGGAGCCTCGCCCTGTACGTCTGAGGAGCCTCCGTGATCCCTTCTACTTCTGACAGCTTCCATGAACTGGGTACCTCACCTGCTTGTCCCTGCTTGACCTCCTGGGCAGCGGCGGCGGCTGTGGAGCCTCGTCACCAGACACGTAGTCCGGGGGCCTCGCCCTGTACGTCTGAGGAGCCTCCGTGATCCCTTCTACTTCTGACAGCTTCCATGAACTGGGGATCTCACCTGCTTGTCCCTGCTTGACCTCCTGGGCAGCGGCGGCGGCTGTGGAGCCTCGTCACCAGACACGTAGTCCGGGGGCCTCGCCCTGTACGTCTGAGGAGCCTCCGTGATCCCTTCTACTTCTGACAGCTTCCATGAACTGGGGATCTCACCTGCTTGTCCCTACTTGATCTCCTGGGCAGCGGCGGCGGCTGTGGAGCCTCGTCACCAGACACGTAGTCCGGGCGCCTCGCCCTATACGTCTGAGGAGCCTTCGTGATCCCTTCTACTTCTGACAGCTTCCATGAACTGGGGATCTCACCTGCTTGTCCCTACTTGATCTCCTGGGCAGCGGCGGCGGCTGTGGGGCCTCGTCACCAGACACGTAGTCCGGGGGCCTCGCCCTGTACGTCTGAGGAGCCTCCGTGATCCCTTCTACTTCTGACAGCTTCCATGAACTGGGTACCTCACCTGCTTGTCCCTGCTTGACCTCCTGGGCAGCGGCGGCGGCTGTGGAGCCTCGTCACCAGACACGTAGTCCGGGGGCCTCGCCCTGTACGTCTGAGGAGCCTCCGTGATCCCTTCTACTTCTGACAGCTTCCATGAACTGGGTACCTCACCTGCTTGTCCCTGCTTGACCTCCTGGGCAGCGGCGGCGGCTGTGGAGCCTCGTCACCAGACACGTAGTCCGGGGGCCTCGCCCTGTACGTCTGAGGAGCCTCCGTGATCCCTTCTACTTCTGACAGCTTCCATGAACTGGGGATCTCACCTGCTTGTCCCTGCTTGATCTCCTGGGCAGCGGCGGCGGCTGTGGAGCCTCGTCACCAGACACGTAGTCCGGGGGCCTCGCCCTGTACGTCTGAGGAGCCTCCGTGATCCCTTCTACTTCTGACAGCTTCCATGAACTGGGGATCTCACCTGCTTGTCCCTACTTGATCTCCTGGGCAGCGGCGGCGGCTGTGGGGCCTCGTCACCAGACACGTAGTCCGGGGGCCTCGCCCTGTACGTCTGAGGGGCCTCCGTGATCCCTTCTACTTCTGGCAGCTTCCATGAACTAGGGACATTGACAAAAAGTTAATTGGGTATTTGACACATGTTAAAATTTAAAACGTGGAGTCACTTCATGGAAGTAAACCTTAGAAACATCACAGTAAATTGTGATAATTATTATGATGCATAATTATGTTATTTTTATCATCCAAAAGTCAAATAAATGGTATCAATAGAATACTTGGCATGGCAACTATTATTGGTGCTCTATCTAATCTTAAACTGAACCAGTATGTTTCCCACATCTGACGAAAGCTAGGCACAATTCAAAAAACCTCACACACCTATTTGAAAACTAAGATATACCTAATTTTAGAAAAATGACGATATATAAAACCTAGAACCATATAGTAAATAAATAAAATTTCACCATCACACGACCTTGTTAACACCGATCCACTTACACTCCAGGCAATATCCAGCCGTCGGCAACCTTCACAACATAATATCATATCCCAAGACGCCTACAAAATAACATATCACTTTTCTAAGGGATCCCCTGTATGAAACACGTGCGAGAAATTTTAACGCACGAAATCTCTTTATGTTCCTCTATAAAGGCGTAAAAGGGATCCATCTGTTCTACTTCTACATTACATACACAGGCGTATTTCCGCGCGCTGTGGATTTCTACACATTCTGACGATACAAGCTGAATGCGCATCGTATTTATGCTATTACAAGCAAAGGACATTATAATTCCTGGCCAATCTACTTGTTAAAACTCTGCACTAGTCGTTACTTTTTCATGGAATCGGTTTTAATTTAAAACATTTGCTTAGTTGGTAGTGACCCTGCCTACGAAGCTGGAGGTCCCGGGTTCGAATCCCGGCCGGGGCATTTATTTGTGTGATGAGCACGAATATTTGTTCTTGGGTCTTGGATGTCTTCTATGTATTGAGGTATTTATTTATCTATATAAGTATGTATATCGTCGCTTAGTACCCATAGTACAAGCTTTGCTTAGTTTGGGACTAGGTTGATTTGTGTAAGATTGTCCACAAATATTTATATTTTATAATTACTTTTTACGAGCCTTATAATACCTACGCACTTGGCAAATTCAAGCTGAAACAATACTGCCACTTGAATATTATTAAAGCAACAAATGCAACAATCAACTTTGTCTAAAGCTTACTTTTTAAAACAAAAATAGGCATAGGCAAGTGTGCAGTTAGCAGTTCTCTGGAAGCCCCGGGTCGGGAGGTCGGGACATATCCCAGTTTAGTAGGTACTTACCGAGTTCCGATCGAGTACTTTGTACCAGTTTTTTTAGGTTGTAAACGTAATTGGAATATTTTATTGACCTAAAATCTGAGTGTAGCTTTAAAATATACTTGAACCAGGGAGCGGATCAGGTAATTTTAATGATTTCCATGTTTAAATATAATGAAAACGGATTCAGTTTGTTTGAAATTTAATATTTACGTGGTCCCTAAACAAATTGAAACTAACTTTATTTTACTAAACGGTTAAAACTCACTTATTAATTGTCACGTGAGTTTTAACCGTTTAGTAAAATAAAGTTATAACATGTCTCACGAAAGTTTAAATTCAAAAATTGAATCTATTTTCATTAATCGTTTTCATTATACTCTCATAGATTCCTAACCATTGGCTGTGTTTCAAATTCAAAACATAGCTAATCTTAGTTAGGTAGGTACCTACTGAAATAATTATCGCGAAAAGATATTTATAAGTTAAAGAATCCCATGCCATTGGATTTTAACGAACACCGCACACACGATTACAGACGGTTTGGTACAACCCATTCTAAGATTAAACGAGTATGATTAAATAAGTACGAGTATGTGCTTACTTGGCAACTCTCTCGCTGCTTCTAGAGCGAGCTGCTCTCGCGAGCCGATGCAACGCGAACAGAGCTCCCTCGCTGGAGTCGCCCAACCACGAACACAGCTCCTGTAGTATCTGCCCAGAAAGAACACTGCTTAGAAACGACCAAATGCCAGCGCGCGGCCGTATACGGTATATCCCACAAGCACTGCGCTGAGCGACCAGCTATTCAGACTGATTTAATAAACATTAGGTATGTTCTGTCTACATCAAATATATAGGAAATATATATAGATCAAACTTACGCGCCTACTAGCGCGAGTGCTATCGCTCCCAGGAATTATTTGGACTGATTTACGAGACAGCATTTCCATCCTCACCACTAACACACAGTTGTGGACTACTAACCAGCCATCTACGAGTAGGTTAGTTAGCACGTTAGCAGTCCACAACTGTGAGTTACTCTAGAAATTTCCTGCCTCGCTCAAATATGGAATGAACTGTACTGCGGTATAAGCAGACTGATTTGACCTTCAAACCTTCAAGAAAAAAGCGTCCTCCCATCTGAAAGACCGGAAAAGCACTTGTGACTCCTCTGTATGGCTAGCACATGATGGCAACGTCAGTTTGTCGGCCTATCTCGAGCTATCCGTCTTTTTTTTGATAGGTGCTGTTAGAAAGTGCCATCATGTGCTAGCCGGGCTAGTGTTGCGAGATGTGACGTGCAGTGCGTGGACGCCTCTGTCACCGCGGTGCCGTCTGCCACACCAGCCACTCGTCAATACTCACGGTGAAGTGCCGCCGCAGCAGCAGCGCCGGCACCAGGTCGCCGAGGGCGGCGTGCAGCGCGTGGACGCCGCAGCGCGCCGCTGTCAGCGCGAGCGGTGCCGTCTGCCCCACCAGCCACTCCTCAGTACTCACGGTGAAGTGCCGCCGCAGCAGCAGCGCCGGCACCAGGTCGCCGAGGGCGGCGTGCAGCGCGTGGACGCCGCAGCGCGCCGCTGTCAGCGCGAGCGGTGCCGTCTGACCCACCAGCCACTCCTCAGTACTCACGGTGAAGTGCCGCCGCAGCAGCAGCGCCGGCACCAGGTCGCCGAGGGCGGCGTGCAGCGCGTGGACGCCGCAGCGCGCCGCTGTCAGCGCGAGCGGTGCCGTCTGACCCACCAGCCACTTCTCAGTACTCACGGTGAAGTGCCGCCGCAGCAGCAGCGCCGGCACCAGATCGCCGAGGGCGGCGTGCAGCGCGTGGACGCCGCAGCGCGCCGCTGTCAGTGCAAGCGGTGCCGTCTGACCCACCAGCCATTCGTCGCTCAGCGACCAGCCGGTATCTTCGGCGTCTGATGTGCCAGATTCCTCCACTGGGTGAGAGAAAAAATTTGAGATACCTATTTTGTCGTCTATGAAAATAATTATTGTGAAATTTTGAAGTAGCCCATACTTACGTCGATCCTAAAACCATTTATATTTTTCCTAAAAATACCTCTACAACTAACACCAAATTTTTTTTGGAATAAGGATGATTGGGACCTCGTTGTTTGTTTTGTGGGTAATTTAGAATTGCTACTGAACCACCGGAATTATTAGACTTAATTTCAGCCAGAAAAACATTTCAGAAATCATGAGTAAGACATTTACACAATAATGCTAATGATGACTTTGGAAGATCAAGCCACAAAGTTGGACTGACGATCGCTTTCCTAACGTTCCGTTGGTTCAGCTGGAAACATAAGAGAGACATCGTAGATTATAATTCCAACAGTAACGCTTCAAACTCACCACATAGAGCATCCTTAACGCTGTTAATAAAGTCCAGCGTCTCCAAAAGACTTGGTCTACTGAGCGTCTCCTTATTCCTTACGGTAGACCCTGCCGACCTCGGCCTCCTCCTCAATTCCTTGATGTTTTCCACCGGCTCTGTATACACTAGACTCTTCAACGTGTGGTATTTCCTCCTCATGGTCTTCGTGTCTGACTGGCTGGTAATGGAAATTTCTGGAAACCCGTAGGCGGTAGCTGGTCTGTTGCGACGGGATCGTCGCCTCTTAGGGAAGGTGTCTAGGGCTGATAGGTCCTGGACTGAGGTGGAAGGAATGACGTCAGGCTTGGTATTGTTCCTCCAGTAGTTGCCTTTTTTAACACTCGCTAAGATCTCGTCGGAGCTGCCTTGCCGACTAATATGCTGTGTTGTCCTGTATACAAAAGATGGCATAACTTAAAACTATATATACATATAATCGGGTAACGAATGTTTAGCCTAAGCCTAAGGCCTGGCCTGGCCTGGCCTGGGCCTTTAGTCATAAGGATAAAGATTAGGATTAAGGTGAGCAACACAACCAGATTAGAACTAGCACATTAGCCATACTGCCTTGCGTCTATATTTCTCTGTAGGCACAGAATAAGTAATAGTACTACGTACAGAAGCCTCACTGTTAACAAATCCCCGCGAGGCAAGCCAAACGTGCCTACGCTTGGCCATCTCCTTCTATCGCACGCGCATCACTCGCTACATCACTTTCTATCGCATTAAAAGTCACTCTAAGGTGACTTCCTGATTTGTCGGTGCGGAGGCAGTACGATATGAGAAAAGTGTCAAATGTCAGTGTCAGCTGTCAGTCAACGCGATACCATTTTTTACTACGCCCCTACATTTCAATGAGTGCTTCCTGACTGGCGCGGGATGCGCGGTAGCGGGACGATGCGAAGGCGGTACTGCTCCGCTTCTGCGCATGATATTACTACTGCGCAAACGTAATACTGACAGTATTATGTCAAGTGAGAATCTTTGCGACGTCAGTAAGTTTACGTCAAAGAAGAAAATGTCACATATCGATCCCGCCCCGCCAAGTCAGGAAGTCGCCTAAGGGAAACGTTTGAGCGGTGCGATGACGTCACGCGAGTGAGTCGCCCCTGCTGTAGGTACCTAATAAATAAGCCGAGAATAATCTTCCACGAGCAAGCAAAATTGCTACTCAGAGAACTTTTTCAAATATAAACATTGTACCTATCACCAAACAAAAAATTATAAAGGAAATAACAAATAATTCTTAAATATATCAGGGAAACTTTTGAGTTATCCATTGTCTTATCTGCGTAAACTTTCGTTCTAACTTCTCAGCAAAACAGTTATAGTTATAACTTTATAAGCAAAAAATGCAATAAGTAAAACACTTTCGAAAAAAAGATGACACAACATCTCATAAGTCGGCAGACGGCAAAAACAAGACGGATAACCAGCGAGGGAGCGCCATCAAAGCATAATGACCCTTATACTTAAATATGTCCTGATGAAACTATTCATGATTTTGTATGTCCCCAGCGTGATATTTTGCTACAAAATAAGCTTAATGTACTGAAGTATTTGGCTTAAAGTAAAGTAAAATTGTAAAGACCTTATGTTCTGGAAGGCTACTTTAGTTAATACTTGTGGCTTCGTTGGGTTGTTTGCGGGCTTAGTCGACCGTGTATCTCAGTTTTGTAGTAGTTTTAGTGGAATCAATATAGATTAACACGTTCAATGCGAGAGTTAGTTTGGGAGACTCAATTCCGGTGCGTTACAGACCATCGTCATCATTGGCCTTTGCGTCTTTATCAGACGATTTATGCAGCGACCTGCGAACACTTTCTGGTGTGGCTCTGTAAGCCTATACGGGAACGGCATTGTCTCCCGCAGAGGTGGCAGCAGAACTGGGGACAAGTGGCCAGCGAAGAGCTTGTAGTGGTATGTCTCCTCCTTCTTCGGTCTTCCAGAAGGTCGAACCAAGCCCTGTCGTGGTTGTCGCGCCCCTCTAGGATAGTCTTTCGCCACTTAAGTCTATCCTCCGCAATCTGCTCCCAGCAACGGTGATTGATGCAGAATGCTGTCATGTCCCGCTTGGCGCAGACCATAAGTGACCTGTAACTAAGTTTTTTGTCGTGCGATACAAGGCTATTTTACCTCATATATCTTATGAGTTATGGACGAAATGTACTAAAGCGTCACATAAAACATATGCGCATTTATGACGGTATAACCTTTTGTGCAGGCTGGGCACTGCCTTAAACCCGTCTCACTTTTATTACCTAGTCTTTTATAAGATTCTAAGACCCAAAATTAGATCCGAATATATCTCATAATGTTACAACCTCTGAAGCTTTCGTATTTATGTTAGCTTCGACGTGGCAGCGACACTTCCCGTGTTTGAAAGCACTTTAGGGCCGAACTCTGACCTTTTACGTTTCATAATAAAAATGAATTGACGGTCGGCTTGTAAGGAACTTTTTATGAGCTCATTGATATTCGCCCCGCATTATCACAACGGTTGGAACGGCTAGTATTTCTATTTATCGGCAGCTGTCCTTGTAGGGATATCCAGTTGCCTATATACATATACGGAGGTATATCACTATTACAATGTATTATACATATAAAGTCATCTCATTACAATGTAGTGATACCTATATTTAGATATAATATCCGCAATCCAAACAAATTATAATATATCATATTTGCTGTGCCCTTTAGAGGACCATGTACCTACTGCATCTAAGCATTAAGGCGCTACAACGAGAAATTTTGAAACTTTGAAACGCTGTTCTGCCCCGACGAGGAAACAATAGGGACTGATTTTTAGATATATGGTTGTGGTACTGACAATAGCCGAAACATGATTGCTTGAAATTTTCTCGATTGAAAAGAAATCCAAAGTCTAGTCTATATTTTCCTTATTTTAATCAGCCCACTAAAACAACGCATTATTAAAAGACATGATTAGGTTAATATGATGGTATTTTACCTCATCTATACTCTGACAAGAGGAAATTTAATAAACCTGCACACAGTCAGATATTTATCGAGGTTTGTCTAAAAAGGGCATTCCCGAAGTGCATCCCGTTTTGTCGTGAACGAAAAACATACGCGCGTCTCCTTCAAGGCTTTAATCAATATATCGCCTGTGTTTTATGTACTTGCAAATAAATGAAATTGAAATGATTGAGCTAAGAACGCTATATTCTTTACGCTTACATGTCTCGCACCTTGTTAAAGTCTGGTTAAAGTAGTTAGGTAGTACAACCAACAAAGAACCTTTTAACATACTTTATTTAAAAAGGTGAAAGCCAAAGCATAATTATTTTATGTCACACCTGGCCATAAAGTGGCCATTATCGCACGCTCCGCGCGCGAAAAAACCCGCTTCCTGGCCAGGGGGTGACATAAAATATTGTACTTACCACGGGCGATAATAAAGAAAGCCTCAGATCGTATATTTATCGCCCTTGCCTTCGGCTCGGGCGTCAAATACCTGCGATCTGAGACATTATTTGTTTTACCGCCCTTGTTAAGTAATGTACTATAATATCCCACGTGCACGTCCACGGTAAAGTATAAAAGCGACCAGTAAGTATTATGTACTTAACATATACTTAACATAACATATGTAGATACATAATTCTAACACGACTTCTCATTTTTCTTTACTAATAGCCATCTTTTCGAAGATTACATATTTCTGTAACACCAAAACCTTCTTCGGAATGTAACAAATGCTTTTCTGAAAACTGCATCAAAATCTGTTCAGCCAAACGCGAGATAATAGCGGACAACCGTACACAAATACTTGCAGGTCAAACTGGGAACCTTCTTTTTTGAAGTCGGTTAAAAATAAACGTGCTGTTTCTATGTGAAACTCTTTGGCAACATTATTAAAGTATATTTCATTCGACTGTCATTTGTTTTGATCATTTGGCGGCAAGTTGAAAAATATTTGTTTCACGTTACGATGAAGTATGTATACCATTTGATTCAGTCAGCTGCAATGTAGAGAAAACAAACTCGTCGAATCACTTATTAAAAAAAACGCATTTGGATCAAATCAATAAACAGGGATTGGATCAAAAAAATAAACTGTCAATTAATAGATGTCTACTAAAGTCCCCGGTAGATGGCGTTGCGCGCAACATAGAACGCGCTAACGATCTGCTCACCTAGATTGTACTTATACCTCGACGCTTAGTCAAACCACTATTACTTACTAGAGCTGGGTCGTTGCTATTAAGGAATAACGAAATGTTGTTTCTTTAGGAAAATATATTTGTCAAGTCCAAATAATAACAGCAACAAACCATAGCAACGTAACACGGATATAAAGAGTCTGGAAGCGTAGTAAACTGGAAGTGCTTTCCTAACATTCCCTCTTCTTTTTCAATCCGAACTCTTCACCGAGTCTTACCAATCTTGGTTTGTAAACCGGCTTAGTTAAGATGTCAGCAAGTTGATCTGCTGTCGGTACTTGCTCAATGGTTATGTCCTTCTCCGAAACACATTGCCTCACGTAGAAGTGCTTCAATTTTATGTGTTTGGTTTTTCGGTACTGCTCGTACGGAGGGTTGTAAGCAAGCTTGATTGCAGACTCATTGTCGATGCGCAACGTAGGTGTGTCAAGGTTTGTTTTCAGATCTTTGAACAATCTACGTAACCAAACGATCTCACGACTAGCCTCACTGGCCGCCACTATCTCCGCTTCAGTGGATGATAGGCAAACCATGGTTTGCTTCGAACTTCGCCAGGATATTGCTGAGCCAGCATACAGACACACGATCCCACTCGTGGAGCATCCACTCGCATCATCGCCACCGTGATCGGCGTCACTGTAGCAGATAAGACGCTTTTCGCCTTTCTTGTACTCGAGTCCTGTATCGACAGTTCCTTTCAGGTACCTGAATATCCTTTTCACCTGTTGTATATTACTTTTGCTAGGTTTATCTAGGTTTCGTGACACTACCCCAACTGCATAAGCAATGTCTGGTCTAGTGCCAACCATCAAATAGGATAACGACCCAACAGCTTGCCGATACGGAAAATCTTGCAATTGATCAGAACTCTCTTGTTCCTCCATCCCTTTCACAGGTTTTATTATGGGTGTTCTAACCTCTTTACAATTGCTCATTCCATATTTTTCTAGTAACTTTTTAGTATAAGCAGTTTGGTGGACTCTAATAGTACAATCTTTGCGTTGTTCTATTTCCAGGCCAAGAAAATAGGACGGTGCTTTAGTAGTTATTTTAAAACGTCCTTTTAATTCATTTTGAATGAAGTCATCAGCCTCTTTCTCGTCTGATGCGGCCAATAATCCGTCATCTACATAGAGTGCAAGTAATATTTTCTTTTGTCCTCTTTCTCTGACATAGACGCAGGGATCTGCTTCGCTCCTGATGAAACCTGATTCCATAAGAAAATCATGGATACACTCATTCCAACATTTAGGAGCCTGTTTCAATCCGTATAAGCTCCGTTTTAGTCTGCATACACGACCAGTCTCGTCGTCGTATCCTTCGGGCTGTCGCATAAAGATTTCTTCTTTAACAGTACCGTATAGAAAGGCGGTAGTGACGTCAAACTGTCTGAGTACTAAACCCTCATTTGCAGCAATGCTCAACAGGATTCGGATTGTGCTCATTTTGGCGACTGGACTAAATGTCTGGTCATAGTCGATTCCTTTCTTTTGTGTATATCCAACAGCTACTAAACGCGCTTTGTATTTATCAATAGTACCATCAGGGTTTCTTTTGATCTTAAATACCCATTTGCAGCGTAGTGCTTTTCTATTCTTAGGTAGGTTTGTCAGTTCCCATGTCTGATTATCTTGTAAAGATTTTATTTCTTTATTCATCATATTCATATTCATATTCATATATTTATTAGTAATATTATATTACAGGTCATCATTTTACATATTACATTTATAAAATAATTAATTACATTATGTAATGATAATTGTACATATAATGTACAGTTCAACTTGCGTCAGTATAACTATAAATCTCACGACAATCATAGAAAGCCTGCTCGACAAGCCACTTCTTAAGCTTGAATTTAAATAGAGACGTAGTTTGTCCGCATCGCTTCTATCCACTTGTCTTTTTCAGGACTTCGCATGACGTCTTGATATGTAGTCGGTTCAGGAATAGATACAGCCTCACTAACGAACTGGTCAAAGCTAAACCGCTGTGGAGGTTTAATCTGGCTTCGATCACGCAGCTGTCGTGTAGCAGTAGGCTCTGCAGGTTCTGCAGGCTCTGTATCAGCTGTCTCATCTTCTTCCAATGATTCATAATCATCTTGATCGGATCTGATACTATCTTCGACGCTTTCATTTGCCTCTGAAGGTGGATGGGAGTGTCTCTCCTCGCGAATAGGTTCAGAGTCTGTAAGAGGCAATGGGAGCTCGTAGGTACTTGTTTCAGGTTGAGATGATTGTGAAGTTACGCCAATCTTCTTTTTCTCGAGTAAAGGAATTTCATCAAAAACAACATCTCTGGATCTGATTAGTTTTAGTTCCTTTACATCAAATACTCGATATCCTTCGTCACCGTCATACCCGATAAGTATTCCTTTCTCAGCTTTCTTCGCTATCTTACTTGTTTTGTTCTGTTTTGGGATATGTACAAAGCAATCGCATCCAATGACTCTCAGGTGATTGATCCTTGGCTTTCTGCCGTACCAGAGCTCATGCGGAGACCTTCCTTCAACAGGAGTAGGTCCCGTTCTGTTCAGTATGTAAACAGAAGCTTTGGATATCTCAGCCCATAAACCTTCTGGTATCATGTCATGTGCGTGCATTATTGCTCTTGTCATCTCCACGATCGTACGGTTCTCTCTTTCACACGAACCATTTTGTTGTGCAGTGTAAGACATTGTAAATCTATGCTTAATGCCATACTGTCTCAAAGTATTGCGTACTTGTTCGTTATCGAACTCGCCTCCATTGTCGCTCAATAACTCCTGCACGACGTGTCCGGAAGTCTTGGCTTCAGCTAGAAAGTCCTTCAAGCATGCGTGAACTTCAGACTTTTGTCTCAGAAAGTAGATCCAACGATATTTAGAGTAAGTATCTTTAAACAGAACATAGTATCTGGATTTTGAGATCGAGTAAGGGAAAGGCCCGCATACATCACTGCTGATTAGCTCTCCAGGCTTAGTTGCTCTTGGTCTCTCTCCAAATTTCTGCCTATGGGTTTTGCCGAAGACGCAGCCTTCACAGATATCAGCTGAACTTGAGTCTAGCTTTACTCCAAGCTCATTTTGTATCAGTTTTGCTACATGTCTCTTGTTTTGGTGTCCAAGGCGTTCATGGTAGAGTTGAAGATTCTGTGACGTCGTTAGTTGGTTTATCTCAAGCTTAGGCATCAATACTTTCACGTTAAGTTTGTACAGACCACCGTACTTGTCACGATTTCCGACTAAAATGACTTTTCCATCATTCTTCATAGTGCATGTCTGAGCAGTTGACTCGAAGATGCTATTCTTTAGCGTAGAAAATAGATTTCTTTCAATGCTTGGAACGTACCATACGTTTGTTAAGACCAGTAACTCTTTGTGGCCGTTAATGTCAGCTTCAAGTTGAATAGAGCCTTTTCCGATGGCTTCAATTATCTCTCCATTAGCTGTCATAACTTTATGAGGTTCACCAAAGTTTTCGAAGATCTGGAACATGTCTCTTCTATTTGTAACATGGCTTGTAGCACCATTATCCACGTAAAATGAGTCTTTGTCTGTAATCTTACTCTCGCATGTTAAAGCTAGGCCTGTCAACATCCCAATATTTGAAGACTGCTTTGGAGGTTTGGGAGGTCTACCGTCCGCAATCCACTTCTTGCATGATGTGACTTTATGAAAGCCTTCTCCACAATAATTGCATTTCTTCCATTTCTTTTTGCTTTGCCCTTGCTTGTCATACTGTTTCGCACCTCTGAGCATAAGTAGTTCATTGCTACTTCCGCCTTCTTCTAAATTCTTATGTTGAAGAGATCTTTCGTAAGCACATACTTGTGTGGTCAAGTTTTCTATATTTCGGTCACTTTTGTTCATCAATAGCCAGCTTGATTTGAAACTAAAATATTGTTCCGGAAGTGTGTCCAATATTTTACATATCAATAAAATTTCAGGCAGATCATTTCCTTCAATTTCATTGTTCAAGTCGTACCAAACAGTTTTGAGAGTCGAAATATGAGTGGCCATATCATGCTCTTCGCTTTTCTGGTAGCGGAAGAACTTCATACAGAGATCGTAACTCCTGTCTTCCTTTGCCCCATCATAAAGCCTATGAAGCTCTTTCCACATATCACAAGACGTTTCACATCGCATTACCTTTTGTAAAGTCTCTTCAGTCATATTGGTCGTAAGAATAAGAAGCGCCTGACTGTCATATTTTTGAAACAATTGAATTTCGTTTTCATACTTTTGTATGTCTTCAGGTTTTCCCGTTTCTCCTGGATCTTTTGGCTTAGTTAACTTGCCTTCGACTGCTTCTAGCGTACCTGGAGTACTTTTAAGTAAGAGTTTTACCTTGTATCTCCATGTTTGCCAGTTAGTGGGGCCGTCGAGCCGGCCGATCTCGATTTTTACGCTTGCCGTTTGCATATTCGAGTTTTCCGTCCACTATTGCACCGAATTTACAACCGTTAATCTATTAATGCTCTGCTACCATATTAAGGAATAACGAAATGTTGTTTCTTTAGGAAAATATATTTGTCAAGTCCAAATAATAACAGCAACAAACCATAGCAACGTAACACGGATATAAAGAGTAAAGGATATAAAGAGTCTGGAAGCGTAGTAAACTGGAAGTGCTTTCCTAACAGTTGCGACTTTTAAGTGTAACGAAACGTAACAGCTTTTCATTATCTGGAAACAGTTTCACGAAACAGTTTCAAAATTAACTAGTTTCTTTTCACTGCGGCGAGTGCGGCGCCCGACAAAACGAAACGAACGAAAGAAATATTTATGAATGAATTTTCAAAATTAGTTAAGTCTTAATATCTTGCGAATAGAGCGCATTTTTGTCAATCATCAATACAAAACGTTTTTGGCACAAAGCGCGCCCACCCGAACAAAGCTAAGTTTTGTTTCGTTTCGTCGTTTCGATCGCTACATCAATGAAAGTTATAGGTTATAGTTTGAGTTATGTCCGTTTTGCGTTTCGTTTCTATTTTCATGTAGTGTAGTTTCATTGTTGCGTTGCATTGCAGCTTTGGTGGTCGTTTTTATAAAAACTGTTTTTTGTTCTCATAAGAAACTGTTATTCCGTTACTGTAAGCGAAAGCGTTTTACGAAACGCTTGTTGAAAAAAACGCTCAGCTCTATTACTTACTGGCTCCATTTGAGTACAATTTTTGAAACGACGCGAGTGCTTGCAAAAGTCAGCGGGAATCTCGCGTTGAACCGACACCCTGGTATAGTTAGTTACCGGCAAACATCTTGAACCTAACCTTGTCTGCGCAGTAGCCGATTTACGTACAAATCACGCTACTACACAGGTCAATCAGGTTCAAGATGTTTGCCGGCAACTTGGAGTTTTACTAATTTACCATTTCATTCA
This sequence comes from Cenopis cana, assembly GCA_951800055.1. Classification (NCBI taxonomy): domain Eukaryota; kingdom Metazoa; phylum Arthropoda; class Insecta; order Lepidoptera; family Tortricidae; genus Cenopis; species Cenopis cana. The sequence continues at coordinate 17,597,498 of OX637485.1, read as the reverse complement.
GCCTCCAATCAGTCGTAACTATGTAATGGTACTTTGTGGTCGTAACTTTGTTATAAAAATCAATAATTGCTTTACACATATTTAAAATACGTACATTTGGAATATTAAGAAAAACTATATTCATAGATGTCTACTAAAGTTCCCGGTAGATGGCGTTGCGCGCAACATAGAACGCGCTAACGATCTGCTCACCACCTAGATTGTAGTTACTCTACTATTTAATGACGCCATCGCCATCCTCTTCCAGATTAATTCTTCAGACTTCTTGCCGGCAGCCGCCACTGCCAGCAGGGGGGTGATAGGTATGTGATGGTAAACTAGTGTGTGTTAGTATTTTTGAACAACGCCCTACAAGCACCCTGTAAAAGTCTGCAGGAATCTCGCGTAGTATCAATAGTCCACACCCTGGCTGTTGGAGTTTAGTTGTATAGAATTGGATTCAGCCAGATCCAATGTAAACAGACTCGTGTCTTAGTTATTGACCGAGTGAAACGAAGGTCTCAGTTTTAGCTTCGACAAAAATCCTTTCGTATGTCCGGATTTCCGCCTGTCCTCCTCTACAGGTCGCATTTCTCAACCGATTCTCGTGAAATTTTGTGAGCTGTGCCGCTGCTGGTTTGGAAATTAAAAAAAACACGAGGTCTACAGCTCACAGAGCCACTAGTACAATAAACTATAATCATAGATGTCTAAACTCTAAAGTCCCCGTTAGATGGCGTTGCGCGCGACATAGAACGCGCTAACGACCTGCTCACCAAGATTGTAGTAATACCGCCGCTTAGTCAGCTACTACGCTATCACGTCGGGGTCACCATTAAGGTGATATTTTTGAAGCGGCGCGAGTGCTTGCTAAGGTCAGCGGGAATCTCGCGTTGTATAATAGGTAAATTACTCAAGGTTAGACACTGACATATGACCTGTACCTTTCTCAACTACTAGGCTAGTGCGCGCTCGTTCACTGAGCGGATCGCTCTCACATGTACTAGTTCGGTCTTTTAGTACACCGAAAGAAACGTGCCTATTCGTGCTCCATTGACTGAATTGAATGAGTGAACTATCGAATGACCATTCGCTCGCGTCCGCGCTAGCCGAGAGCCGTTCGGTTTCGTTCGGTCGGTCATTCGGATATTGTTGTCCCTATTCAGGTTTCAAGAGCAGAAACGATACGGAATAGTTCGGTCTAGTACAGTGTTGGGAATTAGGACTTTTTAGTTCTTAGTACATGTACTACACAAGCCTATCAAATCAACTACTGACCAAAGAGAATATAAATCACTACGTGCTACTGACTTTACTATTAACTTATTAATGTCATCAAAAAATTTATTTATTTATTGCAAACAAAACATATACAGCATTACAGTCGAGACCAAGGGACTGTACAATTCAGATTTTAAAACACATATACAATACAACATTAATAATACGAAAGAAATTAAGATGAAAATCCACTCCCGTCCATCACCTCACAGTACCGCAGACACGTTCGATACACAACCGCCCATCGACTTGCAAAATAGACCTTTGGTTACCTTTACAGGTAAATTACTTATTTTTATGGGATTGCTCTTGGCCAGCATCTAGCCAGGGGGCAAAGATGAGGCCGACGGTGAAGCGAGCTCACTCACCGAGAAGATACCTATTCACTCGTGCCTTAAAAAGGTCCATGTTATATGAACTCGGAAATACAGACACCGGCAGAGAATTCCAAACCTTAGCATGCGCATTATAAAAAACCGGCCAAGTGCGTGTCGGGCCACGCGCAAGGTAGGGTTCCGTAGTCGTCCACCCGTTACATTATGTGGACTAAAAAGTTCGCAAACTTATATTTACTATGTTTTTGACAGAATTGACAACATTATCTAAGGTATCAATGGAAATTGTACGAAAGTTTGCTTTTGCAAAGTACATTTCTGAAGTTCGACTATTACTCGTTAACTAGTAATGTCTACTTAGCTGTGATAGTTTTCCTTTTAAATTCATCGTATATACTACTACCATGATTTTTTTCACATGCCTAGTAGACACCGTTTAGCTGGCAGGGGGGGGGGGGGGGGGGGGGGGGACACTTGACCATAACAAAAATTATCACTTCAAAGCTTAATATCACGCCAACCTATTCTTTAATCAAAAAATGCTTTTAGAAACCTTATAATATTTTTGAAAGAGCTATCCAACGATAACCCACACGATGGGGTTTGGAAGAAAAAAAAAATGCACCACCACTTTAAATGTAGGGGAGGTACCCTGAAAAAAATTTTTTTTAAAGATTTTATTCCACCGTTTTGTCGGCGTCATTCATATGTATACTCATGCTAAATTACAGCTTTCTAGTACTAACGGTTACTGAGAAAAACGGGGGTCGACGGACGGACGGACGGACGGACGGACATGGCGAAACTATAAGGGTTCCTTGTTTACTACGGAACCCTAAAAAACGGCAAAAATACATGTCTGTTGTATTACTGTTCACTGCTTATCGCCATTACTGTACTATTTATCGCCAACCCTAGCCCTAGGGTTGCCAGCATGCATTATTCAGATAGCTCGAATCTTTTCATAACCCGCTTGTTGTGTTTAAGGGGTATGCCACAGAGTATGTAATAAAAATAAAGTACAGAAGGACCACTCCCTGAGTTATACTATGTTAGCTGTCAAATTTTAAACGTTAACAATACGAGAGTGACAGGAGCGCGGGTTGGCAATTGTTGTAGTTGTGACACATACGAACACATAGACAACGTGAACTCTTCGCTTCTACGCTGACGCACACATAGACAATGTGCATGTAAAACTCGACACGGGCTCACCCGCGCTCGTGAGATAAAAGTACCTACTCTAAGATATGGTTGTCACGAGATAAAATAAACATAAAATGATATTTATAAGTTTGTTTTAGTTGTTACGTAATATTAAGAATAATCAACCCATCTAAATCTCTAAAAGTAAGCCGGTGCAGTGAACACACACCCGTGTAAGGTATGAGTGGACGCTCGAACTCCTCGAAGCAGAGCGTTCGGCGGGGTGGGCGAGCGTGCATAATATTTGTGCAGCGGCGACTCAGGACACCTATTTATGAGTTCCAATTGTTTTACATGCACGCCCAACTCGAGCGTCCACTCAGGCCTTACACTTACGGCCCAGCTACGGCTTCAAGCGGCGGCGGCGGCATCAGCGGTTTTCCTCATACATCCCAACAAACCGCAGTGCGTTGCGCGTCTCCACCGCGCAATGAACAGATAAATCGCTTGCCGCGCCTCAATTCATACAAAGTCGTGCGAACCGAAACCGAAATATCTGCCTCTCCGCACTTGCATATTGGAGCAACAGAGAGGGAGATACTTCGTTTTCGCCCCGCGTCGCCAATCGCCTCTCCTGTCTATGACCGCGGCCTAAAGTACGGCCACGGCCGGTGAAGGCATTTGATTTAATAATGTTGTGACATCCCTACGCCTCTAGGCTGTCATATATCATATTGTCTGAATACCTAGGGTTGAAACGAGGAACGCTTACGTTTTAACTTTAATTACTGTCGTTTGAACGAAAGTTAAATTCCTTTGTACATTTTCAAGGCAATTAACTCAGTTACAACAGAAGCGTTAGTGTCAAAGCTATTGGGAATAAAGTTGTCAAACTGCTACGTTTACCCTGCTTAAAAATATATATTGTTTCGCTGTGGTATGTATGTATGGTTGATCTTTCGTAATATATAAAAAATCCATAAAAACAAATAGATAATTTACTTTCATTGTCGTATGAACGAATATATCGGCTAAATATTGCTACCACGAGTTATATTCTCATTTAACACAGAAAAACAATACCATGTTCAAATCAATCTATATGTAACTTTGTCACCAAAGCAAAAGGTTTATAACAGAATGCAGCATAACGCGTACCTACACAAATATCCATTTCATCAGAAAAATAATAAAGATCCATCAATCACACAATCAGGTACAAAATGAATCGCGATGGGAAACAAAATGTTATCGAAAAAGCACTGCTACTCGTATTTGAACCTTAACCCGTAAAACAAACAAGGTTCAATATCGGTTGGAAGTGACTGTAATTAGTTTTTGTAATCGAGCGTAGATGACCTAACTAATAAGAGTCCGAATTGGATGTTGTAGGACCTGGATTGGAAAACCCGATTTCCGGCAGAGGATAATTTATTGCGGGTTTCGACTTGGATATGGGTAAAATGGGTTACGTTACGTTAAAGCAATATCACAGCGATATGGTTTCCTAGGATAGCGGTGCTGTCATATAGCGAACGTATCAGAGACAAGAGACCGAGACAGAAGACCGTGACCGTCACTTCACTTGACATAGGCATATATTATGCGACAGTTCGCAACATGAAACTCATCTAAGCTATCTTTTGATGGACGCAGCGATTGCGTCGTCCGGGGTGTAAAACATTAGGTACCCATATCTAGTGCAAAACGGGAATTTCATGTTAATCTGCCTTGTAAAATCCTTGGGTTTGTATTTACAATAAATGTTTCAGTTTGCAGTAATATTGGAGCTATCTATAGATAGCTCCAATATTATAGATAATGCTCCTACTCTCTTAAAATATACTATTGAAATCAAAAATCTAAATATTATCAGTCGCTACGTGCAATAAAATTTTAAATACCATATTTGAAGTATCAGCCCGACTAGCTTATACTCGTATATTCACGTGATATTTTCGGCCACTTGAGCTGTAAAACATGACAACTTACATAGTGCTAACTAGGCTGAAGTCTAATAGACCCCATGTATGCAGTGACGTCACTACCTTTAAGACATGTGGGGCTGGGCAACTATAACTGTTCTGTTGATTGCACGCCACTTAGCCCTATCAGCTGTCTACTATATTGGCAGGCTGCCGATAGCAATGCATTTGATATTAGCTTATGAGGGGTCTCTGCAATCTGGAAGCTCAGACACTATGCATTTCAATGTGTCTCGGTAGCTCGTCGTGTTAAATTAATATCAGGTTACCCAAACTATATTTTACTAAACGGTTAAAATTCACTCTGGGGGCGAATGTGTCGTGTGAGGTCGTGCTAAAAAATTGTCCAAAGTTTTTCAGTCGAACACCATTTTTGTTGGACAAAAGGACCGTCTTTATATAAGGATTAGGTATTATTTATTCTGCCCAAACTCCACATACCTATTCCTATATTTTCGTTCCATTTGGCTCAGCTAGTCCTATTCCGTAACTGAATTTGTTCCAATGTATCGATGCAAGGAATTCGTTTAAGCATCAGGGACCGGAAAACCCCTCTTCAGGCTTAAGCCTATCCATTCGGTAACCCAATCATTTTGCTAACCGTATGATAGGGTTAACCCTATCATGAGGTTACCGTATGATAGGGTTAACCCTATCGATGCGGTAACCATAACCCTCAATAGGGTTAAGCTTAAAACCCTATCGGATAGGGTTTTTGGATAGGGTTTTCATAGGGTTTTGGTTAACCCAATGAAACCCTATCGCCAGATGCTGATGCTTTGGGTTAAAATGAATTTTAGACTGATCCGTTAAATAATAATTCTGTGTCCTGTGTCCTTTATAATAATTAAAACTGAGGTGTGCAATAAAGAGTATTGTATTGTAATAAATGAAAGAATTATTAATATGCATTATACAAAATATACAATTATGTTACTTAAATATACATGATTTTGCGGCTGGTATTGTGTGTGGCTAAATAATTTATGAATTAATTAACAATTAATATTCAATAATATATGTTTATGTTATTTTAATTATGCATCGTATGTAAACATATATGACAATTAGTTCACTAAGTGAAATCTTTATAATACATATTAAATTATATTAGGTATTACAAAAAGGCTTGACAAATCATATACATATGATGTTAATAACATTTTTTAATTACATTTGCTTTTCTATTAGACAATTAAGAAATTTCTCTTCTGGGACTTGTTCTAACTTTTTTTATTATTTCTACAAGTACATTACGCTTGCAGTTGCAAAGACATAAGTCCCCGAGTGTAAAAAATACAACCTACTTACGATTATTTTCCATTTCAATTAATTGCAATGGTGTGTTGAATTTTTTTTTATTGGAGGTCACACGTAAGTCTGTCACATTACACAGATTCATAATAAACTAGCTTTTGCCCGCGACTTCGTCCGCGCGACCTTGTATTTGAGGGATGATTTCAGCGATAAAAAGTATCCTATATGTTAATCCAGGCTATAATCTCGGTGTATACTAAGTTTCATCATAATCGGTTCAGCCGTTTTTGCGTGATTGAGTCACAAACATCCTGCATTTGTAATATTAGTAGGATAAATAGGTACATACTTTAGTTTATTTCATTTGAGAAAAAGATAAGAGAATATTAGAACAAAAGCACGGTTCGGTACGGTTATCTTTGAGGCGACTGCGCGTGCTCATACAATATAGAGTTGTTAAACCGCCCAATTGCGGGATTATGAAGGTTACAAATTAAAAGTAAGTTTCGAACCCGCGGGAATGATAAGTATGATGTGGAGGTATATATCGTTTATTTTAACCGATTTACTACGTTGTCGTGATTTCGGAACCGTGTTCGCGCGCTAGCCACGACATTGTGTCGTTAACACTTTTTGATTAGTATGTTTTTTAACTGTATTCTTAATTTTGCATATTTAAAGGCTATGTTGATAAAAACTGATACTTATTTAGATAATATTAGTGGCGTTCAATAAGCATTCTGGTTTTTTTTTTATGTCTAACATATCTAGCTTTAGCTATTTTATTCATTGCATACTTTCACAGTACGTAAAAATGCATTATTTATGTATAGCTTTTAAGCAACACGACAGCGTGTTGTGAATGTTATGATACAGCTTGCGGCGAATGATGTATTTTTATCACTGCTAATAGTGACTAAACTTTAAACTTGGTCCATATGCTATAGGCTGCGGTGTCCGCTTACCATCAGGTGGACCGTATGCTTATTTGCCACCGTCGTAGTATAGTCTAAAATAGACCTTAACCCGTACGCACACACTTTATTTATGTTTAAATCGACGAACAGTTACATATTTTTTTGCTCCTTTGTGAGTAATGAATGCGAATGGTGTTATTCTATTCTGTATCTAACCATCGACCCTGCCGACGACGCGATCGGCGACGAAAGGTAATTAATATTAGTTGACAATTGTTTATTGTACTATACAATGACATAGGTTAGTACTGTGAGAAGTTACCTAAATTGGCACCTCAAAGATAGGTGATTAAAAATAAAAGATAGTATCAAATAGAGTATTTGTTTTAATAAACAAGTTATTAAATTAGCAATATAAAAATCAACATTAGCTACATAACAAAAATCTACTAAATATTAAAAACAATAGATATCAATTACTTATTTAAATATTGAAAACATAAAAAATACGACTATAAAAAAAGAGAAACATTCAAACTGAAGCCGAAATCTTTTCGATTTGCTGCTTTGGGTCGGGTTGCTCGATCAAAGCTTTTACTTCGTCGAAAACTTGCTCCACTTTCTCATCGGGAACGTTTTGCAATAGCTCCTTGATTTTTTTGGACCATAACTCTCTCTTGTCGAACTGATTATCTGAAAACACAAATTCCATTAGTCTTACTGAATTAATTCCTTATTTCTTATAGTGTCGTAGGTAAAAGGTAACAAATTAATCCTAGAATGCTTACACTTCCTGTTGTTTATCTCCTTTGCCTTCATCAACGATGTCGCTTTATTTTCTTCGGCTAATCGCCGGTGTTCTCCTGTAATGATATGATATATTTTCATGTTACTGAAAATTATATTATAAATAACTACTTTATACATATAAATTAACTTACTTTCTCGTTGTGCTTCAGCCTCGTACTCCCTCTTCCAGCTCCTAAATTCTTCCAGATCAAATAAAGCCATGTTATGGGTACTAAGTAATTATTTATGACTTAAAAATACTAATGGTGCGTCGCGAGATATGCGAGACGTACTGAACATGATATTTGTTCTACATAGACTTAAATACTTAATTACAGCATGGGGTGGGAGCTATCTGTTTTCGTTTCATTAAATATTGCACGTGCTTTCCATTCATGTATCATATACTCGACGGCGATGACAGATATGGCACACCTGCAACTGTTCGCTAACTTTGAGTTGCCGATTGTTTATTGTTTTGCCTTTTGTTTACGTTAGAGTCATTACCTACCAAGGCGGCCCTTTTGTAGATACCTAGGCCGTAGGATTAGTGTTGCTCGTGCAGATAAAGATAATAATTGTATGTGGGGATGAAATAAAAAAACTGATTATTAGTTTTGGGCTTGGCTTTTACCTGGAATATCTTTTGTTTTTGAGATTGCAGAGAAGGCCGCGCTTTTGTACAGTTAGCGTGTTAATTATATACAATAATAACAACATTTATTATATTCAAACAATTACATAAATGGTTAAATAGAAATTATGCATTACGCCATCCGCACAATACTGCGCGCCGGTAAGCCAATGAGTAACGACACGATGTCGTGACTCCGAGACAGCTAGTTCAAATATATGACAGCGCGCCGTACATACTGCTCGAATTAGGACGTAGCGATGAATGGGTGAATGAAAATACAAGTTTTAGCGAGAGAAATCAAGAAATCTTGAGCTTTGTTATTATTTGGAATTTAGATAATAGTTTTCTTTACCGTCGTTGTGTACTTTTTAATCAAACATTATTTTTTAAAGAATCGAACATTTCAACATTCAAAAGACATGTTTTTGAATTCCTGACATGCAAGACATTTTATACAAATCTTGAATACGCTACGCTGCATATTTGTTTAAGTGATGATTTTTTAATCATGAATTTATTTTACGTATTTATTTAAAAAAAAACCCGACTATATTTAATATTTAAAGTTTATAATGTTATTTATATTTTATTTTTCATTCATTAAATAAACAGGATATTTAAAGTTCTGATTATCGTAAAATAATGTCCATTTTTATTGTATTTTTATATAATATTTTCATGCCCATATCCGGGCTGAATACACTTTTAAACTAAATACTGTATTAATATATATTTACTGTCTTCTAGCAAATGAACAATTTGGTGGATTACTTGATAGGGTAACAATATTTTTAATAAAATGAAATAAAGTATAGATATAAAATACAAAAAAAATTGTTTGATTTATGTTTTACGTATCAAGTATTTATTTATTTTAATATGCGCTAGTAGATTAGTTAATTTACATGTAGGTAGTATTATAAAATAGCTCCGTGTATGTGACAATACGTTATTCCTGCGTCAACGGCATAAAATCAACGGGTACTAATACAATTTCATTATTACCTTAAAGATTTGGTCTTACTTGGGTAAAGTTCAAATTTTTGGAACAATCATATGCATAAATATGTATATTTTAATTGTTTATAATTGTATTGATACTTTTGTTACACGACAATTACGTATATTATGAACTGTATGACAACCTTCCCTATCTTTCAAAAATTTGAACTCTACTTATAATTAGTATAAAAAATAATGCAAAGTAACACACTCACCTTTCTTATAACACCCACTTAACTTCACAATCCAATCAAAATCACTAATCAGTGTCCATAAATACACGCCTATATTCAAATACCTATATCTATAATAACAAAAATAACAGAAACAATAATAATAACAAAGTCCACTTCTATGGTCACGCGTACTCAACTAGATGGTTACGTTACGAGAATGCACTTCAGACTGCAAGCAGTGCACTGCTACTGAACCTGCAGATTTACGTAAAGTAACTAACGAACTAAACGTAATTATTTGTTTTTATTGTGTGCGTGTGTAGGTTTACCTGGAAAAAAAAGACAAATACCACGACATTTAGGCACTTGTGTACCTATTGTATTAAGTTGTGAAAAGATAACAACATCGGCATAAATGTCTTTATAGTGTAAGAAAGGTTATTTTTGCCATTGAAACTGTCGCCGCAATCTCGTTAATCCTAAGACAATGGAAAACAGCAAGTCCTATCAGCTTTCGGCTCGTCTGTATCTTGCCGTGCTGGTTTAAATAGATAAACGTTTTAACAACTTGGTAGTTAACAGCCCAATACTTAATGTAATGAAATCCCACACATAAAAATGCGGAATTAATATACTGACTGCAATACGTGTATTAACCTACTACTAAAATCCCGGATTTATTAAAAACATTTTTACAATCCCGGAATTGGGCGATTTAACAACTCTATGGTCGTGCGCACTTGCTTTTACCTCAGGTCATGGAGGACAATCAATTACAGTGGATTTCATTTTTAGCGACCTTGGTTGTAACGACATTTCGGTTGTAGCAACTCTACACCTAAGTCCCTTGTACTTAGAACATACTTTATATGAAATTCCCACTGGCTATAGCGACTCCGGTAGAAACTCCGATTTTGGATGTAGCGACTGATTTTATCGAGTGTTTATCAACAAATTCCTAGAAATCCCATACTGATGTTGCGACCCCAGTTGGCCTACAAATTTATTCGACTTAAAGTCAATGAAGTTTTTTTATACAACTAAAAAAAAAAATTTTATACTGTTTATTTCATATTATATCCAATAATTACATTTTTCACCTTAATTGCTAATCTTAAATATAAAAGATTTTAAAGAAAGCTCTCTTATTGTTGGGTACATCCACAGGTGGTCAGCACTTGCGACGACCGGCGACCTTTGCCTATTGTTTAGGTAGGTAGTATACTAACAAAAGAAGGTAACACGTTACACTGTTGTTTCGTTTGTAGACCTTATCCCGTTACAATAAGGTTCACATATTGTCAGTCAAGGAGGCTGGTGTTTATTTCAAAATAAAATTTAATTATAGATTATGATCAGTACTATGAAAACGACTGATTGTTTCAAAATATTAAAATAAATACATTAGCGTTCGAATGAACCGTCAAAATGCGACAATTGTGATCTTGATAAAGTAGCATTTTTTTATTGGATATTTAATGTTCGACAAACCGACCTTCAGATTATTAGGTAGTTGTTGCTGACATTGCACAGAAAGTTAGATAAAAATATAGGCGCAAAAGTTAAAATGTGAAATAAACAAACAATCGCCCGAGCGTGAGCTACAAATCTACACTTGCACGCACGATAAAGTAAATACGATTCAAGCCTAAGGTAAGGACTCAAAGTACAAAGTTGTTTGCATTAAAAATAAGGAGCGTTTCGGTAGATCAAACCAGTTTGTTTGTACTGAGAGCGGGCCCCACGGCGAGCCGGCGAGCACATCGTCCATGCGAGCCACGGTTATCTAAAAATGAGTCTAATTGAAAGGTGCGTAAAGATTACATTTGTTAAAAACTGGTTAAAAACCCTATTGATACGGTTACCGTATTGATAGGGTTTTGATTTTGGTTAGCGGTTTGTTGGGTTAACCCGATTGATACGGTACCCTATCGATAGGGTTACCGTTTTACATGGTTACCAATATCGATAGGGTTTTTAAAACAACCGTTAAAATAAGCCTATCGAAAACCCTGATTAGGCTTACCGGTTCCGGTCCCTGTTAAGCATATTGGCACGCGAGTCGATTTAATTGAAATCTTGGCTAACCCGGTTACCTTGTGTTTGTCACAATTTTCCTGTCTTCGGCCAGTTGTGTAACAAGATTGTAATTTTTTTTTGTTCTTTTTTTTCGTATGACGGTTTAAAAACAAGCCTAATAAATGCCTGATGGTAAATATAAATAGACGTTTGCCACTTAATTATTAATGTCAGTCAAAAATCGGTAGCTATTTTCTTGTCTGACTGTACTTACCTGTGCTGCAATTGCCCATTTATCTTTTTTGAGTAACTATTTGACTATTGAATATAAATGTACTTCTAGCTTTGCAGTCAAACGGTAACGCTGAGTAAGCGCGACTAGTCGACTAAGTACCTACTCGTACTCCCCGACATAATAACTAAAGCGGCAATTACACTTCGTCGTTCACCTAATGCGGTCGCCGAATTGATTTTAAACTACTTAGGTGAACAAACGTCATCTTTACACTAGTCTGTCCGCCCACTACGGGGACTAGGCAGCTGTCGATCGACGAATGCGGCCGACTAACGTGTTCTTCACACTTTTGCGGTCGTCGCATGCAGCATGCGGCGAACGACGAAGTGTAATTGCCCCATGTCATAAACCCTAATTCTGTCTTGTATACATTGGGCCAGCACGTTAGGACCTACCTTGGCTGTATGCTGGTAGTTTTTAGGGTTCCTTACCCGAACGGTCTAAACGGAACCCTATTCTGTTACTTACGCGTCCGTCCGTCCGTCCGTCGTCTGTCACACAGGTTTACGGTCAAACAGTTGGAGCTACAGTCCTAAAATGTTTCACAGTTTAAGCCTCTATTACTTAATTTTGCGGTTGGTTCGGTAACCTACATGTGCGAAATCTGACTCGCACTTGGTCGGTTTGCCAAAACGCTTTGGTAAACCGAAGCTGTACTTATATCACGCGCAGTCTGTACTGGACGAGGGTAGGCGGATAGTTGCCTCGTTAACTGGAGGCCGAATTTATTAAATTACATACCGGCGGCCGGCAATCCCCCAGGAATTCCGTACTTTGTGGGGCTTTGTGATTGAAATAAAACCCTCGTGCAACCCGTTCGCGAATACTTTCCGACCTTGGCCTAGAAATTAAGGGGAGGTAACGGGAGAAGCTTGAATTAAACTAAGTGTCGCCTGTGATATTATGCAAATGTAAGTGCTATTGGATGTACTATCGAAGCAAGTGAATCGTGACCCACCATGGAACCTTGTCACAGAGTGTGTCATAATGATTTTCCTAGTCAGGCAGTACGATGTCACTATGACATTTTCTGTGACAAGGTTCCACGGTGGGTCACGATTCAGTTGGTTCGATATTTTTGCTCTTGAGTGTACAAGAGCAAAAATAACGGGTACACTTTCTATGGTTCTAATACAAAGTGTATGCATTATTTTTGCTCGTGAGTGTAGTTGAATCGTGAAAGTGCTAGACAGGTTCATACTCATAAATAACTACATTATTAGTCACTTTTCGCTATCCCACTTCCCGTTCTTTAGTTTTATACTTCACTACTTCTTTAGTTTCACACTATGGATAGAATTAGGCTTCATACTCACCGTTCTGCCAGAGCCGCAGTGAATACCCCTAGCAGACTCTTCCAGGTTTAACCATAGCTTGGCTTTGCTCTTCTCTGTTTACTTGACTTAGCGGCGCTGAGCTCTCTCCGACTTGGCTGCTTTCATCTGATGGATGTGCCACGCCGTCTCCAATTGGGAAATCTTGAGATAAAAATAAGTTTGGCCACTCACCGCAGTCCTACGAGCGCTGTAATGAAAACCCTAGCACACTCCTACTGGCCAGCCATAGCTTGTCTCTGCGGCTCAGAGTGAGCTCTCTAGCGGCGCTGTGTTCCTTCGGCTTGGCATCTTCATACGGTATGAGACCGCCATGCCGTATCCAGTTAGAAACACAAGGTGGATTTCTGAGCTCACGCTAAGCCTTGGAAACGGCGTCTCCAGTTGGGAAATCCTGAGATAAAATTAAGTTTGGCCACTCACCGCCGTCCCACGCGCGCTGTAATGAAAGCTCCTAGCACACTTCTCCTGGCCAGCCGTAGTTTGGCTTCATTCTTGTCTCTGCGGCTCAGAGTGAGCTCTCTAGCCGCACAGTGCTCCTTCCGGCTTGGCAACTTCACAGGGTATGACACCGCCACGCGGTCTTTAGTTGCGAAATCCTGAGATAAAATTAAGTTTGGCCACTCACCGCCGTCCCACGAGCGCTGTACCCCTAGCACATTCCTCCTGGCCAGCCATAGCTTGTCTTTGCGGCTCAGAGTGAGCTCTCTAGCGGCGCTGTGTTCCTTCAGCTTGGCATCTTCATACGGTATGAGACCGCCATGCCGTATCCAGTTAGAAACACAAGGTGGATTTCTGAGCTCACGCTAAGTCTTGGAGACGGCGTCTCCAGTTGAAAAATCCTGAGATAAAAGTAAGTTTGGCCACTCACCGCCGTCCCACGAGCGCTGTAGTGAAAGCCCCTAGCACACTCCTCCTGGCCAGCCGTAGTTTGGCTTCATTCTTGTCTCTGCGGCTCAGAGTGAGTTCTCTAGCCGCACTGTGCTCCCTTCGGCTTGGCAGCTTCATAGGGTATGACACCGCCATGCCGTCTCCAGTGGGGAAGACGAGCCGGAATTCTGGAAGGACAGTAAATTAAGAACATGGTGTAATGGGGCTGCTGACTCAAAATTTTACTAGGTACTCCAAAAAAATATGCTAAATGGGTCATAAACAGATTTGGATTCGCGTCTTTCCTGTGGACATGTCAAAAGTTAAGGGCTACAAAAACTTAATTTTGGATTGGTCTAGTAACCCGCATAAACATTGTACGTGTCTATAAATCCATGCGATACGAGTACCTACTTAAAAGCATAACTCACATGCACATAAGCGATTAACTATTGACCACAGGATCGACTTTTGTTTCTTAAGTGTTTATGACCCAAATAGGAAACAGAGTATAATGCAATGTTTCACCGAGTTTTACAGTAAAATGTTACTTAAACTACTGGGGCATAGGTAACATTTTTAATAACAGCGTTAATTAGAGCGCTAGTAATTTATCTCGGTAACTTCCTCGATGGCAGTCGCTAGGCAAAACTAGTTCCTACGTTCTTGGAATTACTTAGGTGTCAAAGGGGGTCCTCAGGGCATATCCGGTAAAACGCTAGGGGGATAATGATTCCAATTCCCATCAGGATTATCTCTACTGGCAACATTACTCAGACCGTTGCCGGAAACCCAATATCCCCGGCAAGGGAACATCACTATAGCAGTCTCCTTAAGAAAATTCATTAGCCACTTGTTATTTATATTTCGCCGTAGAAGGGGTGCCTTTTATTATTTATAAGGTAGTTACTACTTTGCAAATTGATTCAATTAAATGGCTTCAGGCGAGGTGGAGTCGACGCTAATTGATATATTATGTTGAATAATTAACACGTTACCGTTCTACCGATTCAGTATGTTGATAAGACAATTTGTGCGAATATTACAATATAATACAATACAAATTTACTCTTTATAATAAGAACACAATACAGAACATTAGGCTTAAAGTAGAGGTAAACAACAGGCGGTCTTATAGCTAAAGAACGAACTCTTCCAGACAACCTTTGGGTGTCGTTGTAATTTCACATGGAATATTAATAGTTACGTAATATGTGTCAAAAGCACAAAGAAAGGATATATTGTTGTGTCAGTTGTGTGTTGTTTATTTTTGGTTCGTCTCCTGCTCGGAGCCTATTTTTTTCAATTGTTCCTTTATTTAAAAATGAGTGGGTTGCATTATTATTATTATTATTATTATTTATTTATTTCAGGCTTAGCCCATATCATTAACAATAAAATACATTACATTTCATTAAAAACATCAAATTACAGTACATTCAAATCAATCAAATTAAAATAAATTAACATTAAAATAAATTAAAAACAAAATACATCAACATTAAAATACATTAAAATCAAAATAAATTAGCAGCGTTACTGAGTAATACAAAATTAAGATGATTTAGCTAGAGAGAAGATTGTTGGTACAAATAAATAAATATAAGAATAGAATAAAATAGAATAGAATACAAAACTTTATTGTAAAACTGTGTACAAAGGTGACATAATAATAAAATAGATTCAACAGTTTATCCATCACGGACATACAATATATGACAATAAAACTAATTGCATGCATTCTTAAATAATGGCTAAGTAATGAAACATCAATTCACAGCATTTGTATTTTTTTATTTTATCTAGTTGACACAGTTCTTGCAACAAAACAAATCAAAAGATTTATAACTAAATTTATAGTCTAAAGGATTCCATTTTTTTTTACCTATATAGAATTTGATAATGCTTAGGTATACAGCATTTCGAAATGTTTTCTTGCAGAATTACACACTGTACATGACTGTTTTTTTTCTTCATTTTATTCTTTGTTTTTGTGTTGCTTTATATAGATACTTAGATTTCTTGATCTTAAGTAGGTTAAGTATTATCATTGTAATAAGCATATTTTTGTGAGAAAATGGCTGACTGTCGAGTTTCTTTCGGCGTTTCTTCTCGGCAGTGGCCTCTGTGAAACGCTAGTAGGGTTTGACTTGTAAAAGTGCCATTGCGGCCTACTTACAGAATAAAGTTCATTTTATTCATTTTTTATTCATTTTATTGAAAAATTCATGAGTGCTGTAGAAAGCTTTGTTGTTGAGCAATTTTTTTAGAGTAGATTTAAATGCTGTGTTTTATAACATCTTAATATCTAAGAACAAAATCCTACGAGTAAAATGATACGAGATAAAAAAAATAGTACCCGTGACCCCAGATATAACCGTCTATTCTGAATTCATTTTTCATATCATTTCATTCAGTCATATCATGAGCTAGCTAGCTTTAAACAGAACGGGAGAAAGTTGTACATACCCTAGCAATCTAAAAGTTATGCCCGTACACAAACAATAACTCATTTTACAAACTCCACGAGCCATATTCGTTAGTTAAACTAACCGAAGCTGGTGCTCACATGCCACGTAAGTTACTATAACTAAACTAGCTATTTAATGAACAACCAAGTTAGAACTAGGTGAGCGTGTATTCCATTCCAAAGCGCTTCTACCGTATTTAAATTATATTAAGATCATATTTTTAGATTAGGTTATGTACATTCACGAGTTATAATTTCGGACCCACTTAAGGTTGACAGTCCTGTCAAACTGTATAGAAAGTCAAAGAAAAAGTTTGCGAAATGGGTCATAAAGTGGATGAAAGTAAAGTAAAGTAAAGTGGGTGGAAAGAGGCTAGCTGACAAAATAAGAACAGAAACTATAAGCAAACAAAAACAAAAGATTTCACTATAACTCGGATGGAGATGGACGGGAAACAAAATCAGGGGAAAAGATAAATGATCCAAAACTGGTTACCCCTGGATTTTCTCCAGGCCACTCTCGAACCGCCCACTCCTATCGCTTTTCTCATTCTCATTCTCTCATTCTCAGTCAGTCTCGTTCTATAAAGCCACATGCCATGCAGGTTAAAAAAATCCTGTTTTCTCTAGTCTACGGCCGACGCAGTTAGTATACTACTTGTCAGGTGTATTGACAATTAGCGATCACTGTTGCGGTTATCTATATTCTTCATCCTATATACATATTAATTCCCGATGTATATTTGTGTAATTGAGATTGGGTTATATTTGTGAAATATCGGAAACTTAATTACACAAATATACATGGTAAATATACCGTTTTTAATCGTAATTCTAATGGAAATGACCATGCGAACTTGAAATCTTATATATAAATTCCCGTAGCGAGTAAATACTTAGCTGTTGATTCCTTGTACTTACTGCCATGTCAACTCTCTTTGCATTATGCAGTAAAGATTTCTATTTCTATCCTAATTTAAATACATAGTTCAGTAGCGCGTTCCGGAATGGTACCCCAGGCAGGACAAATGAGTTGCCGGTAGTGAATGCCCACGCAGTGCAAGTTCTATTCATCTGTCTAGTCTGTTCGCTGGTATCTGTTAGCTAGAAATTCCAGTTCAGTTTATATTGTCTTGGTAATACTGGGTGAATACTGGGTGAATACTAGGGTACTAAAATATAACCCCACACCAAAGTACCTTGGAGTAACTCTCGATCGTAGTCTTACTTACGCACCGCACATAAGCAAACTGGGGAAGAAATTACAAACCCGAAACAATATCCTGCACAGACTAATTGGCACCACGTGGGGAGCGAGCGCTGATGTGCTCCGCACCACTGCTCTCAGCCTAGTATACTCGACAGCAGAATACTGCGCACCAACTTGGCTAAACAGTGCGCACGTGAAGAAAGTGGACGTCCAACTAAACCAAACAATGAGGTGCATATCAGGGACTATCAAAAGCACGCCTGTACAGTGGCTCCCAACACTCTGCCACATACCTCCTCCGCACTTGAGAAGACAGCAAGCACTAGTTCGTGAGGCACAGAAGATCGTGGCCCGTCATGACCTGCCTGCCAACGCCGAGTTTGTAAAACCGCCAACACATCGCTTGAAGTCTCGGCACCCTCCTTACCAGACTGCAAGAAGACTCATGGATACGCAATTTAACATAACCACACAATGGGAAACGGAATGGAATGACTTGGAATGGAATGAATTGGAGTTTTGAATCTAATGTCAAACCAAGAAAAACTGCACTATCTACTAGTTCCAATTCCTCATCTTTCACAATGACACTAGTTTGCTTGTGGTTTACGTTACTTGTGACGAACTTAATACATTTAGTCTTTTTCTCATTTAACAATAAATTGTTGACATTAAACCAATTAACTATTTTAGAAATGGCATTATTTACATAATTGCAACCTTGATGTTGCCGCGTGACTTTGAATATGAGTGAGGTATCGTGAGCAAACAATACTATATCATGGTGGTTCTTTACGAGGTATGGCAAATCATTTATGTAGATAAGGAATAGGAAAGGTCCCAATATTGATCCCTGCGATACACCCATATCAAGTTGCACCTCTTATTTCTTCCTTGTAGATACATAATGTACATACATGAAGTATGAGTAAGACAGGAACCCAAAACGGTGATATTGAGTTATATATAGCATTGTATTATAGCTATTAACTACCTATATAAATAAGTATTATGTAGATTGATTATGGGACCAAAGTGATTTATTTTCACCCTTACGTAGGCGCGTAAAGTTCGAGATGTAATAGATGACTTTCTTTTAAAAAGCGAGGAGAGTAACAATCAAAACTTTGCCTTTGACCTTATTTTAATTTCCTTACTTAGACGAAATATTATAATTTCCGAATAGGAAAAAGGAGAAAAAATCACTTGGAAAGGTTATTTTGAATGTAAATATTCTTCTGAAAAGAAGCTCAAAACACGTCAAGTCAAGCGTTTACCTACCTCTACTTACTAATGGTATCATTTAACTAATTATATGTATCATGTATTTTTTTGTAATTTTATTTTTATTCCGTTAATATAGTTATTTGTTGAACTGTCAACAAAATTGATGCAGATTATTTTCTCAATTTTTTAAAATTTTAAACTTTTGGTCCCATTATTTTCCAATTTGTAAATATTCTTCTGAAAAGAAGCTCAAAACACGTCAAGTCAAGCGTTTACCTACCTGTACTTACTAATGGTATCATTTAACTAATTTTATGTCACACCTAGCCATAAAGTGGCCATTATCGCACGCTCCTCGCGCGAAAAAACCCACTTCCTGGCCAGGGGGTGACATAAAATTTTGTACTTACCACGGGCGATAATAAAGAAAGCCTCAGATCGCATATTTATCGCCCTTGCCTTCGGCTCGGGCGTAAAATACCTGCGATCTAAGACATTCTTTGTTTTATCGCCCTTGGTAAGTAATGTACTAATATGTATCATGTAATTTTTTGTAATTTTATTTTTATTCCGTTAATATAGTTATTTGTTGAACTGTCAACAAAATTGATGCAGATTATTTTCTCAATTTTTTAAAATTTTAAACTTTTGGTCCCATTATTTTCCAATTTGAAGCGCTTATGTCAAATTAGCGTTTCTCGTTCTTTCTTCTTCTTGACAACTCTGTACCATCGATTTATTATATAATTTCGTTGCTTTCTGCACTTCATTTTGGCTATTACTATACTCACAACCTCACTTGCATTGCTCCATTATCATCAGGTGCATTTGTAATTGATCATGCTAGGAATGTGAAGCTTCACTAGGTAGTTAGAATGACTTTGTCTTTAACTTTAAATTAAAGTTTCATGTAACTTGCACCTTTGGCTATCTGGAACTAATTCAGTTAATCTTTTTCACAATCCAATCGTTATTTAGGTAATAACATAAATCTAATACAAAATAAACAAATGTGAATTTACAAATGATTTCGAACAATTTTCTACGGGGCCTACCTACCTAGTCTGTCTATACCAACTCAAAGGTAAACCTTTACATAACATGTAAATTACATATTATGAAACAAGAGTTTTATTTTCGCGCGGATAAAGTTGGTGTCAAAGTAAAAATGGTTCAGAACATTTTTAATTTTATATCACGACTTACATGTTACACTTTTTATATCTTGTACTCGTTCTATCACATTAGTTCGACACGTGAAAGCGACGCGACACAAGTTGAAATGCGTTTGAGTTTAGGAGTGACGGTCAGAAATGGACTCCCTGAGGGGGGGCCACTACGAACGTCGAAATTCGAACACTCTTACACCTTATAGTCTGTTACACGAGAGTGAAGGGGACGACACGACTCGAAGTTCGAATTTCGATGTTCGGAGTACAGGGCCTGGTTACGAGAACCGAAATGCAAAAACATGCAAGTATTCATGGGCTCTGCGTCAGCTTCGGAATAGATTACGGGTCAGTATCGAAACTTTGCGGGTTTTGCAGATCCTAATCCAAGGGCAAAGAAAAAACTGGAAGTGCGATTTCTAAAATAAGGCATCCTCTTCTTCCGCAGAATTTTCGTTTCACAGAAACTTTTTTTCAGAAATCGTTAAAAATGATGAAAGAGCAAAGTTATACGGGATCTTAAATAAGAGTTTCTGTATTACCCCGGCCACACACTCATCGAACCCAAGGAAAAACGGGACAACCTGACGACGAAAACGGCAGGAGGATGATAAACAGAGGTTTATTAAGTTTCATGTCTAACGGGGTTAGTCTGTTATGAGAACTCATTTACCTTATGAAAGGTAAGTAATAGCCCAATTCCAGTTTGTGTCCTTTAATATATCTCCTTGTCCTAAACTCCGGTATTAACTTTCCACCAACAACTAAAGACCTTCCCGCCCCTGTCCTCAATATAAGCGGCCTAGAAAATCCTCGCAGGAGGGCTCAAAGGAAACTGGTCTCATCGTATAGTTCGTACGCTGTCAAATTAACGCAAGCAAAAATCTACCTAACAGTTAGAGCTCTAAGTCGAGTTTTGCTTGCGTTCATTTGACAGAATTTGGCTTTAGAGTTTTGTACGAACTATAATGTTAACACAATCGCTTGCGATGTAAAATCGAGGCAAATTTTGATCCGTTGCTGCTGTGACAGAGAAGTCATCCATCAAGATGTTTCTTCGCTAATGGTAACTCAATATGCTATGCTCTTCGTTATTTAAGATGCTGCTTTTTTTGTTTGCTTTGGTTTGACTTTGGCCCTGTCGCCTGCGTGCAGAAACTACAGAGAACCGGAATTAAAATAGTTTTTTGCTGTCCAAAAAATATTCTTTCTAAAGAGCGGTCAAAATTATGTTTAATTTTTAAAAACCGTAGTGAATTTTAAACAAATTTTATTTTTCTTTAGTTTAACATAGCTTTGTAATGTTTAAAAAAATGTGTCACTGATTAGGGATAATCCTCATTAGGGACATAGGGCTCTAGGGAAGAGTTCCCCATTCGTCACTGTCTTGTGCGTTTCTCAGCTCTTCCCAGTAGAGGCCAGAGCCCATTTGAGGCCATTTAAGCCTTAGACCCTCAAAAATCACCTTCTTATTTTTTACTAGACTTTGCGGAGTATGCGCCTTAAAGCTCGGCTTAATCGTATCACATTATACTGTCATGAGCAGCAACCGATCAAACCTTTCTACTTTACCGGTGTGTAAAATTTTCTTCCGGATAATCATAAGTAAACAAAGTAAACACGTAAAATGACAATAAGTTAAAATTAAAAAGTTACCCGGTACTCGGTTTATCATTTGTTAAAGTCAAAATAACTTATTTAATTTAGGCTACGGTTATTTATTCATTCAACTTACAACATGATAGGTAATTAGTACCTAATACATGATATCAACAAATCGTTGTAAAATAGTCATACATAATATAAAATTTGTAGCGCTACTTATAGTACCTAATTTTGTAGCTATATAGATACATACTCGTATATTTCAGTCTCCGTCTTTCGGTCGCCATTAAATCAATAGTTCTCGTGGGTTCGCGTGGCTAAAATCACACCTTGAAGGGTGTGATAATTTGATTTCGCGCCTCCTTTCATTACCTAAGGGAACACTGGTCTCTATTATTAATAATAGTCACGTAACTTAGTGGCTTTTTTCAATTATTTGTACGCTCAGAAATTGTATGTTTCTAAGAATATAAGAATACTTACTTAGAATCTATTAATGTCTGGTTTTGATAAGATAAGGATCAGAACCATCAAAAATTACTCTAAGATGACAGAAACGAAAAGCAGTTTTTTTACTGTGGAAAAGCGATAAGAGTGCGCGGTTGGAGGGTAGCCTGGGGAAAATCCAGTGGAAACCTCCGACACGACCACGCGAAAAGCAGCGACAGTGTCATTACTTACGAAAAGATCATGTTCAGAACGGTCAGAGACTAAACTTGTAAAACTTTATTTTCATTTAATGTGATTAAGTTTTTTTAATCTGTAGTTTGACTTAACATTACGAGTAGATACAATTATTAATCAGATTTTTCTTTATCGCCCGAATCTAGGCTTAAAAATTAAAATACTACATCTTTCAACAAGAAGCGTAAAGATTTGAGCTGTTTGAAGTTAGTTTTTTATTTTTATTTTTTAGTGGTTTTTTTAATCAGTTTTTATTATTAATTAAAAAAAAAAATATGTCCATAGCGCGAACAACGAGCATAGGTACGAATAGACAGGTATACGTTCTAATGATAATCACAGAATGGTCTACATTTTGATTCTATGGTGCTCTGTTTCTGTTTCCGTAAAAACCGGATGAAAACATACAATTAATATCAATCAATCAATTTATTCCATAACGATATAAAACTGCGTCGGAAATCACAATATTATCAATTACATTACACATTAAATTTTATAATTATCTATCACAACACAAAAATACAAATAAACATAGTTTGAGTCACGAAAAATTAAGATGAATTACAATAATACTCATTACATTATAAATTATAACAATATATCACGATAAAACTTACAAAATGTCAAATTACAATATTCATTACCTAACTTTAATTTTTGCTGCAAAACAGTTAACCTAAACTAGAGTAAGAACTATTATAAATTCCTATATCAAGATATACCTAACCGCAACTGTGAACCCACTACCCCAGTAACAGTAACTCGAAGTTACCAACTAACCTCATTTCAAAGTATAATCGCAACATATCTGCGGCATGGAAAACTTCCATACAACTCGAATGTTCTAGAAAGGTGTCAAAGTTGGAAAGCTAAAGCGCAATGTGCATAGCATAAGTTGGGAGTGTTGGGACAGTTCGAAATCACGCGAGAATTGGGGCGGCTGCGCCGGATCATAGGTATGGTGGAAACTTTCCGTTTGGAACATTCTGTGTTTCATATTGTTAGGCGACTTCCTGATCTGTCGGTGCGGAGGCAGTACGATATAAGAAAAGTGTCAAATGTCAGTGTCAGCTGTCAGTCGACTCGGGTCCATTTTTTACTGCGCCCCTATATTTAAATGAGAGCTTCCTGACTGGCTCGGGATGCGCGGTAGCGGGACGATGCGAAGGCGGTACTGCTCCGCATGATATTACTACTGCGCAAACGTAATATTGACAGTATTATGTCAAGTGAGAATCTTTGCGACGTCAGTAAGTTTACGTCAAAGAAGAAAATGTCACATAACGATCCCGCCCCGCCAAGTCAGGAATTCGCCTTAGGCGATTTCCTGATTTGCCGGTGCGGAGGCAGTACGATATGAGAAAAGTGTCAAATGTCAGTCGACGCGATAACATTTTTTACTACGCCCCTACATTTAAATGAGTGCTTCCTGACTGGCGCGGGATGCGCGGTAGCGGGACGAAACGAAGGCGGTACTGCTACGCTTCTGCGCATGATATTACTACTGCGCAAACGTAATACTGACAGTATTATGTCAAGTGAGAATCTTTGCGACGTCAGTAAGTTTACGTCAAAGAAGAAAATGTCACATATCGATCCCGCCCCGCCAAGTCAGGAGGTCGCCTTACTCTGATTTCTTTAGTTGTACATTTATAAAATAGTTGGCAATTGCCTAGAAGATTTGATCGCGAAATTGTTAATCTTCTAAAAGGATGATTGAAGGAAGAACTCGCGGAAGGAGTTCTCTTTCTCATTTAGGGTGCGAAGACTGTAACTACAAAATTGAGAACTAGAACATTCTGCATTTCGGACCTTCGATATTCGATCGATCAGATTTTTTTGTGTCTAATCTAATGGTAAGCAGACACCACAACCAATGGATTCTGATAGCCAACCTGCATTTCAGCACTACTTTAGGTACTTTATTTTTCTGTAGGATTTCCACCTTACAGAAGACCGCCTCAAAGCAACAGCACCATAGCAGCAGAGCAGCAGAGAGAGAGAGAGAGAGAAGTACCTCCGTACTTCCCCAGATGGGCTGCTCAAATTATCGTAGGAGCTAAATAACATTAATCAATAAACTATCATCCAACTATCATCTCAAGCCGTCGATTCAAATATCATATCACGATTCACTTGTACCAGTCCACTGCGTTAAAAATCTCATTCAAACTTAATGGGCTATTAGCACGAAAACGCGGGAATGAATCAAATTGACGAGATATTAACGTGCACTTATCTCTCGTGACTACAGCACTCGACACACGCCGCAAAAACACTATTTGCCAGCATTTCGTGCGGAAATAGCGTAATTACCGACAATTTATTTGTATTACACGTAATGGTGGGTAATATGTACGAAACTAATCGAGTAGGTAACCACTGTAGTAACTGCTACCCTTAATTCGACAAAAAGTGCTAAAATCCATAATCAAGCCTCGGAGAGGCTGAAAAGTCCAAACGATTCTGATCTAGAAAAAAATACAAAAAGACGGTCAAAGATAATTATCAGTCGGCTGGACATTGTTAAATAACCAAAACTTCAGATACAAAGTTCAAGAAAAACCTTGGGCTCTGTTCGATTCGAGGTTACCAGAAGCTTCGATTTTGTCAAATATTCATTAAAGAAGAGATTTGGCAGTATTTCTGTCACTAAAAGATTTGTCGTTTACGCTCACTTTCAAATTAGAGCTAGACTTGCCAGTGTTCGATACCGCATCGGCCCAATGTGTGACATCTTCAATCTGAATTCTTTAAGTCATTTGGATGTCAGGTCAAAATTTCATGACTTTGAGACATTCTTCAAGGGAATTGGGTATGCGGTTAAGTTATTCAAATGTATTGAAAGACATCAATACCTTTTACTGTAAAAAGTTGTTGTAGCTTCGCAAAAAAAGAATTTACAGCAGTAAAACTTACCGATATGTTTATATCTGTCTACGAAATCCACCATAGCCTTCGCCCACGACAGTTTCTTCGCCGCGTCCAGCAACCTGAGGCAGGGTTCAATGGCCCCGTCATGGACTCCTGTACAGTACTCCCTCAGTCCTTCGAACTCTGCTTCACTCTTCTTGGCGTCGAATTCTTCGAGGAACCAAGCGTTTTCGAGGGAACCCGCAAACAGGCTGTCCAGGTAGGGCTTAAGGACTGGACTGAGGTATTTCTTGTCGTCTTTTGCACCTGAGGGGCAAAGTAAGCTGTTGTAGGTCGCCTTATTACTGATTATTTAAAGCTATACAAACGACGGTACGAACTAACCAACACACGCCTAGAAGTTACCTGTTAACTCGCGACTTTAGAATCCCTTGTACCTATCTGGAAACACAGAGTCAATCAAATAGTTCCACTCTTTATGAATCACGTTATAAATTTAATTCTCAATGTTTACTACATTATCTTCGCAGAACATGTAGTCCTTAGTCCTTATGAGTATTCCAGTACTTTCGTGATAGCCTTGGAGTTCGTGACGTAGCAGAGAAGCTCGAGGAATTTTGCATTCGCAGGTTTCTCGTAACCCATCTGAATACGTAGGGAACATATGCCTTGACCTAGCCCTCGACGGCCCTCGACCCAGTAAACCTAAAAAGCCATGTCTGGATGTCTTGAGGGCATGAGGTAGAACGGGCTCACTAAATAGGGCAAGAAGAAGAAGCAAGAAATCGGACCTTGGCAAAAGCTGATATAACGCTGGTTAGAAGACGTAAAATGCTGACCGCCTGTTGTTCTACCTCTGTCTCCCTGTTTCTTTTTCTTTTGTATGTGATGTGTGCAATAAAGAGTACCTGCATTGTATTGTATTACAACACTGTTCTTACCTTTATAAAGCCAGTGCAGTACGTTCCTCATTACATTCAGTTCATCCTCCAAGTTCTCCCTTCGCAACTCAGGGTCACGCCTCACGGCGTCGATCAGACAGGCTGACGACGCGTCGTAGTAGTCCTTTAGTTTGTTCCATTTCTTTGATCTGAGATAATCATCGAGAATATGTATTAAATATTCTTATCTTTTTGGAGCAAAAAAGTTAATAAAAAGTGAGAATACCTACTTGTACTTCGAAAGTGGTGGTAATACTGGTAAGGTAATGGCATGCAAAGAATGCTATAAACACTCGGAAACTTGAAACTTGGAGTTTATAGAGATTAAGACTTCATGCGTGAAAATTACACTTGTCATATCACAACTGTTTCAAATTAGGAGCTAATAGTTACACAAACTAGTTGTAATGAATTAGGAAACTCTATTTAATAATGATTTAATAGGGTAGTTAACTCAAAATTTGACTACTCCAAAATAAACAAGGAATAAAATATGCCAAACAGTGAAAATCCTACCTATTCAAATATCTCAAATAATAATTAATCTAAGTACAAAACCGTTTTAATCTTGCTGGTTTGACGATCGTTCCAATACAAAGGTGCGTTTGGCGGAAAAGTATGCCCCCTCTTAAAACTTTGAAGACATAATTATGTAATAATCGCAATTTCTTTGAGGATTCGAACTTATTAATTTTCTTGATTGGTGTCAACATCCCTATTTCAAAACTAATAATATCTTGTGATGACTACTGATAAATTAATTAAGCAGTAAGTACCTATAACTAGACGTTTCTCTGTCGAACTCCCCTAGACTCCTGGTCTCCACATTGTTCAAGTACAGGTCCCGGGCTTGATCCAGCATGATCGCCAGGATATGAATCAGCTGCTCAACGCTCTCCTGGTGTTGGGACGTCACTTGAAGCAGGTTTGCATGGAAGGTGCTGTGGTTTTCCTAAATCAGACAATGTACATTTTATGACAAAGTTTCTAATGCGACGTCAAAAACAAATCTTTGTAGTATGTTTACAAAGCGCGAGGGTTTAATATGTTATAAGTTTCGTATTACAACCGAATGAAGCCAAATGGGCCAATAAAAGTAGGTATACATGTACCTAAAACAGTTTTTCTCAGCAATTTATGTTTAGAGGATTAAATGACAGCCAGGCGGGCAAATGAGGGTGCTTACGGACCTGGATGCCTATTAATTATTAATGACAACCAAATAAAGCCAACTCACGCAAACCACCATGTTCTTGCAAGTCACCAGTCCACTGGCGACCCTCCACAGGTACAACAGCTGGCGTCGGGTGTAGCTCGGGGCAGCCCCGGCCGTCGGCTTCGGGACTTTGTTTAAGTTCTCCCAGCGGGCGAACAACACCGACTCCAGAGACTCTGAAGGCGTGAGAAGAATCTCTTCGGACCCTAAGAAGATGGGTGTACGTTAAGCGTGAGGTAGAAGCGATTTGCTTCTGTATTGCTATGCTGTTTTTGGAGAATCATATTTTTTACGAAATAGATCAACCTATATGCCCAACATCCCCAATATGGAATTGTATATTGTTTTGGACTACATCGAGAACAAGAAATCATATGATATTCATAACAAGCATTATTTTTTACCTGATGAAACTATTCATAATTTTGTAACCCAGGCGACTTCTAACAGTCAAGTTGCTCGCTCACTCTGCTCTGACATGGCCCAATGCCAATGAGAGCCAAATCTTTTTTTTGCGAACAAATATCAGCGCTCATATCTGCTTTATGAGTTAGAATGTCAGGTGCTAGAAGCTTCGGCAAATTCATAAATTCGACGAACTTTTTTGTGAGAAGATTAGGTTAAGCAGGGGTTTCCTCCATTTCTCTCTAGCCACGACTGACCTGTTAAGAGTATACGCCAAAGAAGAAGGGTAACGTCCCGGCCACGACTTCGAGCGGCAGCGGCAGCGGAAGCGGTTTTCCTAGTACATTGCGTGTGATCCCAACTAACCGCAGTGTGTTGCGCATCTTGACCGAGCAATAGACAGATAAAACGCTGTTGGAAGTAGAAGGCTGTTAAGAAGTAGAGGAGTATGCAGACTGACCAGGCAATCGATGCAGGTCCAGCAGACAGCGGCGTACAGTGCTGGCGTCGGCCGCCCAGTCCGCGCCGCGCGCGCCGCGCCGCACCAGCGACGCGCGGTCCATGGGGTACACGTAGCCGGCTGTCGAGCCGCGCTCGCATACACCCAGTATTCTGAGTCATGGGAACAATTGTAGGCGGGAATTCACATGTTAAGAGGAGGGGTAGGGCAAGCTCTCTCCATACAAGCTTTGTGCAGGATTTACTTCGTTTGTGTTTGCATTAAAGTTATGATTTTTCGTCAGTATGCTTATTTTTCTGATAGCTATTTCGTGATGTAATTTTTTTTTTTTTTGAATATTTTGGAAATATTGAAAAATTTTCACATCACGATCTTCGCATATCTAATATTTACAACAAAAAAAAATATTAGTTTTGTTAGTACCAAAACCGACGAATAAAACGTGCACAAAGTTTGTATGGGGAAGGCCTTGCCTTCCTACCCTGCGCCTTAAGTGCTTACAAGTATGACCGGTCTATCTTTAACAGCCAGAAAAATAAATAGTCAAATGCATAGAAAGAAACATTTCACCAGAGATGTGCTATTTAGCTATGCTGCGAGGATGTTAAAGCTTTCCGTGTTCCACCAGTGCTATGCTATGTGTGGACTAATGAATACGATTTTTGGATATTAAACAACCCATAGCAACGTAGCATCTCTGGCGGAAAATCAGCCAGAGAAGTTGTAAGCGGAGTAAGTTTCTGTTATCTCAAATATAATAAGCCCGCTTTACTATCTAGAAATCTTTAGCTGCTCTAAGATACTGGCATAAGCTGATAGTTTCCTGTCCCTACCAATATTATTGACCCGCTCCAGCTGAAAGAATAACGGGGATTTGCTTCATAGTATTTGATCCTTTACTCACGAGTCGAGGATCAACAGAAGATGATGCGAGGCGTGAGTTTGCGCTCCGAAGCGCGCGGCCGCCAGCGCGTGCGCGGCGCAGCGGTCCACGCGCCGGCGCAGCGCGCACGACGACAAGTAGCGGCTCACCCCGCGGAGGGATCCCTGCGTCAAACTCACGATCATATCATAAACGATTGTATACCATTCAAATATGAAACGTATGTGTGACCTTGTCTTGCAGAAAATTGTTTCATAGAATGTATTGTTTTATTCATAGAAACTTTTCTTTTCAGAAACCGTTAACTTTTTAGGTATAGCTAAAATGCCGTTTTGTAGAACCCAATTAGATCTACCAGAAAAGTAGGTTAGGTTAGGTTAAAACTGCGATCTTTAAAAAAAAAATGTTTTCTATGAAATGAATATTCTGCGAAACAATACGTACAAAGTGGAGATCTTTTAAATTGTGACATAACACCTGTTGTATAACATTACCTGCTTTTTGGACAAATAAACTATTGAATTGAATTGAATTTACATCTATGAAACTACTGTGTGCGTAGAGAATCTTGCCTACAAGACTAAGATTTGAGGTCGATACAAACAGTTGATGATTGAAGGTATAAGTACGAGTTGTTTCAGGGCATGCGGTATCAAGACTATCAAGATACTTACCTAAGTAGTAGAAGGTCTCATTGAAATTGAAATTGAAAATTATTTATTCATGACAAACTTAAGACTAAAAATTAAAATTAAACCAAGACTACAAACTCATGATGGTCTAGCTGGTATTCAAATCTTAGATCGACGCAAACGAATCAAGTTTACTTCAGAACATTTTGCAACAAGGTAAAGAGACTCACTAACTTTCTAAAAGTACTAACCTGGTATATCCCTTCCCTCATCTTATCCAACAAGGAATTCAGTGCACCCGCAACTCTCGCTACGGTGGACAGCTCGGAGAAGTGAGCATCCAGGGTTGCCTCCAGCGACGGATGCCACAGCTGCCATGTTGCTGTTCGTTCTACACAGGTCATTGTAGACGGCGGGCCCACTGCTGCTGCGTAGTAACCCTGAGGGTCAGATAGCATGTAGATTGTGTAAGTAACGGTTCAAACAAGTTCTTTCAATGATGTTTTGTTATTGGGTGAAGAGGTACTGCTTCACAGGCAAACAAAACACCTGCCAAGCGAGCCGCTAGCATGAGCTTGACCTCCAAGACAAATGATAAATGATAAAATGAACTTTATTCTGTAAGTAGGCCGCAATGGCACTTTTACAAGTCAACCCATGCTGCGTCTTCTACGATGACGAGACAGCGGTCAGTAGGGTGATGACCAGACGAAGTTACTTGCTGTGCTGCAGCATAGCTGCAGTACAGCAGCATTTCAGTAAGTAGTGCAGATTCCTTGATGAGACTAACGCTACACCCATGCTACGCCTTCCACTATGGCTAGACAACGGCTGGTGAGTGGCACGCGGCACGTGTAGACAGACAGTCACCTGCTGTGCTGCAGTGTAGTGCAGCAGCGCGCGCGGGCTGGTGAGCGGCACGCGGCACGTGTAGGCAGCGCCGCTCACGCCGGCAACGCGTGCTGCCAGCATCAGCTTGGCCTCGGCCTCGCCGGCGCCGACACGGACCATCACCCATGCTGCGCCTTCCACTATGGCTAGACGGCGGTCCGTGATGGCTTGCGGTGGGGATGCTGGAAAACGTAAATCTATACATATAATAAAGCAGAAGAGGGTCGAAAATCTGTACATTGAAGATATTAGAAAAAAAATCGATTGAGGGGTCTAAGAATCGATAACAGAACACGTTTCAACTGTTTTTAGAATTCGTGTCTGTTTGTCTGTTTGTCTGTCTGTTTATATGTCTAACTATCACGCGAAAACTAGCCAATGGATTTTAATACAGCCTTCACTAATATGTTTATTGGATCTTCGGCCAGGTTATAGGCTATAAAAATCATATAGGTTAGGGATGAAAGGGGGTGAAAAGAGGGGTTAAACTTTGTATGAGAAGTCTTTCAGTTCATGATTTACAGGCTTGAAAATTGGTAAGTATATACATGGACGCAAAGTAAATAGAACCCCATTCAAACATTTTATAATAAACAGATAGTATTTGAAAAAATGGGGGGTGAAATAACAATACCTCTGCCTCTCAGGGCTAAAGACAAAAATACAAAAGTCCCTCAAACCATATTAACTGTTTGAAATGAGAGATCTAATTATATTGGTCAGTCAGTCTCTATCAATATTCACAAACCTTACTACGAAACCTCGGTTTTTTTTTGTTTTCGATGGAGGGAACCTACGCAGAGCGGCGGGCTCTCGGTTGCATTGCATGGTAGCACTTGCGACATGTACTCGTACCTATATATTAGGTATGCGCATTTTTGTATAAAATATTGTTTTTTGAGGTGCTCATTACAAGAATGATATCCATTTTCAAATCGAAGATGGCGGACATTTACTTATTTACTTTTCTTAATAATCGATATGGGTGTCATCTTTGAGGTTCTTCGAGGTGCCGATTAGTTGCGTTTTCCGTCAGCAAAATGTATAAAATACGTTCATCGCGTAACAGACATAAATTTAGGGTATATTGGTATTCGTTAGTAAAATATACCTACGTAACAATAAACATCAAGTATGACCAAATTCGAAAGTTTTAGGCGGATAGGAAGCAAAAAAAACAATTCTCAGAAAATCACATAACTCTTAGAAGCAACCAGGGTGGGTGCGCTATCAACCAAGGCCTCTACTCCATCTTCGAAAGTGAAAGAACAGACCAAAGAAGGTATTCAGTTATACCTATGTTTTACAATAAAGCACTTTGAACTTTGAAAGGTATTCCACTAATTTATGAACAAAAAAATATCTATTCAACCACCTCTTTACAAAGCCATTTGATAGGTCAACAATTTCTTTTTGTTCAGTCATCTACATTGCTTGATGCGTATGAAGTATTTTCCGTACCTGCATCATAATGTTCGAATCATTTCGCACTCGCTTTTTTATCTACATTACTTGACGCGTAGGAATTATTTTCCGCACCTGCATCATAATGTTCAAAAACGTTAGCGCGCGCTACGCTCGCTTTTTCATCTAAATTACTTGATGCGTTTGAAGTCTTTTCCGCACCTGCATCATAATGTTTGTAAAAATTTCGCGTTCGCTACGCTCGCGTTTTCATCTGCATGACTTGATGCGTATGAATTATTTTCCGCACCGGCATCATAATGTTCGAAATTTCGCGCTCGCTACGCTCGCGTTTTCATACACATTACTTGATGAGTATGAAGTATTTTCCGCACCTGCATCATAATGTTCGAAAAATTTCGCGCTCGCTGCGCTCGCGTGTTCTTCTACATTACTTGATGAGCATTTTCGCATCTACATCATAATGTTCGATAATTTTCGCGCGCCCTACTCTCGCGCTTTCATCTACATTATAGTTGATGCGTATGAAATATTTTCCGCACCTGCATCATAATGTTCGAAACATTTCGCGCTCACTACGCTCGCGTTTTCATACACATTACTTGATGAGTATGAAGTATTTTCCGCAATTGCATCATAATGTTCGAAAAATTTCGCGCTCGCTGCGTTCGCGTTTTCTTCTACATTACTTGATGAGCATTTTCCGCACCTACATCATAATGTTCAAAACTTTAGCGCACGCTACGCTCGCTTTTTCATCTACATTACTTGATGCGTTTGAAGTATTTTCCGCACCTGCATCATAATGTTCGCAAAAATTTCGCGTTCGCTACGCTCGCGTTTTCATCTGCATGACTTGATGCGTATGAATTATTTTCCGCACCGGCATCATAATGTTCGAAATATTTCGCGCTCGCTACGCTCGCGTTTTCATACACATTACTTGATGAGTATGAAGTATTTCCCGCACCTGCATCATAATGTTCGAAAAATTTCGCGCTCGCTGCGCTCGCGTTTTCTTCTACATTACTTGATGAGCATTTTGCGCACCTACATCATAATGTTCGAAAATTATCGCGCGCCGTACGCTCGCATTTTCAACTACATTATAGTTGATGCGTATGAAGTCTTTACGGCACCTGCATCAGAATGTTCGAAAAATTTCGCGCTCGCTGCGCTCGCGTTTTCATCTACATTACTTGATGAGTATTTTCCGCACCTACGTCATAATGTTCGATAATTTTCGGGCGCCCTACGCTCGCGTTTTCATCGACATTATAGTTGATGCGTATGAAGTATTTTCCTCACCTGCATCAAAACATTTCGCGCTCACTACGCTCGCGATTTTCTTCATTTCTTGATGCGTATGAAGTATTTTCCGCACCTGCATATTAATGTTCAAAAATTTCGCGCTCGCTGCGCTCGCGTTTTCAACTACATTACTTGATGAGTATAAAGTATTTTCCGCACCTACATCATAATGTTCGAAAATTTTCGCGCGCCCTACGCTCGCGTTTTCATCTACATTAGTTGATGCGTGTGAAATCTTTTCCGTGCCTGCATCATAATGTTCGAAACATTTCGCACTCACTACGCTTGCGATTTTATCTTCATTACTTGATGCGTATGAAGTATTTTCCGCACCTGCATCACAATGTTCTTTTTTTTCATTTTGCGCTCGCTACGCTCGCGTTTTCATCTATATTACTTGGTGCGTATGAAGTCTTTTGCACACCTGCATCGTAATGTTTGAAAGAATTCGCGCTCGCTGCGCTCGCGTTTTCATCTTCATTACTTAATGCGTATGAAGTATTTTCCACGCCCGTATCAGAATATCCGAAAAATTTCGCGCTCGCTCCGCTCGCGCGCGTTTTCATCTACTTCCTTCTTAATATATATTTTGTCCTCTGTCATGTGTTTCATGTGGGCGCATTGAGCCGGCGTGCGCAATGTTTGGCGAGACAGCCGGTGTAGAAGTTGATATGGATATTCACGCGAATGAAGTCGCGGGAAAAAGCTTAGATAAATAAATTTTAATCATAAAAAATCCTCTCCCTGTGATCCTGATCTGTGTCCTTTAATTGAGGTGTGCAATAAAGAGTAGGTATTTGTTGTTGTTTGTTGTTGTTTAAAACTGGACTACCCGTGCGAAACCGGGGCGGGTTATACATGCGAAAGTAACTCTGTCTGCCTGTTTCCCCTTAAAATGCTCAACCGATTTAGATGAAATTTGGTATGGATATAG
This sequence comes from Cenopis cana, assembly GCA_951800055.1. Lineage (NCBI taxonomy): Eukaryota > Metazoa > Arthropoda > Insecta > Lepidoptera > Tortricidae > Cenopis > Cenopis cana. The sequence goes on along the minus strand of OX637485.1, from coordinate 17,563,136 downwards.
TATGAGTCCTAGGGAAGGACATAGGATACTTTTATCCCGGAAATCGTCCCTTAACGGGGTTTAAGTTAGAATGGAAGAGAGATAACTAGGTAAGCGCAAGAAATAGAAGATTTTTTTTTATTAATAACGGGATTGCTCTTGGCCAGCATCTAGCCAGGGAAATAACATTCTAACGTGATGACCGAGTTCTACGCAGACGAAGTCGCGGGCAAAAGCTAGTTTTTTAATAAAAGTGCAGTTGGAAATAAGAAATGCCGCTAAATTAAACGACACAGGTTACATGACAGATTAATTGAAATTGAACTGCCACTGGGAATTGAAATGCCAACTCCATGAAAATATAATGATTATTTTTCATAACATGGCATTTTAAATAATCTAGAACTACTACAATACAATGCTAACTTAATATGATTGTTGTAATTCCGAAAATACGTATGTCAAGGGACCTGTAAATTATCGCTCTTTAGCGTTAAGTCCGTCTTTTTACCCCCAATTTTAAATTTTATTACGTACTAGTTTTGTCCCGCGACATCGTCCGCGTGGAACTCGTTTATCGCGATAGAATTTAATTGCTATTTTTTTATATCAGGCGCTTACCTAGTTATCACTCTTCCATACAAACTTCCTCTCCCTTAAGGGATGATTTCCGGGACAAAAAGTATCCTATGTCCTTCCCCGGGACTCAAACTATCTCCATGCCAAATTTAATCTAAATCGGTTCAGCGGTTTAAGCGTGAAGAGGTAACAGACAGACAGACACACTTTCGCTTTATGATATTAAGTATAGATTGGTGTTATTTGCTGAGGTGTGAATTAAAGGGTATATGCGTATTTAACTAGTCTAAATTCAATGAGTTTAATGTGTGTATCCTCTCGCCAAATCCAATAATGCTTTCAAATCAATTCAAGTGGAACTATTTTCCAACTGAATAACGTTTTTATTCACGCTCCTATAAATAAACTAGTTTGTCATAAAGCGCCCCATTAAAATGGAATCAATTTTCCCTCGACAGATTTGTTAATTCATACATGAGGAGTGAGGAGTATGTGTATTTGCTAAAGGATATTTAACCGGACCCAGAAGCTATATATTTCACAACTTGTAGTTTAAAATCCGCATCCCAAGCTTATATGCTAAAGGATGATGAACCGTATTATATACAAATTAAAGTGCAGATCATGTTGACAGTAACAAGTTTGTCCGAGGCCCGAATCCGGTAAATCTACTCGGAAAATGAATGCAGAAACTGGCATCTTATCGTCTCACACTTCTTCTTCAACAATTAGGGAATGAAAAGGATGGAAACAGATGCGAACATTGGCTTTGGTAGTCAAGGGGATATTTCACACTTCCTCGCAAGTTGTGATTAATTATTTGAAATGGCCCGCGTTGAAATATTGTGCGGAAATGGCTTGTTTACAACACGGAATCATTTTGTTGAAAGTTAGGTGAAATATTAAGTGATTTAATCATTAAAATGTAGGGTAATGGCAGCTTGTGTTCCATAAAATGTTTGTTTACATGTTGTTTATTGTTGGCTACGTGTTTTTAGCGATGCTTAGGTAAATACTCTCGTATAAGATGATTTGGAGAAATGATTTTTGTTTGTAGTGGTTCTATACTAGAGAATCTAAAGTTTTTGTTGTTGTGTGGGTTAAGTAGAGGTAAATCTTACTGACCACGAACATTTGAGAGAGATTAAGTAAGCTTAAAAACTATTTCCTACTCCAGGTTGGAAAGTTCGTGAGATTAGGGAACCAGTCAGGCCATTCGTTTCTTTAGAATAACAGCGGGATAACGCTAATGTGAAGTAAACGAGATCGCCAAGCGTTATCAAAGCGTTTCGATCATGAACTTTATTTTACAAGTGTTCAAGTAAAATCTATTGTAATTATTGACATATTATACCTAAAGACAGTATAGGTTGTAAGTAAACGGCCATCAGTGATAAGAGGATTCGTTGTATTGGCAGCCAAAGTCACTTGATTTACTCACCCCTCTCCAGATAGCAGAAGTGAATTTACTCACCCCTCTCCTGATAGTAGTGTTGAATTTACTCACCCCTCTCCTGATAGTAGTGTTGAATTTACTCATCCCTCTCCTGATAATAGTGTTGAATTTTCTCACCCCTCTCCAGATAGCAGAAGTGAATTTACTCACCCCTCTCCTGATAGTAGTGTTGAATTTACTGACCCCTCTCCAGATAGCAGTAGCGATGGGGTTGTGCGCGCGCCGCGGCCCGCGCACACAGCACGCGCGAACCTCCGCCGCCACGCGCGTGCGCACACCGCGCGATCAGCTCCACCCACCGCTCCAGAACCTTGTCCCTAATCAATTAACTCCATTAGTGATTGTATTCATTGATAACCCTAACGAAAAAGAATTAATAACTAGGTGATTTCACCCGATTATGGAACAGGACTCGGAGAAGAAGTAATCGTATAGTCCGTCTTTATCCAATTTGTAATAGAGCAAGGGCTGGAAGCTAAGAAAATAGTTCAAAAGGCAGGAAAATTAAATATAATAAATATCATAATTTATTGTATACAAATACATCTACTAGTAGCAAGCAAATGGTCGAGCCAATATCTCATTAACATAATTTCTCAAGGGATGATTGTTTTTTTTAATTGGATTTAGCCATGGGAACTTAATAGAGTATTGATAAAAATGCATAGATACAGTGATAAATATCATCCGTTTGAATGAACAGAAAGTGATTATAAATAGGCGGAAAAATACTGCGGAATAAACCTTAGTACAGCAAACAGTAAAATTATATACTTAAATCTTTCTAATTATAAGAATTTAATACATTATATACTTCTTTACTTAGCAGAAATTACTATTTGAATGAGCGAGCTAATCTAAAATTATAAGTCAAGTGATTAGCAACAATTCAGACTTATGAATAAGCAAAATAAAGTTGAGAGCATATTTATTCAATCGACAGTAAGGACTCGCGAAACTATTAACAGGCGGCGGATCAAACGGAACGAACGAATAGGGAAACTCGACTTAATTAATATAAAGTCAAGGGTGAATGTTCTTGAGCCGCGAACAGAGCATGGTCACTTTGGCACCTTTGGTCACTTTGGTCAGTTTGGTATCGTCGGCTTTTTACAAACGTCTCACCGAATGTTAGAAAAATTGAGCTCTGTAATATAGCGGGTAATGTATTATTTGCGTTGTGGAAAATAGGCTTGAATTTTAACATAAAAAGGCCGGAGCGCGGTAAATCAGATATTCTTGCTTTGGAAGAGAACTGGTACGGTTCACTGAGTGTGCATAAACGTGATATTATCGGTGGGTGTTATTTATTGTGATTATTGTGAATATTGTGACTGAGATTCTGAAGCCAAGTGGGTCTCTCACTAGTTGAGGAAATTCCGTCATAAGTGTTATTTTATTTTATAGTTTTAAATTTTATACGTCAAGTTTGGGGTGTAGTTTTTAAATCATTTTAGCACTCAGAAACCTATCTAGACATACAGTAAGTCTAACAGGACAATGATTATCGAGTAACGGTGACAAACAATCAGTGTCCTGGAGTTCATTAGCTTCTCCAGCCCTGAGGGTGGGCTGGCGTTCTTTCTTTATCAACATAAAGAACGAGTTCGACCCCTCCTGTTCTCCTGGGTTCCACTGGTATTAGCTAAGGCATGGTCCTTCGCGATTGAAGAAGGCATTAATGTGTATACATTGCTTGCTGAAGCGTACTAGCCTAGGAGAACGGTCTTGTTAAATATATTTATATATTTCTTTATATACATGTTAAGGCGTCCTACTCACACCGCCCAGTCGTATCAGACGTGTGAGGGGGGACAATTACACGGATTATAGGTTGCAAATCCCGGAATAATCCACCGGACTTTACAGCTTAGTCAGGGAATACACATTCATTGAAACTGAATTTGGTAAGTTTTCATGTTTCAACAGTTTAGATCTTTATGGGGTAGAGTTAGGTTAGCTTCACACACTGTGGGGTATTAAAAGGGAATTCAATTACTTACGAGTTGGTATCCAAAACGTCAAGTTAGATAATCCGGGATTTTAGTGATTTATATTATAAATTGGTTGTGGCTAGACCTTGTGCGTCATCTTAGATAATAATCTTTAGTTTTCGTGCTTTAAGCTACGCGTTAACGAAGGCATCATATTATAATGCCAGGAATAACTTCATTCAGGATTTAAAGATCTCTTAATTTCATTGATAGAGATATCTATGAATATTAAAGGTAGGAAAAAGTGGTTTTAATTAACTTTAAAGTCTTATTTCCAATTATGATAGGATAATGGGATCATTTCAAGAAACTGAAATGATTCTACGCATGAGGGCAAGCTGAGCAATCCCTCATGTCACAATTTTATCATAAGTGGCGCAACTTTTACACATTAATAAAGGAATAGGTTCTTATACGATTAGAAGTTTTAAAAGTTTCATATGTAATCTTTCAGTAAAATAGTAAAACATAGAAATGTGGATGTAGGGCTAGGGCGGGTGTCGCTAGGATTGGCTTGGGAAGTCAATGGGTCAACATATCAATGAATATCGCTTCATTGATATGTCTAGCTAGGAAGCTTACTTAGAAGATTAGTCCCCATCCCTACATGGAAAATAGCACGTATGGAATAATAACACAATACTCCCATACACCAAACCATCAAAATTGTTTATGATTCGAAAGCTAAGGTCATTTAATAGACATAGACTGCGAGTCTAAATCAGATAGATAGGATAAATAATTTTGATTTAGGTAAGGCTCTTAACAAAAATTTGCCTTTTGTTAAGAACCATGGGCTATTTTCCATGGTAGCAGAATCGCGAGAGGGTGAGTTGGGGTAGATTACAGAAATAAAATAATTATATTATTTTATAAAAGTTAGGAAAGATATATTCATTAGGTAGTTATTATTTAATTCATCAGGTAGTTATTATTTAATTCATTCAATAGTTAGACCGGAAATAGGTGTTTAATTAGAGTATAAAGTGTCGATCTTAGAAGTTTAATGTAAGGCGAAATAGGGAAATAGTTTGCTTTTTAATAGAGATCATCAGGAGTCCAGAGTCCCGTCAAATATCATAGAATTCATGGGTTAAGGCGGTACACAACGTAAAAAGGGTTCTCCACTAGTACGATCACATTTTGGCCAAATTTCTTCTTAAATATCGGTTCCTTTGAGCTTCAGTTGGCGCGACACGCTATTGTGGGGGGGATCCGTTACAATTTGGTTCCGTGACCGAGGGATTAGTATAGCCTCTTGTAGGCTACATTTGGTTAAAGCCGTGCCAAAGATCTGAAGCCTTGGGGGCGATAAATTAAGATACAGTGGTCTCCTGAAGACCACAATTTGATGACGTGCAAGCGATGTGATTTTGACGGGGTCTGGACTCTTGTTTCTTTAAAAACACAATTTCAAGGGTCTGGGGGCGAGTAAATAAGCAATAGGTAATAATAAAATCAAAAAATTGCCAAGTACCAAAGTGGGTCTATTTTGAGATGTGCATCCATGAGATTGTGATGAAAGGCGTCAAGATCAAATAGGTCGTGCGTTTATTTGTGATTCATCATATTATTATACAATTTTTATTCCATTCACAAACTAGAAAACGCAAATAGGTTATGTGGTTGGTTATAATTATCGTGTCACCATAGGTTATTTGAAACTAAATTCATTTACAGGAAACGTTCATAGGCTACAGTAGTATTTGTGGTTACGCTTCTTCTCGGATATATAGGATTAAGTTCAGTTAAAGGCATAAGTCGGTATACAGTTAGGCTACGGAATTATACTTTAAGCCATAGAAAATAAAAGTTTAGATGGCTACAAATGTTTCATAGCATTGGTAATAATACTCCTTATTACACCCCAAATATAGGAAATCATTATTTTTATTCGATTAGACATTGCTAGGATATCTGAAAAGGAATAATTCAGCAAAAAAAAAAAATAGGTTGTAAAGTTATAAAGTTAGTCCAAAAGATTGCAAATCATATTATTTTGGGTGAATCACCATTAAAGGGTTAACATGACTATAACAGGGTTAGCAATGTACTCATTCATCTAGTAATTGGAAACATAAGTAATTGTTCTAAAATGTTTGAGTGACCGAGCTTTGTTCGGCTTTGTCCAAGACAATGTAGAATTTCATCAAAATTGGCGTTGTGACAGGAATTTCCATAATAAATAGATAAATAAATTAAAACGCAGGATTTGGTTGTTTAGGAATAAAAGATTTTAAGTCGATAAAGTAAAATATTCAGTAATAATTATTGATAAGTTATAGGAATGGTAGGTTAAGAACAAGTTTATGTTTAGAAAAGTTATCTCAGTAGTCTAATTAAAAGGTCAAAACTCTCACTGTATGAGTTTATTCAGTAATATCTTTGTCAGTGCCACGTTAATAACATTAAATACTCCATAGAAAGCTGCAAATAGGAACAATAAATAAAACAAACAGGTCTAGTAAGTTATAAAGTATGTAGTGGTAAGCGTTCATAGGCTGCGGTGATCACTTATCGCTGGGTAGTTTATGGAATAGCGAGTAATGTAAGTAAGAGTGTGTGCAAGTTTGTAGTAGTGAGCATTCACGGGCCACGGAGATCAGTTGTCATCTGATTGAGTCATGTTTCTGATTTTCACCGAGGTTGTGTAGGAAGTTTTATAGCTGCAACTTACAAATTTCATCTGTAACATATAAAAATATCGACATCAGTGACAGGTACATACTGCTGCATTCTATTGGAAGGGTTTTGTAGTTGTCATAGGTTGGCATTTTATGGGAAAAACTGTAGATATTATGTGTGTGGCGTAAGAGTCTAATAAAACAGGGGGCGCTAGTCTGTTGATATAATAATCATCATAATGCATATATGAAACATAACATCATAGTTCAGTCTTAAAGGATTTATCACTAGAAAAAGGCATCAAAGAAATATTCATGAGAGTTGTCTGGGACTGGTACTCTGCCTGCATGAATTGGTATTAGTACTAGTTTATGTTACACAGGCTTCATCATTATAATGATATAGGTTTAGTATCTATAATAGCATACTTAGGTATGTCTGGGATCCATCATCTGATCTCAAAGTTTGACATGGGCACTAGTTTTAGATTTACATAGAGACTATTTCATAAAATATAAGAGTGCAATATACAGTCTAGTTAAAAATGAAATGATTGCTTTGGGAGTACTGCAGTGATAGAAACAAAAGGTTTTGTCATTAAATCATCAGTTCACCACTTTATTTTGAGAAATTAAAAGATAGAAAAATTAGTACAAAATAGAAATAGCTTTAGTATTCCTATTTATGAGAGCTAGCATAAGTATTTTAGACGAAAAGAACGAATAAAATGACTATGAATTGGCATTTTGCCTTAATTCATGAATAATAACCGCTAAGGGAAAGATGAAGCTTGAAGAGAAATTTCATTAAAATCGGATGAGACATAGATTGTTCCAGTTAAAACTAAACAACAGGCCAATTCGCTTAGGCACTTACCTTTACAAAACATCCAAATTTCACAAGGCAGCCGCCAGTGGCTTTAGTCATCAAACGGAAGGATTCAAGATTTCACATACCAGGTTGGCTGTATTGAAGTTGGCAAAAATAGCATTGTTTAGTCATTGAGTAGGCAATATGCTTTGTTATTATTATTCTGGAAACAAAGGCATGGGATATATGGTTAAAATGGGTAAAGTGTACCTACAGTTATTTATTCTGGAGAACGGGGAATACATATTTCTAACAAGTAATAGTATATAAATTAAGGAAAGTTTTATCAAAACCTAGGGAATGTTGTTTAATCTTGTCATTATTATCAATTCTCTTACAATTTGACATAAAGTTGAGGCAAATATACAGTCTGATACGCAGATGTTGACACTAAAAATTGGTTAGTTTCATAGTCATACATCAATCTAGTTATGAGAACACAGTATAATTACATTAAATAATATCTTGGGGCGATGTTTTATTCAATATAAAAGGTATTTTCATTGATTAAAGGAAGATTTCACAACTTTAAGTAAGGAAGTAAGTGATGGAATTATGTTCAAACAATGTAGGAAAGAACAGAAAATAATACTATACCTGGCATCCAATCGGTTTAGCAAAGATACTTCATTATCAAACAAAACCATTTTTCTTGTTTTATAACTTGTTGTAAAGTTTTTCACAGCACTTGTATTATGATGGACGTGGGCACTACAAGTTTCTTCATAAACTAGCACTTTGTATCGCAAGTATCGTTAATGTAAAGCAAGTAGCAGACGCCATCACCAAATAAAAATCGGAACTAGGAAAGAAATTATTTGTCATGTAATTATTCATTATAATATCAAATAACATATTACATTATGAGATTGCGCCATTGACTTGAGGTATTTTTGTTTAGTTTATGTAAGGTAAACTGGTAAAGGAAGTAGTGTCTTCTAGTGGTGATTAGGGAAGATTTGATTCATAGGACAAATATTAGTTACGGGTCGATTAACCTGTGACGTAAGAAGTACGGCTAATTTTCGGCAGATGGCGTAAATATTTATTTTACTACGGATTGCATAAATAACCAATATGAGCCTGTTCTAGTTTTCAGAGGTATATTTCGAGATATAATATATTATTTGATGAGATATTTAATGTTGGGGGTGTGTGAAAATTTAGTCAAATACCATAATATTTAGCGAAAAACTATTCTTCGGACATTGGATTGTTAAATCTACTGAATGATCATGATCACTGATTTTAGGATTTCTAGGTTAGATATTTATAATTACAGTAGGAAATACTTAGATTAGGGTGGATTAGGAGGCAATATTTTAAGACAAAAATATGATTAGCACTAAGTTACAAGAATAAAGTTTAGTTATTGCATACAGAATAAAACTTTTCCATACATACAGACTAGTAAGATTATGTGGAGTTTGATTTCTTTTGTCTTGTAATAAAAGGCATATTAAGAGGAGATAAATTAATAACACAGACACAATTTTAATAATATTTTAAGTATTCAGAACACAAGTAAAAATATAAAACCATGGTCTAGGTAGGTAATACAAAGAAACAGTTCAGATTTATTTATTCAGAAAAGCAAGATTGGTCCAAGAATAACATTCCAAAGCTACATAATTAGGCATATAATAACTTATATATTAGATCTCAGTAAAACTGATTTTGAGAAAAATTCCTTTGGTAAGGTAGTTTTTGAGTTACTTCAGAGATCAGGTGCGCTTTCGCTGTAACAAAAATTTGTTTTGTTAAATAAGTACATACACATAATCGATAGGTAAAACCTAAGACATGGCTGGAAACTTTATATACTTGGTAAATATGAAAAGGAGAAAGAATGCAGTTGTGCGTTTATATACAAGTTGTGCACAACAGTTAACTATAGAAGGTGAAACTTATTTTTCCTTCATGAACGGTTGTTTCATTAGACTAGTAATGATCATGAAAGGAGGGGGAAACATGTAGATATTCGTAAATGACAAGTTTAGCGGTAGTTTAGCCATTAGTATGGGGGTCAAAATGAAACATAGAACATTGAATATTTCATGGAAATGCTTAGTGGTATTGGTTGTCGCTTACAGTTACTTAAATCTTTAATGCAAAATTAGGATGTATGTGGGCTACAACAGAGTCAAGGTGTATGCTCGTACAACGTTAAGGTTAGAAAAGTTGGGAACTTACATAGTTATCCAGTGTTGGTCAGCGTCAGCAGATTGTTTAGAATTAGCGAAGGCTGGTCTGGCTGGTCATTCGGGATTATTAATGTTCAATTACTCGAGGTTGAGCGTCTTCATGATAGGAAACAATTTATTTGAAGAACTCTGAAATAAAAACACACCGATTAGTTGGTTATTTATGACAAGCTAGTTGTAAATTGTTAAGTTTGTTTACACAATTAGGGAAACATATGCTAGATAACTCGGTAAAATTAATCATAGATTACAGGTTGACAAGCTATAACGAGATCTATGTAATTATATTGTGATAAAACCATGCAGTCAAAGATTACAGAATAAATACCGGACAAACATTTGGTACTCACCTAAAGCAGAAGTTTCAGAAGTAGAACAGAGACTATCCTTGTATTGTACGGAGTTAGATGTCGGTTTTCTCCTGGGAGAATTCATGATTATTTCATTGCTAGGAAAACCAGGAAAACAGAATGCAATAGAATGCAGAGAATGCAAACTTCTTAGATTTTCATCTGACATCTTATGTCATAGATTAGATTAGATTAAAGTTTTTTTTAATTATCGATATGTCTCGGGTACGAGCCATTTAAGTCAATGGATTATAGCAGATGTCTATTTCGTCCGGCACGGATAAGTTATGACGGATGATAGAAACATGACCACATCATTCGGTACGAATAGTCAAGAACAATGCATGTGCGGGGGCACCATTCGAAACGGCATAGTATCGCGCCTTATGTGTTGTTATTTTGGTCAAACTGGTTAAAGTAATATGTACTTTCACAATATTCAATATTATGTGGAGTTTTAATAACGCATACGATGTCAGTTAACTAAAAGGTCATATTAAGCGGGTTTTCAGCTAGTTTGTGACCGTCTGGTACACATTTTATAGGCTGGATATTTAAAAATATATTATATGGTTGCTGTGATAAAATGGGTTGTGTCCACATTACAAGATATCAATTACGTCGGGGTGACCAGTTAGGACTATGCTATTCACTATCTTGACAGAAAAATTATTTGATTGCGTCTACTAGAATGCATTACAACTCATTATATGCTAGTCGTACAAATTGCTATATTACAATAATAAATACTTATTTTTCATGTATGGATGTAGTATAGGCTCATTGTCCGTATGAGGACAGATAAAAACAAGATGAAAAAAAAAATACTAATGCTACAAACAAAGTTATAGACAACTAAATAACATTGAGAAATCGATATGTGACAATCTGGACATACGAAGTCAAAATGGTAAACTGTGTGGACATCTTGTCGGGTAGTGTGGGTACGCCTTAACACTCAATTAATTTCATAGCAACTAATTGTATGACATTTAGATTGGTTCATTTTGTCAGCTGACGTGACGGTGACATTGGCATAATGACGTTTGTTAAAATTATTGCCAGCGGAAGAAATTGATTTCATTGAAGTTTCGCAAATGTGGAGAGTGTTCAAATATCTTTGGTTAGGTTAATAATTACGTTCCCAAATGAGTTCAAATAAAATAAATAATGTTACAATCATAAATGAAACATGAGTTCGAAATAATATATAATTTGCTGTCGCAATCAATTAAAATCACATATCAGTTTAATGTAGAAAAACTGTCGGTTGACGTTTTGCGGGTGAAAGGAAAAGCACGTTTTCGAACGTAGTACGCTAGTATGAGAGTAAAATTTGTGACAGTTGTTCCAGTGGGAGACAAAGTTTATTTTGGTTACTAGCACAGTTATAAGAAACTTTAACTCGTTAAAATGTTTAGTTCTAGTGTGTTTAAAAATAATATTATGTTTTACCGTAATCAGGTAAACAATAACCGAACATTATTGAACAGAAAAAGTGTGGGTTGCTACTAAAGTTAGTGCGTTGATCGGAAATTAGTGCATCATATATTCAAAAGCTAAATAATCAAGTTAATCAAATAATTTAATACATTATGAAGTGGACATGTAGGCTAGATGAAAGTGCTTCATTTAAGTGTTGTGTAAATAACAGATGTAGGTGAAGTCATTGTGGGATATGCGACAAAATCAAGTGAGTAAATACTAAAGTAATGCATGGCTTCGTTCATACAGGGAGAATGGATAAAGTTAAACAGTGCAACTAATTTGGACATAGACTTTTATTTACATATAATGGACATACTATTGAGGCTTTGGCTTTCTTTATGTGATCGAAATGTACAGGCGAAAGTGGAAGGAAAGAAAGATATGATGGATAACTTGTTAACTTAGTGTGAAAAGGGGGGAAGGGGTGAGGAGTGTGAAAGTAATAAGGAATGGTTGTCTTTTGTGAGAATGGATTGCTAAGGACAGACACAGCTGGAGTATGTTCATAACCTAGATTTGTTGGAATTTGAGGGGATGAAAACACTATTAGCCATTAAAATTTTTATCAATAGGTTAAAACTGAAATGACAGTTCGTCCCATTGTATAAGGGAAGGTTTTGGTGGCTAAGGACTATACAAATTTATATGGTTACTACACATCTCATGTGATTAAAGTGGACTGATTTCAAAAAAATAAAACACATGGTTTTTCTTTAATTATTAATTGAAGCAGCTGTAGGGAGGTTCAACCACTTTAAGTAGCATGAAACAAACAACTTGAAAGGTGACTATATTTGACTCAGATCATTCATGCATGATCTGAATTTTGTTATGAGTATTGATAGTCTCGGTACCTGTTCCAAATACCTTTTTGTGTTGTGTGGGTAGACTATGTAAGTATTGGTCTATAGGGAGAGCAACGTTCCCTGGTAGACGTCATCCGAGCAATGTGGATATAGTCTCAAGGTCAATGCTCATAGTTGGGTCGTTAGGGCCTATGGAATTCACACCTCCGTAACTCCGACAATACAGGGAGACTTGGGGAAAAGGTTATCATTGGTCATAATTTAAACTCACAGGGTTGTGTTGGGAGACTGAGACAATAGTAGTCACTTAGTAAAGTTCATTGACACACCACGAAATTAATAAAAGGGGGAAAATTTTTCCAGCAAATCGGGGACCTAGGGTTGAATCTTCTACAAGGAAATCTTATTGGTTCTCCTTTGCGAAGCATTCAAGGGGGCGATATGTAATAGAGCAAGGGCTGGAAGCTAAGAAAATAGTTCAAAAGGCAGGAAAATTAAATATAATAAATATCATAATTTATTGTATACAAATACATCTACTAGTAGCAAGCAAATGGTCGAGCCAATATCTCATTAACATAATTTCTCAAGGGATGATTGTTTTTTTTAATTGGATTTAGCCATGGGAACTTAATAGAGTATTGATAAAAATGCATAGATACAGTGATAAATATCATCCGTTTGAATGAACAGAAAGTGATTATAAATAGGCGGAAAAATACTGCGGAATAAACCTTAGTACAGCAAACAGTAAAATTATATACTTAAATCTTTCTAATTATAAGAATTTAATACATTATATACTTCTTTACTTAGCAGAAATTACTATTTGAATGAGCGAGCTAATCTAAAATTATAAGTCAAGTGATTAGCAACAATTCAGACTTATGAATAAGCAAAATAAAGTTGAGAGCATATTTATTCAATCGACAGTAAGGACTCGCGAAACTATTAACAGGCGGCGGATCAAACGGAACGAACGAATAGGGAAACTCGACTTAATTAATATAAAGTCAAGGGTGAATGTTCTTGAGCCGCGAACAGAGCATGGTCACTTTGGCACCTTTGGTCACTTTGGTCAGTTTGGTATCGTCGGCTTTTTACAAACGTCTCACCGAATGTTAGAAAAATTGAGCTCTGTAATATAGCGGGTAATGTATTATTTGCGTTGTGGAAAATAGGCTTGAATTTTAACATAAAAAGGCCGGAGCGCGGTAAATCAGATATTCTTGCTTTGGAAGAGAACTGGTACGGTTCACTGAGTGTGCATAAACGTGATATTATCGGTGGGTGTTATTTATTGTGATTATTGTGAATATTGTGACTGAGATTCTGAAGCCAAGTGGGTCTCTCACTAGTTGAGGAAATTCCGTCATAAGTGTTATTTTATTTTATAGTTTTAAATTTTATACGTCAAGTTTGGGGTGTAGTTTTTAAATCATTTTAGCACTCAGAAACCTATCTAGACATACAGTAAGTCTAACAGGACAATGATTATCGAGTAACGGTGACAAACAATCAGTGTCCTGGAGTTCATTAGCTTCTCCAGCCCTGAGGGTGGGCTGGCGTTCTTTCTTTATCAACATAAAGAACGAGTTCGACCCCTCCTGTTCTCCTGGGTTCCACTGGTATTAGCTAAGGCATGGTCCTTCGCGATTGAAGAAGGCATTAATGTGTATACATTGCTTGCTGAAGCGTACTAGCCTAGGAGAACGGTCTTGTTAAATATATTTATATATTTCTTTATATACATGTTAAGGCGTCCTACTCACACCGCCCAGTCGTATCAGACGTGTGAGGGGGGACAATTACACGGATTATAGGTTGCAAATCCCGGAATAATCCACCGGACTTTACAGCTTAGTCAGGGAATACACATTCATTGAAACTGAATTTGGTAAGTTTTCATGTTTCAACAGTTTAGATCTTTATGGGGTAGAGTTAGGTTAGCTTCACACACTGTGGGGTATTAAAAGGGAATTCAATTACTTACGAGTTGGTATCCAAAACGTCAAGTTAGATAATCCGGGATTTTAGTGATTTATATTATAAATTGGTTGTGGCTAGACCTTGTGCGTCATCTTAGATAATAATCTTTAGTTTTCGTGCTTTAAGCTACGCGTTAACGAAGGCATCATATTATAATGCCAGGAATAACTTCATTCAGGATTTAAAGATCTCTTAATTTCATTGATAGAGATATCTATGAATATTAAAGGTAGGAAAAAGTGGTTTTAATTAACTTTAAAGTCTTATTTCCAATTATGATAGGATAATGGGATCATTTCAAGAAACTGAAATGATTCTACGCATGAGGGCAAGCTGAGCAATCCCTCATGTCACAATTTTATCATAAGTGGCGCAACTTTTACACATTAATAAAGGAATAGGTTCTTATACGATTAGAAGTTTTAAAAGTTTCATATGTAATCTTTCAGTAAAATAGTAAAACATAGAAATGTGGATGTAGGGCTAGGGCGGGTGTCGCTAGGATTGGCTTGGGAAGTCAATGGGTCAACATATCAATGAATATCGCTTCATTGATATGTCTAGCTAGGAAGCTTACTTAGAAGATTAGTCCCCATCCCTACATGGAAAATAGCACGTATGGAATAATAACACAATACTCCCATACACCAAACCATCAAAATTGTTTATGATTCGAAAGCTAAGGTCATTTAATAGACATAGACTGCGAGTCTAAATCAGATAGATAGGATAAATAATTTTGATTTAGGTAAGGCTCTTAACAAAAATTTGCCTTTTGTTAAGAACCATGGGCTATTTTCCATGGTAGCAGAATCGCGAGAGGGTGAGTTGGGGTAGATTACAGAAATAAAATAATTATATTATTTTATAAAAGTTAGGAAAGATATATTCATTAGGTAGTTATTATTTAATTCATCAGGTAGTTATTATTTAATTCATTCAATAGTTAGACCGGAAATAGGTGTTTAATTAGAGTATAAAGTGTCGATCTTAGAAGTTTAATGTAAGGCGAAATAGGGAAATAGTTTGCTTTTTAATAGAGATCATCAGGAGTCCAGAGTCCCGTCAAATATCATAGAATTCATGGGTTAAGGCGGTACACAACGTAAAAAGGGTTCTCCACTAGTACGATCACATTTTGGCCAAATTTCTTCTTAAATATCGGTTCCTTTGAGCTTCAGTTGGCGCGACACGCTATTGTGGGGGGGATCCGTTACAAATTGAGGGTCATAAAAACGTATAAAATTTTCAATGTCGATAAGAAAGTGAAAAAGGTGTCTATACCTAATCGATCCAAGCAATAATAGTAGATTATACACCAAGGGGATAAAGCACTGTTTTATGTCACGGGTGCGATATTGAATCCCGAACGTAACGAAGGACTCCAAATTTTACTCCCGAGCGGAGCGAGGGAGTAATGACTTAATTCCTGAGCGAAGCGAGGGAATTAAGACTGAGTCCTGAGTGTAGTGAGGGATTTAAGCGCGCCCAAGACAAAAACAGTTTTATCCCCGTGGGGTATACTATACTTTTCTCACCACCTTTGGCCAATTTTATACTTAATGTTATTAAATATGGAATCGAGTATGATGACTATTTTAACAAAAAAGTTTTTTTTTTAATTCTAAATAAATATTAAAAATCTAGTAATCCTTAATTCTAAATCTTGAAATCCTTATCCCTGAATTAGTCGAAATTGAGTATAGGTAGTGACGATTTTTCGCAAAAAAAGTTTTCTTAGCTTAAACCTCAAAATAAATATAAAATTTGAAATCCTTATCTCTGAATTAGTCGAAATCGAGTATAACGACGATTTTTCGCAATTTTTTTTTTACTTAAAACTCACAATAAATATAAAATTTGAAATCGTTGTCCCTGAATTAGTCGAAATCGAGTATAATGACGATTTTTAGCAAAAAAATTTTTTTTTACTTAAAACTCAAAATAAATATAAAATTTGAAATCCTTATCCCTGAATTAGTCGAAAACGAGTATAATGACGATTTTTGGCAAAAAAATATATTTTTTTCTCTTAAAACTCAAAATAAATATAAAATTTGAAATCCTTATCCCTGAATTAGTCGAAAACGAGTATACTGAAGATTTTTGTCAAAAAAGTATTTTTTTTCTCTTAAAACTCAAAATAAATATAAAATTTGAAATCCTTATCCCTGAATTAGTCGAAATCGAGTATAACGACGATTTTTCGCAATTTTTTTTTTTTTTAACTTGAAATTCAAAATAAATATAAAATTTGAAATCCTTGTCCCTGAATTAGTCGAAATCGAGTATAATGACGAGTACCTGGGCGACCGAGCCTTGCTCGGTGTTTTCCCGTGAACCAGGCAGACTATAGCTCTGCAAAGATCTAAATAAAGATATTAAGTAGATAGACAGACCTATATAAAGCTGCAACCCGACACATTTCTATTGTTATAATTGTTCTCCTAGAGAGGCCCCTCAGGTCTATACGATGTCTGGTTAAAGTGTAGGGGTGGCTCCGTGACTACCAGAAAAATACCTCTGAAAACCTCTGAATACCTCTTTTATATCTTCTTATGTACACCATGTTTTAATGTAAAATAAATAATTGATTGATTGATTGAAAACCAAAAAGTTGGCCAGCGGCCTGGCCAAACGGTAGGTGGGGGAATGCTCGACCAAATGTCATACAGAACTTCAAGCCATCTGGTGAGGTGACTTTTTTGGCAATTATTTTTTGGCAAAAATTACTAATTGGTCTTAGAGATATAAAATTTGGTATAGGGGGAGATATGAGCTCCCAAATTAAAAAAAAAACTTTTTTTTTTGCGCCCCCCCCCCCCCCCCCCAAATGTTTGGCGAGGCCGAAGGCCGAGCTGCGGGAGTACCAAACAACCGAAAATCCTATATATATATACAAGGTTCGAGCTCACGAAGTTGGGGGCCGAAGGGCAATAAAGGACAATTAAGGACAAATACACAACAACAACACTAAGGCTTTCCTTAGCCTTTCGGCGCCTTGGATGCGTACATTAAACGTTTTTCTCAAAGGCTTCCTAGGCAATTCAAAGTCCTCACAATACTTGCATATAGGTACACATTTTAAATAAACATTATTATTGAATTCCTGGCTACTCGACTAATTCCTTCTCCGATCTGTTTTACACATTCAGTAAATAAATGTCAGTGCGAAATAAAATGATAACAATTTCGTCATCGAGAATTAAAAATACATTTGTTTTTTAACCGCAGTCAGATAAACTAAAAAAAATCAAAATTTACATAAATAAACGTGAAGCTCGACCACATAATGGGCCATGATGATGCGAGAAAAGGACGCAGCTATGCGGTGGAACGAAACAAAATTTTAATCATATAATAACAATTTTAATATTCATTGTAAGAAGCTTAGGGTTGCGTGCCGAACATTCGTTTGAAGCCAAAAAATATGGCTTTGAATGAGGAGTTGGCTCGTCGCCGCGTTGGTGAGCGCACGCGCCCGGAGCGACGACGAGCGGAATCCGCTACCGTACAATGTCTTTGTTGCCTACTGTCATGGCGTCGTTACCGAACAACGTCTAATGTACACGTGGTTGGCGAAGCCATCATACGAGGGGTGATCCAAAAGTAATGATAACGAGTATGTAAAACAACACATGTGTTCAAAAACTAAATTTATTTCTTAACGTAGTCTCCTAACAAGTCTACACACCTATGCCATCTTTTCTCCAGACTACGAATTCCATTTAAAAAAAAATCTTTGTTTGGACTCTCCAAATAAGCCTCCACAGCGGCCATAACCTCACTGTCATTCAAAAAAATTTTGACTCGGAGATTTTCCTTCAGCCGTGGAAACAGATAAAAGTAGCTGGGGGTTAGGTCTGGCGAATAGGGGGGTGTTCCACCAATTCGAAACCCGCATCCCGGATTGCAGCCATTGCAACACCTGGCCTTATGAGGAGGTCTGTTGTTGTCTGGGTGGAACATTCTAGGCACCCAACGAGCGGATACTTTATTCATGTGCAATTCTTGGGTTAAGATTCTTTGAATGCTGCCATACGAGATCCCTGTGACCTCATTTAAATGTCTGATTGTCACTCTTCTATCAGTTAAACTAAATCTTCAATTTTTTTGACATTCTTCTCAGTGCGGACGATGGAAGGCCAGCCCTCGCGGTGTTCGTCTTTACAAGATGTTCTACCCAAGTTAAACTCCTTGCACCAGTGTGCAACTGTAGAATACGGAGGAGCAGAGTCCCCTAATGTTCCCACCAATTCAACATGTATATCTTTAGTACACATTTTTTTCAAACAGAAGTACTTAATAACGGCTCTCACTTCAGATTTTCCCATTTCACGATTTCCGATTTCACGCATTTATTCCGACAACTCACGAATAAATAAATTTATTTCAGTGACAGATATCAATTATTTTACATATTTTTTTTTAATTTACAGGCCAAGAACTGCCTTAAAAAATAAAACCTCTTTTTGCTTTTTTCAGCCACTGAAAGTATTTCATTATCATTACTTTTGGATCACCCCTCGTAAATTTGATGGAAAGCCATTTAAAAAAAAATTGAATTGAATTGGCTTTGAATGACGTCACGCTAAATTGCATCTCTTTCATTCTAATATAAGATGGATCTAATGAAAGAGATGCAATACAACAGCTATAATGCATCTCGTTCATTCTAATATAAAATGGATCTAATGAAAGAGATGAAATATAACAGTGACATTCAAAGTCATATTTTCTGACTCCAAACCACCTTCAAACGAATGTTCGGCACGCAAACTCCAGGATTTAGGTATTTAAACTTTTTGATTCATTGAGATTATTTAACACTTACCGCAGAACGTGCCCATAGATATAATATATACTCTGTAGTTATAGATGCGCCAACGAGCGACCGGGGCTATTTCTTTCTCATACTTTTGCTCATATTCATATAAAATTTGTACTACGCAATTAGTCCGGTTTGCATGTCCAATATATTGCTTATGGAAATTTGCATTTGCCTGTAACCCGACCATGAAAAAACGTCCGATCGGTGATAGGGACAAAACATCTCCCCTCTCTCTCTCTCTCTCAGCCTCTTTCTATTTCCTCTTATAGGAATCGCAATAAGACTATCTTTCTCTAGCAAAGCGTGTCAGCCCCTTGAACGTGAACCTCGTAAGTCGTTGTCATGTGTCATTCTTTATAAATGCTACAAATAACAAAATATAAACTCGCCTCACCATACGTCCTTATATATCTTGACCCTGAGATTCGTGACAACTATGTGCATATTCGTAGGTCAGGCTTATACTGGTTCTTCTGACACTAATTTTCCGTACCTCAGCAGCCATTGTAAATATCAATCACGAACAAATTTAAAAACATGAAAACTCGAAAACACGCATTTTCTCAAATATAAGACTAAGCTAGATCGATTGCTCGTCCCCGAAAACCCCCACATACCAAATTTCATCAAAATCGTTAGAGCCGTTTCCGAGATCCCCGAAATAAATATATATACATATAAATAAATAAATATACAAGAATTGCTCGTTTAAAGATATAAGATTTTTAGCAAAAAAAATGATTTTTTTTCTTAAAACTCAAAATAAATATATAATTTGAAATCCTTACCCCTGAATTAGTCGAAATCGAGTATAATGACGATTTTTTTGCAAAAAAAATGTTTTTTTTTAACTTAAAATTCAAAATAAAGATATAGTTTTAATCATTTTTTTTAGAAGAAAAAACGGAACTAAAATCACGCGCTTGACCCGCTACAGGCGGCGGCCGCCGACGCAGTCTTTTGTTTCGAACGCGACGTTCCAAACAAAACACGGAGCTGGTCTGCCATCTCCTCGCCGCCGTGTGGACTTCACGAAATTAGACTTTAAAGACATATCAATAAGAACTATCAGAACTCAAATGAAATTATTACCCGGCGGGTAATAATTTTAAATTATAACCCGCTAAAACCAAGAGACACGAGTAATGAATTGCTTTCCGAAAGGTTTGTATGATATATAATTGAGCAAAATCGAGCAGGTGGTGTGAAAAATATTTTTTCACATCACCTATTCGGATAAGGGCTTTTTCTTCCCTGCTAGGAGGGATCAAAATGGCACTTTTCTTCCCTGCTACGAGGGATCAAAGTGGCACTTTTCTGTAACGAGTAATTGTATTGTATCGATTTTGATAGTTAAGTATTGTATCGATTTTGATAAAATAAATGCACAACCATTGTTATTTCAGATCTTTTATTATTCTCAATAGGTGATGTGAAAAGCAGTATGTGTCACATGGAAGCAAAATTATTTCCACCTTGGGCGTTAATTCTTGAATCCCTCACTACGCTCAGGATTCTATTTTAGAATCCCTCGCTACGCTCGGGATTCTATTATATAATCCTTCGCTTCGTTCAGGATTCAATTTACGCCCACGCCGTAAATATGTCATTTTGCTCCCTTGTGACACAATCTACTGTATCAGAATTTAGGATAGTCGTCCTCACAACTCAACTAAACAATAGTAGATTGTGTCACAAGGGAGCAAAATGCCATATTTACGGCGTGGGCGTACATTGAATCCTGAACGAAGCGAAGGATTCTACAATAGAATCCCGAGCGTAGCGAGGGATTCTAAAATAGAATCCTGAGTGTAGTGAGGGATTCAAGTATAAACGCCCAAGGTGGAAATAATTTTGCTTCCATGTGACACATACTGCTTTTCACATCACCTATTGAGGATAATGAAAGATCTGAAGTGCTAATATATAATATATATCAAATGCTCTAATATATATCAAATTTGAAAACCTTTTCCCTGAATTAGTCGAAATAGAGTATATTGACGATATAAGCAAAAAACATTTTTTTTCAACTTAAAATTAAAAATAAGTGTAAAATTTGAAATCCTTATCCCCGAATTAGTCGAAATCGAGTATAATGACAAATTTACGCAAAAAAATTTTTTTTCAGCTCAAAATTAAAAATAAATGTAAAATTTGAAATCCTTATCCCCGAATTAGTCGAAATCGAGTATAATGACAATTTTTCGCAAAAAAAAATTTTTTCAGCTTAAAATTAAAAATAAGTGTAAAATTTGAAATCCTTATCCCCGAATTAGTCGAAATCGAGTATAATGACAAATTTACGCAAAAAAAAAAAATTTTTCATCTCAAAATTAAAAATAAATGTAAAATTTGAAATCCTTATCCCCGAATTAGTCGAAATCGACTATAATGACAATTTTTCGCAAAAAAAATTTTTTCAGCTTAAAATTAAAAATAAGTGTAAAATTTGAAATCCTTATCCCCGAATTAGTCGAAATCGAGTATAATGACCATTTTTTGCAAAAAAAAATTTTTCAGCTTATAATTTAAAAAAAGTGTAAAATTTGAAATCCTTATCCCCGAATTAGTCGAAATCGAGTATAATGACCATTTTTCGCAAAAAGTAATTTTCCAACTTAAAATTAAAAATGAGTGTACAATTTGAAATCCTTATCCCCGAATTAGTCGTAATCGAGTATAATGATGATTTTTCGTATTTTTTTTACTTAAAATTCAAAATAAGTATAAAATTTGAAATCCTCATCCCCGAATTAGTCGAAATCGAGTATAATGACGAATTTTCATAAAAAAAAATATTACTTATAATTTAAAAAAAAAAGAATTTTTCGCAATCAAAGACATTGAGCTGACGTTTCGTATCGACTGAATTTGATTTTCAGTGATACTAGAATTTTGTTGGTTTTGTATGATGCTTCAAATTTAAATTATTTCATTATATATTATTAAATATTTTATACTGGCAACGGAAATATGCTTGAACAGAAAAGTGCCACTTTGATCCCTCCTAGCAGGGAAGAAAAAGCCCTTATCCGAATAGGTGATGTGAAAAACAAAGTTTGTTATTTCCCTATTATAATTCGGGGTTGCAAATTGGGGATTTGTTAACAGTGGGACTTCGGTACGTAGTACTCGTACTATTACTTACTCTGTGCTTTAACTGAAAGACTTACCTACACAGATACCCCGACGGTGTAAGGAAGTCCTCCCACTTCTCCGCTTCCTTGCCCGTCAGCCGCACCCTCCCGTAGCCGACCGGTCCCTCCTGCAGACAGCAGTCCTCGTTCCCGGCGTTCAGGATCGGCAAGGAGTCCAGGGTCACCAGGTATTCCAGGGAACGGGAACGCATCTGTTGATATAGGGTCAGTCGGGCGTCATAGGAGTAAACGCGCCTATCATATATCTTTAGCCTAGTTATTAGTGACCCTGCTTACGAAGCTGGTGGCTCCCGGATCGAATCCCGGTCAGGGCATTTATTTGGCAATGGGCATGAATAATTGTTCTTCGTTCACTGTTGTTCCTCATTCCAAACAGCGTAGCATTGAAAGCTCTGGGGACTAAAATGTTTAAAGTACAATTTGAAATTCTATTTCTTCTACAAGTAGGCTCCTTTTACATAACTGAATTTTCAATTATTTTATTATCACTATTTCACGTAAATAAAACCCATTTATCACCACCAAACACACTCTGTACGTACAACCTAACTGTTTATACCTACGTACAGGCATCATCGTCGTACGTCGAGAAGGTATGTTTTGTTTTATAGCACTTTATTGTACGCAAAATGAAAGTACAAAGGCGAAATCTATCCGCGTAGGTATTGTAAAGGATCTCCTCCCGTTTACCTTTTTGCCTCTGTGTAAGGCGATGAGATGACAGCACCTAAACCTCGGGTCCCTTTGGCCAGCACCGTCCACTATTCTTTGGACTAAGCTCTCCACTGCGCTCTCCATTTCAGTCGACATCCGATCTGTAAACACTCTAACATAAGACACTGGAACGGTCTTGCCTATAAGGGCCTAACACTTTTGTACCGTGCCGCATTCACGTCATGTTTAAACGAGGCATAGGCATTGAGTGAATAGGCATCTTCTGGGTGAGCTCGCTTCACCGTCGGCCTCATCTTTGTGTGTGCGTCAGCGTAGAATTTATGAGTTCACGTTGTATATGTATATGTGTTCGTGTTTTATTCTATCCATCCGATGGCAGGTTCGGTCATTACTCAATTCGCACAGCCGTTTAACAAAATAAACAGAACATAGATTTAAGATTAAAATACCTATGTGATTTGATTAGGTTTACATTTATTTCAACGTAAGCGTACTGACTACATTATTATACTCCAATTAGCAAATTAGGGGCTCCATTCGAAGCCGGAAGCGGAGGTCTATTAAATAAGCATATTCCCACGCATTTATAAGGTTACGTTATTAGAAACAATTATTGAGAAGCGGTACCTACTTATATTTGTTTGCGTTAAATTTTTTCGTTAACGCATTTTAACAGTCACTACTGAGATAAATGTTGTATGTTGCTCACCGTGACACCACCCGACGGTCCCATCGGAACACTGATTTCTCTCGAATTAATGTTCTTATTTTATTTCTTACTAATATTATTTAAATCACATAGTATACTTGTAATCCTTTTTGTAGAACGAATTATTCTTTTTGTGCCATCTAAACAAGAGCACTGTCTTTCATTGTTAAGCGTAACCACTAATTGATACTGTAAACTAAACGAAGTAAACGTTAACACTTTCAGCCAAAAGACGGCTTAACGTACAAGGAAAGAAGGTTCACATTTAAAAAATACGACTTGTCAGTGTTGACCTTTTGTATTTAAAACAGCAGTAGTGTCCGTACTACAGCAGCCTTTTCATTTCGAAGCATTTATGGCACGTGGCTAAACAATGGCATTGTTGGACCGATGGGTCCTTAAGATAAGACCCGTTCTACAAAAAGGATAACAAGTATACATCCATTTTCTTACCTTTCTGATCATCGTCATACAGATAGTCGACG
The DNA here is from genome assembly GCA_951800055.1 of Cenopis cana. Classification (NCBI taxonomy): domain Eukaryota; kingdom Metazoa; phylum Arthropoda; class Insecta; order Lepidoptera; family Tortricidae; genus Cenopis; species Cenopis cana. The sequence continues at coordinate 17,538,935 of OX637485.1, read as the reverse complement.
TAGGCATTCAGCGCCCGTAGCTGGTTGACACTGAACTTGAGGCCTGAGGTCGGGAGACGGAGGTCCCCCCCGGGGGTGTCGGTGGCCACGCCTGATGCGCCTGACCCCATGACTGTGGAAATAAACCTTCATTAATATTGCTGGCAACACGCCACAGTCAGATGTAACCACATACAGTTTCATCCTTACGTATCCTATCATGGCTGTAACATTTTTGAAGACGTTAATCATTATCATACTTTTCCCTAGGATTACAATACTTTGTGAGCTTATTTACCTACGAAGCTACGAAGCTGGAGGTCCCGGGTTCGAATCCCGGCCGGGGCATTTATTTGTGTGATGAGCACGAATATTTGTTCTTGGGTCTCGGATGCTTTCTATGTATTTAAGTATTTATTTATCTATATAAGTATGTATATCGTCGCTTAGTACCCATAGTACAAGCTTTGCTATATCTATATCTATATCACGATACTGTTAGTACACTTAGGAGTGCTGCTATTTCCACTAGCAATGTACGTAAACATAGGAAGGGAACCTACATCACGGGTTGGAATAAGCATGTGAGTGCAGCTCATCGGGACGCTCGATCTTGTTTCTTAAATTGGGTTGACCTTGGCAAACCCACGTATGGAGATTCCTACCTTAATATGTGTAACACCAGATGAGTATTCAAAGCGAAGTTGAAGTGGTGTCAGAATAATCAGCGTCAAATAAAATTAGATATCCTGGCTCAGCATCACTCAAAGAAAAAGTTTGGCAAATTTTGGAAGGAAACAAACAAGCTTAATCCAAGGTCGAGTGCCCCGGTGAGTGTCGACGGTTCGACCGAGCCCCGGGAAATAGCAAACTTGTTTGTAAATAGTTTTAAAGTTGCCTCTCCACTGGGCCCACTTCAGGATACCTCTGTAGACAACGCAGGCCATCGTGCCATGGGTGCTTCAACATTGGTCACTGCTAAGGAAATAAGGTCTATTATCAGACACATGACTGGAGGCAAATCACCCGGCCATGATGGCCTGGGGATAGAGCACCTTAAATATGCGGGTGTGCACTTGCCGCGAGTGCTGGCCATGTTGTTTACCCTCTGTATCAGACATTCCTACCTGCCACAGGATTTAATGAAAACTATAGTGGTACCAATAGTCAAAAATAGGACAGGAGATGTCTCGGACAGAGGCAACTACAGGCCGATCTCGCTGGCTACCGTGATGGCAAAGGTGCTGGATAGTGTGCTTAATAAACATCTAGAAAAAACCACCGACCTACACGATGCCCAATTTGGTTTTAGGGCGGGGGTTTCTACTGAGTCAGCTGTACTTTGTCTTAAGCACACTGTCCAGTACTACGCTAGGGCGGACACACCCGTGTATGCGTGCTTTCTAGACCTCTCGAAAGCCTTTGATCTGGTGTCGTACGAAATACTGTGGCATAAGCTTAGACACGAGACTAATTTACCTTCAGATCTCGTGTCTATCTTTAAGTATTGGTACGGCCACCAGACAAATCATGTGAGATGGTCAGGACAGCTTTCGGACATGTACCGGCTGGAGTGCGGGGTGAGGCAGGGGGGGTTGTCTTCGCCTTTGCTCTTCAACTTGTACATGAACGGACTGATCGGTGAGCTCAGCAGGGCTGGGGTCGGATGTTCGATTGGCGGTAAGTTTGTTAACAATATAAGCTATGCCGATGACATGGTCCTGCTGTGCCCATCGGTCAATGCCCTCCAGAGGTTGCTGAACATCTGTGAGAGATACGCCGTGACACATGGGCTCAAGTACAACTCAAAAAAAAGCGAGCTTTTAGTGTTTAAAGCCGGGAATAAAATGTATAGGACAGTTCCACCAGTCACACTTAATGGCAAGCCGCTTGTACAGGTTAAACAGTTTAAGTACTTGGGTCATTGGGTCACGGAGGATCTCACAGATGATTTAGATATGGAAAGGGAGCGGAGAGCCTTAGCCGTTCGCTGTAATATGCTGGCACGAAGGTTTGCCAAGTGTACCAAGGACGTCAAGGTGACGCTATTTAAGGCTTACTGCCAATCCTTGTACACGTGTGGCTTGTGGACCAGGTACACACAGAGATCGTATAGGGCTCTCCGGGTCCAATACAACAATGCTTTCAGGGTGCTGATGGGGCTGAGGAAGCACTGCAGTGCGTCAGGGATGTTTGCCGAGGCTCGAACGGATTGTTTTTCAGCAATAATTCGCAAATGAGTCGCCTCCCTGATGCACAGAGTGTGGAACAGCACCAACAGCTTCCTGGAAGTTATTGCTGAAAAATGGGACAACCCTATACTAAGCTTCTGGGTGAAAATACACTCCGGATGCCCAAAAATTCTTTTATAATTAATTTAATTTATTTTAACTTAACTGTACTTTACTAACAAATATTTACTGTGTACCTACTAACAAAATTATGGATTTTATAATCTGAAATAAATGTGATTCATTCATTCATTCATTCATTCATTCATTCATTTGCTTAGTTTGGGACTAGGTTGATTTGTGTAAGATTGTCCACAAATATTTATTATTATTATCTGTATGTCTTTCCCGTTCACGGGGCAATGGTGTCCCACACCTTTGGGAGGCGTGCGCGGAGCCGAAGTACCGAGGTACCGAAGTACCATCGAGTACCACATAGCCAACACGTAGAGGCCCTTTTGACAATTTAATGAAATGCAAGGGAAACACCGAGCGAGCGGATTCTGTCCCTGACCGTGTCATCAATACTAGGATACTAGGAATACTAGGATGCGCCAACGTCTACTTTTCCGTCGACGTCCTTTTGTTAATAAAGATTTTCGCATGATCGATCTCTATAGAAAACTACCATGTCACGTAAACACACAATGTTATTGGTAGTGATTATTCACGGTGAGCGCGGGCGCACAATCAGATCCAAAATGGCGGCGATTGTCCCGCTTCCGGCGGAAGCGCATTATGTGCTCTTGCGCAGGTGACCGTGGGCTGATTGTGTTCGATTATGGTCACTATCTAGAGCGGGAATGTCGTAAAGTTATGGTAATTCTGGTAAAATTCTACTCCTCATTTGTCTAGACACAAATGCAGACAGAGGTCAATATCAATATACTTAACGACAACATCATATACCTAAATAAAAACCGGCCAAGTGCGTGTCGGGCCGCGCGTGTTGTTGTATACTTAAAAAACCTCACAAAGTATTCCATTCCTAGAGAAAGGTCTGATAAAAATTAACGTCTTCAATAGTTTGTTTACATGATAGGACACGATGGAATGAATATACTGTACCTATAGGCTACGTTGACCGCCTACCATTAGGCAGGCTGTACGCCTGTTTACCACCGATGTGACTTTAATAATAAATAAATAGACTAATTAATAATATTTAAATCAAAATCCGTTACAAACACGCTACCACCCGCTATTTATCCGCTTTCTTGTAACTACCTAGAAAGCGCTACAAGTAGGTATATATGCCATACAACAAACTAAATGTGACCCTACATAAACAAGGAGTGTTTATGTTAGGTTAGAGGTAGCTTTGGCTTTCAGCTCCTGCACAAATCAGGCTAAAGCGGTTATTACACCATCCTGAATTCGGAATCCTGAATGAGCTAGGAAGCAGATTCAGGAACGTGTAATCGCATTCAGGAAGCAAGGATCCTAAAAAGTATCCTACCTAGGACGTCAGGATGGTTCCGGACGAACTGAATGACCAAGCATCCTAGCTAGGAAGCTGTTTAGGACAGTGTAATAATATTTAGCCAAATCAGTCGGCTCGCGCCAGCGGCAGCGTACGCATCATGTGTAGGTCGCGTGCAACGAACGAAGCACGTTTGTTTTTACATATAGGAAAATAAGGAAATATCAAAGAAAAAATCTGATTTATTAATATGTATTTGTTGGTAAATTATAGGTAATAATAAACATTATCACCAAATTTCAAGTTATAAGTCAATGGGAAATCAAAAAATTCTAAGGAACAGGATTTTGTAAAAATAGTTGACTACCTAATAGCTTCTCATTGATTTTTCCCTATATAATTTTAAAACAAAAAATTGTGTATTTATGTACTCAATGAGCTCTATACAACTACGTATACGCCGCTCGATGCGATGGAAAGTGGATGAAAAAAATTTTTCGCACCCCCTTAGCTTTATGAGAGAATTTGTATGGCAAATTGTCCAAAACTTTGGGTCAACTAGATGCTTACGTATACTGTGACAATTGGAAAACTATAGCTCCAACTATTTGGCTTGGCTGTAAAACCCGAGTGACAGACGACGGACGGACGGACGCGTGAGTGAGTGACAGCAATAGGGTTGACCCCTCCGGTACGGAACCCTAAAACAATTACATGAATAAAAGGTGTGCGTGAGGAGGGCTATATAGTTTTTTTTCTTTATTGGCATGGTTGCCACTGCTTATAGTGCCAATGCTAAGCCAAGGCCAACTTTCTGGTTTTTTGACAATATCGGCGGCATCGCTACGATACGTCTCACTCCGTCGAGCAGTGGAAACGAACTGATTCAGAGAGTGAATTCAGTGTAGTGTAATCAGAAGCTTCCTTCCTACCCCCTCCCTCGCATCCTAGTTAGGACGCCCGAATTCAGGACGGTGTAATACCCGCTTAAACAAATGAACCAAATACGAGTAAGTACTTGGGTTGGAAAACCAAAACGTACAATAGGTTTTTTTTTAAACCTGACTGGCTTTGTAGGCCGGGCCCAATAAAGCGATAGGAGTGCGCAGTTGGCAAGTGGCCTTGGGAAAATCCAGAGGAAACCTCCGACACGACCACGCGGGCGGCTGAAATACTGGAATACTCGAAAAGGTGCGCTCCAGTCCAGTTGCGCTCCAGTAGAATCGAGCTACTTCACTTTGTCGCTGGTTCACTAAACCTAGCCTAGCTGAGAAGAGTCCAGCAAGAAACTGAGCTAGGCCCGACCTAGGTCAGACTGACTCCGATACCGGGACGAATAGGGACTATATGTATCTGTGTTGTCGGGATCACGCGGTGGACGTCCCCACCGCACCGGCGGGAATGCCTAAGTGACTGAGTTGTGCCTAAGAGACTGAGCCGTAAGCGCAGCGTTCCCATCTTTCGATGGACGCTGTGAATACGTCGTCCGGGACCGTGAGTGTGTGGTAGTGGTATAATAGGTGGTTTTATGGGTAAACTAATAAAACCTGTAATTAAAGATTAGTCTCATCATCATCATCGTTTTCAGCCTATAATCGCCTACTGCTGAGCATAGGCCTCTCTTCTAGTACGCCACACAACCCGGTCCCTTGCAACATGCAAGTCTCATCCATGAGTAACCCGCGGTCTTTTTAATGTCGTCGACCCATCGAGCTGGTGGACGACGCTTCTTTTGCCTGTACCTAAGTGGCCACCAATATGTCAGCATTTTTGTCCAACTGCCATCACTCTGTCTGGCACTATCCTGCCCAAGTGGAGACTTGAGGTTTAAAATGACTGCTCCGACATCTAATACCCGTATCTACTGTGTCTATAAAAAAAATCAAAAATTCAAAAATTCAAAATAATTTATTTTCACATTGACTCAAAAGAGTGCTTGAGATATATATATATTTGTTGAGAGAATAAGATAGATGTTATTTATTTATTAATCGTATGGCATTTATTTCGAACCGTGAGATCTTCGAGAAGACAGTACGGTTGCCAGTTTTTGTTGCACTTTTAGAACCACCCAGGGGTCACGTGTAGGGTAGCGGTGGGTACTTTCCCTACGGACGTGGTGCAACTTGGACCCCCCTTTGTCAAGTGAGTGGGCAACTTGACTGTTAGAAGTTCTCAAGCCGCCCGAAAGCCTCCAACTTGGCTTAACGACTGCTGCCATAGACAGCAGCCGGGATCAACGGCTTAACGTGCCTTCCTAAGCACGGGAGCGCTCAGTTAGTAACCACTCAAAGCGGTCACCCATTCATGTACTGACCGCGGCCCACGTTGCTTAACTTTGAATAACGCTTGCGGCACGCAGGCGCCTCTGGGCCACGAGCGCTCCATATAGATGTTTATGGAGTTCGAATAAGTGAAGATGCAGCAGCGGAATAAAAAAGACATAACCAATACCATTATTCCTGTAAACAACGTTCACCGTAACATGGGGTCTATTTGCCGAGTTGAACTGCATTGAAATCGAATTGACATTTGTTGCCCGAACTCTTTACGTAAGTTGTAACGCCAATGAAATCCATAAGTTTTTCGCCTTATCGTTATCACAAATGTATGTACCAGGTGCAACGTGTGAAATTTACGCTAGGTAGGTAAATAAACAGCTAAATTCGGTGGTTCGGTAAATGATATACATTTAGATCTTACTTACCTACCTACAATGTAAATTTCATTTCAATCCAATAAGTAGCGTGTGATAGACCCACCTGTCGCATCGCACTAACGCGTTTATTGTACTCGTACAAATAAGCGAATGTGAGCGGGAGAAAAATTATGCCATTCCGGAGCGGAATGTTTTTCTCGCGTTGGTATGTTGGGGATGTATAGAACAGTTGGGTTAGGCGAATTGTGTACGTAGTAGGTGGAAAGAGTGCTAAATACTGTTTATTTGGTTTTGGTAAAAAAAAATGGCAGTATAGTTACTAGACTGACCGCGTTCCGCCGAATCGGTTACAAAATCAACAAAGTAACACATTTTGTCACATCCAATTATTGTGTGTCAATTTACACCTAGGTATTTTCTTAAAAGTCGTTATATTTTCGCTTGACTCTATTTTCGTCGCACGTACAGTAAAGGACGATTCACGCTAGACCGTTCCGTGTCCGGGCCGGCCCGTATTGTAGTACAAACAATCGACGAACGCGCGACGGCCGTCAATTTCTTGTACTACAAAACGGGCCGGCCCGGACACGGAACGGTCTAGCGTGAATCATCCTTAAGCCGTCTGCTATAGGTATTATGAACTATGAAGCTTTTGGGTATTGTCCTATTTATCCTTTTAATCTTTTGAGCAAGAACAAATATACCGATAGGTGAATTTAGTATATAAAATTTGAGTATGAAATCGATATGTTTTAAGTATTATTACTTATATTTTAAATTTCGTGAATAATGTGGACTCACCATAAAACAATACGCTTAAACAACGGACATAACAACATGCCCAGTTCATGAAAATTCGGAGCCATTTGCAGTAATATTACAAATTTATTCACACGACCGGCAATCGCAGCTCGCTATAGTGAGCTCCATTACACGGTAAACTATTTACGGTTCCTACTCATTAAGAGCTCTAGCTCAATATAATTTGATTTAATAGTGACTATGTATGTACACTTAATACAAGGCATATAATTAAAAATGTTAAGCAGTTAATTATCTGTAGGAACTACTAACCTAACCTAACCTAACCCACCATCCGTATTAATATTATAAATGCGAAAGTGTCTATCTCTCTGTCTGTTACCTCTTCACGCTTACACCACTGAACCGGTTTCGATGCCATTTAGTATGGAGATAGTTTGAGTCCCGGGGAAGGACATAGAATACACTGAGCGAAAAAAAAAAGTAATTATTAGTAAATCCCAGGACAAGGAGATTATATGTATACTAACGGTTACAAAACAGTTTTTGATAATAGTAGTTATTTACTAATACCAAAAAAATTGTCCTTGTAACTACTAATTACTACTAAACTGTTTTGTAACCGTTAGTATATAATCTCCTTGTCTTGGGATTCACTAAAACTTACTAATAATTAGAATTTTTTTCGCTCAGTGTACTTTACATCTCGGTAATCATCCCTTAAGGGAGTGGAAAGTTGCATGGAAAGTCAAATAACTAGGTAAGCGCCTGAAATTAAAGAATAACAATTAAATTCTAACGCGATGAACGAGTTCTACGCGGACAAAGTCGCGGGCAAATGCTAGTATTATAAATGTGAAAGTGTGTATGTCTGTCTGTTAGTCTGTTACCTCTTCACGCTTAAAGCGCTGATGATGATTTAGAGGAAATTTAGTATTATAGAGTCCCGGGGAATTGACATAGGGTATTTTTAACCCAGAAATCATGCCTCAAGGGGTGTAAGTTTGTATGGAAGAGTGATAAATACGTAAGCGCATGAATATGAATCTTCTACAAAGTCGCGGGCAATCGCTAGTAATGTTATAAAATAAAGAACCCCTTTTCTCCCCGCAGTAAACGAGTGCTTTTGACAAATGACGAGTGAGATTGTACTCCAACATAATGTATCGCTCTAAATAATTTGAAACTAATATGTTACGTGCCGTTTCTGTGAATTGCAAAAGAACATGTACCCCTAGCGAGAACTAATTTGAAAAAACACGCGCCGCTAGGTAGGTTACTTACATATTACAACAATACTGCTACAGCAGCCGATTTGGATATATATCACGATAATATTGAAACTCATAAAAAGAAAATAACTCAACATCTAGCCTTGTCAGTTGGTAACCCAAATTAAAAATTAAAATTATATTAAACTAAACTATATTAATCAATTACCCAAATAATTCTATTTTTGTTCTTGTGTACTTGAATTTTGTAACGTATTGTATTCATTTATTTCACCTTGTTTTGCCATATATTACTAACTATTTGTTTAAAATCTATTTTTTACAGTAGATAACAACTATCAATTGTAAAACGATGTGTTCACCTGTAATTGGGGTACATAAGCCCCCTGTAACAACTATACCAAAGACAATTGTAACCTTATCTTATGTACTCTGTTGGTGTCCCGTGCAATGAATAAAATAAAAATAAAATAAAACATTTATTCGGTTTCGTTGAAATGAGGAAAACCCGGGGTTTGTAAGTGTATGTTTTGTATTGAAAAACAAGAAGCGATCGGGGTGCATCAACATGATAAATAGATCTGCTTAAGCGACGGGGATAAAGAGAGATGTCATTTTAAACATTTTATGCCCATGAGAGTATTGTAAAATCCTACGGTGAAAGTAATTCGAACAATCAACAAATCATTGTCAGTAAGAGCGAGTCAGTCAGTAAGTGTGAATATTGGCGCGCAATATGTTTACTGTGTTCGCACTTTGCGCGTAGACAGAGGCACCCTCGCCGGCAGCCTGCTTGTCGTAGATAAACATTGATGATGATGATGATGATGAGGTCATTAGGGACATAGGGCTCGCAGAAAAGTTCTCCACTTGTCACTGTCTCGCGCAACTTCTTCCAGAACAGCTCTTCCCTGCCGAGGCCACTCTTTTTCAACTGAGCGCCTATATGTGGTTCGATGCCTCAGCCGTCTTCTGCCAATAGATTGCCAGCGCAGGCTCTGCTTGGATAAGTGGATAGACAAACATTGTCTGACTTTATTTTAGGCATGTTTTCGTATCACATAAAGTGCTACGATCAACTCCACTCAGTTTCAATACTGAGTCACGGTCTTAAAACTCTTAAACTATGTAATCCGCGAGATGGCTATGGGCTCATAGATAACGTACGAGATGAGATGAATGCCATTTTAATAACAGCTTGATCCGCGCCATTGTGAGGTTTTATCCTGTAGGAATTATGGCTCTCCTCATGTTATTGTTAGGTATTGTTCGTTTATTTGGTCATTCGAAGAGAGGCAAATGTTGGGTTGGGACAACACACCGTACAGACAATACCCGTGGACCTCAATTCGCGGTTACTTTAGTTAAATTATTTATTCTTGTAAATCAAAGAGTTTAAAAACATCCGTTAGGTACACAAATTTAACACCAAAAACCACTTATTCGAACTAATGTTAACGTTACGAAACTAATGCTAAGCACGAACAAACTCGCCCTTATCAGCAGGGCGTGACTGTGAGCAGTTTACACAACCTTTATAGCGCTGATTAAAACTTTCATTCATAATTTGTTTCGGAGCTAACTTAGATTAAGTTTAGGCTGGTCTGGTTAATGGAGTTGAGAAAAGCGTGGGCGAACGCGTGAGATGACTTATTGTTGCATTTTAAATAACCCTAACCCTATATACGTCAAGGTAAATTACCTATTACTGCTTACACCCACAAGAACTGGCTCAACTGGCCACTTCGAAGATGCGTATCATGCGTATAAAGCGGAGCATTTTGTTTTCAATAGGCTTGTGTAGTACATGTACTTAAGAACTAAAAAGACCTAATTCCCAACACTGTACTAGAGCGAACTATTCCGTATCGTTTCTGCTCTTAGTACATTTAGTACATTCGGAGCGAAACCTGAATAGAGACAACAATATCAGAATGACCGACCGACCAAAGCGACCGAACGAAACCGAACGGTTCTCGACTGGCGCGAACGCGAGCGAATGGTCATTCGATAGTTCGCTCATTCAATTCTGCAGCCAAAGGAGCACGAATAGGCACGTTTCTTTCGGTGTACTAGTGTACTAAGAGAACTAAAAGACCGAACTAGTACATGTGAGAGATTGTACTAGTCCGGAGCGATCCGCTCAGTGAACGAGCGCGCACAAGCCTAGTTTTCAACGATGTGATACAGTTAACGTCAATAATATGTATGTAAAACGTCAGTAACATGTTTATAATAAGCTAAAAACGTAAGAGAAAAATGGCTAGCCACTGAAGTGCATTTACCCTCCCTAAGTGGGGGTTGCAGATACCGTATCGTAAGCGTTGTTCGTTAAAATCTCATTGTATGGAAAGTTTGTAGAGGATGACAGCTGCCAGCGCCATATTTAACGTTAATCGGTCCGTAAACATAAGTCGGTGCAACCCGTCTTATATCTAATTTAATAATTAATTACATTCTCCATAATCTCCATTGCTTTTGAGCAAATGAGCAAACTAGTACCTATACACATACATAGTTCCGAGAAGTTACCCAAGCTCGCTGCTCCACAAAGCATATCTACTAATTTGTCAAATTACGTAAGATAATCTACTTAGCGAGAGAGTGATATTAAATTGAGATAGTGTACGTTAGTGATGTATATGTATAAATACCTACATACCTTCGCAAGTAATTCACAACCGCATTACCATTACCATTTGAACCAAAATAGTCTTAGTAACTATAGTGCGCGCCATCCACGAAGGCGCGCCCCTCCACAGCCCAAGCCGTACAACTGCGCACAGATTAGTATGAAATAGGCTGTGGAGGGGCGCGTCTTCGTGGATGGCGCGGATGAAAATGCTGATGATTAAGTGGTACAGAATAAATTGCTCCACCCTGATCTGTATCAAGCGACTAGGGTCTCATAATGTCACAAGCAGCGTGAGCGATAAATGCAAAACTGTTTTTTATTGAATTTGTTGAGGTTAATAGACCCAAGTCCCAAGTTCATTAAAAAGGTAATAGTTAGTAATTGCAAGTAAAAGCGTATCCACTAAAAACAGCCAACCTTGATCAACCTTCACACAGCCACAGCCACATTTGCAGTATCGAGTTAGCCACGGTGGCGGCAGAAATGACATGTCATTTACAAAACCCATTGTCATTTCCAGCGCGGAAGGCCGGTCGGCTGTGACGGCTAATTTACTCACAAAAAAATAAATAATTGCACGAAAGTAGGGGAACGAGGAACGACGAATTTGTTGAGCGTAGAGTTGACGGGCCTTTGGTGCCTCTAGAGATACGCGGGGCGGAGATATTATCATTGAAATGGTGTATAAAACAATAACCATTTTATGAAATTTCAATTTCATATTTATTTTAATCAATTCCATTACCCAAAGGGATGATGGAAGTCATGGAAGAGATCGATCATTAGCGTTGAGACCGCCAACTGTCTACCGTTACATAGCTGTAGTTCCTGTCATTTTTTATACACAATGGCGGTGGCAAACAAGTGTACGGTTCACCTGATGGTAATCGGAAACCTCAGCGTATAGACGCTCGCAACTCCAAAAGAGTCACGTGCGCGTTGCCGACCCTTTATAAAAGTTTGAGGATTCACTGTGTTGACAACAGGAGGGACCAATTTAGGTCCCACGCTCTCAACACAGTGCTTCCTCGGTAGCTCTGGCAACCTTGATCACCTCCAGGAACACAACACTACATACGTATAGTAAGTAATGTAATTATGGCTGTGGTGTGCAGACGCAAGGCGCCTAATTCCCCAGTTGGGCTGCTTCAAATTCGAGCAAGATGACATTTTGCTGTGCCCCACCGCTCTTAAACCGCGTAGTTGGGTCATAAACAGATTTAGGTTCGCGTCTTTCCTGTGGACATATTAAAAGTTAAGCGCTACAAAGCTTAATTTTGGGTTAAGCGGGTATTACACTGTCCTGAATTCAGAATATTTAGAGCGGTATATGTTAGAGCGAGATGCTTCAACTCCCCTCCCCTAGTCTGGATTCTGAACTCAGGACAGTGTAATACCCGCTTTAGTCTAGTAACCCGCATAAAAGTGTATCCTTTACTATAAATCCATGTGATACAAGTATAATTCAGGTACATGCACATAAGCCGTTAACTATTGACCACAGGAGGGACGCCTATTGTTTTTCCAAGTGTTTATGAGCCTTTTAACATTGATCGATATATAATCGTAAGTTGGTCATGGTTTTTTTACGTGAAGAGTGGTTTATAAAATAACCCCCTTGCAGTCGGGAAAAAAAATCAAGAAACTTAGCAACATGTGAAAAGGATTTAGGCCCAGAACAGACGGTGAAACGCAACTTCAACTTCTAGTTACTTATGAGTTTCACATGACGCAACCAATTTGAACCTGAAACTGTAGGTTTAGTATAAGTTTTTTCGAAACATTAACTAATTCGAACGCGTTTGCGTTTTGTCTCAAAATGTATGAAAACGCTCTCACTGAGTTTGATATACGCGCGTTCATCGGTTAGCAACAAATGTTATACTCGCTGTTTTAGTTTGCACTAGTGACCACCAGAGGCACTGTTCACGTTTTCATACCACTTTCATACATTTTGAGACAAAACGCAAACGCGTTCGAATTAGTTAATGTTTCGAAAAAACTTATACTAAAGCTACTGAAGTCAAACGAGACACTGGTTTTAGTCGTTATAACATTATACACATATTTTTAAAGTAGGTAGGTACCTAGTGCAATTGGGTAGGCAGTGTTAATGTTTTCGTGGATATAGATAAATATTCTAGTTAGCTGGAGATAACAGTGGTTAATGACTAAGACGATGACACGACAGCCTAATGCGATTTGTATGTATTGTATTCACGAAGCACTGCCTGTTAAGTTGTTAACTTCAGTCTGTCCAGTATGACCGTCCCCAGACAGATTACACATACTTCTTAGGAATCTAGGGTTCACGTTACAGCTAGAGACGAGCTCAATGAATTGTAGAGTTTACAGATCCGGAACCCTTTTTCAACTTTATAGCATTGTGATTATAATAATAAATATTCGTGGACAATCTTACACAAATCGTTCTAGTCCCAAACTAAGCAAAGCTTGTACTATGGGTACTAGACGACGGTATATACTTATATAGATAAATAGATACTTAAATACATAGAAAACATCTAAGACTCAGGAACAAATACTCGCGCTCATCACATTAAAAATGCCCTGACCGGGATTTGAACCCGGGACCTCCATCAGCTTCGTAGGCAGGGTCACTGCCAATGCCAACTAGGCTAAAGCGGTTATCAATACTATATGGCAATACTAAATAAAAGGGTCATTATTCAATTTAGGTGCGTATCTTTTCGGACAAAGCTTAATAGGGTATTAAACTAAGGTAAAAATAAATTATTTTTTACTTGACTAATAAAAGATCTAACGAAAATACTCGAAAACCATCAATTATTAATTTATTTTAGCTAATTGAAAGATTTTATAAGCATAAAGATTTAAAAAGGACGCTGATTTGAACAAACCTACTCACACTGCCTTAGTGACGTCACTAAGACAGTATTTCCCTACAAACTTCATATGAGTCAGTCCATAACAAAAGGGCCCTTATGGCACTTTCTAGTTTCGTAGATATCAGCGTTTTAGTAAAATACGGTAAAATCACATATTTTTTGTTTTTTGCATATTGATAAAGTATAAGACTAGATGTGTGTTTCTAGCTTGGTGTCACACGTATAAGTTAAGTATTTCTACCTTTAAATTAGTTGTAAAGTTTAGTAAAAAAGGGCCCTTATGGCAGAGGTCAGATAATAATGATATAAAATAGGTTAATAACTTATTCTAATTACTTCTAACCATTTTCTGTAGTATTTATTTGCCTTTTCTGTTTACTGGATTCTAGTGGTGCACGTTACAAATACCTATTTCTAGTCTCAAGTCAAGTAAGTTCTAGTCGTGTATGACCGTTGCAAAAATTTGTTTATCTACACACATATCATAAATCCTCTAATATGCGTTCGGAAACCGTAGAAAATGACTCTTATTTCAACATTCAATGAATTTATAGCAATTTTCTTATCTGTGGCTAAGGCTACAGCAGTAATATAATTTTTAATTTTAATCTCATATATGATGTTAAAATATTAAACGTCAAACAAAACTGTCAAAATTTAAATGTCAAAGTTGACATGTCCCTATTCTAGTATCACTGAAAATTCAAATTCCGTTGATGCGAAATGTCAGCTCGATGTTTTTTTAGTATATATCGCACGAAATTTGAGCTAGAACGACATCATCACATCAGAATAGGGACTCTTTACTTTTTAAAATAACATTCAGGTATCGGTTGCCAGTTCTGATTTCGATATTTCCGCAACCGTGCAAAAAACGTTGTAATAACACAATTATTGTATTTATTTACTACGGTTTCTGAACCCATCTTAGAGTAGTTATAATATGTGTGTAGATAAAGTAATGTATGCAACTGTACATAATTAGGCATTAAAACACTCGTGCGACCTTATTATGAAACTCGCCTTCGGCTCGTTTCATAAAACACACTCGTGTTTTAATGCCCCTCATTATGTACCAGTTGCATAAACTACTAGTTTCTTATTACATTTCCTATTAATTGTATTTTTAGAGTTCCGTAGCCAAAATGGTGAAAACGGAACCCTTATTGTTTCATCATGTCTGCCCGTCCGTCCGTCCATACGTGCGTCCGTCCGTCCGTGCGTCCGTCCGTATGTCACAGCCGACTATAAGCTCTCTAATTATGAAAATATATGGTAGGAAAGTATTATTCTATGAATTGCTACATAATAGTAACGTGAAATTAAAAAAAAAGGAAGTCCCCCGACCACCCTCTAATTTCCAAATGTATGAAAATTCTGAACAAATGAGGTGGTGTACAGTCACCAGCATTAATATCTGCCAAAACAATGGTGGCATAAATATCCGACACAGCTCCATTTGTAAGGCCGTAAAGACGGGTCAAATATTTATGGCGCCTTTATTATAGCAGATATTGATGCTGGTGACTGTACATTAATAAATACTTAAGACGATTTTTGGTTTGATAAAAATACGGCTACTGGTTTTTGAGCAATTGCTGAAAAACTGTTTTGCCCAAACAAAAGGGCGTAAGTGCCGTGAGTTTACTATGAAGATACGACCTTTTTCGATTCGACGTATCGGATAGTGGGTTTAAATATGGACTAGTAGGTGTCGGTACGGAACCCTTCATTGTGCATGGTCCGACACGTACTTGGTCGGTTTTTTTTTAAATAGAGTTAAAAACTAATTTTTACTATGCGAAATTGCTTTTTCGTATAATTTAAAAATTACGCAAAATTCAAAAAACTTGTACTGAAAAGATTTTTAGAATTACGTTCTAATATAAAATTGCTACTTAGACTTTGTAAATATTATCATTTACTTACATTTTTGGTTACATTCGTCCATAAGGGCCCTTTTCTCAATTGTATGGAAGTAAACCTTGATTTTCATGTAACTTTAATCGGTCATAAAATTGAAACTAATTAACATAGAAAAAAAATAAAACCTGTGTAATGCTTGTCTAGACTTATTACAGGTAAGTATGGTATACTACACGGAAATTGTTAAATTTATTCGTGACGTGATAGAAAAAATATCATTTTCTATATTTATAAAAAAATATATATCACGTTAGGATTTTGTTTTTATTTTCCATTCGATGTGTTAAGTAAACTATTTTCTAGCATACACTATGACAAAGATCACAAAATACGAAATAATAATTCACCTATTACAAATTTCCTTACTTTTTTATGATCGGCGCCTTGCACTGATCAAAGGCCATTTTTTCTCAACGGGGTAGTGGAATTGAAAAATCTTTGATTGTTTCCTATAGAAGAGAACCTCAAGATTCAGGATCTACCATCATCTATGTAACTTCCCACGGGAACATACTTTAAATGAGTTTTAAACTTCTCTTAGTTATTTCTCAAAAGTGCATTTTTGGGTTGAGTAACTTTGACGATTTATTAAAAAAAAAGTATGGCACTTAGGGACATGGTGATCATTGTTTTTGGTAGCCTATGTATTGTAGATTATAGATCCGTGCGTAACTCAATACCGACCATAAAGGCCCCAGTGAGCTGGACGGTCACATATTAACAAATCGTTTTTGACATTTAATAAAAAGTTGCTGATTTGACTAGGGGTTTAATACCGTATTTTGAATTGCTCTAGTGATCCGCATAAAATGTGTCTCCGTTACTATGTAATACAATCTATATAATAAAAAAATAACCTATGTAATAAAAACATAACTTACATGCACATAAGCCGTTAACTATTGACCACCGCCGGATGGACAACTTTTGATTTTTCAACTGACAATGACCCAAACCAGTGTAAAACGGTACATTATGTATTGTCAATGGATTAATTACCGCTTTATTATCGTCCTCCAAATATAGTAATGGCAGATTTAATCTACGGAGTTCACATAGTTTGTATAGCAGCACATGCTCAGTAAATTGTAGATTTAATAAATGACCGTTTAAACGGAGTTTCCTAGTGGAAATGTTTTAGTGACGAATTTTTTTTTTACCTGACTGTGGCTTTGTAGGCCGGGCCCTATAAAACAATAGGAGTGCGCGGTTAGAGAATGGCCTGGGGAAAATCTAGAGGGGGATCCTGGGGAAACCTACGACATGACCACGCCGGCGGTTTAAACACTGGAGTGTAGAATAATTGTAGCGCTGTAAGGGGATCTAGGTAGATACTGTAAAGGAATACTAGGCGTTCAATTTTTATAATTCTGTCTAAAATTACTCAGTCTAGAATTAAAATAATAAAATGCTCGTTGTCTACTTAGGTATTTTTGAAAATAAATATTACCTATTAAAGTATAGGTATAATTACCTAGCATGCGTATAATGTTAAGGTAAACAAAAACTTACCAATAAACTATTTCGAGTTAACACCACATAACACAACCACAACGCGTTCTACCAACAAAACAAAACACAACTATTTCCACAATCTTTTAAATTCCGAACGCAAACATTTTCCCGCGTTTTAACTTTTTAATTACGCGGCACACCATACAGCCGCTCGCACAGCGCTGAAAACTCGAGTGTTTGAGTAGGTTCACATTAACAGCGGAAGCGTTTACGTAGACCTATTGTCTGATAGCAGGGCCTTTTAAAATCATTGTGGTCATGTAAGTATAATGGACGGATTATTTGTTGTGTTGCGGTACAATGGTTTTATTGAGTTCGTCGAATCGAGCTTAGTTGTTTTGAATTTTTGTTGTTACCTAGATTTTTGTGATTTCGTAAAACGTTTTCGATTATCAATATTGACGACTTTATTTTGTGTCTATATAGAAACTGAGGCAATGTTTTTTTGTTAATACTTACAAAACCATTGACTCATTTCCCTCATATACTTTTGCGGCTGAATAGCCGAGTATTTGAATCTACCTCCCTTTCTTTTTCTTTACTCCTCCATGTGCCTGCTGCCTACTGCGCTACTACTAGTCTGTGGCTACTACGTACCTGTACA
Source organism: Cenopis cana (assembly GCA_951800055.1). Classification (NCBI taxonomy): domain Eukaryota; kingdom Metazoa; phylum Arthropoda; class Insecta; order Lepidoptera; family Tortricidae; genus Cenopis; species Cenopis cana. The sequence goes on along the minus strand of OX637485.1, from coordinate 17,521,099 downwards.
TGGAACAGAAAGTAGATACTGTGTATGTAAGTGGTTAGTTTTTTAAATAATTGCACGACGAAATGCTTATATTTTGCATTTATTTAGAGGCCCAAGTTTATTATTAGTGTGGTTATTAGGGTTCCATATTTAACTATGAATAGTTCGTCTTTTATAAAATGCTATAAGAACTATGCTGCTATGCTGTAGGAGTATGACGCAGATATAAAATATAGTGTGACATTTACCTGCCTTCTTAATCTAAGCTTCCTTCTGCCTTTACAGGACTACAAGCAGAACCAAGACTTCCGTAAACAAAAATAAGCAAAGACCCTTTATCAGTTGAATGAATCACCACCTGAGAAACACTACTTATCATCTCTACATCATCCGGTTCATCACATAACAATACTCCATCATCCGGTTCGTGGAGAGATTGGAGAACAGCTTGGAGTAGGTAGGTATAAAGGAGGGGGCAATTAATTGCACAAAAGATCCCATTGGGTCGAAGTGCATCCGCAAGAGCCCTCATCTAGATAAGATAAGATACCTAACACTACTCAGGTAAAAATATTTGTTTTACTCTTAAAATACGTATCCGCCACTGTACAAGCGTGCCTTAAATAACTTTGTAAGTTTTGTTATCAGCTAACGCCGAAACACTATCTTGGCTGTTTGTTTGAAATACCGTAGCCGGTGCGGTGGCATGAATTAAAAAGCTATTAGAAGTTCAATGTTACACGCGAGTTGAATTTTTAATAGGTTTAGGTAGAAAGTTTATTTTGTAAATAATGTAGCATGATTATAAATTTGTAAACAGAATAAGGTGAAAACTAAACCTGCTACCTAGTCGGCTGCTCTGCTTACTCGATAATTGCTTTCACTACGACACGGTAACACAACGAAAAGGTTAGCATTATTATTATTTAAGTAACTACCTACCTATTTAAACTTTCACGATTTTAACCGTTTTTGTCGTTAGAACCATTACCCACCCGAAACATTAGTAATTTATATACTAGTTCAGTTCATCAAGTACTTAATCAAAGTGGTAGCAAACCGAACCGGCGTAATAAAATAAGCTGGGGGCCGATTTTTGAGTGTCGAACGCTCGACTTTTCACTCGAGATCTGTCAAAAAAGAATGATGTTTTCAGTTTTCACAGATGTCGAGTGAAAACTCGAGCGTTCGACACTCAAAAATCGGCCCTCTGGTCTCAAACCGACTTATCGACTCCATTGGAGTGGAATCTTGACTTATTTCCTGCAGTTAAGCTGTTAATGTAGATTCGCAATCAGGCTGGAGCGATGCCGTGCCAGGCCGCACTCGGAGAAACGGACTTGCCCATATCATTAACACCACACGCGATTATTGCCTTTGAGGGGAAACTTATGTTGCTGTTAATATTACACGTATGAGTGTAAACGTTTTGAGAAAATAATAACTTGAACGGTGTAATGATATAGTACCTACCACAGGTACCTACTTTTATCTCACGAGCGCGGGTGAGCCATGGTTGTGTGTTGAGCTATACATACACCATGGACATTGTCTATGTGTACGTCTCAAATGATATATTATATAAAATATTATATGAGGATATTAGGTATTTAATATCCTCATATCCAATCCTATGAAAGCAATTTTGAAAATATTTACATTTAGTAGCTTTTTTTTATTTTTTATTGATTTTAGTGTGATATTACCTTTTAGCGCGATCAACGGAGGAAAATCGGCGGTAATGGATAAAGGGATTCTTGGGAATAGATATATTAGGTATCATTTGAGGTATATTTTACAAAAAAAAAAATTCGATGATATCGTATATGAAGGAACCCAAACTTGGTGTTTTGAAAATTATTTTTAATTTAATTTGGAATAAGCGACGGAAATGTAATAATATATCTTTAGAACCGGCTCAAAAAGCCCTTTCATTTGATACCACACACGATAGGTTTCAGGACAATTTTTGTTTTTTCCCCCATACAAAAAAAGATGACGTCATTATCCCGGCTATCCCACTTGGGAAGTCTAGGGACTTTCGTGAGCGTCATCTTGAAAGGTATCCGAACATATCCCAAAAGGTTTCAATTAGTAAATAATTATCAATGTCCGGGTGAAACCTAATTTCCCCGTACTATCACTATCATCCCATAGATGGAAACTTGTCAAACTTTCCATACAATCAGATTTCAGCCAGCATACGATTGCAGACGGTTTTGTGTAACCCATCCACACCACAATGGTGTACCTAATCATGTCTGAGAAGACAACGGGCAGTCTCTTCACTAAAGAGCGATTTCTTCCCGACGACCTTCGAGTAGTGGACATCATTGGTGGATATGCCTACATGCTTTCACAAATGAAACACGACCTCACTTGAAATAGGACTTTATTATTATTTACATAAGAGTTAAATTAACAATTCATTCACATACCATTTATCTGTCCTTATATAACACACAAGCCGACGATAAGGCATCGTTGTAAATCGACTACTAATACATTCCTTAGGTATTTGGGGTATATCTGGCACCGTAGTAACCATCACCACTTTTTAACATTAACTTTATCAATGCCACAGTTCACAAATGCAGTACTTTGCGACGGCACCGCTATCCTATCTTAGAGCTTTAGTGTAAAGCCTGAGTGGACGCTCGAGTCGGGCGTGTAGAGGAGCGTGCAGCGGGGCGTGCATGTTAAACAATGTGCATGTAAAACTCATACTGGTGTCCTGAGTCGCCGCTGCACAAATAGTATGCACTCTCGCCCGCCCCGCCGAACGCTCCGCTCCTAGCGTCCACTCGGGCCTTACACTGTGAGTGTGTCGTCGACAGTGACGTCACTTCTGCCACTATCAGGATTGTCAGGACTTGTTTTCTTAGACCATGGTCCATATTGTTTACCTATTATCGTATCGGGGGTCGAAGTTGCACCACGTCCCTAGAAAAGTACCCACCGCTACCCTACGTGACCCCTGGGTGGTGCTAAAAGTGCAACAAAACTGGCAACCGTACTGTCTTCTCGAAGATCTCACGGTTCGAAATAATGAGGGCTACCGTTTTTGCGCTTACCAGTTGGCGCCACCGTGCTGTCAGTCCAGCTGTCAAAGTTTGTTATTGGTTATTATGGGCATAAAACTAAATACACGTTGAAATCGTATTTTATACAATAAAACTGCACCGTAAATATTTTTATCGATCATTCCGTATTGTAGCGCACTCCCGTTTTGTACGGAAAAAAAGCATGACATAAGTTTACTGACGATAAAATTATCGCAAAGCACTGAAATTCGTTGGCCCGTAACTCATATTTGCCATTATCAATCTCAGATATTGCAAAATAGTCACCATATTAATCTAATTAGAAATAAACCCGCGTAACCCACACACAAAGTATGAAATTTGACATTTCGGAGGACTGACGTCACACTAGCGCCTCTAGCGGCGAATCCATACGCGGTAGCCCTCATTGCCATATGATAAATAAATAAAAAAAAAATTTAATAAACATTTTTTGTCGATTATCGAATAACAAAATAAATTCAATTCATCTATATATCTGCCATTTTGTACTGTTGTAGGTATCAAAACCAAACATTACACCTAATATTTATACATTTACGTGTATAGGTACCAATTCATTTATATAATTGTTTCTCATTGTTGGGCCCAGCGGCCCCTGCGTACCTGCGTGCGGTATCTAAGGTTAAGCAACGTGGGCAGCGGTCAGGACTTGGATGGGTGACTGCTTTGAGTGGTTACTAACTGAGCGCTCCCGTGCTTTGGAAGGCACGTTAAGCCGTTGATCCCGGTTGCTGTCTATGGGAGCAGTTGTTAAGCCAAGTTGGAGTCCTTCGGGCGGCTTGAGAACTTCTAACAGTCAAGTTGCCCACTCACTCGACAAAGCCTAATCAAAATAAGGTCTAATTTCCCTCGGGGTTGGAAGGTCAGATGGCAGTCGCTTTCGTAAAAACTAGTGCCTACGCCAAATCTTGGGATTAGGTAGCGGACCCCAGGCATCCTTCAGGATGCAACTGTACTGGGATAACGCTAGGAGGATGATGAATTGTTTTTCATTGTTGAATTTTAGTCTTAGTAACTTTAGGGTACAATCATTCTGACCATCAAGCTGACTCATGAACTTTAATTATTGAGCCATAAACTCACTTTATACTGGAAGCTCTACTGTTAAGGGGCTCCTAGCTCCCAATGGCCTTCGATCTGTAACGCTCCGTTTTCTCGTATTTTTTATGGCTTATTGTATTCACAACAACGGGGTTTACCAAAATAGTATTCCATATTTACTAACTCACTGTCTTCGAGATATATGGGATCAAACTTTGGCAATTTTAGGCCAAAAAACCAGTTTTTGGACGTAACTTTTGTGAAACAAAGTTAAAAATAAAAATCTCTCTTGCGTTGTTAAGGTGAAGAGGTGGGCAAAGTATTGAAATCGAGGTGTTTTTGTGCAGAATATTTGAAGAATATATTGAACATAATGACCTGCAAAGTACATATTTAGGACACGCATACCCTTGAGTATTTGCTGTTGTAGTTAGTTTGTTTACATTCATTGTAATTACGACAAAAAACCACGCTTAAGAAACATTAAAAACAAAATGTGTGCAAGCATTATTCGGTTACGACAGAATTCTAAGTTTCCAAATTAAGCTCAGTTATTTTTGAGGATTTAACCTATTTTCTGTTGTAGTTAATATTCGTCTAAGTATTGTAATATGAATTTCAAACTTGAAAACTTTGCTTCGTATAAAATGGTAGGCGCTATTCTAGGGCTGATAGTAAATTACTGCCAGTCTTGATCATGACAGTGAATATTTTTATGAAAAAGCAAGTAAAATGTATATAAAAATGTGTAGTATTTTTTTTAAAAGCAAAAAGTTGCTTTTCAAATCTCACATATTACCTACATATGTGAGACTTTAACACTCGTCAAATTTTTCTACCCACAAATATGAAAGTGAATGCGACGTTGCGACTTCGCTTCGCTCGAGGCACAGCGCTGTTGTCAGATATTTGTTTACTTATCTAGTTTGGAAGTTTGCACCGAGCTTGAGCCGATTCCCGTTGCACAGAGTAGTGCGGACACATAGAGACATACAACCTGTAAGACAGTTTTATTTATACTTATCTATTATAGTTGAACTTTTAAGAGGCCGTATAACATTTTGTTGTTTCAATACTACTCCGATTCATTTTGCAAATGATCATGAGGATCCTGACATTTGTTTACGTTTGTAAAATGATATTTGATTTGACTTCGCTATTTATTTGTATTGCCATCGTTGTCCTTAATTCAATTTGTACCTATTCTATAATTTTTGTATTCAATATCGATATCAATATCAATATTTGTGGACAATCTTACACAAATCAACCTAGTCCCAAACTAAGCAAAGCTTGTACTATGGGTACTAAGCGACGATATACATACTTATATAGATAAATAGATACTTAAATACCTAGAAAACATCCAAGACCCAAGAACAAATATTCGTGCTCATCACAAAAATAAATGCCCTGTAGCTCTAGTATAAGTTTTTTCGAAACATTAACTAATTCGACCAGCACTTTGGGAACGTTACCCACTAGCAGCGGTTTTTTAGATTAGGGTTTTTATTAGGTATATTTAGGTTATTTTTAGGTTAGTTTTAGTTTTATTTTAATTTGTTATTTTATAATTATATCAGGTAGGGTATCTTTCGGATTGTATGATGATGTCATTTTGGTGATTTATTCACAGTCTATCTCATAATTTGGTAATAAATGAACTTAGGTACTAATTCGAATGCGTTTGCATTTTGTCTCAAAATGTATGAAAGTGGTATGAAAACGTGATGATGGTATGAACAGCGCCTCTGGTGGTCAGTTGGTCACTAGTGGAAACTAAAACAGCGAGTATTTTAACATTTGTTGCTAACCGATGAACGCGCGTATTTCAAACTCGGTGAGAGCGTTTTCATACATTTTGAGACAAATGCCTTCGGCGTCGGGCTTTTATAACTTTGGTTAACCGGCTTACCTCCCTAAATGCACAATGTACTATTTCACACCATCTGCTCGCCACTGCCCAATTATATATCATGCAAACCTTACCGAAAGCAAATCATTATAACCCTTGGCTTAAGCCGGGTTGTAATATTGTACTAAGTCTCCTTATAACCCGCCGGGTAATAATGTGATTTCACTTTTTATAGTTCTTATTGTTATGTCCTTAAAGTCTAATTTCGTGAAGTCCGCAAGGCGGCGGGGGCGCGCGTGCTTCTCGGGTTGGTGTGGCGTGGCGCCCGGAAACAACAAACGCGCGGGGCCGCGGACTGCTGCAGCGCAAGCGCCAAGCGCGTTTTTAGATACTACATATTATTAAGTACTGAATCTTTAGAATGCCATTCGGGAAGTGGAGGCTTTTTATAATATTTTGTAATTTCGTTACATTTAGGTATTGAGAAAATGAAATCACTATTTAAATGCTAGAGCTGGCCTTCCTTCCTTCACGGCCTTTGAAGTAATGAATTATAAATAAATAATAATAAAATAAAATAATAAAGGGATTCGAACCACGGATCTCCAGCTTCATAGGCAAGATCACTTGCATTTAGGCTAAAGCGGCCGTCAGTGTACTATTAAATACCGAAAACATTTTGTTTATAGTACCCTTGGTATTTTCTATTGTCTCGCAAGAGGCACAAAGTAAATAGCGGCGGCGCGCGCCGGAGCAGAGAGTCCGCTCAGTACAAAGTGCCATTTTCGCCGCACGCACAATGACGTAACATTTACAGGCATTCTCGGTTGATTTCGGACTAGCTTAGTCGCGACTGTCACTGTCGCGTCGCGAGTGCTAGTTGTGCGCGCGTTGATCACTTGACGTCCTCGCCGCTACGTAGATAGTTTATGTCACGTACGTCAAAATGAATAACCGATATTATTACAGTTGGAATGTATTTTATTGTTTAAATACACTTAAATACAACAAAAAACGGTGCCTACACTTTCTTCAAATTTTCAAACGATATTGAAAGGTAAATAAAACGGTTTTCTCATTTTGGTAGTTACAATACCTAGGTAGGTAGGTAATTTTTTGAAACTTGCCGCTTTGATAACGACGATCAACCATTACACATTCATCTTATCGTTCGCTGGTAAAACGCCAGTATTTAAGTAGTACTATGGTTTAGTTAAGTAGGTACCTAATTAATTAGGTATATTTTTGTTGGCGCTCTCGACCGCCGCCGGTCACAAGTCACAACTCGCAGCGGGTCACGTATCAATTTATTAGGGTTCCGTACCCGAAGGGTCAAAACGGAACCCTATTGGTGTCGCCCAGACGTCCGTCCGTCCGTCCGTCGTATGTCACAAAATTTGTTCCGAAGAATTTTTAGACTTCTCATTGACCTATGAACTTGAAATTTGGTGACAATGTTCAATATTACGTATATTTTAACAACAAATACTAATATATGAATAAATCATATTTTTGAGGTTGATTCGGAACCCTAAATGTGCGAAGTCCGACTCGCACTTGGCCGGTTTTTTACCAAGATACGCTGGTTCATATTTAAATGTCATGTTGAAGAATTTTTAATTTATCTGCTCCTTTTTAAAATTCAGAATCAATACAGAAGCAACCCTGTAGTTTAGGTATGTATTTTCAAGAACGGCGGGAACGGACCTTCTGTATATTCTTTATTTTGTGCAAGAGGTGAGAAAAGTAGAGTATACTCCTCGGGGATAAAACTGTTTTTGTCTTGGATGTACTTAAATCCCTCACTACACTCAGGACTCAGTCTTAATTATGGGAATTAACTCATTACACCCTCGCTACGCTCGGGTCCTTCGTTCCACTCAGGATTCATTATCGCGCCCGTGACATAAAACAGTGCTTTATCCCCTTGGTGTATTAATCTGTTATTATTTAATAACTTAATAAGGAAGTAATATTCCAATAAAAGCATTTATTGACTTTTTTTATTATCGCAATAATAAATATCAAATTCTGTTTAGATCATAAATAGGTACGTACAGTCAACCAATTTGATTTCTGGGCCACTTCGTACCTTGTCGCAGTTAGAATCAATATGAAAGCCGCTAGAGCTATCATATTAATATCACTGTGACAAGGTACCAAGTGGCCTAGAAATCAAATTCGTTCACCGTACCTACTACGTGTGTTCTTCAGGAAACTTTATTTTGCGAAGTAAAGCCAGTAAGTAACTTTTTTTATAATCATCATCACAGGAAAACTTTATTCAATAACTAACGATATTCGTACATTACCTAATGGAGAATGTTAACTAATTTAGAATTCCATTTTTCTGTATTCTTTGTTGAAAATAAAAAATATATGTGAAGGAATTATTTCGATACGTCCTTTAGTTTCCAAGATATTGAATTTTAAAGTGACGCGCGACGACCCGCCCTCGTGACGTCATAGTGCAAACCCCGCTAATCCCGCTATACACGCGCTCACTCCGTTCGCGCGCTTCCAAGACCTATTGACATTCTCCATTGAGAACGGATAGTAGGTACACTACCCTTTCTCAATTTGATCTCACTACCGTTGATTTGGAATTAGTGCATTAGTAAAGGAATAAGAATCGTAAATTTGACACTAACTAATAGGTGGTACTACCTGCGAATAATAAATATTCGTGGCTTTTTTTAAATCTGCCTACCCTGTCTAAAAACTCTGTGCACGCCACTGCTACTACGTAGCACGTAGTAGGTATGGTTGACGAAATATAAGCTGCACCGATTCGCCATACAATACAAGTTGTTCGAGGAATCGGGGCAGCTTATATTTCGTCAACTATACAACAAAAAACAACGAGCTAAATATGAATGATTCTTCATATTGTTTCATCTGATACAAACACTACTCTGCGTAGTTCACCGGGAAATCCGAGCGCCATCTACTGACGCAACAGCGGAACAGGTCGATTATCAAGGCAGCCCGTTTACAAGCGAATCGAGCTAACGCGATCATTGTTGAACAGATGTCGCTTGGGTCGGCCATAGGCAGTCGTTAAGTGGTCAAGGTCATTCACAGTACCCCCGGCCTTAAAGAAGTCAGTAAGGAATAGTAACATGTAGATTTCATATAAATAAGTGCAGAAACAACATACTTGTATCGAATAAAGAGCTTATTTGGACCATGTTTGAATAAATCATAAAAAAATATGTATTCATTATTTTCAAAATTCGGCTCTTGCAAATGTAGATAAAGGGTTGAAGAACCAATAACCGTTCGTGCCATAAATATGTCTATAGTGGTCAAGGAGGAATATCGACTCAAAACTCGTCAAAAATCAATGAATAGCGCGTGGCGAGCCCCTTAAGCTATGGAATAAAATAAATAAATAAGTATTTGTGGACAATCATACACAAATCAACCTAGTCCCAAACTAAGCAAAGCTTGTACTATGTGTACTAAGCGACGATATACATACTTATATAGATAAATAGATACTTAAATACATAGAAAACATCCAAGACCCAAGAACAAATATTAGTGCTCATCACACAAATAAATGCCCTGGCCGGGATTCGAACCCGGGACCTCCAGCTTCGTAGGCAGGGAAACTACCAACTAAGCTAAAGCGATCGTTTTCCGCAAGTCGACATCCAACGTGCCTATTTTGCGTGAAAAGGGGGGTAGCGCTACTCTAACCACCCTAGTTCCTGTATGAAACCTATCAGTGTCTTTATATTGTTTACTGCTTCCTGCAGTGTGTTCGGATTTCCTAGGTGTTTCTTCCTGTATACTTACTTCTACCTGCTGAAATGTCCAGTATAAAGTGACCTCTAAACGGCTTAACAATTAAAATCCGACAAATGATACTTTGACATTTTACAGACATTCCACACACAACACGCCTTTATTCCTACAAACCAAATTGGGTTTAAAAAACAAACTTAACATAATTGAAAACAGTCCGGAATCGAGATTTTCTCAACTTGTGCGAATCCACACTTTCACATAGTTAAAATTCAAAACTATTAATAACGACATTCTTGATGTAATTTCTGTCTCATCTATATATTATCTACATAATAGTAATATTAATTTTTGTGTCCAAATGCGCCTTGGTAAGCTTATGGAAGAGTACCGGGGAAAGATTGCCTCCTTGCGCTACTCCTACCTCATGGGGCGAGGAACAGTACAGGAGCCATGTTGTCTCCCTGGCTTACTCCCAGACGAAACTATGTCCCGCTACTCGCCCAGCTACAACATACGAGGAACAGTACAGGGCCTGTACTCCGAACATCAACATCATATAGTGCCGTTCCTTTCACTTTTATAGTTTATAACACGAGAGTGAAGGGGATGGCACTATACGCGATGTTGTCCCCAGCGTGACTCCTAGACGTGGCGCATGTTCCTCCCCGCTACTCCCCTCCCAGCTACAACATAGGTACGTGGAACGGTACAGAAGCAATGTTGTCACCCTGCGGGACTCTCAAACGTGGAATAGTACAGGAGCCATGTCGTCCCCCTGCGGCACTCCCAGACGTGGATCAGCGCGGGTCCTATATCCGTCCCCCGGTTACTCCCAGCGGCTGCGCTTGCCGCCGCGGCGCACGCGCTCGTCGCGCGCGGGCGCGTGCACGCCGGGCTGTAGCGTGCTGTGCACCGTCTGCTCCCACGAGTGATCTGATGACGCCGTGAACTGGGGGACGGAAACATTATACATTTTTGGTTGCCGAAAAATCGGAAAATAGGGGCCAGACCGAATGGCCTCTTTTCGGCTTTGAAGACTGGATTTCAGTTGTATAGTTCGTACCAAGAAGTTTAGATACATACTGGAGGTTGCGCGCTGAACATTCGTTTGAAGCTAGAGGCATGTTCCGAATCACGCTTACAGCGCTCAAAGCGCGCTTACCATCGGACCGATTCGCGCTTATAGCGCTTACATGAGATATCGTGACGTAATTGATGACGTCATGGACGGCGCCATGTTGGCGTTTACGATGCTCACACTCCCAGGCGTAAGAACCTTGAGTCAAACGTCAAGTTGATAAAAATGACAGTAAACACGGGATATGGGCGTGAATCGGTCCGATCGTAAGCGCGCTCAAGCGGTCCGAAACAAAACACTTCTCACGCGGCCTTGAGCGCGCTATTTGATTTGGACCGGCCGTAAGCACTGTAAGCGCTGCGAGCAATTTTAGCGAGATTCGGAACACGGCTTAGAAAATATGACACATATGACGTCACCGTTATCTTGCGTTATAAGAATGAAATCCCGTGCTTTGGAAGGCACGTTAAGCCGTTGATCCCGGCTGCTGTCTATGGCAGCAGTCGTTAAGCCAAGTTGGAGGCCTTCGGGCGGCTTGAAAACTTCTAAAAGTCTAGTTGCCCACTCACTTGACAAAGGGGGGTCGAAGTTGCACCACGTCCGTAGGGAAAGTACCCACCGCTACCCTACACGTGACCCCTGGGTGGTTCTAAAAGTGCAACAAAAAAAACTGGCAACCGTACTGTCTTCTCGAAGATCTCACGGTTCGAAATAAATGCCATACGATAAATAAATAGAATGAAAGAGATGCAAGATAACGGTGACGTCATATTTTTTAGCTTCAAACGAATGTTCAGCGCGCAACCTCCAGTATGTAACAAGAAAATCGCGCGACACGACGTCGCGCGATGTCGCCAGATATGTCAGGCGAAGTCGCACGACTTCGCCTGACGTCGCTACGGACATAAGTCGTGCGATGTCGAAAGATATAGCAAACGCAATAAAGAATACAGAACATGACATGTTAGATTATTATTATTATGTAGCACATAAGTTTACTTGTTATGTATCCTGGTTATTTGTTTTGTCATGACTCTGTTCCTTAAAACTAATAGTTAATGATTTGACACTTCAAAGTGTGGTGCAGTATAGTCGTTGACGTACTGATAAGTGATAATTCTTAATAATACCTACAAATATAATCATGTTATTGGTTAGTATAAATGTTTCTTTAAAATGTTAATGTTTATTGTATGTAAATAAATATAATGTATTAGAATTAATTGATTTTAAAATGAATGGTTTTAAAACGATTAGTACTAAGTTGTTTATGACATCGCTTGGTTAGCGAACTGAGGTGGCGTGATCGAACAGCTGCAGAACACCTGCAATCTGGTATAAAAGGGGTCGGCCTGCTAATGCTATTCCATTCTTTTTCCTGCTGTTCGATGACGAGCATCTCCCGGGAAGTCCGTTCAGTTAAGTAGAACCTTTTAGTAATATTTATATGTAATCCATAATTATAATGATAATTCATAATTATGTACTTTTTAATGCTGGTTGTATATATTTCAATAAATATTAATTAATATTAATATATTTACTGGTTTTGGGTAAATAAATGAGATATTTACTTAATTGAATATCTTTTATGGTTTAATATTCCCTTTCCTAATCAAAAGAAACAATACACAAGTAATCGTTTGCAAGGGTAAGTAAATTAATGAAATGGTATGAAATATTAGCTTACATGATAATTTGATTCTATCACTCCCTAGATCTGCTTTAACTATTAATCTCTCATCAGAAGTGGGATAAATCCCGCGTGATAATGGCCCACATACTCATATTTTTACGATTTCAGGTCTACAATCATGGATAACGACGTACTGGCGGGTTTCCTGACCGCCATTCGAGACGCCGTCCAATCAAATCAACGGAACGACGACGTTGCGCTGCCAATCTTTGATCCTGAAAAAGACGACAACGGGGCAGAGGGATGGTGCGACAGTATCCAGAGGCTTCGCGAAGATCTCCGATGGAGCAGTCTACAAACAGCTGCTAAGGCCGGTAAGGCCCTTCGGGGCTCTGCTTTACGTTGGTACGAGTCTTGGGAACCTGAATTAGGACGCACATGGGAAAATTTCCGCACAGATATAATTGACCTATATCCAGAAAAAAGAAATTTAACCGAAAAACTAACTAAAGCTGTTAATTTCACATCTGACGGTTTAGCATCCTATACTGAGTATGCGAGGGAGAAACTTAGGCTATTGCTAAAAACAAAAGTAGCCTTTACTCCTCAACAACAGATCGAACTTATATGTGGTGGGATTATGGAGGCAGACATTAGAATGGCTGCATTAAACAGCCCGGCGAAATCTACGTCGGAGCTTATAACATTGCTTTCCACGTATACTAAGATTTCTAGGAAGCGGCCACTAGATACATATACGAAACAGTGCAATCAAGGTCCCAGTAATACAAAACGGTTCAAACCCCAATCCCATATAGGGAAAGCTTGTTACAAATGTGGCAAGATAGGACACGTCATGAGCCAGTGCCATAGTACGTTACCTCAGAGCGGAGATTTCAGAAAACTACAAAATCAACCTGTAAACTCTAACAAAACATTTGATAATCGGCCAGTGTGTAGTTTTTGCAAGAAACCCGGCCATGACGCGAAAAAGTGTTATTTTCGACAGCGTCAAGAACAGGGTTCCTTGGAAAAAGTAACTAATAACGCTTCTAATAAGGCATGACTCAATATGACTCCTGTTTTTATTAACGATCACAAAATCGATGCTCTAATAGACACTGGTGCTACTTGTAGTATTATAAAAGAATCTATTGCCCGACGTCTCAACTGTCATTTAGCACCATGTTTCGTTAAAATTACAGGAGTCGGTAATGGCTATTTAAACACTATTGCTAGGATAGCAGTTCCTGTTAGATTTGAAGAAATCACATTAGAATTAGATTTGCATGTTGTTAAGGACGATGATTTTCACCTAGACTGTATAATTGGATCTAATGCTGTACAGTACCCCGATGTAGCCATAATTTCAAATTGCGAAAAAAATACTATAGTAAGAGTACCTGTGGCTCAGCCTGTTGTACATAATATTAATCTGGATAACTCTAGTTTATCTAAATTAATAAGTCACTTAGACAGTGACGTGCAAAATAAAATTAATGATATTTTTTGTAAATATCCAGATGTAATATCTAGTGACAATATAGGAACCGTGCAAACAGGAGAGTTGACAATACGATTAAAAAAAGATGATATTGTTAATTATCGTCCTTACAGACTTGCTCCAATTGAAAGGGACAAATGTAAACAAATCATAAAAGACTTATTAGATAAAAACATCATACGCGAAAGTAACTCCCCTTTTGCAAGTCCAGTTCTATTAGTAAAGAAAAAGGACGGTACAGATAGGATGTGCGTGGATTATCGAGCCCTTAATAAAAACATAGAGCGAGAAAGGTATCCTCTACCGCTTATTGATGATCAAATAGATAGACTCGGAAAAGCTAAATATTTTATTTCAATAGACATGAAAAATGGATTTTATCAAATACCTGTCTCGCAAGAATCCATTAAATATACAGCGTTTATAACGCCCGACGGTCATTACGAATTCCTTAAAATGCCTTTTGGAATTTGTAATGGACCGTCGGTATTCCAAAAAGCCATTACAAAGGCAATAGAACACTTAGATTTTGCTCAAGTGTATGTAGACGATTTACTGATCCCCTTTTCAACCATCTCAGAAGGGCTAGAATATCTCGAATTAACAATAATGGCACTGAGTAAGGCGGGATTTACTATTAACATCGACAAATGCAAATTTTTCGTGTCTAGTATTGAATATTTAGGACGCCAAATCTCTGAAGGCTGTGTACAACCTAGTGAAAATAAGGTTTCGGCATTGATCAACTCTCCAGTCCCATCAAATGTTAGGGAAGTCCGTCAGTTTATGGGGCTTGCTGGCTATTTTAGGAAATTCATTCCCGGATTCGCATCCCGCACTGCATGTATTACAAAGTTGACAAAAAAAAATCAACCATGGGAATGGGGCCCTTCTCAAGAAGAGGCACGGGCCTATGTAATAAAACATTTGACTACGCAACCATTACTAACAATATTCGACCCATCACTTCCCACTGAACTACATACTGACGCTAGTGCTATAGGGTACGGCGCTATTCTCTTACAAAAAGTAGGCGGTGATAATAGAGTGGTAGCATATTTTAGTAAACGCACCTCACCAGCTGAATCAAGATATCATTCATATGATCTAGAAACTCTTGCGATATATAATGCGTTAAAACATTTTCGCGTATACCTTTTGGGAATCAATTTTAAAATTATAACCGACTGTAATGCTATTAAAATGACAAATAATAAAAAGGATATCTCCCCGCGAGTTGCTAGGTGGTGGGTATATATGCAAGACTTTGACTTCGAAATTATATATCGCAAGGGCAAGTACATCAGCCATGTGGATTATTTCAGCAGAAATCCTGAGCGGCCTGTTCATTCAATGTCCAAACAAACTGATGTCATTAACGTACTAACAAATGAAAAATCATGGCTAGAAATAGCACAAACAAGATGCAATGAGACTCAAACATTGATTGAAAAGGTACAATCAGGAGAGCTAGATGAAAATCAATACATACTACGAAATAATTTGCTATATTATAAAGTAAACCGTCATTCACAACCGAAATTATTTGTCCCAAAGGGAAGCAGATTTAATATTTTACGGCTGTACCATGATGAAAATTGCCATGTGGGTTATGATAAAACCTTAGCAAAAATATTAGAGTCATTTTGGTTCCCCGGCATGGCTAGATTTGTAAAAAAGTACATCTCACATTGTTTAGTTTGTACCGAACACAAATCTCATTCGGGACCTAAACAAGGGCTATTATTTCCCATAAATAAGGAACCTCTTCCTTTTCACACTGTCCATTTAGACTGCACCGGCCCTTTTCCCAGTTCTACGGAAGAATTTAAACATGTTTTGATAATAGTCGATGGTTTTACTAAATTTTGCATCCTAAAACCCTTAAAAACATTAACAGGCCAAGAACTACTACAAGTAGTGCGGGATACGTTAACATTATTTGGCACTCCCACAAACATAATTACAGATCGCGGCACTAATTTTAGTTCCAGTCAGATTCAAACTTTATTTAATGAATGGCAAGCTAAGCACCATATGATAGCCACAGGGACGCCCAGAGGAAATGGGCAGGTCGAGCGGTATGTTACTACCATTACCAATATGTTAAGTACGTCTTGCCGAAATTCATCAGAATGGCCGAACAACTTGTGGAAGGTTCAACAATCCCTTAACACCACTATACAAAAATCGACTGGTTTTACCCCACTACGCTTGCTTATTGGTCGTGATTGCAACATACCTTCTATTCAGGCACGGTTAGACGATTTACCTAATAGTACTGATATTATAGACGTTCGTTCTGACAGGGAAGAAGCGTATCGTAGGTTGTGCGAGATAGGTAATAAGTATAAAAGTCGCTTTGATGCCTTGCGGAGGAATAACATGTCGTATAAAGTAGGAGACATAGTATACGTTAATCAAGGTCATAGAAGGAATGATAGATTAAAACCAAAATATAAGGGACCATATGAAATAATTAGAATTCTAGAAAATGATAGATTTTATTTAAAAGGTAGAGGAAATCTTAGAGAAATCATTATCGCCAAAGATAAACTTCGCCTCTGGCCAGGTGAATGGGTTGATCCAAATATTAGTAATGAAATTGACTGACTAATTATGAAGTAAAGTTGTTGTGACTTGGCATGTCTCGTAAGAAGGAGCTGTCTCGTCAAATATCGGCATGGTAGACTCGATTTGAAGGAGCTATCTTGTCGTTTACCATTTGAAGTATCGACTTGGCATGTCTCGTTAGAAGGAGCTGTCATGTACATATCGGCTTGGTAGACTCAAAGAGAAGGAGCTATCTCGCCTAACATGCTGATTTTGATAAACAATATTGAAATGAAATGATTAAAAAATATATATAACTGTACAGAATAATCTAGGCTTATTATGGTAAATTGAAAATTGATTGATTATTTGTATGATCATACAAAACATAAATAACAGACCATATCGAGGTGTACTTCGGGAACGAAGTACAAGTCAGTATGGCCGTGTTAGATTATTATTATTATGTAGCACATAAGTTTACTTGTTATGTATCCTGGTTATTTGTTTTGTCATGACTCTGTTCCTTAAAACTAATAGTTAATGATTTGACACTTCAAAGTGTGGTGCAGTATAGTCGTTGACGTACTGATAAGTGATAATTCTTAATAATACCTACAAATATAATCATGTTATTGGTTAGTATAAATGTTTCTTTAAAATGTTAATGTTTATTGTATGTAAATAAATATAATGTATTAGAATTAATTGATTTTAAAATGAATGGTTTTAAAACGATTAGTACTAAGTTGTTTATGACATCGCTTGGTTAGCGAACTGAGGTGGCGTGATCGAACAGCTGCAGAACACCTGCAATCTGGTATAAAAGGGGTCGGCCTGCTAATGCTATTCCATTCTTTTTCCTGCTGTTCGATGACGAGCATCTCCCGGGAAGTCCGTTCAGTTAAGTAGAACCTTTTAGTAATATTTATATGTAATCCATAATTATAATGATAATTCATAATTATGTACTTTTTAATGCTGGTTGTATATATTTCAATAAATATTAATTAATATTAATATATTTACTGGTTTTGGGTAAATAAATGAGATATTTACTTAATTGAATATCTTTTATGGTTTAATATTCCCTTTCCTAATCAAAAGAAACAATACACAAGTAATCGTTTGCAAGGGTAAGTAAATTAATGAAATGGTATGAAATATTAGCTTACATGATAATTTGATTCTATCACTCCCTAGATCTGCTTTAACTATTAATCTCTCACGCGCATGCACATTGCACAGGCAAACGCTCTGATATGCATGAAGTGTATATCAAGCGATTACAATGATTAAAGGAGATAGATGCCGTCCACTCCATAAGCGATTTCCTCTAACATCACGTAGTTAAGTAATATATAAGAGCTATTTTTATTTTATTTTATTTAAAAGGCACACAAAACAGGTAACATTCATTATGTAGCAACAATAACATGATTGAAAGGTTCTGGAATGGAACGCCACCCAAAACATGCATGCACAGTGTTGGTCTAGCTACTGGAGAGAAATGACTGGACTGTATACTTAAGAAATTGATGTATAATAAAGAAATCGACCGTTACAATGGTGTAATAGTGCGCGGCGCGTACAATAATATCGCAAGCGAAACCGAACGCTAGTAGTCGTCCGTTCTGTACCGCGGTGAATTCAAGTGTCCCGGTGCGGGGTGCGGGCGCGGGGTCCGGGCGCGGGGCGCGGGCGCGCCTCCGGAGCACCGTTATTTCCGATAAGCGCTTGCGCTCCCGCGCTTAGGTATTCGTGGCTAGGATTAAGTTAGTGCTATCTGCACCATATACTCCCGGCGTTGAAGACCTTGTGTCTTCAAAACTGTGAATAGGAAGAGGGCATATCGTATTAAAGGCTCGACGTATGACACCCTTTTTTGTCCTAATGTCAGCCACTCTGGCGACTCCGTCTCTGCCGGGTATTACGTTGACGATGCGGCCCATTAACCACATAAGAGGAGGTAGATTGTTCTCCTTAATTACGACCATAGTTCCAACTTCAAGTTTTCCTCTTGAGCTGCGCCACTTTGTTCTCTGTTGGAGGCCGGAGATGTATTCGCTTGAGAAGCGACTCCAGAAGTGCTGTTTGAGAACTTCTATGCGATGGAACCTTTGAAGACTGGAGATTCTTTGGTCTGAGACTTGAGGATGCGGCACCGCTGTTAGAGATCTCCCAACCAAAAGGTGTGCAGGACTAAGCGGGATAAGGTCCAACGGGTCGTCGGATAGAGGGGTAAGAGGCCTTGAATTTAAAATAGCTTCAATCTGAGTTAAGCATGTTGTCATCTCTTCAAAGGTAAGATGTGTGAGACCTAACACCCGACGTAAATGGTGCTTAACTGATTTTACGGAGGACTCCCATAAGCCGCCAAAATGAGGAGTATACGCGGGAATAAAAGAAAAATTAATACCTTCAGCTGCCATGACTTTAGCGGAATCTTGTTTTAAAGCGTTAGCGAGCTCGTTGGCGGCGCCAACAAAGGTTGTACCATTGTCCGAGAAAATAGTTCTAGGTTTCCCCCGGCGAGCTATAAACCGATCGAGAGCTGCAATAAAAGCTTCTTTAGTAAGGTCAGAGACAAGCTCCAAATGAAGAGCCCGTGTTGCCAAGCACACAAAAATACAAATGTAAGATTTCAAAAGCCTGCAGCCTCTGCCCTTGCGATCGGCTATCAAAATGGGCCCTGCGTAATCCGTGCCCGTTTCGAGAAATGGGTACTCAAGATGTAGCCGCTCCTTAGGTAAGTTACCCATTACAGGTTGCACGGTTTCCGCCTTAAGCCTAGTACAACGGATGCATTTTCTAACTGTCTGCTTCACTAGGTTTCGGCCTCCAAGAGGCCAGTAATTTTGACGTATGATGGACATAAGTAACTGAGGACCTGCATGGAGGGCACGAAGATGCATCATCCTAAAGAAAAGCTTTATTATAGGTTGTTTGCAACAAATGATTATAGGGTGTTTGACCCCATAATCGTAAAATGAATTAGAAAGTCGCCCACCAACTCTGAGAATACCAGAATCGTAAAACGGACACAGTGAGATAAGACGACTTTGCTTTGGTAAGTTTTTGCCTAATTTTAGCAGTTCGTACTCTTCAGGGAACGCGGTTTGTTGAGACATGCGAAAGAGCATCATCGATGCTGACGACAATTCCGAAGACGTAAGAAACCCATGACTTTTATTATTGGCATTTTGACAATTATTAATGAACCGATTTACGTATGCTATTAACCGTTGGATTTTGGAATAATCTGAACGATTATCAATCAAGGTTTGGATAGCATCGACATAGTCTGTATTTGGGGAATTAGGGCAGATGACTAAAGCTTTATTTGCTATAATATCTGGTAATGAAGTATCCCTTTCAGACTTAGGTTCACTTGGCCAATAAGACTTGTCTAAAGCTAAAAATGATGGGCCTGACCACCACAAAGAGGATTTTTGTATAAGATCCGCGTTTAGCCCTCGAGACACAAGATCAGCTGGATTTTCTTTGGACGGAATATAACGCCAAGATTCCTGTGGGAAGCTCTGAGTAAGTGACTCCAGGACTTTCATACACAGTCTTGCTCCCAACAATGCTCCACAAAGTTCTAATCGCGGTATGGTCGTGGCTTTAATCGGCGCAACTTTGCTCTTGGAAGCAAGAAGACGGACGCACACAGAACCATCCCCCTCCACGGAGCGGACGTAAAGGCAAGCTCCGTATGCGCGCTCGGAGGCGTCTGTGAAAATGTGAAAGGCTGGAGAAGCAGATGACTCGCGTAATATCCATCTAGGTATTTCTATGTAATTAAGTTTAGGTAGCGTTTTTGCAAAATTGTTCCAGGAAGTGAGTAAGTTGCCTGAGAGTGGTTCGTCCCAGGTACACTTATTTACCCATAATTTCTGCATCAGTATTTTCGCCTCTACAATGCAAGGTGTTACGAAGCCTAGAGGGTCGAACACCTGTGCTATGACTGATAAAATATTGCGCTTGGTTACTACTGAAGGAACTGAAATATTTATCTGAAATGTGAGAGTATCTGGAGAACAATGCCAGTGGATGCCTAACGTTTTTGACATCTCCTTTTCGCTTAAATTCACTGTGTCTTTAAGAAAAGGTTGGTTAATAACGTGATTTAAAATGTCTGTGCTATTAGATTGCCATTTTCTAAGATGGAATTTTGCCGAATGAAGAGTGTCTGTGACCTTTTGACACAGTGCCACGGTTTCAGCTATTGAATGTGATCCTGATAGGAAGTCATCCACATAAAAGTCCTTTGCAATGGCATCTTGTGTTTGCTTGTCTGGAGATTCCTGTGACAGTTGGAAAAGACAGCGCGTGCTTAAGTAAGGCGCAGACGCCGTACCATAAGTCACAGTGTTAAGGGTATAAATCTTTAAGGGTTGTGATGGGTCTGATCTCCAGACAATTTGTTGAAGGGATCGTTGATCCTCGTCAACTAGGATTTGGCGGTACATTTTTTCTATGTCCGCAGATACTACGAATCTATGTTGACGAAATCTAAGTAAGATTGAGAATAGGTCGTCCTGAATCCTGGGGCCGACCAACTGAATGTCATTTAAGGACTTTCCTGTTGTTGAAACGGCTGAAGCGTCAAACACCGCGCGCAGTTTGGTTGTTGAACTGGACTCCCTCAATATTCCGTGATGAGGGATAAAAAATGAATGTAGAGCGGGAACATTACGACTCTCAGTCATGTGGCCCAAGGATTCATATTCAGTCATGAACTCAACGTAACGCTCTTTGAATAAAGGTTCCCTATCAAATTTTCGCTCTAAGGACAGAAATCTGCGTTTTGCTGACTCTAGTGAATTTCCCAGTACATCAGGCGACTCCTTGAGGGGCAAGGTGACTACAAAGCGTCCATCCTCGTTACGTTTTGTTGTATTTGTGAATATTTGTTCACATGTGTTCTCCTCTACAGTTAAATTATGCTTCGAGGGTATTGTGTCAAGCTCCCAAAATGGGGTTAGATCTATACCAGTTTCTTGATCGTTCAGAAAAAAACAAACAGGTTTATTAAGACTTGGCTGGTATAAAACACCTGATAACAGCCAGCCAAGCTTAGTTTCAAAAAGGGTTGGATTTTGCTTGCCTAAGTCTATCCGCTTTGTACCTATAACACTCCAAAAGACTTGAGCACCGACGAGGATGTCAATTGAAGACGGAGCATAGTAAGACGGGTCAGCTAAGCATATTCCTGAAGGGATTGGTATGTCATGTACGTTTAAGAATTTGTTTGGAAGAGTTGATGTGATTTTGGGTAATATGAAACAATCAATATCTGTTTTAAAGCTACCATCAAAAGACTCCATATGAAGAGAGCAAGACTGTGTACTTTTAGACTCTTGATTGTTGATGCCCGTTACTTTAGAAGCCACAGAACGTGTCGGTAATGACAACTTACCAGACAAGTCCTGGGTTATGAAATTTGCTGTACTCCCATTATCCAGCAATATTCTAGCAGTATGAAATTGTCCCTTACCATCACTGACCTTAACCAGAGCTGTGGAAAGTAAGACATGTGGCGACAATTCGTCTGTATTAAGATTATTCGCTGACAATGCCACATGTTCAGGAGGGGTGTTATTGTCATTATGTACGTGCAATAACGTATTGTGTTTGACCTTGCAGTATTTGCAGTGACTGAGCCTACACTTTGACTCGTGATGTCCGGGGCGCAAACAATTAAGGCACACCTTAAACTCCTTGGCCTTACTCCAACGTTCTTCAACTGGCAAGGTCCTGAAATTGTCACAGTTAAAGACATGGTGACCCTTTTTACATAGCGGACAAGGCTTTATATAATTTTTCGCAGTGTCGTGATAGCTTGATGATGATACAACGAAACTTTTAGGTTTAGTTACTGATGATTCTGTTTTCAGCTTATTATTTTTCGACTCTTCAATCGTTTCAAGGAGATTACATCTGTTACTCAAAAATGTTAGGAATTTATCAAGTGATGGCGGTTCTGACAAAGAGTTTCTATGCTCTTCCCATTGTCTGCTGGTGATGTTATCTAGTTTGGAAGACATAATATGAATAACCAAGGTATCCCAGTGAGCAACTGGTTGATCAAGAGTTGCTAGTGCTCTAAGATTTTTGTTTGCACTGTCTACTATTTGTCGTAGACCATGGCTAGATTCCCTATGAATGGGATCGATGTTGAAAAGAGCTTGCACATGATTGTTTACAAGCAACTGTTTGTTATCGTACCTATCACAGAGCAATTTCCATGCAGATGTATAATTTTCAGCTCTAAAGTCTAAGCTACGGATTACTAAGGCCGCACTTCCATGCAGAGAGGCACGAAGGTAGTGAAACTTATTTATGTCGTCTATGCTTTTTTCTGTATGAATTAATGAAACATAAATATCTTTGAATTCTAGCCAATTTTGATAGCCGCCGCTAAAATGTGGTAAATTTATCTTTGGCAACCTTACGTTACTTTGTTTGTGCGATATGACAGTCGGACCATCACTGGAGCCTGCATCGGACCTGGCGCTAGCATAATCCTTGGCGCGCTGACTACGATGTCGTTCTAGCAGTTCGCGCGCGGTCGCGAGCTCCTTGTAATACGTCCCTTCAAACAGCTCTCGATCCGCATATAGTTCGGTCGGGTCCTCCACTAGCTGCTCCAACTCGCTCTGAAACGTATCGTAGGAATCGTATAAAGCATCTACTTTATTAATTCGTAAGTCCAGCTCGACCAATTGCAACTCGCTCAACTGACTACAGGATTTAGCAGTAGACAAATAAGCCGTGAACTGAGTAAGCTTAGCTTTTGTAGTGCCGCGTTTCTTAATCAATTCTTTGGTCCGTGCTTCGGTAGTCATTATGCAATAATATTATTAAAATAAGCGATGTAAATTAAAATTATTTAAACTATTAATTTCAAAATTATATTGATGTAATATTTTTGCTCTTTAACTTTATTACTTACAAATTTATGATAGCAATAATAACAATGTTAAAATTGCTCTTCACTTTTCTGCAGGCGCGTTAAAATTTGTGATATTGCTATTAAAAATCGCACGTAACAGTATGTACAGCCGTACAGCAATGTGATTATAGGTCCACCCACTTTATGTTATTAAAAAAAAATGTTGTTTACTTTCTCACCAACGCTTTGCGAAAATGAAGTTAATAAATATTTAAGTATAAAATGGGCATTTAAGACTCGTAGCAAGAGGAATTTGACATGCATGAACTAAGATTGAAGCAATTTGTTTTAATGTTTTGATTTTACTATTGAAATGTTAAAATTAAATCTTAATTTGTAAACAAGGGACTATAAAACGTAATAAGAGGGATATATAGGAGAGATCTCACCGTGATAGCTCTAATCCCAATTAATTTGATGTAAGTTTCCTGATATGACGAACTCCGTGCACTAATGTTTACATTCGTGAAGTCCACCTTCTGTTGCCTTTTGTTTTCCTTCGCAGATCACGCTGTTCTGTAGGGGCCGTGTATTTTTCAAATGATTTATGTACGTATGATGTTTTCGGCGAAGACCTCAGACTTGTAGCGATCTCGAATGCAATTGAAGACAGGCGATTGAAGATGGTTTTTTGATGATGCGTTGCGACTTTCACTCGTAGACCCGCCGTGATGAGGTGATGAGTCCCAGTCCGACGGTGCGATATGTTGTTTTTGATTCGCGCTTGTAACGGTCCGCGTTCATTTACTACGGCGTTTAAGGACCATATGTTGGTCTAGCTACTGGAGAGAAATGACTGGACTGTATACTTAAGAAATTGATGTATAATAAAGAAATCGACCGTTACAATGGTGTAATAGTGCGCGGCGCGTACAATAATATCGCAAGCGAAACCGAACGCTAGTAGTCGTCCGTTCTGTACCGCGGTGAATTCAAGTGTCCCGGTGCGGGGTGCGGGCGCGGGGTCCGGGCGCGGGGCGCGGGCGCGCCTCCGGAGCACCGTTATTTCCGATAAGCGCTTGCGCTCCCGCGCTTAGGTATTCGTGGCTAGGATTAAGTTAGTGCTATCTGCACCACACAGCATGACTACAAATAATGAGCGAAACCTATCCTAAGTAATTTACAACAAAGTATGAAACAAAAGCAATATATATAAGCAACTTAACAAGATTTAGTTACAAATAAATGATATGACAAAATACAAATTTGGAGTTTATGATGACTGAGCACTTTGACAGAGAACTTTAGTTACCTCTATCTTACAGCTAGTTGTAAGATAGAGTTTAGAGTGTGTGTACCGGGAGTTAGAGTAAACCATATCATAACAACATAGTGTTTTTCTTCGCGTCTACCCTCAGGCCCCGTCTGACGCTACACTAACTACAGTCAGGCGAAATCGGCCTGCTTCGCTTGACATGTCGCCGCCACATGTCGTGGGACATTTGTCCCCTAGTGAATCCCCGGCTGGAGACTTTACCTGGTTATACTGCGAGCGGAAGGCCTGCTTGAGCGATGAGAGCCGGTCGGTGGCGGGCCCCCCGGCCTTCTCCGCCGGCGGGGCTGCGGCCGGCTCGTCCGTGTGCGCCGGCAGACCTGGCCGCTCCTTGTACCTGCATTACGACAGATACGTTACACATTTATAGTACTCTAAGTGCCAGTTGCACCAACGTACGAACACAGACCGGTCATCGTCAAATACAGGCGCCTTAAGGCCATCAAAAATCACCTTTTTGCCTGATCGCGCGGAGGAATCCTGACAAAAAAATTACCTTGACGAGGGTTATTCGTAACGCAACATTTTTACGTAAACCTAGTGACGAATCATGGGACAGCCATCCAGCCCGGTTTATACGTGACTATAGCATAAAGTGTTGTTATAATGGAACAATTTATCCCATGTAGCGGTCGGCAACCTTATAGCAGCAAAAGGCCACATAGTCATCATCATCCTCCTACCGTTATCCCAGTACAGTTGCATCCTGAAGGATGCCTGGGGTCCGCTACCTAATCCCAAGATTTGGCGTAGACATTAGTTTTTACGAAAGCGACTGCCATCTGACCTTCCAACCCGAGGGGAAACTAGACCTTATAGGGAATAGGCTTTGTCAAGTGAGTGGGCAACTAGACGCCACCCGAAGTGAACTTGGCTTCACGACTGCTGCCATAGACAGCAGCCGGGATCAAAGGCTTAGCGTGCCTTCCAAAGCAAGGGAGCGCTCAGTTAGTAACCACTCGAAACGGTCACCCATCCAAGTCCTGACCGCTGCCCACGTTGCTTAACCTTAGATACCGCACGCGGTACGCAGGCGCCGCTGGGCCACGAGCGCTTGACACCAAATAAGATAAAAGGTTACGAGAACACTTAGGTTGTGGAATGAGCTTGCTGCCGAGGTATTCCCAATGGGCTACGTCATGGGACTCTTCAAAAAAGTCGTGAAAAGGGTTCTTACGGGTCGGCAACCCGTGACGTGAGTGAGGTCTCTGGTGTCGCAAGCGTCTATAGGCGGCAGTAACCACTAACACACACTAGGCAGTAACGAACAGGTGGGCTGTCAGCTTGTTTGCCTCCGACGTAGTATAAAAAAAGATTTAAACTTGAAATCATTTCAGTTGAACGAATTGCACCAAAGCAATTCCTTAAAAAAGCTACTTTACCCATCAAACAATAAGATTCAAAATCCAATAACATTGTAATAGAAATACGTTCAACAAAAAGAATTTCAACCATATACAAGTATATTAAAGTACGTGCCCGAGTCCGCAGCCTCCGATGTTAAGGTTCTTGCCCTTGCCCTTCTTGAACCGCGACTTGCGGAACCACGCGGACTGCATCGCGAGCTGCATCAACTCTTCGGGCACCTCCTGTTGAATAAAAAAAATATTTAAAAAAATTCAAACTCTTGCGCTCTGAGCAATGAGCATGACCGGTGCAACGTTTTTTTAGATTTTTATTACAGACCCGACGGTTGACGTCGAAAAAAACAAAACAAAACAATCTTCTATTTGCTTGACCTGAATTCGCGTCAGCGGTAGACAACGGGCAAAAGCATTTTTCAATATTTTGTTCGGTTACTTTAGGCATGTTCCGAATCACGCTTACAGCGCTAAAAACGCGTTTACGATCGGACCGAATCACGCTCATAGCGTTTACATGACATGTGGTGACGTCATTGATGTGATGATGTCATGGACGGCGCCATATTGGCCTTTTCGATAATCATACTCCCAGGCGTAACCCCCTTGAGCCAAACGTCAAGTTGACGTTTGATATATGAAAATGACAGTAAACGGGATATGAGCGTGAATCGGTCCGATCGTAAGCGCGCTCAAGCGATTAGCGGTCCGAAATAAAACACTTCTCACGCCGCCTTGAGCGCGCTACTTGATTCGGACCGGCCGTCAGCACTGTAAGCGCTGTGAGCGTTGTAAGCGTGATTCGGAACACTGCTTTTGTTTCTTTTCCAGTCTACAGTAATTTTTGTGTAGTGTAAATTCTACCTTATTTCTTCACATTGGAAGCTCAAACTTCAATATTTTCGTCGATTCATGAACTGGCCTTGCCTTAACTAAAGAACCCATCCTTTAACTCCACTACTAATGATTCAACAATTTTTGAACAAAAATACCTATGGAAAACGCACAATATACTTATACACTCACCGGCAGAAAATTTGGCCCAAAACTTTTCGTGATTTCAAACTATAAATTAAATAATTAAATTAAATAATATTTATAAAAATGCATTTTTCTAATATGGGCCAAAATCTCCTTCCCTGCTAAAAAAGAGGCAGGGATACAAAAATTTTAAATCGTCATACCGACGATATTTTATTGCTTTGATGGTGCAGCTTAACGCTCACTTCGCCCTACCTATCTAAGGGAAACAAACGCCTGCGCGATGTAACTGTCAACCAGCGCCATCTAGTAACGGTTAGAGTAAAAATTTACTTTTCACATGTATCACCTAAGCCGTGTTCCGAATCACGCTAAAATTGCTCGCAGCGCTTAGTGCTTACGGCCGGTCGGAATGGAAGAATTTCGTGGGTACAGGGCTAAATCTGCTCAGATGACCTCTAGGTACAACTGTGCCAAGTGGCGTCCTTTGTTGAAAATCTGCAAGGTGCTCCATACAAATGGGGACCTTAAATACCCGGCTATTACGGCCGGTCCAAATCAAATAGCGCGCTCAAGGCCGCGTGAGAAGTGTTTTGTTTCGGACCGTAAATCGCTTGAGCGCGCTTACGATCGGACCGATTCACGCTCATAGCCCGTGTTTACTATCATCTTCATATATCAAACGTCAACTTGACGTTTGGCTCAAGGTGCTTACGCCTGGGAGTGTGAGCATCGTAAACGCCAACATGGCGCCGTCCATGACGTCTTCAACGAAGTCACGATATCTCATGTAAGCGGTATAAGCGCGAATCGGCCCGATCGTAAGCGCGCTTTGAGCGATGTAAGCGTGATTCGGAACATGCCTCTATTCGGCTAAACTCTTTCTTCCCTGCTTGGAGGGATTTATCATGACTATTCATGACCGACTTCTTGCAGCCCCAGAACTGGACAGTGCACCTGTCGAAATACTCCCTCCAGTAGGTGTCATCTGGCCCCTATTTCAACAACTTGACAATTGTCACGTTACAATGACAATTCGGTTTACATTGCCTGGCCGGTAAATATCGATCTATCGATGCTATTCAACGACCATCTTTACCTGACGACTCAGTAGTGGAATTGTCATTGTCAGATGACAATTGTCAATTTGGTGGAATTTGGGCCTGAATGTGGGCTGTGGACTGTGGATCAAAGTGGCACTTTCAATAGGCGATGTGAAAAGCAGTATGTGTCACATGGAAGCAAAATTATTTCCACCTTGAACGTTAATTTAATTCTTGAATCCCTCACTACGCTCAGGATTCTATTTTAGATTCTATTATACAATCCTTCGCTTCGTTCAGGATTCAATTTACGCCCTCGCCGTAAATATGTCATTTGAAATATACTACGTTTTATATTCCATTGGGCTTGTGTTTATTAGAACCCGATGAAATTAGGAGCACATTGGTGCCAACCTAACCATCACTCGTCATAAATGCCGAAAGTATTGGCCAGTTGAAAACACGTGGCAAAGTTTGTGCTGACAAAAGTGGTAGAAAAAGTGTTTTTTTGACGTATAAACGTTTTAAATTATTGTTTTTTTTTTGTAGCTTATACTATGCAGATGACAAATATGTAACATTCATTACTATTTCAATAAGTTTCATTTGTAAAAATGGGAATAGAAAAGACTGGCGCATTTTTGTCCTTGCTGTAAAAGATACACGGATTGTATAGTATAATATGCTGAGTATAGTAATTGTAATGCATACAAAGTGAAGTCTGTTTCATGCTCTTTAAAAAAGAGTAAGCATTCATATTACTAAGTATAAACACTTGAGAAATACGAGCGATAACATTGGGTGAAGTGGTTCGCTCGCGTCAGCTCAAGTTTCGCACGCGAGCGCGAGCCGTGGGGGACGGGGGAGCTGACAGCCCGGGATTTCGCGGGCCCCGTCTAATGGAGAGTAGAAATTTCGTGAAGTCGTGGGTGGTGTAAGACAACTTATAGAAGGCCGAAATGTAGGTTTATGGAATTTCCAGCTTATTATCTCTCATTCCAAAGTTGAACGCCTATCTATGATGAAATTGTACTTATTTATTTTTAACTGATATTGACATAACTTATAATATTTTTTTATGGCACTTTAATACTTAAATACGTCGTGTAAATGTTTTATGAATAAATAGATTTCGATTATGATTATATGACTGGATCATCAACCAGTGTTTTGACCATGGATGGAGGCCCATATCCCTCTAGGACCTTTACCTGTTGTGCCTGCTCCAAGTTCCTCAACAGATGTCCGGCAAAGTCCTTATCCTTGGTCCGATCGAGTAGTGTATAGGCGTCGCCTCTCACACCGGCGCGACCCGTACGTCCGACGCGATGTGTGTGCGTGTCTATGTCGCGCGCGACGGTGTAATTGATGACGGTTCGAATGTGGGGGATGTCGAGACCGCGAGCTGAAAACATAGGAGAAAATATTTAAGACGGATTGAAAATATAGCTTAACTAACGTGTCAGTAACAGAGCTACAAAAACATAAGTACACATCCTTTCCTATAGGGTAAAAGTGCTAGCGTAAGAAGGAAATAGTATTCATCTCAAAGCTGCGTTAGTGACACAAATAGTTGGCCTAACTGCGCTAACCATGTACTCTGCCTCTAAACATGACAGGGCAACATACCAACTACGTCAGTGGCAAAGTGCATATGTTGGTACCATATACTCAGCCTCTAAACACGACAGCTCACCATACCAACGACGTCCATGGCGACCAAAATGTTTACCTTCCATCACTTCAACCTGTGATGACTTTGTCGCTGCCGTATCTCTGTACAAATGCTGGTACCATATACTCAGCCTCTAAACATGACATCTCAACACCGACACACACCGACTAGACGTGGTGACGCTGACGACTGACGAATGTATGACCTAGTCGCTGCCAAGTCTCTGTGCATAATTGCATATGTTAGTACCATATACTCAGCCTCTAAACACGACATCGCAACATACCAGCGACATCCGTGGCGACGAGTATGTTGACCTCCTGCCGCTTGAACGCCGTGATGACCTTGTTACGGTCCGCCTGCTCCATGTCTCCGTGTAGTAACAACGCGTCGTGCTCCTGGACGCCCAGGTTCGCTGCCACTTGCTCCGCTTCCAACTAGAAAGGAGAGTTTAAATACCAATGAAGATACGTCCATACGATCTAAAGAGAATTCGATCTGATAATAGTTAGACGCTACCTTGATATTTAAGCACAAAGACAGTAATCAAAAACTGAGCAATTATTTTGATTGAAATATGACGGAATGAATGCATATGTCATGAAATTTAGAATAAAGTGAAATTAAGAGCATACCTTTTTTGTGACGAATATAAGTATGCTACCCGCCGACTGGAATTCAACTAGCATGCGCATTAACCACGACCACTTCTCATCGGGCTTGTTGAATAATCTGAAAAGTGGTAGAAATAAAATTAAAATAATAATACATTCACTGATTCCACCCCTTTTATATATACAGTTTATCGAAAACTATCCCGTATAACTCTAAGTACAGCATGGGAGGAGTCAAATATATGTTTTTACGACTTGTAGCAAATTGCGGCCCGGCAAGCATTTTATATATGTTCATTGTACGGTCAAGACGCGCACCGCATTGCGGTTAGTTGGGATGACACGTAATGTATTAGGAAAACCGCTGCCACTCCAAGTCGTGGCCGTGCCGTAATAGTGCAGACAGGACTCGCAGAGCTCATAGGTCAGAAACGCGATTGTCTCGACGATTGCTTCAAGGTAGACGGACCAGGCGGGCATGACTCGCCAGGTGTAGCACTCACAGCGTGCGCTGCGAGACGAGCTCACGGGTCAGAAACGCGATTGTCTCGACGGCTGCTTCAAGGTAGACGGACCAGGCGGGCATGACTCCCCAGGAGGTGCAGTACTCACAGCGCGCGCTGCGTGACGAGCGCGCTGGCCTCGCCGGCGGCGCCGTGCTGCACGCGCACGGGGTCGTGCAGCGCGTCGCGCGCGAGCCGCTCCACGCGCCGCGGGAACGTGGCCGAGAATAGGAGGGCCTGCAGGTGTAGTACCAGGCGGGCATGACTCCCCAGGAGGTGCAGTACTCACAGCGCGCGCTGCGTGACGAGCGCGCTGGCCTCGCCGGCGGCGCCGTGCTGCACGCGCACGGGGTCGTGCAGCGCGTCGCGCGCGAGCCGCTCCACGCGCCGCGGGAACGTGGCCGAGAATAGGAGGGCCTGCAGGTGTAGTACCAGGCGGGCATGACTCCCCAGGAGGTGCAGTACTCACAGCGCGCGCTGCGTGACGAGCGCGCTGGCCTCGCCGGCGGCGCCGTGCTGCACGCGCACGGGGTCGTGCAGCGCGTCGCGCGCGAGCCGCTCCACGCGCCGCGGGAACGTGGCCGAGAATAGGAGGGCCTGCAGGTGTAGTACCAGGCGGGCATGACTCCCCAGGAGGTGCAGTACTCACAGCGCGCGCTGCGTGACGAGCGCGCTGGCCTCGCCGGCGGCGCCGTGCTGCACGCGCACGGGGTCGTGCAGCGCGTCGCGCGCGAGCCGCTCCACGCGCCGCGGGAACGTGGCCGAGAATAGGAGGGCCTGCAGGTGTAGTACCAGGCGGGCATGACTCCCCAGGAGGTGCAGTACTCACAGCGCGCGCTGCGTGACGAGCGCGCTGGCCTCGCCGGCGGCGCCGTGCTGCACGCGCACGGGGTCGTGCAGCGCGTCGCGCGCGAGCCGCTCCACGCGCCGCGGGAACGTGGCCGAGAATAGGAGGGCCTGCAGGTGTAGTACCAGGCGGGCATGACTCCCCAGGAGGTGCAGTACTCACAGCGCGCGCTGCGTGACGAGCGCGCTGGCCTCGCCGGCGGCGCCGTGCTGCACGCGCACGGGGTCGTGCAGCGCGTCGCGCGCGAGCCGCTCCACGCGCCGCGGGAACGTGGCCGAGAATAGGAGGGCCTGCAGGTGTAGTACCAGGCGGGCATGACTCCCCAGGAGGTGCAGTACTCACAGCGCGCGCTGCGTGACGAGCGCGCTGGCCTCGCCGGCGGCGCCGTGCTGCACGCGCACGGGGTCGTGCAGCGCGTCGCGCGCGAGCCGCTCCACGCGCCGCGGGAACGTGGCCGAGAATAGGAGGGCCTGCAGGTGTAGTACCAGGCGGGCATGACTCCCCAGGAGGTGCAGTACTCACAGCGCGCGCTGCGTGACGAGCGCGCTGGCCTCGCCGGCGGCGCCGTGCTGCACGCGCACGGGGTCGTGCAGCGCGTCGCGCGCGAGCCGCTCCACGCGCCGCGGGAACGTGGCCGAGAATAGGAGGGCCTGCAGGTGTAGTACCAGGCGGGCATGACTCCCCAGGAGGTGCAGTACTCACAGCGCGCGCTGCGTGACGAGCGCGCTGGCCTCGCCGGCGGCGCCGTGCTGCACGCGCACGGGGTCGTGCAGCGCGTCGCGCGCGAGCCGCTCCACGCGCCGCGGGAACGTGGCCGAGAATAGGAGGGCCTGCAGGTGTAGTACCAGGCGGGCATGACTCCCCAGGAGGTGCAGTACTCACAGCGCGCGCTGCGTGACGAGCGCGCTGGCCTCGCCGGCGGCGCCGTGCTGCACGCGCACGGGGTCGTGCAGCGCGTCGCGCGCGAGCCGCTCCACGCGCCGCGGGAACGTGGCCGAGAATAGGAGGGCCTGCAGGTGTAGTACCAGGCGGGCATGACTCCCCAGGAGGTGCAGTACTCACAGCGCGCGCTGCGTGACGAGCGCGCTGGCCTCGCCGGCGGCGCCGTGCTGCACGCGCACGGGGTCGTGCAGCGCGTCGCGCGCGAGCCGCTCCACGCGCCGCGGGAACGTGGCCGAGAATAGGAGGGCCTGCAGGTGTAGTACCAGGCGGGCATGACTCCCCAGGAGGTGCAGTACTCACAGCGCGCGCTGCGTGACGAGCGCGCTGGCCTCGCCGGCGGCGCCGTGCTGCACGCGCACGGGGTCGTGCAGCGCGTCGCGCGCGAGCCGCTCCACGCGCCGCGGGAACGTGGCCGAGAATAGGAGGGCCTGCAGGTGTAGTACCAGGCGGGCATGACTCCCCAGGAGGTGCAGTACTCACAGCGCGCGCTGCGTGACGAGCGCGCTGGCCTCGCCGGCGGCGCCGTGCTGCACGCGCACGGGGTCGTGCAGCGCGTCGCGCGCGAGCCGCTCCACGCGCCGCGGGAACGTGGCCGAGAATAGGAGGGCCTGCAGGTGTAGTACCAGGCGGGCATGACTCCCCAGGAGGTGCAGTACTCACAGCGCGCGCTGCGTGACGAGCGCGCTGGCCTCGCCGGCGGCGCCGTGCTGCACGCGCACGGGGTCGTGCAGCGCGTCGCGCGCGAGCCGCTCCACGCGCCGCGGGAACGTGGCCGAGAATAGGAGGGCCTGCCGGTCCGGCCGCACGTGGTTGCAGATCGAGCGCACCTGCGGCTCTGGAAACCGAGCACGATCATTATTAGTTACGCAGTTCTCGACTTCCCCATACGTCTCGACAGCAACTTCCTCCCTAACTTGGTTAAAGTAAGGCTAAGTTCAGATGAACGCGCGGCGACGCGCTCTGCCACGCGATTCATCTGAACTTTGCCTCACGCGTGAGCTATGACGCGCGGTTCAAGATCTTGCGCGCGGTGCATGGCGGTGCGCGCGGTGACGCGCGGTAACGCGCGGTCATGTACACAACAACATTGATTTGTTACAATCTTAAACCGCGCGCCGACCCAACCGCGCGTCGCCGCGCGTTCATGTGAACTTAGCCTAAGTCAGTCTAATAGAGGCATGTTCCGAATCACGCTTACAGCGCTAAAAACGCATTTACGAGCGGACCGAATCACGCTCATAGCGTTTACATGAGATGTCGTGATGTCACTGATGATGTCATGGACGGCGCTCACGGTGCCCATACTCCCAGGCGTAAGCACCTTGAGTTGACGTTTGATATATGAACATGACAGTAAACACGGGCTATGAGCGTGAATCGGTCCGATCGTAAGCGCGCTAAAGCGAATAGCGGTCCGAATCAAAACACTTGCACTACTCACGCGGCCTTGAGCGCGCTATTTGATTTGGACCGGCCGTAAGCACTGTAAGCGCTGCGAGCATTTTTAGCGTGATTCGGAACGCGGCTTAGGTCTTCCTCTCCCGCCTTCAACTTTGCCCTCTAAGATGCTTAAGAAGAAGCTGTCGCGCCGCATCAGGTGTCCCATATATTTTATATTTTCTTGTACGGTGGACGGCTAGAGGGCAATAAACAATCGTCTTATCGCTTGAAAGCGATTTATATTAGACAACCTTTGTGACTCACCGAATCCCATGTCGAACATTCTGTCGGCCTCGTCTAGCACGAGATATGTGACGCGGCGCAAGTTTGTAGCTTTGCATTTGATTAGATCGATCACCCGTCCCGGGGTGCCCACTATTATCTCCGCACCGCCACCTACAAACAAATAACATACAAACTCAATACAAATTTTGTGAAAAGCATCCTGGCACTGCAAGTTAATGATCTGCTCTGTATTGTGATGTTTTAATTATTTGTATTGTCTTTGTGGCACGAAAAAATGTTTTTTTTTTTCAAATACAAATATTTCTTTAATTTCATACTTGATTCGTACGACTAAGGCTCGGTTTTATAAAAATCCGTTAGACCTTATGTCGGTATGTTATGTCAAAAAATGTACTGAGTTACTGAAATTTGATCTGACATTTGGTCTAATGGATCTTTATAAAACCCGGCCTAAGGCTCGGTTTTATAATGATCCGTTAGACCTTAAATATGTCGGTAAGATCAAAAAAATTACTGAGATACCAAAATTTTATCTGAGATTTGGTATATCCGGATCTTTATAGAACTCAATCTACGAGTAAGAACATAGAAACATTGTGTCCTCTATATTGATTTAAACTTACACGATTTTCACAAATTATATTGGGGAACGGGACTTAAGTCCCGGGGATTAAGTACCGTTCCCCAAAATTATTGTGTCCTCTGCTCTTGCATAAAATCACTCGCCTAGAGCAATGTGAAATTTCCTGGACCTGTTAAATTTGAAGCGCTGCCGTAATAGATTATTTTCTAGTTGCCTCTTAAAAGACTTACAAAAACAAACCAATTACAACGGAACCAAAATCTTTGATTTAAAGTTTGAATAAAATAAAAAATAAAATGAACTTTATTCTGTAAGTAGGCCGCAATGGCACTTTTACCAGTCAAACCCTACTAGCGTTTCACATAGGCCACTGCCGAGAAGAAACGTCGAAAGAAACTCGATTCGAATATGAAAACGAGATGAAACATATGAAAACCCTCCGCCTTTGTAACCATCAAAGTCAGTCAGCAAAGAAAGTGCTTTACCTTTTTTGGACTTTAACGTACACATAATAGAGTTCAAAAGTGGTAGACCACTTTTTTGGTTGGTGGTTGGTACATATGCATCATCCATTACCATACATCATGCACTAACTAAATTGTATTCACCCTCTAAAGCTTTGGTTTGCTCCCACTTGGAACCTCCGCCGTAGCAGCACACACATCTTATATTGTACACCTTGCCGAACTTCTTCGCCTCCATGTAAATCTGTCAACAATTATGTAAAGGTAAACACTTTGCCCCCCTATTCATAAAAGTCCTTCAAACCAATTTTACTTAAATTGCCGCTAAAATTATTTTGTCCTTATGATGTCTTCTGTCACTTTGACATGTGTCTGTGAGAAAGGGACAAAACACCTTTTAGTTACCAGAGGTTTGTTAAGTTTTATTAATAAGAGGGTTTATATACTAAAGTTATACTTCCCTTTAGGACGTCTTGGCTTATAATATAATGGAGATTTACTCCAAACATAAGCGTTAAAAAAGTATACTATTCTTATTTTATAACACCAGTAATTCCTGATTATTCATGCACTATACCTGTTGTGCTAATTCCCTAGTAGGTGCCAAAATTAGACCAATGGGCCCGTCGCCCGGCGCTAACTCTTTCTGGTCCATAATGTGTACGAGAAGAGGCCACAGGAACGCCGCCGTCTTACCGGACCCGGTGCGGGCGATACCTGAACAAAGTTACAATATAACACGTCGATACCTGAACAAAGTTACAATATAACACATCGTGTCGATACCTGAACAAAGTTACAATATAAAAAGTCGATAAGTGAACAAAGTTACAATATGACACGTCGATACCTGAACAAAGTTACAATATAATACGTCGATACCTGAACAAAGTTACAATATAACACTGTAATCTTTTGCGCTTTGTTAAATTTCAAAGATTTTTAGTGAATTATTTATGGCCTAATTCATAAACTTTCGTCAAACCAAGCCAACCAATAACATTTTAATTAACAGAGGCATTTTAAGAGCTCATTTCTCTCTCATTTCCATCAGAGCTGTGCTATGCTACGTTGCTATGGACGCGTTGATGTCAGTCCACCAATCATATTAATTGGTTCGCATAGCATAATACTGGTGGAAACGGAAAGCTATCACATCCTCGTGGCGTAGCTGCATAACATCCTGGAAAGTCTGGAAAGGTGGTAAGTCTGGAGAATGACCAATTTACCAATGATATCTCGTCCGGAGAGCGCAGCTGGGACTCCAGCCGCCTGCACGGGCGTCGGCTGCGTGTATTCAGATCGCTGGATGGCCTTCATTAGCTGCTCGTCGAAACCGAAGTGGGCGAAGCTGCTCACAGGCTTGGGCGGGTCTGGACCTGTCACCTGACAGAAAAGGCTTGGTCACCATCAGCCTGCAGTCAGCTACACAGCCATCCAACGCATTAGGGTGAAGCCAGACAAGCGTAATTTTGAGACTTATGAGGCCATACTTGTGACTATCACCGAAACTTTCGGTTAATGTCACAAATATGGCGTTGGCCGAAATTATACAGCTCACGACTTACAAAATTACGCTCATCTGACCTTAACCCTTAGCTGCACGCGTCCCTAGTCTACAAACGAGGCTAAGACTTAACTTAAAACTCGCAGTCAACTTTGTCTTTAAAAATCCCACCCTCGCGTTATTATTTCCCGCTTTCACTAATCAGATCAAGGGTGGAATTGTAAACGCTTGGTCACAGAGTTGAGTATGCGTGCGGGTTAAAGCAACAGTGATATATTCTTCTACTTAGCGCTAGGAGATAGATAAGATATAACAAATTATGTCCCGACAATCGATACAAACCGGGTAACGTACTTTTCTGTCAGTAAAAATGTCAAAGATTGTATGAATGTAAATAAACTTGTGAGCTTGCGAGTGATCCTTTTTAGGGCTCCGTAGTAAACAAGGAACCCTTATAGTTTCGCCATGTTTTACATTTTATTCCCCCATAGCTTTGCCATTCTGATATTTCCAAAAACTGAACCAACAAAATAATTCCATATCATTTATAAAACATACACATTTCACAAGAATTGTTTGAACCTGCAATTTGACCTGTAGAGGCAATGGCTTATGCAGAAGCGACAGGTGAAAAAAAAAACAGCTTAACCTACCTTAATTCCAAGTGTTTTCTTCAAATCCTCAACTTTTTGATGGTCCAAGTTCTCAATATCTTCATGCGGCGTGTAAAAGTTTTTCTCAAACGGCTCGTAGTCTATCTCGGAGTGGTCTATGGGCGGCAGCGGGTCAATGAACTTTTTCTTGGGCGGTGCTATGGGGTTGCCATCCTCATCATATTCGATTTCCACGTCCGACCCGTCGTCCGCGTTGTTTAGAGGATTGTCCTCCATGTATCTGGAAGCAATGTTGTTATTTATAAATATAAATGTTATACAAGGTGTCCCAAAAGAAATTTTACATTTATTTAGCTTACTGCGTGAACGCAACAAATCAGAGGGGCGCGGGGGTCATGGCAATCAGTAGCCTGGCTCTTGGGAATTCAGTCGCTATGGAGCGTTTCTCGGGAGCAGACGCCTCTCGAACTCGAGCCGAGAACTTTCTTTTGACACACCTTGTATTTATGCTATCTACTGAAATAGAATGCGGGTCAATTTCGACAGCGTTTCAACCGCTTCATTTCGTTGATCGCATTTTTGACGAATTGGCTTTATTTTTTTGATTTCGGTGGCATTTTGAGTCAGTTGGTAGCGGTCACTTACCTCTACCACTGACTCATAAATGCCACCAAAATCTACAATCAATTAGTCAAAAATGTGGTCACCAAAATGAAGCTGTTGAAACGCTGTCGAAATTGACCCCGTGTTATTTTGTTTGCGAGCAATGGGGGTCTATGATGGTCATGTTTATCGCGTGATAGACGACAAGATAAAGCATCTGTCACTTTCTGATACCGTATACCTGTCACTTTCTGATACCGTATAGGATTTTACAATAGGAACATTACAATAGAAAGTGACAAATGCTTTATCTTGTCGTTTATCACCCGATACTTGCTACCATAATACGGGACAAGGTGTTTGGACGCCTGTTGCTCCAGACCGGCCATGAACCCGTCCGGCGGGTCCTCGGAGTAAGCAGCGTCCAACTCACTTGTAGTAGCTCTCCTCGTCGTCCATGTCGTCGATGTCCTGCCTGGTCCCGCGCCCCGCGTCCGTCTTGCCCGCGTTCTCCTTGCTGGCGACCAGGTCTTTGGCCGCCTGTTGCTCCAGACCGGCCATGATCCCGCTAGACGGGTCCTCGGAGTAAGCAGCGTCCAACTCACTTGTAGTAGCTCTCCTCGTCGTCCATGTCGTCAATGTCCTGCCGCGTCCCGCGGCCCGCGTCCGTCTTGCCAGCGTTCTCCTTGCTGGCGACCAGGTCTTTGGCGCCCTGTTGCTCCAGACCGGCCATGATCCCGCTAGACGGGTCCTCGGAGTAAGCAGCGTCCAACTCACTTGTAGTAGCTCTCCTCGTCGTCCATGTCGTCGATGTCCTGCCTGGTCCCGCGGCCCGCGTCCGTCTTGCCAGCGTTCTCCTTGCTGGCGACCAGGTCTTTGGCCCCCTGTTGATCCAGACCGGCCATGATCCCGCTAGACGGGTCCTCGGAGTAAGCAGCGTCCAACTCACTTGTAGGAGCTCTCCTCGTCGTCCATGTCGTCGATGTCCTGCCGCGTCCCGCAGCCCGCGTCCGTCTTGCCCGCGTTCTCCTTGCTGGCGACCAGGTCTTTGGCCGCCTGTTGCTCCAGACCGGCCATGATCCCGCTAGACGGTTCCTCGGAGTAAGCAGCGTCCAACTCACTTGTAGTAGCTCTCCTCGTCGTCCATGTCGTCGATGTCCTGCCTGGTCCCGCGGCCCGCGTCCGTCTTGCCAGCGTTCTCCTTGCTGGCGACCAGGTCTTTGGCCCCCTGTTGCTCCAGACCGGCCATGATCCCGCTAGACGGGTCCTCGGAGTAAGCAGCGTCCAACTCACTTGTAGTAGCTCTCCTCGTCGTCCATGTCGTCGATGTCCTGCCTGGTACCGCGCCCCGCGTCCGTCTTGCCAGCGTTCTCCTTGCTGGCGACCAGGTCTTTGGCCCCCTGTTGCTCCAGACCGGCCATGATCCCGCTAGACGGGTCCTCGGAGTAAGCAGCGTCCAACTCACTTGTAGTAGCTCTCCTCGTCGTCCATGTCGTCGATGTCCTGCCGCGTCCCGCGGCCCGCGTCCGTCTTGCCCGCGTTCTCCTTGCTGGCGACCAGGTCTTTGGCCGCCTGTTGCTCCAGACCAGCCATGAACGCGTCTAGTGGATCTTCCTCTTCATCCTCTGCTTGCTGGTGGGACATTTTTATTTGTCAGTGACAGAAGATTAGACAAACAATTTATTATGATTGATATTTTCGTGTCTTTTTCTTAAATTCAAATATAAGTACGAAACAGGTATACATAATAAACAATAAACATTAATAAATTAATAAAAATCAAAATTAAATACAAATGAATCATTGAGAAAAGAATATTACAAATTGTTAGGATGTCAAAATTTCAAAATGTGTATAAATAAATGTCAAAAATATCAATAATAACTAGGGCATCCTAGATATAAAAATGTCAAAGTCAATAATAATAAAATATAAAATGTACATTGAATTAATGATCTGAATCTAAATCTGAAAGCTCTGAGACCAAGTCGTCAGTTAAAGGTTAAGACAACTTACTTTGGCCTTAGCTGCAGCCTCATAAGTAGGGCTGCCCGGAGCAGGGATGTAGGCCAATGCAGGGGTTGGGGGCTCATCATCTTCATCAAAGTACCTGCAATGTTATTAATTGATCAACCCAGAGCTCTCCCAAGCTCGGAAATTACCATTCACAAACATACCTAATACCACAATAAGTTTTTTCATAATCAAAATAGCAGGCTATGGTAGGGATTTGCTTTTTATTATTAAAAATGGGATTTCTCTTGGCCAGCATCTAGCCAGAGCGTAAAAATGAGGCTGATGG
This sequence comes from Cenopis cana, assembly GCA_951800055.1. Lineage (NCBI taxonomy): Eukaryota > Metazoa > Arthropoda > Insecta > Lepidoptera > Tortricidae > Cenopis > Cenopis cana. Next base: position 17,480,652 of record OX637485.1, on the reverse strand, counting down.
TGATGCAAGCTCACCCAGAAGATGCCTATGGTTATTGTGAGTGTGTGGTATGTGGCATTGCATGATTTAGTTTATAGGAAAGAAGTAGGTGTAAGTGAGAGAGTGCAGCACTCACCAACAAACTAAATATAAAGATTGCCGAAATAAATGCATATGCCTACTGTTAATTTATATATTTGTATGCAAACTTACTCATCTTCAGTCTTGGACCGTTTCTTGCCCAACGTTCCCCAGTTCCCCGTAACAGCGTTCTGTGTTATCGCCGTCATCGTCGAGTAACCTTGCTTGGAGAGCCCCGAGCTCGGCGGGGGCACTGCGTGCATCTGCGACGACGGCGGAGGCACGGCATGAAGCGACACATTCGACGGGTTTCGCTTTGGCATTGCGAAACCTGCGAACCCGAAGCCCTTGCTCCCGCTCCCACCCGAATTATAACTCATCTTGAACCGCTGCAACTAACTACAACACGACAAAAACCAGCCCGAACCGAATTATTGTCATAACACTTGTAAGGTTAGCTTGTACGTTGCATACGAGATATTTAAAAGTGTAGTTCAATAAATACACAATTTAACGTTAGATAAATGTTATTAAACACAAATTCACCCTAATTACGGCTGATATGCTTAAAATAAAATAAAATAGCTTTACAATCATACAATACAATCAACGAATGTATACAATGACAATTGAATATGCGTGTTGCCATTGCCTAAAAATAAGTTTCAACCACGAAATAAAATAGATTCGGTACAATAAGTAAGTACAACGTGTTTAGATTTATGTTAGTTTTCATATTAAGTTATTGCTGTTGTTAAATTTCATATTCTCCTATGTATGTATTTTTTCACTACAACGTATTAAATAAAGTCACACTATTCGAGTCACAGTTAAAACTGCTGATTAGTTATCGTCATCTGACATTGACGGTAACGAAGTTAAGTAAAAAACTTCGTATTATCAATTTATCATTAATATCATTATCATCACTCATTTGATTTGATTCATTTCATTATTGTTCGCAAGGCCTTCGTTTGTACTGTTTCTTAATTTGTTGTACTGCGCCAAAATGTATTTGAAGCTGTGTGTATTGATATTTGCGCTTCTAGCAGTTACCAACGTAGAAGCGTCGTCTGGCTATGACTTCGGAGACTTCTTGGCCACCGTTTTAGGCATCGGAATTGCGGTTATTGGGATCCTCGCGTGTTTAGGCAACTACGCGAGACAGAAAGCGAGGAACGAATTCATATAACGCAATCATGTGAGTTAACCATTAAGTTAATTGGAAACCGGTTGTTAGTCTACTTATTGCACTAATAATCTTACCGTTATACATTTTTGTAATTATCTTCTTCATTGCAGATTCACACAAGAAAGAAACCATTGAAAGAGACAAAATAGAATATATTTATTGTATGCCTATGTGAATTTTCTATTGTATAATAGGAATTTTCATGCTTATTATAAAGAGAAGAATATTAAGACTGTATGTATTGTCTAAAGAAAAGTTGTATATATTCATATGAAATTTGATAGTGGGTATTCAACGTTTTTATTTTAAAAAAATCATAATAACCCCAATAAGTAATGACCTCGTATTACTTCATTGTTTTGTTAATTAATTATTCACTGATATTGTATGTAGTTGTGTAAGTGTATTATTTGTTACTGCAACTCCAATATTGTAATAAGTTTAATATCAATAGTTTATTCAATGAAATATATTTAATGATATAAGAAATATATTTTTTTATTTACATGACAATGGCCAGGACTAGCAAAGTTTGTTTTTTTGTTTATTTATGTTAGAAAATTCTATAATATATACATTAGCAAGGGCTATTACTGAAAGGAAGTATACTGGCATTTTCCCATATGCCCCAGACTAGATTAAATCTTCATTTTCCATGGGGAGACCTGGGTAAAATGTTATACCTTTTGTAAAAAATAAAGCAGTGCCAAAGATCACATTATCTCACACCTAATCATCAATTCTCGTCATACTAGGTTTACAATACAAATAGCCTTTTTTTCGTGCATGAGTAAAATTCTATCGAACATTTTTATTTTTCCTTTTTGTATTCTTTTTTCTCTTTTTTAGTTTTTTAAATTTTTTCTATTTTTTTGTTTTTTTTTTGACATTTATATAGGTTTACAATATTAAATTATAATAAACAGGTCACTCACATCTTTAACATTGAATATTCTTACGAGTATTATGTTTTGAACCAATATATGGTCTTTCATCATAAGAACTAGCAACAACAGCCTTAGAGATCTGAGCAAGGCCGGCCCAAGGGTTGGGCGGATGGGGCGGCGGCTCATATCCTAGCTGGGGTCAGATGTCAATGGGCACAAAGAGGGGGAAGATGGGGTGCCAAACTACATCGAAAAAATTCAAACCAAAGGGTGCCCAAAACCATCTCGCATCACCCTGATCTAGGGCTAGGGTTGGCGCTGGAAGTGAGTGACATGTTTAATATATTTCAATATTGTAAACCTATATATATGTAAGACTCATGAGAGTTTTCTAGATTTACAACAAATCATTCTCTAACCACATTAGTCATAAGATACTACTTCAGGTAATAAATACAATTATTTCTTGTATAATCGGCATTCAATTAACCAAGAAAAAAACTGTGAAATCATAAATCTGAATTATTGTAAATAATTTATTATGATTAAAAGAAAATTCATCAGTATGCATTGCCATAAGATGACAGTCCATGTGAAAATAATAAAAATGATTTAAAAATCTTAAATTACAGATGATAATTCATTTGGCTTCATTCACTGACTTCTTTCTCTAGTACTTCTATTTCTTTTAAAATTGAAGGTTTCTTGGCATTTTCTCTTTTTGATCTTTGTCAGGTGTCTTGAGCATGCCAGATTTGAGTTTCTCTTCCAGAGTTTCTATGTCTCGGAGTTTCTTTCGTAAGTTCTTGAGCCGTTTGGCGGGGTCGGTGGTCCCCGGGTTGGAGATTGAGGGAGAGGGGCTGTTAAATGTGGGTTCTGTTATTTCACATTTGGCAAGTTTCTCTGCAGCTTCTTCAGCCCCTGAAATAAAGACATAAGATTAATAGGTACATTATATGAGTATGAGTATATGTGTGGCTTCCTTTAAGTCAAACCATAGAAGTACTCAGCTAACAATACAGTTGATAGATTCATTGTTAGTTGTGGAATTAATTATCACTTATAACAAATAACTGAACCAAGAATGATTTCCTTCAAATTATAAAACTGCTTACTATTATTTCATTAATATTAAGTAGGTATAGCCAATTATCTTCAATTTAAATCATCACATGTTTCATTTAATGATGTGGCCTAAGAAAGCTCATCATAATAAAATGAAAAATTTAAAATAATTACGCTAATTTTACACTAATGGCTTCTGGCAACATTAAAAACTAATTGCCCACAAACTTACCAGATTTCTTTTTCTTCTTCTTCTTCTTTTCAACATTAATTATCATGCCCGGTATGGGCTGTATGGTGCCGGATTTCTTCTTTTGAGCCTCGGCAACAATCTCCGGAGTTAGGCCGACGGGGAGTCCAGTGGACTGGCGAGCCTTGAACTGTTTGCCCTTGCTCTCATAGAGCGGGACCTCCTCCTGTGGCACGTAGCCCTCGCGGACCCGCCGCGGCTTGCGCCAGGTCCCGTCGGGCCGCTGCGTCGCCGGAATGAACTTAGTTCCTGAAACATTTTGAATTCCACTGGTATCTAACATAGCAACATTAGGAGACTATGCTTCATGAGTGGTGTATGAAGTATGTTTTGAATATTGATTAACGCACCGAATTTCGAAAGTTAATCAAATATACATAAAACTTTCTAGGCAGATGTTATCAGTGATCAACATTAAAGCTGTAATGTGAATAAAATTAGTTTTTTTATGTGAAAAAGTTGTCCCCCAGCACGCTTGTTCCCGTCCCGCAGCACTAATGCTCACCATCCGCATCGAGCTCGTACGCTGCAGCAGCCATAGCCATGGTGGCTCATTCAATTCGGGCTTCGTCACGACTCACCGCGACCTCTGCACAACATGCGAACTGTGATCGTCGTACTTTCCAGCGAAATTTAACAAAAAACTAACACCAATACGCTCGCTATTTTCGTGGGACTATTTTGTTTGACATTTATATTTAATTCTTTATGAGTGATTGATTTTTTTATTGCGTGAATGAATGGCGAGCTAGAATGGGAGAATTCATGAACGACGTTTTAAAGACAAGCTTAAACAAACTTAAAAAAAAAAATGTTTTTCCTTGTGGCAACATTTTGTCTACTCACTACTGCTGTCAAACCAAAACCAAGGATTTTGTTTAGAATCGAGGATTCGAAATTTATTGTTTTGTTTCAATTAAGGTTTAATAATTAATTCAAAATGCGTAAACGCAGGCGGCTGTTAACAACACCAATGAAAAACAAAACTAAACTACTGAACAGCATGAGAGAGGAAAATGAAGCCAAAGGTTTGTACTTGTGGAATTACTAGTCGTCAAACATCCTAAGCTATCTAATAATTAATTGAATTTTAGACACGGCCCGAGGGAGGCTTAAAGGCGCTCTGATGGAAGCTTTAGAACCGGCGGCAGACGAATCGGACGCTTCGTCGGATCACGGTCCTACTAAACGAGAAAGGTTTGTGTCACTGTGCAACATGTGAAACTTACAACTTTGTAACGTCGCTCGCTTAACTCAATCTTCTCTATGTAGTTGCCTTTGTAGGATGCAAATAAAAAAAAACCATAAAGCCTTTTTTTTTTTTTAAGGAATGTGAGCCAAGACTACAAACGTGATCGTGCTTGCCAATCAGACGATGACGATCGCTACCGCCGCCCGTCCCCGCCGCGACAATCCTACGTGCTGAAGCTGTTTGACCGCAGCGTGGACCTTTCTCAGTTCAATGAGGATTGCCCGCTCTACCCCATCTGTAGGGCCTGGATTGCAAATCAGCCTAAAGCTAACTATAAGGAATTTGGGTGAGGCTTAGTTAAATAATATCTGGGCGACCGAGCCTTGCTCGGCGTTTTCCCGGGCATGAGACCTAGCTAGATCGATTGCTCGTCCCCGAAAACCCCCACATACCAAATTTCATCAAAATCGTTAGAGCCGTTTCCGAGATCCCCGAAATAAATATAATAATAATAAAATAAAAAAGCCTTTATTTCTGGAAATTTACATATACAATAGTAAAAAAATATTATTATTAGTGCGCACACCAGAACCCTCTTAAGAGGTGAAGGCCTCTTCCAGCGAATGCCACCGATCTCTATCTTGGGCCTTCCACACCCAGTTGGACCCCGCTAGCTCTGCAATCTCGTCCGACCACCGTGCTAGTGGTCGGCCCTTCTTCCTAGTTCCCGTTGGTCCTTTCCAAGTTGTTGTTTGGAGTGTCCACCTTTCGTCTTGGAGTCTAGCCACATGACCAGCCCATTTCCATTTTAGCCTCCGGGCTTGTGAGAGAGCATCGATGACCTTAGTTTTTTCCCTTATCTTGTAGTGGTTTATCTTCTGAATTTTTCTAATTTTTGTCATACTCCGCTCCATCCCTCTTTGGCATGTTACTATGGACCTTTTGGCTTTTGGCTTTTAAATATATAAATAAATAAATAAATATACAAGAATTGCTCGTTTAAAGATATAAGATATAAATATATCTTTATTGCCTTAAAACCTAACGTTACATTTCAATATTATTAGTCTAAGAAACATGTGTTTAGGTTTGTGACAAGTTTACCGAGGGTGAGCACTGAGCCTGTTTCCCGAACTAGGTTACCTGCAGTGATGGTGCGGGTTAACTGTGACTCAGTTATTTATTTATTTATTTCAACTTTATTGCACAGTAATAAACATTGGTACAAAAGGCGAACTTAATGCCATAAGGCATTCTCTACCAGTCAACCTTCAAGCCAAACAGAATAATCATAGTAGGTGCGGGATAAACTGTTATAGTTAGATGAAAAGTCTTATAATTGGTAGTGTTTTCATTAGATTCATGATTGCCTCCTCGTTTTTTAGTCAGTTAAATTCCTGGTACAGACAAGAAAGTCAGTTCGGTTCCTGATGGTTCAGGCAGGAAACTTTTCTGAAACCTGTGAATGCTGATCCAATTATTTTTAAAAATGTAATGAAATCTTTCAGTAATATGTCTTAATTTCAATATTTAAAGTTCCTCCCTTCCATGTGGCCATATGTAGCATACCTAGCAACTCCATTTGAAAGCCATTATTCATGTATTTAAAAACACTGCTGCCACACCTATGCATTATATTGATAATTGGGAAAGGCTGTGGTAAAAAAAAAAAACAAAAAAATCACACCTAACACATATATATAAAACAGCTAATTAGTGTTTTAAATGGCAGGAAGAAGCCTGAAGAACCAATACCAGAAGACAGCATAGAGTTACCGGGTCCTGAAGGGCCTCCTGTGACCCGAATCCCAGAGCTGTTGCCGGAACAGAAGGAGCGCAACAAGGACAACATCAACCTCAATTATGTAAGCATTCTGATAGACATTATCTAGCTGTCTTTGGTACAGCCAATGGACACTTTATTATTTACTAAAAAAAACTTGCACATATAAATTATAATAAGGCTCTAAGACCGCTATCGAAAACTAGGACACGTCACGCCATCTAGTGAGGAGTAGCCACACTAAAAATAATATTGGACTATGATGTTGCAACCCGTCGTCTACCAGTCCCTGGGATCCCAGGGCAGATAACAAAAGAATGGCATTGTATATTTTTTTCGCCGGGAGAGGACGGCTTAAAACAATTTAAAGTGCTAAACAAGAGGACTAGGAACACAAAGCAACTCACCGGCACCCGGAAATAATATAACAGGGTTTCTGACGCCGTCAATTACAAGATACAAGTATATAAGGCAGTTCACGCTAGCGCGGATAGATGGCGCCGGCTACCCGTTTTTATATCGAAAGCCGAAAGATGTGAGATAATAAAATAAAATACTAGAACCAACTCCAAAGGTTCAAACCAAAGAAACAATGCCGTTATAAAACCCTTCCTATAGTGAGAGCCTCAGATCGCGTATTTATCTCGTCAAATGGTACTGTCCTATTGTAAGCGGGAGGCGCCTCCGCCGCACCCTGGGGCGCTGCTGGCGGGGCACGTGGCGCGCTGGGGCGGCGTGCGGCGCGCCTGGCTGCTGCAGGCGCAGCGCCACGAGGCGCGGTACGAGGCCACGCAACACCTGCTCAACAAACTCATCGTCAGGTAACTATTGAAGCCTTCCGCTACCGGTGACTGGGATCTCCGGCCGGATAACAATACTAGATTAGGCTGCGTTTCCACCAGAGATGTGCGAGGATGCGTTTTCATACATTTTACACCTCGCAACGGGCCGAGCGAGGTGTCAAATATATGAAAACACATCCTCGCACATCTCTGGTGGAAACGCAGCCTTATGTCATAAGGAAGCAAAATGACATATTTTACGGCGTGTGCGTAAATTGAATTCTGAACGAAGCGAACTCGCTATACGCTCGGGATTCTATTATATAATCCTGAGCGTAGTGAGGGATTCAAGAATTAACGCCCAAAGTGGAAATCATTTTGCTTCCATATGTGACACACAGCTTTTCACATCACCTATTGATATTAATGATTTTTTTTTATCAAAATCGATACAATAACTTACTACACGTTACAGAAAAGTGCCACTTTGATCTCTCCTAGCAGGGAAGAAAGCCCTTATCCGAATAGATGATGTGAAAAATGTTTTTTTTTTTTTTCGCTGGGTCGAATTTTGAATCCTCACATAAAAGTATCAGTCAGATAAATATAAGCTCTGTCCTTTTCTTTTATATGAAATTAGAAAGTGACAGCGATAATTTTAACTGATGGATAATTTTATCTGGCGATTGAAAAATCGACCCTCTGTCAAATAAAAACACATGGGAATGTCAAACGCGGAGTTGAACCCTATAGAAATGCATGTAGGTTAATATCGCATTGGCCGCCGTGACGGATATATGCGTCGTTGGCGTCCAGCAGGTTAAAGGCTTGGTCACACCGCGTTGCGCGACGTCCGCGCGACGCGACCGCAGCGCGCCGGAACGTATGCTAACAGGCTAGCGACGTCACACTGGCTGCGCGACGCAAGCGGGACGGTTTCATACATTATGGCGCGCAGCGCGGCGTCCCGCTTGCGTCGCGCACGCGGTGTGACCAAGCCTTAAGAGGTTTTTTCACACTGTAGATTTTTAGACTTGCACCTAAGCGCATGCTGTGCGGATGCGCATAAGAGAGGATTTTATTTTAAAGTAAGACGAAAATACAAAATATATTACACAACGCATTAAAGATGTTGTGCCACGTAAATGAGATGATCATAAGGTCACTGCAGAAACTTTTTTTCTTTTTCAGCACCTTGTAAACAACCCAATGGATGGAAGAACCATCATCTGATTATTCGTCGATTACGATCAAACCATACTTAAGCATTTAAGTTTAAATCAATAGTTAAGCGTAAGTTTACATATTTTTAATTTGCAAATCATCCTTTCTTAAATAATTTTACGTGATTTTGTATATTGTAATCATGATTCTTTAAAAACTAAATAAAAACAAATGAATATAAGTTGTTTATTTATTTAACAACTACACGTTGCCGTAGTTCACAAAAGAGTATAAAAATCCAACAAATGCAAGCAAAAAAGACTATACAGGTCTCACTATAAGGTACTTTATTGCTTGAGCTGTTTGACAGAATGCAATCTTACAGTTCCGGTCCCTTTACACAATAATATACTCTAATACCATGTTCTTAAGAATGAAAAAGCAAGATTTATGAAGGTCTGCTTCAAGCATTCTTCCTCTTTTTCTTTTGTGGTTCCGCCTGGAGCAGTGGGCACGCGGATTTCTTGTGTCCCTTCTCTTTGCAGTTGTAACACGACTGAAACATTGTAATGTAAATACTTTAACTAAAGGGATCATTTCATCATTTGCGAGCCTATTCATTAGTTACGAAAGCAATTTTGTCCACGCTGAAACAGATAACTTCGATCGCTGCGCTCACTCGGACAATTATTATTCTACCAGCTTTCGGCCGCGACTTCGTCCAAGTAGAACTCATCACTTTAGAACACATACAGAGAGATTATAGATGTTACAGGCCAATGATGATGGATAATAGTTTAAGGCCGTGTATTACGACTTTTGAGTTTTTATAAACAATCTGAGACATAGAATATAGTGTTTTAAAATCTAAAAAAAATATATGTGTTACATAAGGATCTTGTCTAGTCAAAATCGCAGTCAGTTACATGACCTGATGATTTTCACTCGATAGAAAAAAATCGCGAAGTTACCCCTTTTTGGAATGTATTTTCAATACTACGGCTACATTACTGATATTTAACATTTAATTTTTGTACTCAATTAAAGATCGTAAATAGTTATAGACAAATTCGCAGGGTTTGCTTTGATAAAATGATTGGCTTAATGACTATAGCTAAATATCTACAAAACTGCGCGCAGAGCTTGCGTAGAGAGCGGGATGGTTAATTGTAAACTCACGCGTGTTAGAGCGGGACATTTGCGTTGCGGATACCTCCCCTTAAACTGTTATGTTTACCTGTGATTCGACCACGAGGCCACAAACGTGTTTGTCCAAACAGCAGCGCGCGCAGGTCTCGCAGTGCGAATACGTGGGCTTCACGCATCGCTTGCACTTGTTGCAGTGCTTATACCTGCAGACGATATTAATAATTCATTAAAGATATTGATAATTTGGTACAGAACGCCATTTCTACAGTAGAAAAGTACGTGAAGCCGTTGAAATTAAAAAACATCGAAATATCAACCGGGACGACGATTTTAAAATCTCATCTTCGTGGAATCCAGTTATTAGTAAGTGCAAGCGTGGAAATACATCGTCCATTACATCAACGGACATTGTTAGTGTTGTGTGTCGTGCGAGTGACAACCCTAGTGAGAATGTAATTAATAAAGACCGAGTGCGGGTAGTTCGGAAAACCCGTGCGGCTAGAAGATGTTGATACCCGCTCACGCCAGTCAGCTCGCGACCACGGATGTTGTAATACATTCGAAACATCGGGAAAAGCCTTGAAAAAGGTAAATTAGTTATAATTGTACGCGATTAGGTCCCGTTTCCCAATAATAATGAGTGAAAATCGTGTAAGTTTAAATCAATATATAATTTGGTACTCTTCAATGAATAGACTGAGAGCGCTCGTGGCCCAGCGGCGCCTGCGTACCGCTTGCGGTTACTCAGGTTAAGCAACGTGGGCAGCGGTCAGGACTTGGATGGGTGACCGCTTAGAGTGGTAACTAACTGAGCGCTCCCGTGCTTTGGAAGGCACGTTAAGCCGTTGATCCCGGCTGTTGTCTATGGCAGCAGTCGCTAAGCCAAGTTGGAGGCCTTCGGGCGGCTTAAGAACTTCTAACAGTCAAGTTGCCCACTCACTTGACAAAGCCTAATCGCAATAAGGTCTAGTTTCCCCTCGGGGTTGGAAGGTCAGATGGCAGTCGCTTTCATAAAAACTAGTGCCTACGCCAAATCTTGGGATTAGGTAGCGGACCCCAGGCATCCTTTAGGATGCAACTGTACTGGGATAACGCTAGGAGGATGATGATGACTCTTCAATGACAGACTGTTGTAATAATATAGGTGTAATCAAGACAGGGCATAGCAAAATGTCATCTTGCTCGAAATTGGAGCGGTTCGGCCCAACTGGGGAAGTACCTCCGCCTTGCAGAAGACCACAGCCATAATAACATTATATACTCAAGTATGTAGTGTTGTGTTCCTGGAGGTGAGCAAGGTTGCCAGAGCTCCCGAGCATGCACTGTGTTGAGAGCGAGGGACTAAATTTGTCGCTTGTGCTGTCAACACAGTGAACCCTCAAATTTTATAAAGGATCGGCAACGCGCACCCGACTCCTTCGGAGTTGCGAGCGTCTATAGGCTGCGGTGTCTGCTTACCATCAGGTGGACCTTACGCTTGTTTGCCACCATCGTTATATAAAAAAAATAAAAAACCGGCCAAGTGCGAGTCTCTATTTATAACGTTAAATAATATCAAGTAGAATTTTGGTCAAGTGCGAGTCGGATTTTAGTTTTCCCATACATTTTGAGACCCAGCGCCTGATGAAGGCAACGAGCAAAGTTTTTTAAAAGTCTTTTTGTAGGTATAACGGCAACAGAAATCTATCATGGTTCACGAGATACAGCCTGGTGACGGACGGACAGCGAAGCCTTAGTAATAGGGTCCCGTTTTACCCTTTGGGTACGGAACCCTAAAAAACAGCTACCACCAAGTTTCTCTCACCTTGTCCCATTCTTGCCGGTGCACTCTCCGCACTTGTCGCAGTGGTTGTTACTGGCCAGCACCCAGTACTTGCACTTGCCGCACAGCTTGTAGTTGGAGTCGTTGGACATGTCTATGGTCTCTAGAGGCAGGTTGGTGAAGAAGCGGACTGGGGAGCCCACCTTCTTGCCCTTGCTTTGGAATTTCTTGTGGTTATCGTATTCCACCTATAAAAGTATGAAAACTTATAAATTTCCGCTCACACAGCAGAGAAGCTGAAAACATATTCATCCTTTTGATGTAAGCACTCGTTAAGAAAGAAATAATGTAATGGAATCCTCAATACTTCAATAACTTTAATGATTAAAGAATAGCAACTGTCCCTCCCTGTCGCACTTGGACATTCGAGAAACAGAGATGATTGTTTGTATAGGGCCCATACAAACAATCAATATTAATAAAATAGTTGGGCATTGACCACTCAATCAATCCCACTGAGCGAGCGGGACAGCAATAATAATTACACGCGTGCTATATAGATAGGAAATGGCGTGCCAATGTACGAAATTCTTCGTGCTTAGCGTCCTGACTTTACCTGAAAATCATGCATCTTTATTTCCGGCATAATATTCCTGATGTATGGTTCGGAGAAGTACGGGAAGGCCCATATGACAGGCAGGGTCTGGTCGGTGTCGCACAGCCGGTTGTATGTGGCGGACAGCTCGCGCAGCGTCTGTGTGAGGGGCTCCACGCGCCCGCCGAACGGAGGGTCCATTACTATGCAGATGCCACCGTCCCTGGAAAATGTCATGCAGTATAATTACTAAAACAAAGGATCAGAAACCGTTTGAGTCTTCATACAATAAACGGGTAAAAATTTCGGTTAGTTATATGTTTGGTTTATGGTTATAGTCATTTATTAATATTATCAATATTACATGCCATTGTTATGTTAATTGTGTTTTACGACATTTTTTCGTACTCTTAATCTATGATTCCGCTGCCGACTGCATACAGTAACTGCACGTTCCGCCGCACTCCAAATTGAACCGTAATGGTATTCATAAAAAGCTTAATTTGAAACGAGCGGAGAAGTGTCGCAACAGCACACGCCGCTTACTCTAAATTGGGACTTTTAGTCTTATGATTACGGTTCAATTTGGAGTGCGGCGGAACGTGCAGTTGCTGTCTGCTGTCGGCTGTGGAATTAAACCTTTAATCATTTATTTCATACATGCAAAGCTAACAAAAACAAATCTTAAAATAAAAATGGAAATTAATGAGAAGTTGTAGTTGCGGGCGTCTATAGGCTGTGGTGTCCGCTTATCATCAGATGGACCGTAAACTTGTTTGCCACCATCATTGCATAAAAAAAATGTTTATGATGTTTGAACACTAATCATGCGTAACCAGTAACCACAATGATTGCAAAATATGCCTCTTGTTTTCTTTAAGAAGTAATTATCATAGGAATCATCAATATTGAACTCATATAAATTCCAATCAGAAAACCGGCCAAGTGCGAGCCGGACTTCGCACACCGCAAAGTTAAGTTGGTTTTTATAGGAAAAATAAGGAAATTTCAAAGAAAAAATCTAATTTATCAATATATTAGTATTTGTAGTAAAATATACGTAATAACAAACATTATGACCAAATTTTAAGTTTATAGGTATTTGGGAAGTTAAAAAATTCTTCGGAACAAAATTTCGTAAAAAAAAGCTGACTTTGGTGACTTCTCATTCCTTTGTTTTCCAATATTTTTTTTAATTAAAAATATAGTAAGTATCTACTCAATAAGATCTAAACAACGATACCGATTAGGATTAAAAAAATTTTTCGTGCTCCCCTTTAGCTGTATGGGAACCCCCCCTTAAAAACATTTAAAAATAAGTTTTGACTATTTGTATGGCTTCGGGCCAACAAGATGCTTATACTGTGTAAATTTGAACCCTGTAGCTCCAACCGTTTGGCTGTAAAACCTGTGTGACAGACGACGGACGGACGTCTGGGCGTCACCAATAGGGTTCCGTTTTGACCCTTCGGGTACCCTAAAAATGAAGTATATTATAGTAGTCAGACTTGTAACTCTTAAGTTTTCATAAAAGAAACCAGTATAGTGGTATGTTGTAGTGAAGAAATATCTGAATATGAACTCACTTGGAACTCTTAAAGAACTTCTTAAGCACTTTCTCATCCTCATTCCCATTGAAGAGGTAGTTGTTGAACATGTTGTACCAGAGGTACTTGTTGGGCGCGTGGAACAGCCGCTGCCGCGTGTCGTAGTCGAGCAGCAGCGAGCTGAAGTCCGGGTGCGCCTGCGCCGCCTCGTGGATGGACGGTGTGCCGATGCAGAGGATGTTTCTGTAATTATATTACAAGAAATTGAGGCGGTTGTCATACAGATGCGGTTTTCGGACGGCCATAATTATGAATATAACAACTAGAAATTTAGTTTAGATTTGGGTCATTGTCAGTCGGAAAAACAAAAGTTGTCCATTCGGTGGTCAACAGTTAACGGCTTGTGTGCATGTAATTTACGTTTTTATTGTCACAAAACATACTTAATGTTATTATTCTTCAATATCCCCAAGACGCAGCTAACAGACTTCTTATTGAAGATGTACTGCGCCTCTACCGTATCATTTTCCAGGGCTGGCAGCCAGGACGAAGGGTGCTGCAGCTGCTCATCGGTCAGTGGGGTGATGACTCGGTGATCCTTCAGGTGCTTCTTGCTCTGGGACAGGATGTACAGCTCTTTGCAGGTGTCGCAGTAGGCACGGTCTGATGGGTGACGGGATTTTACCTAAAAAATACAGGAAACGAAATTGCGGACTAATATATACCATTCTGAACATGATAGAATCAAAGTTTAGTAAATTATATTAGACTGCCAGGTCTATACGGAGTGGCAAGCCTTTAACATGTTGAACCTGATGTGACACAACAAAAAGCTCTTAATAGATGGAGCCAATGTGTTAAGCAGAGGTTTTGGTACAGACACCTCTCCATAGTGAAACTAGCTATACAATGTATATAATTTACTAGTCACTGATAGAACTATAAAAAATATATACAAAGTATATTTCAAAGGTGAAAAATTACAAGTCTATGTTGGCAAAGTAACTGTTTAGAAAACTAACCTCATTCAAATTACTCCATGCCGCAGCTTTATCAATCTTAGGAATCAAGCTGTAATATTTCTCATTGCGTTTCCTAACGCCTTCCTTCTGCCAATCATCCTCCTCGATGTGCACCGTGCAGTCTTTCTTGTCCCTACAGGACGCACACGCGAAATATCGGCCCTTTTCAGACGAAAACAACAGTGTGGGGCCGTGAAGACACAACGGATGCGTTGTTACGTCTTCTATGATAACTTCAACTGGTGAATGCTTCTGTGGTTCAGTAGCTTTTGGGTTAAACTTCCGTTTCTTAGCCATTTTACTGGATTCTTAAGAAAACAACAAAAGTTAACACGAGTTTGCAACTTTGCGGTACGCCACGGAACGGAATCGTCAAACGCACGTCAAATACAATCTAGTGTCAACATGACCGCATGGTACATTGATGCTGTTTGAGTAATCTAATAAAACGTTGATAATCATTTCTCCTATCGAGAAAATCGTACAAAGCTGATACGCTACAAGTTTTACGTCTGGCAACATTTAGTTTAGAATTTTCAATTTTTCAGACCGGCGCTCTGCTGCATTCTATTCTCTGACAATAATTTTGAAAATTCTGTTATTTTGTGATAAATTATTACCGAAAATGAGCGGCTTGGTCAGGTCAGCACACAGAGTAATTCAGGGGTGCGTTAAAAACACAAGTCTAGCTAGCGCTCTTGTGACCAGAGCGCAGGCCCCCGTGAAGCGTGATTTTACGAGAGGAATATGGCACATGAGCTGCTCGAAGCGGATGGACGGGCCCGCGGCCACCAGCCTGCTCCACAACCATTCCAACACATGCAGCTGTGGATGCGGTCTCAAAGCGCTACACACGAAAGGTACCCTCAACTCACTTTGAGGTTATGTCGATTGCGCCACGCTTAACTCATCCTTCCCTGGTCCCATTCCTAATCAATATTACTGGTTTTAGATATTACCCGTGAATCGAAGGCAAGACCGTTAGGTAAGTCCCATTCCTCTGTTCCTCCTTGGTCCTGGTAAGTTACTCCTCAACTGAATGCTGGTACCAGCGAACTTAATCCATACAGAAGTACCTCATTTTCCACTCTTCCTTCCAAAGTAGTTCATTGCAAGTTCTTGCTAATGTAAATTGACTTACATGGTTGCAAAATTATTATTTTATTTCTTTTTTATTTGCACTTGTTATTTTCATCATCCCAATTATGTCATGAAAAAAAAACAGATAATGCACAACACAATCATATGCGTAAAATATGTAGTCGAATTCTTGGGCTGTACATTATCTATTCATATTCTATACATGCCTGTAATAACAGGATGAACATGCTTTTTAGGAAAAAAAATTGGTACTATGTAGTCTATGTCTGATTTCATATTAGTGAGTAGTAGTCTAATTTAGTTATAGATTGATATGATATGGTTGGCATATCAATAATATTATTAGTTATGTTTTTTAGTAAATTATATTAAACAACTAGTTCTATTATTTATGTAAAAAAAAAACAAGTAACATCAGTTCAATTCAATCAATTTATTGATAAAATAATAATATTTTACATGTCAGTTTTGTCATCCCTCTTGTATGTAGTTGTGATGTGTTTGAAATTATTGCATATTTAAAAATTTTAACATGTATAAAACAAATAAATAAATATTTCTGGACAATCTTACACAAATCAACCTAGTCCCTAACTAAGCAAAGCTTGTAGTATGGGTACTAAGCGATGATATACATACTTATATAGATAAATAGATACTTAAATACATAGAAAACATCCAAGACCCATGAACAAATATTCATGCTCATCACAGAAATAAATGCCCTGGCCGGGATTCGAACCCGGGACCTCCAGCTATACATAACTACTAACTAAGCTAAAGTGGTTGTCTTGTAAATGCCTTTACGAACAGCCCACAGCTACATGTAAGAGGGGAGTTACTTAAGTTTTTCACATATAGTCTTCTAAGATTCAAATAATTATACTAGGTGAGCGGGAACTGGTAGAGTTCCTCACAGAAGAGATTGTAGCGGAGAGGAAGGCACAGAAGCTGAAGACACTGCCCACAGAACTAGAAGGCTTCAAGGTGACGGGCTCTGGAGCTGAGGTGCTGCTCTCTAAGGCACTGAATGATGAATTGTAAGTATAGGGAACTTTAACAATTTTATTATTTCCGGGTGGCTCTAACTATTTTTATCATACGCAAGATATGATTTTTTTTAGTGACTTGACTGTACAACATACATACAACAATTTTTTTGCTATAATTAATGAAGTTTGAAGTATTGATTTACAAGTTCCCCTAACTATTTAACCATCAAACGTTATACGTTACTTTACTCGCATTTTTAAACTACACCATAATGGTCAGAAAGGCATAATTAAGGCTAGAAACAGTGCTCGACCGACGGTCAGCGCGTACCGTCGGTCGGGCGCCGACCGACGTAGATATGTCTATGCAAGTCTATGGCTGGAAACAGAGCACGACCGACGGTCAGCGCGCATGGTCGATCGGCTGACGGTGAGCATCGCTCTGAACGCACGTATGCTTTCATACAGCGATAGCTACGCGCTGACCTTCGGTTGAGCACTGTTTCCAGCCTTACTCTGTCACTTTGTCATATATCAGACAACGTGGTTAAATGGTTAGTCCATTAGGCCTGGGCTAATCATGACACAAAATGCGGCTACTGGGCGGCTAGTACTTACATGACCTGGGGCTAAGGACGACACACTCGTAGACTGCAAATCCGCAATTGCTCATTTATCAATATTAATATTCACAGAATAAAAGTGACATTCAACGTGAACCACACGGTCGACTCTGACGACTTCGGCGAGGCTGAAGCGCAGCCCGAGAAGCAGGAGTTCTCGGAGATGCGCTCCAAGCCCCAGTTCGAAGTGGACATCGTCCGCGGAGACACCACGCTGGGATTCACGTGCTCGTTCCTGCAGGACCCGCCTGCAACCAACGCTGAAGAGTACAGTGAGTTTTTGATATCATATAAGATAAGATAAAGATCATTTATTTCAAAATTGCAGTGACATAATATACCAGGGGTCTCCGCACTAGGCTACGCCTGTATTGGCGGGGAACCAATAACAATATAAATATCGGAATTGTTACAATTTCAGGTCTAACATTTGGTAAGAAAGAAACTACAAAATAAGGCTAATACTAAACACAATTCTGAAGCTTAAGTACATTATCTAAAAGGTCTTCTGTCTCGGCATAATTCTTTGAGTGCAACAGCTGGTAAAGCTGCAACTGCATGTTCCGCCGCACTCCAAATTGAACTGTAATGGTATTAGTAAAATGCTCAATTTGAAGTGAGCGGAGAAGTGTCGGAACCGCACGACGTAACTTGCGCCAGTCACTCCAAATTGGGACTTTTAATGTTATGTTATAATTGACAACATTTCATATTTTTAACTACTTTATTTTATGAACTAGTTAGAAAATAGGTAAAAATTTAAGCCACCCGTATTTTTTCATTTTCAATTTAACTCAATATTTCATACAAAAAAAACACGTTGAAAAGTAGGTCATTCCAAAAGGGCGTAAGTAAAATATGACGTCATCTTCCCAACAAGAATCCAGAGCCACTCCAGAGCAGCGATTGTCGTCTGTACTCCGTACTAAGGTCTCTCTGAATACAGCGAGGAAGATGACGTCAACTTTCGGTTTACAGTAATTTGCGATTTTTTCCCAAATTAACGGAGAAAAAAATCTAAAAAAATGTTTTTTGTGTACTTCACACGTTTTTACCGAAATGGTTTTCGGATTAAGACTTTTGGAAATTATAAAATATTGTCAATTACGGTTCAACTTCGTGTGCCGCGAAACGTGCAGTTGCTTTCTGCTGTCGGCTACGAACTTACGACAGCCACACTGCTGCTCAACAGAGTGGTAAAGACTTGGAATAGACTGCCAGATGATGTGACTTTGGCTATCAAAGTCAACCAATTTAAAAACAAAGTAGACAAGCACATTTCAAATTCAGCTCATCAATGATTTTGTCTGCCACACACAGACGGAATGAATTCCGTCGCCGCATTCGTCGCATTTGATTACGGAATTCAACCTGTCTGTGACGAGACTAAGGCACTGGTCCCACCGCCATTAGTATGAGAGTACTAGCTACTCAACGGCGGTGGAACCAGTGCCTTACGGCATATGTCAGGCCATGCTAACGCGTCAATAGTCACCATTTCTAATAGACTCCCTGCATATTTCGCCACGCTAGATTCTTCCATACATGAAGAACTCTGGTGCCAATTGCAGGGTACAGTAAATCATATGCACATCCAGATACAGGTCCATACCTGCCATCTGCATAGAACTATGATACACTTTACCGTCTTCACTTGTACTTCAATTTGATAAGATATGAAAACTAACATAAATGGAGCCTCGTCTGCCAATAAACCACAATGTAGTTTGGCAGAAGTGTATGAAATGTAAACATTTGTATAATTTTGTGAATAAACTATTTATTTTATTAATTTTTATTTAAAAAAAAACTAAAATTTGTCAAGCAACGACCACATATTATTGAACACTTGTATAAATTAACCTGGCCCCTATTTCACCAACTCAATGAAAATTAAAAGTACACTTCTGAGTCACCACGTAAAGATGGTCGCAGGATAGCATCGGTACTTACCGGCCCGGCAATGTAAACCGAATTGTCATTGTAAATTGACAATTGTCAAGTTGGTGAAATAGTGGCCTGATTTGATTTTGGTTACTTTTTAGGGTTCCATACCCAAAGGGTAAAAACGGGACCCTATTACTAAGACTTCGCTGTCTGTCCGTCCGTCTGTCACCAGGCTGTATATCAAGAACCGCGATAGCTAGACAGTTGAAATTTTCACAAATTATGTATTTCTGTTGCCGCTATAACGACAAATACTAAAAACAAAATAAAATAAATATTTAAGGGGTGCTCTCATACAACAAACGTGATTCTTTTGCAGTTTTTAAAGATAATGGGACGGAACTCTTCGTGCGCGAGTCCGACTCGCACTTGGCCGATTTTTTCAAAATGGCATAGCTAAGAGGGTGAAAACGTAAGAAATTTCGCTCGCGAGGTGTTCAGCTCACAGAGCCACTAGTTATAAAGATATATTTGATGTATGAATGTGTGTTGCAGATGACATATTCGGCATAGAGGAGGTGACCCTGTACAAAGGGGAGTGGAACGACAAGGTGTACGCAGTCGCTGGGGATGTGCTCGATGGGGTGAGTACGCAGCATCCCTCCCTGCCGCACGTACAGTCGGCTGCACAAGGCACTGGTCCCTCCAGGCCAAGGGCGAGGAAGCGATTAGCTATCAGCGATTTTCTCGCTCAAGAAACGAACAAAAAATGTTGATCCTGTGGCGGTAAAAGTGACGGATATATTTATAGTTGATCGCTGGCTGTTCACACTGCCGGCGAGGACTCTCCTCACTAGTTGATCGCAGAAATAAAAGCGAGCATCGCTCAGCGGTACTCGCTCAGCGATGATCGCTTGGCGATCAGAGACTAAACAGCGCTCATTTTTCGAGTAATCGCCCGTCGTATTCGATCGAACACTCGCTTATAGTCGAGCGACAAAACTATCGGATCAACCACTCGCTGCTCGCTTCTAGTTTCTCGCTCATCGCCGTCATTCAAGTCAAAACCATCAGTCAAAGCCATCATTAAAGTGAAACGATACAAAGATGTTTGCCCCTTGTGAGGCTGACCGTACAGCCGCGAACCGTTCGTAATTAGCCGTGTAATGAATCACCTATGTTACCTGATGTAGTGTCAATCCTGATTTGCATTACACGTCTAAGTTGCGAACATTGGCAAGTGGGTCAACAACCCCCGTTCGCGACTGTAGTGTCGACGCGATAGATACATTTACACTTTTGCACCTTATTCCATTGCAATAAGGTGCAAAATTGTAAATGTATCTATGGCGTCGACTGTATATACTTCCTAGTAAGAGACGAATGCTTTGTCGGCTGTAAACCCGATCATGTTCGGTAGGCAGGCTCTCGTCACTCTCAATAAAACATCTTGTCGAATTATGAGTAAATAATTTGTAAGTACCTACTCGCACAAAAAAGGATAACTGCGCAAGAAAGTATTAAAATTTTTAATTGCTGTCCACAAAACTACGCTGTCAGGAAAGCTGCGTATTACATACAAATTGTGTGTTATCGACCGTACATTTTAGTTTACCACAGAGTCACTAGATGGCGCCACTGAAATGTAACAATAACAATCTAAGTCTGAACACTAATTCCTTACAAATCTAGGATAAAACTATTAGATCTTCAGTTTCAGTTTTATAATTGTTTCATCCGTACTATGATGTAATATATAAATACTTTCGTCAGATATATGACTAGGCTCGTTGGTCTAGTGGTTAGGACGTCGGACTTGCACGCGGAAGTCCTGGGTTCGATTCCAGCCAAGATGTAATTCAGCTTACCCCATTTCTTACGCCACACTTGATACTATAATAAGTGTAGTGGTCAGGTGCCAAAATCGGGGGATATTGTCAGCTCTGATGTGAAGTTATTACCCTTGATTAGGGAAATATTCATTGACGTGCGACATTTTTTATAAATTTCCTTCCATATTCATTTTGTAGATTACCATTTTTGGCAATGACCAATGAGGTACGGATCTCTTTTAAAACTTCGCTCATTCATTTGTTTTTTTTTTTTTTTTACTTTATTTTAATACTCATCTAAGACACAGCTAAGTGTAATGTCAAGGTTTGTCTTATTACAATGGCATAGCGTATGAAAAAAAATATAAACATCATTTATCAATAACATCGAATCCAAGATGCCTTTGATATTATGGCGCTGAATAATATTTTTTTAAATAAAAAAGTCTGTGAAGTGATTATATCTCCGCGAAACATCCAATTTACGCTTAGTGTTTGTGTATTTTTAATAGTCAAATGTAGTTATGGTTATGGACTCCTTTTTCCGCACTTAGTGCCAGTTCCACCAACGTACGAATACAGACCGATCATCGTCAAATATGGCGCCGGCAGCTGTCATCCCATAGAAACTTGTCGGACTTTCCATACAATCAGATTTGACGAACACCGCTTACGATTACAGACGGTTTGGCGCAACCCAGCCGTCCGTGTAAGTTAGACCATTGTGCGTAGTTTGCTAACTACAGGTTTAGCCAGCCTAACTCCGACCAGAAGCGCAGGATCCTCCTGGTGTCAAATGTAGTATTTAACATCATTTTTTTTATTATTCCAGTACCTGTACGATCTCCTCATGAATCTGCTGGAAGAGAAGGGAATCAGCAACGAGTTCGTTCAGAAGCTCTCGGACTTCAGCACCGGTTACGAACACGCCGCCTACATCAATCTTCTTGAAGGCATCTCCAAATTCACCATTGGAAAGAATTAAAATAGATTTAAAAAAACATAGGTACGGGTACGATGAAGTGCCAGAGCATTTATATTGCTACAGCTTTAAAAGATGTTAGTTTATTTGACATGGAAGTGTTGTTCAGTTTAGTGTTATTTTAGTTACGTTTGAATAAATGTATAAAAAATTGTATTGTTGTTTTTGTTGTAATAGACGCGGTGGGTGACTAAAAGGCTGGCGCGTACCTCGCACAAAGTATATGGTTGTGAAGTTCAGGAAAGCCGCCAGCCCTTTGGGCACCCTACCTACGAGCTTCGGGCTTGAACCTACTTTAGTATATCTACAATATATATCCCTTAAAGGGATAAGTTCGCCTTTGTACATACTATTTCCTTTTGTATTTTTCATAATTGTATTATGTACAATAAAGAGTTTTACTACTACTACTACTACTAACTTTGCTTGGGGTTGAAACACTTGGGCCGTGGGGACCGGGAGCCCATAAGATCTTTAAAGATCTGTCTGGGCGTCTGGTCGATGCAACACGTGACCAAAATGCTGGCCTTTATCTGGCACAAAGGTTGAGCATTGCCATCCAACGTGGCAATGCGGCCAGCATTTTGGGAACGTTACCCACTGGCAGCGGGTTTTTTAGATTAGGGTTTTTGTTAGGTATATTTAGGTTAGTTTTATTTTAATTTGTTATTTTATAGTTATTCAAATATAAGTCTATCCCTGAATTAGTTAAATGGGACTTTGCTTGAACCTATTTTTACACGACTGCCCAAAATTGAAATGCAGTGTTCTTTATCCTACTAATATTATGAATGAATGAATGACTTATTTATTTGAAACCACAACAGAATACAGTT
Source organism: Cenopis cana (assembly GCA_951800055.1). Classification (NCBI taxonomy): domain Eukaryota; kingdom Metazoa; phylum Arthropoda; class Insecta; order Lepidoptera; family Tortricidae; genus Cenopis; species Cenopis cana. The sequence continues at coordinate 17,457,949 of OX637485.1, read as the reverse complement.
AGCTTTAAATCTAGGAAATACACATTTGAAGATGATCTCAAAAAGGAGTCCACTCAGCATTGTGTCGGAGCATGAGGTGCCACGACGCTGATTTTCAGTGGATCCATTTACAAAATTATATATATCCATTTAACCTAAGAGAAGCAGAAATGTGCAGTGTAATGATATTTTGCGAAATATAGATGCGAAAATTATAAATGCGAAAGTTAGTGTGTTTGGATGTTTGTGATTCAATCACGCAAAAACGAGTGAACGGATTATGATGAAACTTGGTATACAACGAGATTATAGCCTGGATTAACATATAGGCTACTTTTTATCCCGAAAAATCATCCCTTTTACGCGGAAGATGTCGCTGGCAAAAGCTACTTGTAAATATATTTTACTTAGGTACTACTTTACCTATTGTATGCTTCGTTTTGTCTTATTTTAGTTTTTACATGGTACAACTGTTAGGATAAAAGTAATTTGACTATAAAAGAGTCCATAAAAGTGCGATGGTCGGATCCGAAAATATATATCATAGCTTCCAAAAATTGTGCGATTAGGGCGCCACCTATTAGCAATATTTGCAAACGGCGGGTGAAACTGGTTGCAGATCAAGTAACACACTAAATAGTTTAGCTTTTCACCGCTAGATGTCAGGTCTTTTACATTAATTTTAGCGCCATCTAGTGATCAAGTAACACACTAAATAGTTTGGCTTTTCACCGATAGATGTCAGGTCTTATACATTAATTTTAGCGCCATCTAGTGATCAAGTAACACACTAAATAGTTTGGCTTTTCACCGCTAGATGTCAGGTCTTATACATTAATTTTAGCGCCATCTAGTGATCAAGTAACACACTAAATAGTTTGGCTTCTCACCGCTAGATGTCAGGTCTTATACATTAATTTTAGCGCCATCTAGTGATCAAGTAACACACTAAATAGTTTGGCTTTTCCTCACTAGATGTCGCATAATTAGAGTAGCTCACGAGTAGCTCGTTCTCACACAACTGCATTCTACTCAAATAGGCATGATGACTCAAAAAAAAATATTACTTCAATAGAAAGAAGACATAAAACTATGCCAAATAGTGAAAATCCTATTCAAATATCTCAAAAAATAACGAAGCAACAACGGTTAGAATGTTCGTAGTTAGAGAGAGAAAGTGCTACTCGACCGTGACGTCACCTTTGAGTAGCGCCATAGTAAATGACAATCGTTCAATACAAAGGTGCGTTTTGCGGAAAAGCGACAGAAAATACCCACTTTTAAAACTTTGAAGACTTATAATTACGTAATTATTTATTTTTTTGAATTACTCTTTTTGCCATTTGATTGAGAATTTGAGTCATTATGTAGAAAATTTGGATTTATTGATTTTCTTTTATAGTGTCATCATCCCTATTATGCACATTTTCTTTTGCGAAAAAAATATATGACATGCATCAACATGGTACATACAAATTGTTTTGAAATAGTGCCTTAAACATTTAAAAGGGAGTGCTTGGTATAACCAGAGACTAGGAATTATATAGACTGCCAATGCCTATACATTGTGGCGTAATTTTAAAATAATGGGCCTGCTGTAGCTAGTTTCACTATGGGGAGATCACTTTACCATTTAATTCGTATGCCACTAAGACCTCTGCTTAAAACATAGCGCCATCTGTGAACACAACGTAGAAGCTCCCAACAGATGGCGCTATGTTTTAAGCAGAGGTCTTAGTCGCATACGAATTAAATGGTAAAGTGATCTCTCCATAGTGAAACTAGCTACAGCAGGCCCATTATTTTAAAATTACGCCACAATGTATAGGCATTGGCAGTCTATATAATTCCTAGTCTCTGGTATAACATAGATATATTTATTGCCGTAAAACGCTGGCATAGTGGTAAATACAATTTTATCACACAAAGTCCGTGGACTTCCATGACCACTCTGTTAAATACACGATTTACGTATACCATAGTTAAATATCAAATATCTGGGCGGCCGAACTTTGCTCGGCGTTTTCCCGGGCATGAGACCTAGCTAGATCGATTGCTCCTCCCCGAAAACCCCCACAACCACATACCAAACTTTATCAAAATCGTTAGAGCCGTTTCCGAGATCCCCGAAATAAATAAATAAATAAACATATTTATATAAATAAATAAATATACAAGAATTGCTCGTTTAAAGATAAGATAAGATTTGACAAAACAGTAGTAGAAGATCCTAATTATTCCCGTTTTCCAATCCCAATCCAGCATAATGGAGTTTGTATCGAAATCGAAAACTCTTACCGTACTCGCTAGCAGGGCTTGCATTCCGGAATTCCGGAATCTCGAAATTCCGGAATCTCGGCCAATTTTTCCGATATTACAATTCCGGAATTGGTACACTCAAAATATCGGAAATTCCGGAATTGGATTTGATGAATTTAGAGAGAGAAAATAGAGTGTTTTGTATGTTTATTCTTAACTTTCACAATGTAAAACTGAGGAATTGTTCGCCATCACCAGATTCATAAACATTTTGTGAATAGATTTCAAACTGGTATTGGTATTCCATCGCGTATATTCCTCCTATCCGTATTTTGGATACGACGATCACTAAACTCCGCCGTTAGCTGCGTTCGTGTGCTCTAGTGTGGCTTACGTACCTAGCCGTTCTTATCCACGAAGACCCGTGCACTGCACGGACCACGGAGTGGGTGGGTACGTGAGCACACCATAAACATAATGACATAAAAGTTTTGTAGTATCACCCAGGTTTCGATCGAATCACCCACAAACAATAAACAGTACAACAACAAGTGGTAATAAAAGCAAGTACAGTAACAAGTGGTAATCTTCAGTCTTCTGTATAACTTAACGGAGCCTATGGATGTGGTCTATGGTACTAAAGCCTCTTCGGAAACCGGCTTTTTCGGGAGGCTGGAATTCATATAGCCTGCGTGCGAGATGGCTCGTAATGACAATGACTCTTGGAAACAGCTTGTAGACAAATGGCTCAAAAGCGTGATGGTTCGGTAGTTGTTCAGTAGTGTGTTGTCACTTGTCAGGGTTGCCACCATTCTTAAAGAACAGCGCCGCCTCGCCTGTGTTTTATGCTTTTGGCGTTCCCCCTTCCAGTAAGACGGAATTTACCCACATGAAACTTATGTGCATTTTTTTCGAAAATCACGAGTTTAGTGCTGAATAATGAATTAATGACCATATATGACTACTAATGGATCACATTTAGCACTCAGCTTATTTGATCCCGGAAAGCCGTTAATTCAGTAGGTAAAGTGAAAGTAAGAAATATCTTAATATTTATACTAAAATTTAAAATACAGGCTACCCTATCTGGATATTGCCTATAAAACGATAATGATTATATTTTTAGTACATTTTTGTGACATTAATTTAGTTGAAATAGGTAAAATCCCAATTCCGGAACCAGTTCCGGAATTCCGGAATTGGAGCCCAATATCGGATACAATTCCGGAATTGGAAAACCGTCCGATATTGCAACCCCTACTCGCTAGTGACTGCGTAAACGATTTTAGTTCGTAGTAGTACCTATGCCGATTCTTAGTTCTAATTTATGACCCATATCCCATATCATAATGCTTTACAAACGGAACACCATGTATCATATTCACATTAAGAGTGCGTGAGAGTTATCGTATAGATAGGCCAAAGTAAATAACAGCCGCAGATTGCGATACGCGCTCGCGCGCGCAAGACCCATTTCGCTCAAATTTCCCGCGCACACTCGGAATCGCAATCAGCTGACAAATCGTCTCGCGATCTCTAAAAGTAGAATATGAAGAAAACTATCGGTCTCGGTCGCACAACCTTTGTTTTGCTTCTTATCAGCTGACCTCTGAGTCTGGCAGACAAAGGCCACCAATTCCCTCTATTCTGCTCTTATTGTAGCCAATAGAATCGAGGCTGACTAATAAACTCACAAGATCAACCAATAACGCAACGGTTTGAAGTTAGCTGCAAACGATCGCAGCTGTCAAATGTCAACTGACTGATCCGACCAGCAAAATGAAGCGACTTTTGTTTTACCTTGCCAAAATGGCTGACGCGTCGACGTTGCGCGTGAAGAAAATACCCGATAATTTATACGAGCTGTGCTTGACGAGTTTAGTGAACTACTTGCAGAAATCCAAGTGTGAGCGAAATGATTTGCGATCACTGCCGGACAGCATTCTCATGGATGTCTATTACAAGGTGAGTTTTTGGGCACTGCTTTTTCAGATAAAAACAGTGGGCGCTGTGTTACCGTTATAGTGTCGGATAGTCAGTCTCGTAATTGCAGATGATGGCTCGGGGTGTTTTAGTAGGTTTTGGAAAGTTTACAGACTGGCTTAGTGCTTGTACGGTTCCTGTGACCATGAACGTAATTAGTGTAGGAGCAAGTACCTAGATACTTTCACTGAACATTGTGGCCCGAGCCGTAAGGTGCGAGCGCGAGCGAGCGCTCTTTGTTACGAAACCACAACGCCGATATTGAAAATCGCTTGGAAATAATTGAAATCGTAAAGAAGAAAGCCATAAATAATATCACCATGTTGTACTTGTAAGCTAGTTTCTCCAACACACGTAAAACCAATTCGTTTTGTTATCGTACATCCTTTCAAGTCTATTAATCTATAGGCATGTCATGTCATGCATTATCGAACGAAAATACTTATTTTGAGGAATAAGATTTGAATAAATTAAGTATTGTTGAAAATAGACAGAAATTTTCCCCAAACATCTATCAATTGAGTGATGTCACCTGACTTGAAGTTTTATCTTCGTTATGTGAAACTTTCCTTGCTTTGATGACATCATACTAACTTTCAATTCTTGCATCTATTAGCATACTTTACTTAAGATATCTCTTGATGTATTAAAATTGTATATGCAGCAATTGCAATATAATATTCAATCATGACTGCTCAATTAAAATGGTATTGGTATTAAAATTACTGTCTATCTGGTTTAAATAACAGAATGTAATGTGTAAATAGATCAAAGTAAAGGAAATCCATTACTTTGTAAATAAATATCAAATTTAATATTTTGCCTTATGAAGAGGATAAACATACTGTTTTAATAGTTGCATTATCTCAAGTGTCATCGACTGATTGCTGAATTAATTCGAAGAAGAAATAATAATCATGTTAGTATTGTATAATAGGTGATAATATTTTCATTAAACCTGATAAATACCAGTGTTTAAACTGTATATTATGAACAGTTTTCAGCTTATTTTATGATACAGTGTTAAAGTCATCTTTATATTTACTAGAGATAAGACTGATGTTCCACATTAAATTCCAGTTCAGTATTTTGATATGTAATTCTATCTATTATGTGTGAGACTTTTTATATATTTCTGACTGCAAATGGCTACATCATATACTAGGGTGTGAAATATCAAAATAAAATTTTACAAAATTCATCTGTAACACTTGCATCTAGTATACTACAACTTAACACTTTCATTAGAATTTTATATTAAATCAACTCTTGACTGAATGTTCCAAATACCTGAAAATCGATGTATCAATTTTTTACATTTGGTGGCCTTATGTATGAAACAGATAGGATAGATAGCCAAACACAATTTATTTTTAATTTATATTTTTTTTTTTTTAATTTCTATATTTCGTCACTTGTACCTAATCTGCTGGTAAACACAGATTTTTTTACAATTGTTTGCAAAATATGCTAACTAACAGAATGCAATGTTTATGTTATGAGAAATATTAGTACATACCTATAAATATAAAACAGCATGTTGGTCTGTGTAGCTCATACATATTTAAACGCATCAGGTGTGCCTTGTTTGTTGTAATAAATGGGAGTTATTCATCTGGTTATTCATCAGGTATCCTGCCTGAAGAATGCCCAGTGTCTGCTACCGTATCCCAAGATTTGGCGCAGGCTCTAGTTTTTATTATACTTACAAATTTTCCTTGGATCTGGATACAATAGGTATAATGTATAAAAAACTTAACTTAAAAATTATGATGATGAACTTGGGTAAATATGGTTGAATACCATAAATAGCTATGATTTTATCGGTTTTACCAGTTACATTATTAATTTACCTACTTAATTTGCATTATTTAACATTCAAAAGGATTTGTAGTTATATAGTAAATAATAATTGAATGTAGTGTTAGGTTAGGTTTTTAGCCATTTTAACAATTTATAACATAATAAATAAATTTTGGATCAATTCATAGGTTTGTTTACAAGTCAAGCTCAAAAACAATTTAAAAACAATGTTAATGGTTCTACAACTAATATGTTGCCCATTCATTAATGTAACATAACAGTGCCAGTTGCCTTGTTTGTTTGTCTATGTTTAGGTAATTAGGTAAAGCGCCTAATTAGTGTACAGTCAGCATCTAAAGTAGGTTGGTATATGAAAATGTCAAGTCTTTATTACAGGGGAATAAGAACTTTTGACATCTGGGTGATTCCTATTGCAAAATTTAACATTTTCTTAATTTGTCCGCACGGGGCCCCAATTGTTAACGACTCTTGAGTGATTATTTTTGACTTTAACTATTTTAACAGTTATGGACCCAGGTATAGAGTAAACTGAAGTCAACAATAAGTTTAAATTGCCCTCTGATTTCCTTAACTTTCACTTAACATTCGGGCCGGAGTGGAGATCAATTAACTTTAAACTGAAGATGGGTGATTAACGATAAGAAGCTACTTTTGTTGCCGACTGTACCAGCACCACCAAGCTGACAAGCACCATGGACACTTTATTACCAATATCATCGTATCATACAATTTTAAATTATTTTTTTCATAAAAAACATATAAATGGCTCTTAGTTTATTTTCATTCAACAAGAGTTAACATGCACCTTGCTTATTTTTCTGTATTGAAAAAAACCTGACGCTCAAATGATGTTAAATTTTATACCATGACGGACGGCCATACCGCCTTGTCTGATGAAAATCCGACACCATAGACTCTCACGACTTCAGTTTCAGAGGATTACTGATTTCAGATTTCACTGTATTGTAGAGATGGGTAATCTCGACTCCGAGGAGCGATTCAAATCACTAAATCCGGCTCCGCAAACTCTTGTAAAATTGCATATTTTACGACTGTTGTTGTCCTGAATAAATAAAATAAAAAAATAGTTTTGGCATAGCTACTCTACCAAAGTGACTATTTTATTTATTTATAGTACGTACTCTACCAAAGTGACTATTTTATTTATTTATAGTACGTACTCTACCAAAGTGACTATTTTATTTATTTATAGTACGGCAATTATTTCGAACCGTGAGATTTTCGAGAAGACAGTACGGTTGCCAGTTTTTGTTGCACTTTTAGCCCCACCCAGGGGTCACGTGTAGGGTAGAGGTGGTTACTTTCCCTCCCTACGGACGTGGTGCAACTTGGACCCCCCTTTGTCAAGTGAGTGGGCAACTTGACTGTTAGAAGTTCTCAAGCCGCCCGAAGGCCTCCAACTTGGCTTCACGACTGCTGCCACAGACAGCAACCGGTGTCAACGGCTTAGCGTGCCTTCTAAAGCACGGGAGCGCTCAGTTAGTAACCACTCAAAGCGGTCACTCATCCATGTACTCCGGGGTACCGCACGCGACACGCAGGCGCCGCTGGGCCACGAGCGCACCACCATCCACCATGCACCAAAGTAACTGCCATCTGACTTTCCAATCTAGAGGGAAAACTAGACCTTGTTGTTACCCTTTTAAATATCAAAACCTAGATTTTTCGCTACGTGCGACAGCAGATATAATCAAGGTTATAAATAATCGCGCACGTCACATCACATCGACTGTGAATCGCGTGGGGTCATTTTATAATGCCAAGAATAGATTGACCTTGGGAAGGAACAATAACATGTCGTGGCTCAGACCTTTTAGGGTTTTAATGTCAGCCTTAAGGCCTTAATGCAGCTCCAACATTGTTGCGTGAATTCACGTAACAATGTTGGAGCTGCATGCGTGCACGCAGCCGGTGTGGCCCGGGCATTATTCGGGAAATAGACTGCTAACGATTATAGGGCTAATGGTTTTTGCCCGCGGCAGTGTGTGCGTAAGAGTCTTTAATTATAAATAAATAATTGTGGACATTCTTACACAAATCAACCTAGTCACAAACTAACTTAAATACATGGAAAACATACAAGACCCAGGAACAAAATATTCTTGCTCATCACAAAAATAAATGTCCTGACCGGGATTCAAACCTGGGACCTCCAGCTTCGTAGGCATGCAGGCAGCATTCTATATCGTCGCAGTAGGCGTAGCACGTGTTGCGCTCGAGAGTATGTCGGCGTATCTCGAGCTATCCGTCACTTTCTAACAGCGCCAATCAGAAAACGAAGAATCTCTCGGCCGCAACATGTGCTACGGGCGCAGGATTCACTTATTAAGACAACAATACAGCGATTGTAGTTCAGTATAGCACAATGACCGACTAACTCTATTGTGCGTGTGGGAAACGTAAACCTGAAGGAAAATAGTCGGCTAAATAACCATCATTAGCCCATATGTCCACTGCTGGGCATAGACCTCCCCCATAGATAAGAGGGAACGGCCAGAACTCCCCATTGTCCCCAAGCCGGCTCAGTGCAGGTTGGGGACTTCAGATATAACATTAAGTTTACATTACCAACTTATTTTTGCCTATATCTTAAAAATACCTTTTTTTTAAAATTAATAATGGGATTGCTCTTGGCCAGCATCTAGCCTGGGGGTAAAGATGAGGCCGACGATGAAGTGAGCTCACCCAGAAAATGCCTTTTCACTCTAGCCTTAAATAGGTCCAGGTTATATGAACTCGGAAATACAGATGCCGGCAGGGAATTCCATACCTTAGCCTTACCTACATAGAGATCTAGAAGATGTGTTGAATGTCCATAAAAAAGTCTTTTCTGTAATGCAATGTTCTCATAACATCTGTGAAGATGGTATCCCAAAGTGGGTCGTCCTGGACAGTTGCCAGAAGTGTCCAGGAAGTAACACCTACTGTCCAGGAAGTAAATATGTAAATCCCATTACATAATTTACATATCATAAGTTTGGAGCTGGCGATGGCGGCGCGGCGCTCGCGTCCCCCGCTCGCCTGCTCGGCGCCAGCGCGGCGCGCGCCGCGACCGCACCAGCGCACAGCTGGTTCTTTAACTACGATTTTAGAACAATCGAGGCGGAATTGGCGAATATTATTTAAATATTGTTAATCATACTACTTGTTTTATTTTTGAGAAAAGCACTATACAAGCTTCGACCGTAAGTGCCATCCTGGCCTCGTATAATAGCCGGACCTCGCCTTCGGCTCGGCCGGCTAACTCAACTCGTCCGGGATGGCTTACTTACTGGTCTCTGCAGTAATGTACTATTATGTCACACCTGGCCATAAAGCGGCAATAGGGATGTTGACACCAAATAAGAAAATCAATGAATCCGAATTTTCTCGAAAAAGGATCAAATTCTCAATCAAATAGCGAAAAAAGTAATTCAAAAGAATAAATAATTACATAATTATAAGTGTTCAAAGTTTTAGGAGGAGGCATTTTCTGTCCCTGTTCCGCAAAACGCACCTCTGTATTGAACGGGCGTCATTTACTATGGCGCTCGAGGTCAGTGACGTCACTGATCTGTAGCGCTTTCTCTCTCGAACTAAAGACATTCTGACGGTTGTAGTTTCGTTATTTTTTGAGATATTTCAATAGGACTTTCACTATTTGGCATAGTTTTGTGTATTCTTTCGTATGGAGCAATAATAAATTTTGAGTCAACATCCCTATTACCGCACGCTCCGCGCGCGGGATATCCCTCTTCCTGGCCAGGGGGTGACATAAAATTTTGTACTTAACACGGGCGGTAATAAAGAAAGCCTCAGATCGCATATTTATCGCCCTGGCCTTCGGCTCGAGCGTCAAATACCTGCGATCTGAGACATTCTTTGTTTTATGACGTTTTATAAAGATTTATTTGTCGGATAAAAGTTCGAAAAGGTACAAATATGTATTTAGGTATCATGTTAAGTTTAGCTGTTGGATCTCCTACTCGTAAAATAAATAAATAAATATTTTATAGTGCCGATATTAATTTGTTTACTTCTTGATAAACAAATGAACCATATTCAATAGTGTCAGCTATCACTTATCAACATTTGTTTACCCTATAATAGTTTCCGAGTAATGTCCTCACAATAAATAATTAACTTATTAGATTAAATATAAATAAGTATGTTAATCACCTTATGTTGTGTTGTGTGTGTTGTGTTGTGTGTTCTTAGTTTGGGACTAGGTTGATTTGTGTAAAAATGTCCAAAAATATTTATTTTATTTTATTTTTTATTTTATCATTATAATTTATCACGGACTTTCAGTACAGACAGACATAATTTGATAAACATCGATTCTTATAAAAATCATGACTTGTAATGAATGTTCGTCGAAAAATACGCCTCCGTGGATATGTATAGCCACTGTATAGCCATTAGCCAACCAAGGTATGTTTGGTTGGCATGGTAGATGGCCAAAAGCTCGTAAGACTAGAAAAGTGTATGACTATTAATATGGGACCGGAAAAAGCGTGGAAGATTGACTTACCCACCCAGTTGTCACGTGCAGGGTAGTGGTGGGTACCTACCTACTCCATACGGACGCGGACGTGGTGCAACTTCTACCCGCCTTTGTCAAGTGAGTGGGCAACTTGACCGTTTGAAGTTCTCAAGCCGCCCGAAGGCCTCCAACTTGGCTTAACTACTGCTGCCATAGACACACGGCTTGACATACCTTCCAAAGTGCGCAAAAAGGAGTCCATAACCATAACAAAAAAAAAACGTCAGAATACATTACCTATGTTTCGACGATACAACTAACCTTTTGGCTTTGCATTAAGACTGTTGTCTTATTATTTATTTGTAGTAGAAAACCATAGAATTTTTAAAAGGCCCTCTGTATTTTTTTTAAATTGATAGTGATAGTGACTACCAAGTAAGTACTTAAGTCCAAAGGACATATTGATAACTAACTTCCATCATTCTTCGAGTCTGATAGCAGTGATCGTTTGATCCAATAACGGATAATAATTTGATTTGAACTTTGAACGTATCATTGCTACCTGTTTCTTATCGTGCTAACGTGTTATATTTATCGAGCAATAATCGTACTAATTACATGATAATACGTGTAAAGTGCAATGCACTCGCACTATAAAGGTTGATTAATGTGCATAATTTAATGGCTTTGTGACGATACTCCTGTACCGCAAAACTTTACAAGCGTACAATTCGACAAAGACAACTTTTTCTGTGGAAAATTGTACAATTATGTGAAATTGTAGACTTGTAAAGTTTTGTGGTATAGGGGCCAGACAAAACGTTATACCTACCTTTGTGCATATTTAGGTAATATATTTGTTTTTAGGAAAAGGTTCCGAAAATACCTGAATTAACCATGCCTTTTTAAGAATGTTACGCCTTACAAAATACGTCTGTACCGCGTTTAAGTCCGTTTTTCCTATAACGTAAGTATGATTATTGTGACAATAAATATTAATCTATATATAATCCCATATTTAAATATGAATCTGCGACGAAGACGCTCTCAGTAAGTGCAAACAATGTCTATACATATATATAAGGTCTATATTATTTTGTTTTAAACGTGGTTGGTTGTTATATTAAATTCTTCAGTTTCGTCAATCCCGAATATAAAAAAGCAGTCAATTCTTGACATCAGCCTTGCTCCCGCCAATCGAAAGTGGGTCCGCATTCGGAATACTAATAGATTTCTAGTTTCCGAACATTCGTCACACGTGAAAGTAATGTCAAGGATTGTGTAGGCGAATTCCACCCGCCTCGGAGTCGCAGAGGAAATTATTGCATTTCGTTGCTGTACATGACTTGAGTTCGGAAGACGAATGAGGTCAGAGGAATGTCCCGCGAGCGATCCGGCCGCGCAGTGAACTTCGTGCATTGGGTTTCTCCGAGGGGCTACGCCTACAGTAATAATGATTAAAATAGATTAAATAAGTATGGGTTTCTTCAAGAAAGTAGAAGTCCCATGTTCCCCACTCTTGTTTGCCACCATTGCCACCTACTGTTACCCAAAATTTACCGATTCGCCCGTCCCCGTTCGTCCCGGTGCCGCCGCATACCGGGTAGAGTCAGTCCGACCCAGGTCGGGCCTAGCTCAGTTTTTTGCTGGACTCAGACTCAGTTAGGCTAGGTTTAGTGAACCAGCGACAAAACTCGCAGCAGCACGATACCACTGACACCTCAGAGTTGCTTGGAGCCGCTCAACCAATCTCACTGGAGCGCAAACCCTTTTGAGTATTCCGGTGTTTAAACCGCCCGCTTGGTCGTGTCAAATTTTCCCTGGATTTTCACCGATCGCACACTTCTATTGCTTTATTGGGCCAGGCTTATAAAGCCACAGTCAGGTTAAAAAAAACTCGATTCGCCCGCTCTATGGCGGAAGTAGGGCAACGCTAAGGAATAAACAAAAATATTTAAAAATGTTGTGTCAGTTTGAACTCTTCGACTTATCGATAATTTGCTACATAACTTAGTTTCTAGTTTAAAACTAGAAACGTAGTATTAAAAAAGTTCTTATAAAGTCGAGAGACCGAGAAGGTTTAATCTCATTCACAGTTCTATGGGTCCAGTCCGGTACGGAAATGGTATTCAAATTGGGACACCGATAGACAACTTTGGAGTCTTAGCGTGCCGGTCGGACCCGGGATCTTGACCTGACTGTTGAAAATCGGTCCGCCGAAGAAATTCCCAGTCATTTCTTTGCCAGCGTAAAGATTGCCATCTTTTCTCTTCTTCGTTATGTGATTCTGATGTTATTCCAAACATTGTATGCCCATTTTGTAACTTACACCCATAAACTAGAATGTATATATAATATTAATATTCGAACCATTGCCTCTGTTGATACAACTGCTTTGCGTGCGACTCGACTCTACGATCTTGGACGATTACTTCCATAATAGTACATCTATGGCTTCCATTATGTTCTCGAAATCTTACTTTGTTTTCTTGCTCTTTACTTCGGAACTGAATAGTTGGGAATGAGGTTTGAACTTGTTTTTCGTTAGTCTTTTACAGATCATGTAAATGGGTTTTTTTAGTTTAGAAAGAGCAGTCATGGATATTCTATATCTGACTGGCCTTTCATAATCCAGTTGCCGTTACCTTATCATCATCATCGGAGTTCACGTAACCATCATCATCATATTGTGACGTAAGCACCACGCCTCCATCACATTGTATTTGGCTTCTCAGTACTTCCATACTGTAGCCAAGTCATCATTTCAATCATGATCATCGGTTCACTAAGCACGCGTCGCGGTGTTGATTTACCTTAATCCTAATCATCATATACATATTAAATATCATAATTATCATAATTCCGCGGCTTTGCATCGTGATGAGCACCACGCCTTCATCACGGCTAACGACCAAGTGTTATCAGCTTATCAGTGCAGAACTGCAGAAGGACTGTGAAAATCCCCTTAGCTGCAACAAGGTTCGGTGTAGTCCCAATAGTTTGGAAGTTAGGTTATGGCTCAAGGAAAATGCTATATGGTTCACACTTGAACTTCTGGATCTAAAGGCCCGGCCGTACACAATGATCTCAGACCAAACAACAATGATTAAATGTATAGTATTCATTTTAAATTTTATTGCACAATTGACATATCTACAAAGTGCCAAGTCGGGACATACAAACTATCAAATGTAGATGCAGTGAAGAAGTAAATCACGAAAAGTTAAATAATTTCAGATGGATAAACAAATTCATCATTCATTTATTCAAATGCCAACCATGGTGTTACAAGGGGTTATATCATTGGCCTTGTTTCATCTATGAGAAGATGATTTAAGCAGCGTTCGTATTAAAGCTTAAGCCACACAGAGAGCGGGCGGGCGGTGGCGGCGCGGGCGCGGGCGGCGGCGGCGCGGGCGCGGGCGGCGGCGGCGCGGGCGCGGGCGGCGGCGGCGCGGGCGCGGGCGGCGGCGGCGCGGGCGCGGGCGGCAGCGGCCTTTGGCGGCAGCCGCCACCGCCAAAAGCAGCTCCCGCGCCGCCGCCGCCCGCGCCCGCGCCGCCGCCGCCCGCCCGCTCTCTGTGTGGCTTAAGCTTAAGAGGTAAGGTGCGGCACTTACGTAAGTGGCTTGTAAGACCGATACGGGAGCGACAGCCACGGCCGCATAATTGACATATAAATGTCCCGCCCGAAGATGAAAGTGGAAGAGCAGAGCGCTGATGTCTTAATTCGCGCCTATATTATATATGGTTATAAATATATTCAAAATATGCTAATATTTTCACGAGTTAAAAATAGGTACATTTACCAAGGAAATTTCGCTCTATATTGTATCATCGTACTTCGTACTGTTAGTACATTCCGCCACGATCAGCCGTCTGTTTGCAGTACAATGTACAGTGGCTAAGTCACCATGACAGAGGTGCTTGATCATCAAATCCTATCATAATCCGTCGACTTTGAGTCGTGACGACACCACCACGCCCTCATCACGCACTGTTATCAGAATTATGAGGTGCTTTATCAGGAGGGCATTCGGACAGCCGTGGAGTATACTGTAAAGGGTGTAGAAAGTCCTGTCAAACTGTATAGAAATTCAAACAAAAATTTTGCCAAATGCTCAACGAATGCTCAAGTAATTATAGGGTCTGCAGTGCGGTTTTATTATTTTGGAGTCGCAAGAGTTTTCAAAGTTTTTAAACCCTTCGCTCTTTCTCATCATATACTTTAGTTCTGCGGGGAATCACCGCTCCATACTCTGTCGGTACCTACTTAGGCAGTTAAAACCGCAACTCCGCTTATCAATAATGGGTAGGCAACGTCCTAGTGACCCTTCTGGAGTTATGCGGAGGACTGGCTGGAGCTCAAACGTGTCTACAATCATGCGTATGTTTGTTTACCACCGTCGTCGCATTAAACTAACACAAAAAACCTTGGTGCAGAGAATTCTTAAGAACGGCGAGTGACTGTATTGCTGTTTGAAGCAGTATTGCTACCAGAGAAATCAAAACATTAAACAATTTTACTAGATCAATATCACCGGCCATCAGTATCTACTAAACTCGGAATTTAATACCAAACACGCGACAGTCGCTGCTGTTACACAACGTTCGACCTTAAGCCCTACGCCGGACGGTGAATTACCAAATGGAGCGGCGATCCCGGCCGGTTTTCCTTCACCTAAAAATGCTAATACCCACTCGTGGATAGCGGTACCTAACGGTGAAGGATTGGTAATGTTTAGAATGTACCTACAGTCGATGAAATTTAATATTATATTTCCGACATGTAAGCGATCATCTTAGCCCCTCAGGAAACGTGATAAAACGTAATGTAATGTGAAACGTTGAATAAGCGCCAGCCGGCAACAGGCAGTGCCCGAAGAATATCTTAAAATAGAGTAATTTTCATCGCAGTTGCAAATTAGAAGAAAGGTCATGTCGTGCTAAATTTGTGACGACCGGGATGTTGTAGCGACCTTTACCTTGACTGCCGAAAGCTCTGTCTGCGGAACTCATTGTTTTCTAGATATTATATAATTCGTTATTTGACTATAGTTCGTTTTTATGGCCATTCGTACCAGTTTTTAGAGACGATCATAGACGGTGTGGGGCCACCTACAATTTAGAGCAACACCAAAGACGAAAATGAGAGGCAATGTTTTCGAGCACTGAAAACGCTCCATATTGATTGAAACTGAAATGTGACGTCACAGCTCTGTAGCCTCGTACTACCTTGTACGGAAAAAAGAGTAATTAGCAGATTTCCACGTGAAATATTGCGTTTATGAACATAGTTGCCATACAATTTCCTTTTTATTGAAACATATCCAAAATTAAATTAAAAAGTGGTAATTCCGACCAAATTTACCAATCGTCAACCATTCAAAAACAACTTGGAAAATCCACTGGGCGCCGCTGGGAAACTTTATGGCCGTGTTTTATGTCCTGAGACCTGACAGGCAACTTTGACGTTTGTCGCCTTCTTCGCTGCTTGCTATAGTCACCTGGTCGGTAGCTTGGCGTGTCGCTGAGCATGTGTTTTAATGTGAAGGCGGCCTCATACCGGTAGAGGTAGCTGCGGAAATGTCGTGTACTTGTATAATAATCAGGTTTTTGCCTGAATAAGTTCTTATGTTTTTGCGAGGCTCGGAGGCTAATGATAAATGTTATTATAACGGGCCGCGGTTGTTACGGTACTCCTTTCAGAGCGTGCGCCCACCGCCGTTCGGGGTTTTTGTTGGTGCGTTGGTGGGCTTTTTCCTTATCAATTGTGAATCTGATGGTGAACTGTTACAATGTCTACATTTGCGAACAGTAGTCACTACAATGACTTTACAGTCAACGTACTCGTATCGTACTCGCAAGCGACTGCGTAAACGATTTGTATGAACAATAGTACAGCGCCCCTGGCGGTCACTCATAGTGCTAAAGATCCGTAGTATGAGTCCACGGTAAGTTACCTATCGAAAACTACTCGCTAGCGAGTAGTTTTCTAACTCTCATGTAGCTGCAGATCTGTGACATCTAAACAGATTCTAATAAAAAGATTGTGTTGTGAACTTCAGAAACTTGGTAGGTCCTTTCGAGTTTAATTGTTGGATTTGGACACGCTCAGGTATATTTGCGCTTACCGCCTTAAAAGAACCGGTTTTCAAAAATAATTATGCATCGCAAAGGGATATATCCATTAAGGGGGTGGCTTGATGTAAATTTAGTCTAAAACGCATATAGATTATTGGTTCAGTCTGCGTTTGCGAGCTGTTTCCTAGATCATGAATATGATGATATTTATAATAAATGAAATAAAAAATAGAACTGTCACGTATTTCTCTATTTAAAAGTTGTCTTAAAAATGGTTGACACGTGGTAATCGAACACGTGCCGCGACAGAAATAGAAGTAGGTACCTAATCGATCAAACAAACCAATTCGCATCGCAAATATTTGGGCCTTACAAACGTAATAAGAGCCGCTTAAAGTATTACAAACATCAAACAGCCTTGGCCAAAAGTGTTGAGCACCCCTTATTTTCCTTGCAACTAAACCAAAAACTATTCTTTTTTAATTACAAAAATGCACATTGACGTAAAATATGAAAAGGTATATACTAAAAAACATCTAGAGAACTTTAGATATATCATTTCGAAGTAGCTATTGCTAACTGAAGACTAATAAAAATAGACGGGTTTGCAATAAAAGGACAAATTGCATTTTTATCCGTGCAAATTATCTTTAACGTCAACGAAAGTAGCTAGTTTTTGAAAGATATTTAATTTTCTTTAATAAAAGGATATGAAATGCTTGATTGAAAGTTTAACTTTTATATGGAAAACGCGTGAGTGCTCAACACTTTTGGCCAAGGCTGTACTATGCTGGTTATTTTGATTCCACTCCTACCTCAGATTCGGTTGAAACCGCTCAGCCAATCTCACTGGATTTTCTTGATAGAAAATAAAACAAAGTTGAGTCTTTATTTTCCTTTTTTTACTCAGCCTACAAAAACGACGCATTATTAAAAGAGACGATTAAGTTAATATGATGGTATTTTACCTCATCTATACTCTGTCAAGAGGAAATTTAATAAAGCTGCACACAGATATTTATCGAGATTTGTCTAAAAAAGCCATTCCCGAAAAGTGTTGCATCTCGTTTTGTCGTGAGCGACACATCATCAAAAGTACAAATGAAAACGTCAAAAGTCTATATTACAAGGGAAACATAATTGTGAGTTTTTCATAGAATGATATAAATTATATACCTAAATAATTGCTACTGCGTCGCAACAATAAATGGCGTGGTGCATCTGTATCAACAATATTGAACATCAACAAGCATCTTACATCATTTTTACGATTGTAACTTTGCTTGCACAATTTATGCTGGGGTACTTTATAACTTATTTTTTCTTTCTTTTTTATAAGCGTTTTTTTAACGTTTAAATGTTGTATATAATTAAATATAGTTGGAGGGCAACAAAAGTAATATGCGAAAGTTTTGATGTTTAGATATTTGTTACTCAATCACGCAAAAACAGCTGAACGGATTATGATGAAACTTGGTAAACAAAAAAAAATCTATAGCCTAGATTAACATATAGGATACTTTTTATCCCGAAAATCATACCTAAAAGGGAGTGGAAGTTTACGCCGACTAAGTAAGTCGCGGGCAAAAGCTACATAAGGCGCAGGGTAGGGCAAGGCCTTCTCCATACAAACTCTGTTCACGTTTTATTCGTCGGTTTTGGCACTCCCGAATATAATTTTTCAAGAAAAAAATCTAAAATTTCAAAAAATTTAAAAATATAAAAATACAAAAAATTTAAAAAATATTTCTCCAGGTTATGGCTAACAGAAAAACAGTTAACTATTGACCACAGGAAGGACGGCTTTTGTTTTTTCAAGTGTTGTGTTTATATATGATCCATAACTCCAAATGGGGCGTAATCCGCTTAATAATGCAATGGAGTTAATCCAAATTTGAAGTCAATGTAGGTTGGAAGGCAAAGTTCAACGCCCCAGTGCGTGATCCAGCACACGTGATTCATTGTGGCGTGCTTTTGACGGCTCTAAACGTGGTGACAGTCTAAGTGTGAATAGGGAAATCTGTAAGTAGGATAATAATATATATAAGTTTCCTTCTAAAATTACTTAATTTTTGGTGCATGGGACTTTTATTGAGACGGTTCCAATGAGTCCAAACACAACGAGTCTTGTGTAAATTTAGGAATTGCTATGGCCAGTTGGCCACCTTTTGTCTCCATCGTCAGATCAGTCCGTTGGTACCATAATATTGTATTGTCACCGAACAGTATATGCCAAAATATAGGTCAATCGGATACTGGAAACTGGCTGAAAAAAAAGGCTTAGAGTATTCCAGTGTTTAACCGCCCGCGTGGTCGGGTCGGAGGTACCCCTGGATTTTACCCAGGCCACTCTCCAACCACGCACTCCTATCGCTTTATTGGGCCCTGCTTAATATATAAAGCCACACCCAGGTTCAAAAAATAGATGGAAAAAGGATTGCAAATTTTGACGACAACTTACAAAATTTACAAATTTACAATAAACCGCGGTCTCATCTAAAGTCATCTATTGACTCCGTTGGTAGGCTTGCATCCGACGGCTGCACTAGCAGTGACAGCTGTTGGCGGTGACAGGATGCACTTCACGCATTCCAATTTGATATTTATTTGATTTCAATGTGCTACGCGCGTCCTAACTTGTGTATAAATCGCGCACAATCAAACATGTATTCTGCAAATAGGCCAAAAGGGAATTTTGTGCAAGTTCATTGATAAAACAAAAAAACAGTTTGGAATCCGTCACGTACGTCTCGCATTGACCCTCTGGTCCATTACGTCAGTATAATTATCTATTAACATTAAAGGTACATTTACTCGTAGCGTCGTAGCTTAGTTTTTACCTAGATCCAAGCGGTCCGACTATCAATTACAATTGAAATCTACTTCGTATCTAGTTCAGCCTCACTTTCTTGCCAAGTTTAGGCGTAGAACGACTGGATTCGATCATATTTTAGTGGCAAACTCTCGTTTTCGCTGACGCTCGACCGGTCTGCGCTGCGCACGAGTGTGCTTTCGCTTTTCAAGGTGAATTTCTCCTGTCGTTGAGGAAAATGTATCATCGATCTATGCACAGAGTGATGGAATTGGAAGCCTCAAAGTAGGTAGTTAGGTCTGCATTTGTTAAACCTATATAGCCATTTTTTGTCTAGATTGTGGGAATGACTTGTATGTAAAAGGCAAAAATTGTGTTTCAAGCATTTCCCTCTATACCTCTTTTTGAGCATTCAATGCAGTGGCGTAGCTAGAAGACTAAGGGCCCTGGGGCAAAAAAAAACTGGGCCCCCTAAACTGTTTAGGTTTTATCAATATATATATATACTTATTTCTTGCTAGTTCAAGAGGTTTGCTAATCAGGTTATGGGGGCCCCCTAAGCTTGGGGGCCCCGGGGCACTGCCCCGCCTAGCTCTTCGGTAGCTACGCCACTGATTCAATGACTGGCCTAAAAATTCAATCAGTAATGTAATGGCACAATATTCATCTATTGAATATAATGCATTATCAAATATATTTCTTAGTCGACTCTTAAATTTTTCATCAATTTTAATTTTTCGGGTTATCAAAGTATAATGAGAGCGATCTATCATCTCTATGTACAAACCGCGCAATGTAAACACGCATGCGAGTCTCATACTTGTGTAAATAAAGCTTTTAAAGTCATAAGACTAATCTCAAACCTCAAACTTCTTTATTTGCATAGAATAATGAATTACCTAGATGATAAAATACAAGGTAGGCTCGTTCAGGTATCGAGTCAAGTTAAGTCGGCATTACATTGCCCTGAATTTAGCATCCTGAATAGGGGAGGGGAGTTGAAGCCTCTCGCTCTAACATATATGTACGCCCCGCTCATAAGATTCTGAAGCCAGGAAAGTGTAATACCCGCTTAAACGGTAGGTATAGTCTGGAAACTTGGCACGACGGTGGCAAGTTGATTTGAGTGGGTTTCACTTTCGCCCGCTTACGTAAAGTGACCTTTTATTGACGGATGCACACGTACAACATACATGTATATGTATATCTAGTAAGAAATCTTTGGAAACTAATGTGGATTCGCATTTTATGTAGGTATATGTAGGATCAAGTACTTGCTTCAATCAACGGCCTTTGAGTATATAACAGACTAGGCAAGCAGTGATGTACAGTACTTGCTTAACGCTACATAAGGGTGCTCGTCGGCATAATTTAGGGCATTTTTGCCGATTTTTGTATCCAAAATTAATAGTTTCTTTTAAATAAGACTAAGTTGCATCATTGGGTTCTTTTCTTTGTACTTTCCCGATGCTGTTACCCTAATACTGCCAACTGGTTACCAACCTTTTGAGAGCCGGGCGGCGGAACAGGCCAGTGAGAGAACACATAGTACGTCAGTGGCTGTCCAAATGTAACTGTTCAAAAACTATGAAATATAACTCCTAGAACCCTTTTATGATGTATGGCTCTGGCTTCCGGGGCACGAATTTCCACTGAAGTCTACAGCCGTCCCTGGCTGTTAAAGTGTTAACTTTCAACTGCTTTTGTCTTAATATAGAGACAAAGTGTAGACACCTAGTTTTATAATTGCTATTTTCTTTTATCGATTTAGCTGACTTTATAGGATGAAAGTCATCACAAAAAATCTGTTCGGTATGGATGGATGCATGGATGCAAGAGACGAGATAGGCCAACAAAAAAGTTGGCTGGATTGTATGAGACACGATAGTAAAGTATTTATTCATTGTAAATGAATATAAAGAATGTGAATGACGGTTATTCCATTGCAATAAGGTGCAAAAGTGTAAATGTATCTATGACGTCGACTGTACTAGGTATGGAAGAAGAGACAATGCTGCGCCGCAGAGAAATAGAAAAACGGGAAGCGGATGATGCTGTGATTTTTATTGTGTGTTGAGCTGTTTTTTTTTAAATAATGGGATTGCTTATGTAACGTATAT
Source organism: Cenopis cana (assembly GCA_951800055.1). Classification (NCBI taxonomy): domain Eukaryota; kingdom Metazoa; phylum Arthropoda; class Insecta; order Lepidoptera; family Tortricidae; genus Cenopis; species Cenopis cana. The sequence continues at coordinate 17,436,405 of OX637485.1, read as the reverse complement.
CGTTATTTTTTTCAGGTAATCCATCTTGGTCCTCTTAAGAATAGCCGACATCAGCTACCCAACAGGTCAGGTAATGCCAATGAATCTCAGTGAGTCGAACTTCTCTGAGGATTTAGACTGAGAACGACATTTTAGTCTAAATGTGGTATATTGGACATATCCGAGTAGCTTTCGTAACCTGTCTTTTTTTAACGTTGCACCTAGTCGTCCAAAACCGTCCACATGTTAATCGTCTTTTTTTCCTGTACCCGTAGTACTTGGCGTTCTTTGGTCTCTGCGTACCCCAATGGGATACGGGCGTGGTATGTACCTATAAGACTCTGTCATACTAAATTTCCAAATGGTGGAAGCGACAAAGTAGTATCGACTACTCAATCAATCAAATCATTTATTCGTAAAAACATAGGTACATACAGAGGTGTTATAATCATTTATGAGATTCACTATGTCTTCGCCATAAGGCATACGAATAGTCAGTCGATCCGCTTTGTACAATACAATAAAAATATTACTCTTTATTGCACAACTCGAAGGACACAGAACACAGTACAGTACAAAATAACAATAAGTAGAGGCAAACACCAGGCGGTCTTATCGTTAAAGAGCGATTTCTTCCAGACAACCTTTGGGTAGGGGTAGGTAATCATTATTGGAAGTGATGGAAATGAGAAATTATATTGTAAAATTTAAGCTTCTAAACTATTTATAAAACCGCATTAAAACAAAATAGGTCGGGTCCCTCTAACTTGTAGGTTACATACAGAGTGGGATATCGTAAAACACTTCTATGCTAGAGTAATTATGTTTACGGACGCCAAGCTCAAGTTTCTCATGCATGTAATCTATCTCATACGAACTCACTCGCAAGGTTGTCACTATCTGTTACTGCTATTAATACGAAAACGGTCCTCAGACTTTAAACCTCTAAGATAACATTTAATGGTACTGACGGGCCATCAACATTCCAGACTAAAGGTTTCATAGGTACATACATACTTCTAACGTACTAGAGTCAGGGCAGGGGCGACTCACTCGCGTGACGCCATCGTGCACTTTCAATGCGATAGAAAGTGATGTAGCGAGTGATGCGCGTGCGATAGAAGGATATGGCCACACGTAGGCACGTTTGGCTTGCCTCGCGGGGATTGTTAACAGTGAGCCTTCTGTGCGTAGTACTATTACTTATTCTGTGCTAGAGTATACGTGGTTTGCGAACCGTTCCCGGACGGCTCGCAACGAGCCCATGAATGTCGCTCTCTCAGTAACTCACAGCTTACATCTCACGAGCGTGTGTGAGAGACCTATGTGGAATCATCACCATCAACCGAAAGAAGTCCACAGATGGACATATATAGGCCTCCTCCAGAGAGCGCCACAACGATCGGTCATGGGCTGCCCGCATCCAGCGGACCCCCGCGACCTTAACCAGGTTACCAGCCCGCCTTCCAAGTCTTCCAACGCTGCATCGTCCGTCCGGTAAATGGTCGCCAATCGAGAACTCGCTGGCCTCACCGGCCATCGGTTCTCCGGGCAATGTGGCCTGCCCACTGCCACTTAAGTTTAGCAATTCTTCGGGCTATGGAGGTTTTTTTTTATACAACGGCGGTGGAAAACATGCGTACGGTCCACCTAATGGTAAGCGGACACCGCAGCCTATAGACGCTCGCAACTCCAAATGAGTCGTGCGCGTTTCCGTCCCTTTATAAAATTTGAGGATTCACTGTGTTCATGTGTTGGCAGCAGAAGGGAGAAATTTAGGTCCCTCGCTCTCAACACAGTGCATCCTCGGGAGCTCTGGCAACCTTGCTCACCTCCAGGAACAGAACATTACATACTTGTATAGTAAATAAAATAATGTTATTATGGCTGTGGTCTTCTGCAAGGCGGAGGACCTTCCCCAGTTGGGCTGCTCCAAATTCGAGCAAGATTACATTTTAACTACTGTGCCCTACCTCTCTTAAAGCTTCCGGCCACTTTGGTTCTTCTGCGGATTTCATCATTTTTGATTCGATCTCACATAATAACTTCGAGCATAACCCTCTCCATTGGTCTTTGAGTGACCACTAGTCTGTACTCCTGATCTGATCAAAACTGATCTACAATTATGAAATAAATATAAATAAATAAATATTTGTGGACAATCTTACACAAATCAACCTAGTCCCAAACTAAGCAAAGCTTGTACTATGGGTACTAAGCGACGATATACATACTTATATAGATAAACAAATACTTATGTACATAGAAAACATCCAAGACCCAAGAACAAATAATCGTGCTCATCACACAAATAAATTCCCCGGCCGGGATTCGAACCCGGGACCTCCAGCTTCGTAGGCAGGGTCACTACCAACTAAGCTAAAGAGGTCGTAGAGGTTGTACCCCATAAGGCTTATTATACGGTGTCTGCTTATCATCAGTCGCCGGCAGCATGCTTGTTTATCACACAAAAAAAGTTTTTAAGATTGCTTATTTTTACACTCGATAGGCCGGGCCCAATAAAGCCAATGTCAGGCTGGTCCTATAGGGGTTAGGGTTGTAAAATTAAAATCAGGTTCAAGACTATGGGCTTATTCAAAGTTCACTATTCGGACCCGCGCTGAACGTATGTAGAGATTTAGGGTCGTGAATCGTTGGCGGTTGGTTGGAGACGAGAGGCTCCGCACTCCCCTGAGGTCCCGTGGCTGGCGACTGCTGGCTAGTCGTAGACTACGAAGGCGCAGGCCTGGTCAGGGTGGCTGTTCTGTGCTCGTGTTGGTGGGTGTGTCGTGCCTGCTGGCGCGACTGCTGGAGCCGCCTCGGCCCCTGTCCCAGCGGACGGCGCCCTTGCCAGCCCTCGTCCCAGCGGACGAGGATGTGAGGACCGGCTTCCCAAAGGGGAATCCCCTGGATTTAAGATCTATTGACGTTGTCTACAGTGTTATACAATGCTCACTGCGTCTTGCAACCCCTCTTTCTTTTCAAGCCTGATTCAGAATCTTGAGGGCATCATTAACGCCTCAAACACGTAAATAAGCCTCGTAATGACAAGTATGACAACCCTAAGCAGCATTGTACGAAACTCGTAACAAGCCTTATGCGGCCCCGGCGGCTTTATGCCCGCTCTGAATTCCAGCCCTTATTTGCGAGTGGAAAACACTTGCTACATTGTACTTAGATGGTAAAGTTGTAAACACACGACATTATGTCAGACCACTAGTCTGTACGCGACCTACATGGAATATTACTCTTACAACACTGTCTTTTCAAGTCAAATATATAATTCTAGACTCTCGAAGGCATCATTAGCGCCATAAACACGTATAGATCTATGTGAAATATTACTCGTATAACACTGGCTTTTCAAATCAAATATAGAATTCTAGACTTGAAGGCATGGCGCCTAGAACACGTAAAAATAAGCCTCCTGATGTCAACTTTAAGCAGCATTGTATGAAACTCGAAGCCTCTTGGCCACCGAGCGCCTTTATGGACTTAATTCTAGTCCTTATTTGCGAGTAGAAAATACGTTTTACATTGTACTTAACTTGTAAAGTTGTAACCTACGACAAAGTGGCGCCCAGGGTCTTCTTTTTAGCCAATGGAGGTTCCGCCCCGGCGCTACATATTACTGCTGCTACCAATTAAAAAATATAAAAAAAACACGACATTGTGTCATTCGCTGATTTGAATGAGGCCTATATGAAAGACGCATTCCAATTTTATTGACCTTAGAAAACTGAATTCGAATGCCGTTATCACCTCATCAGCATTATAGTTACATTTGTGAACCTTATTTCAATTAGATAATTTCTACTCTACCAATGGTTAGTAAGGTAACTGTGATGATAGTACAGTACAAGCGAATTGTGGCTGGCAATTAACAACGTGAAAAATACATACCTACATTTATAGAGCGACATGCCTACACACAACTCCATTTTGTTTTGACCGTGAATGCACAGTACTACAAGGACAATATTATGTATTAACGCAGTTATATTAACATATTTGATTATTGACCGGTTTTGGCATACGGTTGGGTGGCGCGCGTATGTTTTTCGTTCACGACAAAACGGGATGCAACCTCTTCGGGAATGGCTTTTTTAGACAAATCTCGATAAATATCTGACGTGTGCAGGTTTATTAAATTTCCTATTGTCAGTACCTGGACGAGGTAAAATACCATCATATTAACTTAATCGTGTCTTTTGATAATGCGTTGTTTTTAGTAAGCTGAGTAAAAAAAGGAAAATAGACTCAACTTTGGATTTCTTTTCTATCAAGAAAATTTTAAGCAATCAGGTTTCGGATATTGTCAGTACCGCTATCATATAGTCAAGAATCATATATCTAAAAATCACTCCCTAATATTGTTTCCTTGTCTGGGCAGAACAGCGTTCCAAAGTTTGTAAATATCTCGTTGTAGCGCCTTAATGATGATGATGGTGAGCTCCTGTTATCCCTCATTAAGGTTAATACGGCTCGCAGAAGAGTTCTCAATTTGTCACAGTATTGCGCGACTTCTCTTCCTCTCAAGAGGACTTTGAAAATCTTTAAATTATTAAGAAGGTTTTCGAGTCTTCATGGCCTAACTGACCTGATCTGAGTTTTCGTTACGATGTTACTTACACGCTGTATCATTGGATTTGTACGGCGGCAGCAAGTAACTTTTGTATTACAGATGCTCAATCTACTCTTTTTTGAATTTACCATAAACCGTTTTAGTATAGTCTTTGTGTCGAACTTCAATGCCTTACCGTTTACCTCGTTCTAAATTTCGATCCGCGTATAATCTGTTTATAAAATACATTACATATAACATGTGTAACATTGTATTTACACGGATCTTAATGCATAATAATTAAGATTCATTGACGCTCAATTATGCTTAGTACCTAAGTTATAAAATGTGTGCCGATTTCATTGTAATAGTTTGTGCTGACGAGCGGTATTGCATTTTTATACTCAGCAGTTGTCGTAAAAGACGTGTCATCACTGTTGTTGAGGGCAAGAGACGAAGACGTAGACTAATTTATTATGTTGCTTTTTGTATGGATAACTTTGACAAAGCCATCATGCTCACCAGTTTTTGTGCTCACCGTTGGCGCCAATACGCCAGCTGTCAAAGTTTGTTATTGGTTATTGTGGGTGCGAAAACAAAGATGTTGAAATCATATATTATTCTATTTTGAAATACACCCGCGTAATCCATCCACAAACAGTGAAATTTGACATTTCGGAGACCTGACATCACAATAGCGCCTCTAGTGGGCAATTCAATACGCGGTAGCCCTCATTAGCCACTGTGAACACTAAGCCGCATTTCGGTTCATATTTTTCACATGCCATTTGTATTTCAATTTATTTCGCGCGTTGACTATGACTGATACGATCGTTCGACGCACGCAACATAAAATGTGAAGCGATGAACAAAAATGTACCTCCCAGTCGTAATCATCTGTTACGAAACCTGATACATTTCCTATACGTATGACATGAACTCATTATTCATTACACATCACTACACGTGTGCGGTTTGTGAAATTCACAAACATGTATGTGACATGCACAATTATAAATGAAACATGTGTTAAATACACTCACGGACAAAGAATACGGGTCGGTAAAAAACCGTCATATTTCCTAAAATACTGCGAGGTTGTAAGTTTTTTTAATCATGTGATTATCTTTATTTAATTTTTCATCTATACTGCAAAAGTAAATGCCAAGTAAATGCCAAAAAGAAATAAATCAAGTTAATAAAAGAAAGAAATACAATTACCTTTTTTGGTCGCCTTATAGAGTAGGCCCATTTTTGAAGAAGTAGAATACAAGAAGCAAATCGTGTAACAGTTGGGGTGACAACGTAATCAGAGGGTTTAGACCCTGCAGAATACGGATCTGCCTGTCTCCATCCCCAAATTTGAGCCGGAAGAATGTTATATCGGAAAAGGTGCAGCCCATACAAATTTTTTCGTTGTACATTTGGTAAATCGTTGTTCCGGTACCCTAACTATGGTCCGATTGTTATGGATTTTTGATATGCCGTAAATAACAATATTTGTCATCGTATCCCGAAATTTTTGACACTCCAGCTCCACGTCTTTCTCGGCCATCTTGGAAAATCTGTCACTTTTTTCAGTTTTTTGCTTGTACTGTCGTTATAGTTCATTTTAGTGCTAAACATGGTTTGGCAATATTGTAAAACACAAAATTTGCTGAAACTTTTGTGTACAAAGATTTTTTCCATGACCCCTAGGGACGAAGATATGACAGGAGATATCATTATAAATTACCACTTTTTTCTAGTTTTCCTCTTATGTTTACGTTTAAAGTGCATTTTAGCGTTAACTATAGTTCAGCAATATTGTAGATTACAAAATTGGCTACAACTTTTGTATTGAAATATTTTCGTTTTAGTGCATTTCTCGGTCAGCAATATTATAGAAGACAAAATTATATGCAAATTCAAAGTACCTACGATCTTCTAGGTATCGTGGAAACAGACGATTTTGTCTTCTGAGGGATTGAAGTGGTACAGATTGGAAAGTGACAGATGCTTTATCTTGTCGTCTATCCCGCTATCACTCGACCATCATAGACCCTACAGATTGCGATTAAATGCACTCAAACCTAAATATGAGAAGAAAACTGCAAAAGTAGCAAATTTCAACGGTGCTACTCCATAGATGACTTCATATCTTCTTTCCTAATGGTCGTGGAAAAAATATTTCAATACAAAAGTTGTAGCAAATTTCGTGATCTACAATATTGCCGAACTATAGTTAGTGCTAAAATGCACTTAAAATGTAAACATGAACGGAAAACTAGAAAAAAGTGGCAATTTTTAATGATATATCCTGTCATATCTTCGTCCCTAGGGGTCATGGAAAAAATCTTTGTACCCAAAAGTTTTAGCAAATTTTGTATTCTACAATATTGTAGAACTATGTTTAGCACTGGAATGAACTTTGACGACAGTAAAAGCAAAGAACTGAAAAAAATGACACTATTTCCAAGATGGCGGCCAAAGTTATGGAGCTGGAGGGCCGAAATTTTTAGGTTACCATGGCTAATATTGTCCTTCACAACATACCAAAAAACCATATCAATCGGACCTCTTTTAGAGTACCAGAGCAACAATTTACTAAATGTACTACGAAATTTCTTGTATGGGCTGCAGCTTTTCCGGTATACCGTACTTCCGGCTCAAATTTCGAGATGGCGACAGGCAGATCCGTATTCTGCAGGGTCCAAACCCTCTGATAACGTTGTCACCCCAACTGTTACATGACTTGTCGCTTGCATTGTTTAGAGACGCCTTTTCCAATTCTGTTCCTCCTCTATTAAACCAGGACTTTATCCCCTACAGCTCAGAACTAACCAGTCAAAACTGCAAATTTTACAAACTAAAAGTTGCCTGTCAAATTGTATTATACTTGTGAAGTGTGTGGTGTAGGTTCTTTTTCGGGAAACTCAAATATTGCTAGTGCTTGTTCGTGAAAACGTATAGTTACGTTGCCGCCTGAAAAGTTCAAATAACTTGTCGTAACAGTGACCCATCGTCCCGGACAATGGAAAGTAATAAATAAAAAACTTGTTTCTTGTTTAAGGCTTGAAAAATGAGCGATAATCATGTAAATTAGAGAAAGGAGATTCGCGGTGACATAACCACACACATAATTCTGTCTTTTGCCTCAATAATTTGATAACGTTATATTCTGTTTGACATAGATTACAGCTATTCAACTTTTTTTTAAATTATAATTGCATGCATCAATAAATTGCTCTGAATAATTCAATTCAAACTATGTAATATAAAACTGACGATTTAAAAGTGCTTGTTGCTACTCGTAGGCCTATTTGAATAAAGAATATTTTGAGTTTGAGTTTGCGTTGTGCGACGTCTAATCTAAAATGATTAGGTAAAAAATGTAACGTGCGCGTGCCAGTTGCTTTCATCCCGGTATTGTAGGTGGTTAGCTGGAAGAGATCCCTTAAAGGGATTAATCTATTGTGAATTTAAACCTGTTATTGTACAATAAAGAGCTTACATACATACACATATAGTCGAGGATGAAAAGGTTTTTTTAACCTGACTGTGGTTTTATACCAAAATAAAGCGATAGGAGTGCGCGGTTGGAAAGTGGCCTGGTGAAAATCATGGGGAACCTCCGACACAACCGCGCGGGCGGATAAATTCGCCACTTTCTTACTTTATTTAAATGCCGTGGAAAAAGTTGACAAATTTGTCGAATTGTACGCTTGTAAAGTTTTGTAGTACAGGCCCCAGATCCGTAGATCGATAACAACTGAATCTGTAGGAATTTGGGTTGGGATACTGGTCTGTTGACCGCACAGCCGTAGACAGTGTAGATATCTTTGTGAATATCGCAGAGTTTAATTTGCTTGCTTATATTATTTATTGTTACAGCTACTGACCCCGGACTCATTTTTCTGATTACAAACTAGAGTAAATATATACTTTGCTTTCAGTATCGGAATTGGTATCTACGTCACTCTAAGGCTGGAAACAGTGCTCGACCGACGGTCAGCGCGTACCGTCGGTCGGGCGTAGCTATCGCTGTACAAAAGCATACGTGCGTTCAGAGCGATGCTCACCGTCAGCCGACCGACCATACGCGCTGGTGCACCGTCGGTCGTGCTCTGTTTCCAGCCTAAAAGTGACGTAGATACCAATTCCGATACTGAAAGCAAAGTATATATTTACTCTAGTATGTAATCAAAGAAAAATGAGTCCGGGGTCAGTAGCTGTAACAATAAATAATATAAGCAAGCAAATTAAACTCTGCAATATTCACAAAGATGTCTACACTGTCTACGGCTGCGCGGTCAACAGACCATGTATCCCAAATTCCTACAAATTCAGTTGTTATGGATCTACGGATCTGGGGCCTGTACCATAAAACTTTACAACCGTACAATTCGACAAATTTGTCAACTTTTTCCATGGATAATTGTACAATTTTGTCGAATTGTAGACTTGTAAAGTTTTGTGGTACAGGGGCCTGATCTGACATAAATACATAGACACTAAGTAGTTGCAGTCGACACTGGTTGGTGAATAGGGGCGCTATCGCGCCTTATCGACGCTAAAATGGGTTGCAGCACTTGCAGTTGAGATAAAGTGCATGCTGACACCAGATTGCAATATGCTTTCGACTATGGCCTTCATAAATCGTGTACAGTCGGCGCACATAAATTATGCTAACAGTTTTGCACCCTATTCTTTTCTAATAAGGTGAAAAATGGATACATTGAACACAAACTTTGAAATAGATATAATGCGGGCCATCCACGAAGGCGCGCCCCTCCATAGTCCAAGCCGTACAACTGCGCACAGATTAGTAGGAGATTCGCTGTGGAGGGGCGCGTCGTCGTGGATGGCGCGCACTATACATTGGATGGTATTTGATGTCTACTGTGCATTCATTGACTCTAACTTGGTCAATGTATGGGTTGTGGGCTTGAATACTACAAGATTTAACTGAAATACTGATAGATAAAGATAAACATCGCAGAAACTGATCAAAATGTAATATATTCGAAAGCACATGTTGCAGCGATATCAAGTTACAAGATAAAACAAAGAGTTATGCAAATGTCCAGTCCTTAAACATGTAATGTTAAAAGCAATTTGTAACTTTGTAACCGATTGCATGCGTCAGTCATTTAATACGGGTATGTTACTTAGTTGCACTATCTTTATACGCATCAAATAGTGTTTTACTTTATTATTTTTGTTGGCGCCATTCGTCTTTTTAGTGACGTCCAATATACTTTTTTCCTTTTCGATATGGTACAAGATTGTTGCACGAGTAGGGCCAGAATCAACGTGCTATTGAAGTCATATTTTTTTGCTCCGGACCTCTTGCTCCCACTCTAAAGTGACTCACGAGTTAGAGCGAGATGATTTATGATTATGACCCCAGCGGCACGTTGATTCTGGCCTTACTACACCTACTTTTAAATGATAATGCCATTTGAACTATAATTACCTAAACGGTTCAGAGCGTTTTGTTTTTATCGAGGTAATTATTTTCCTTTGTATTGTTTGTTATCACGATATCATACTTGCGTGTCATGAAGACGTGTCTAAACAATCAGATGTGATGTGTGAAACAGAGGTTATGTTCTTTGGTATACCAATTACCATTATAAATTATAAAATTATCTGAACAAGTCTACAAATATGAATAGTCTATAGTATTTACGAGCTATAATAACATTGTTTTGTAGGTACAACATATTCATCTTATATATAGAGACAAGGATGTTTTATGTCTATTTTTGAATTTTTTGAGCATTTGAGGATTTGGAGTCTGCCAAATCCTTGATTAAGTTTAAATGAAACATTTAAGACCTTTGTACAATTTGACAAGATCTCCCTCATTTTAAGGTATTGTATAATATACAGTTTGAGCTAGAAACTAAAATCTAATTATAAAACTAAATTACATAATTAAAAATAAAATCTATATACATGCTACGTCCGGCTCAGACCTGGTCCAAAAGTGCCAAGTACGCTGGCTGCGTTGCCACGCTGTATGGCGACAGAAATTTGTTGGACCAGGTAAGAGCCGGAACGTGGGTCACAGCCCCTGTCCGTCATGCGCCTCCCTACATTCTTAATAAGGTTCCTTGCCTCGGCACCCCAAGGTCCCGCCGTTTCGACGGCGACCGGAACAAAATCATACGCTGGTGTTAGGGTTGTATATTTGCTAGGCTTTAATTTAGCAGCGTTTTCAGCGGCTGCGCCTGCAACTCTACTTGTGTGAGTAAGGTGGGAGGGTGCAAAAGTACTCACACAAGTAGCGTCCCATAGCAGGCTGCGCCCTTTGGTCCAGGGTACCAGCGTAAGACCGTCCGGTCTCTTGCCATCGGTTCGGCTTAAACCTTGAGGTTCCAGAACGCAAGGAACATTAGCGGAGGACATGGCGCGGCGGATGATCTCATTAATTGCGAGATGCCTCGGGATACGCCCTGCACACCGCAGACAACTTAGGCCATGGTGTCCGTTCGCCTCGACCATTGCTCCACAGATACAGCGGTGTGGCTCGCACACCTTACACCCTACTCTTAAGGCTACCCCGATTCTCAAGCTATCATTGTCTAGAAGGGTTCCCAAGTTTGGTGAAGGCAAGGCATGTAACCATGCTCCAGACTCGGGAACCCTTGCAGCTTTTAGACGGGCCACGTCTACCGCATTATTAGCATTATTTAATAAATGCGTATAAACAGCCTGGCAAGAGATGTCGTCCCAGAGCCTTTGTGACGCACGGTTCTCTGGTTCCGTTGCTCCAGGAAAGCGGGATGACCACTCAGTCAGAGCCTCCTCCGCATACGGTATACAGAAATTGTCACCATTAAAGGAAAGTATCTTAGTGACAAGATCTGTACACGCATGGGAAGAGGCGAGAAAGGCAACGATCCCGACGTCCTTCAAGCGGCGGACCCCTAATCCCCCATAACGTATAGGCAGTGTAGCCTGGCACCACTGCGTATCATCAAAATTGACGTTAAGAACAGTGTCTAGGCATTGTTTTAGTGTATTGTCGTAAATTACTGAATCTTGCATATACATCCATGTAGGCGCTGTTCTTAACGTGTAAGTTACTCGTGGCAGTGCGAAGCAATTGCGCAATAGCACGAGAGACACGTGCGCCGATAATTGCTTCAAATGAAACAAGGAGGACTCCAGAGACTTTGTTTTTGCCTGAAGGACCGTACTTACCCCCTCAGGAAAAGTAGGTGCTCCTAGGAGACAAAAAGATGGTTTATTTAATAACTTGATATTTGGCAATAACGCTTGGAAATTAGTGACCGAATTTAAACCGGAGGGGTTACAGGGGTAAAATTCACACTTAGCAGAATTTATTTCCAACCCAATTGATTGTAGTGCGGGTAAGAGCGTACTGATGTCATTGAGAACTACGCCAGGATCACCTCCTATGGTGCCATCGTCTAAATACCAGACATTCAGAGGTGATTCTAGCGTAGTAATCAAACTTTGAATGGCTAAACAGAAAATCAGAGGACCCAGAGGGTCACCTTGTTGGGCTCCAACCTGAGAAGAAATAGTATAGTCACTGAAAAAGAGGTTGCTTGGAGACGAATAACATTGAAAAAGAAAAGGGTAGAGGGCAGGTGTATGATCTTTTACCATTTTAATGACTTCCTAATTTAAGGCTCAAATGTTCTATTTTTTTAAATTAAATTATCAATTAAATAGAAACACTAGTAACTATAGTAACTTGCACAAATTTCACTTTCAGCCAGCTCACGATCAAGGATATAGTGACACATCCAAAGCGCGACTATACGACGTCTAAATCGGTTCAGCGGTTTAAGCGTGAAGAGGTAACAGACTGACAGACACTTTCGCATTTATAATATTAGTATGGATAATATTGTGGTATGACTGGTATGAGTGAGCTGACCTTTGGGGCCGAAGGTGTCATAAAATTAAACGTCAAGGTTTAAAATCTTGAAGACTTGCTAATGTATATGTTTTCATCACGCGAGTGCTTCCGAATAGGTGGAAAGTGTGTCGTTTTCTCGACCAGGCATTTAGGACTTGGTCTAGTTTTTTCTCCCGCAGGTTTCTCGACGCGTACGCAGGTATCGAGCCCTGATTACATTATGTAAGGCGTTGGTGCCGTTGACGATGACAATCAAGTGGGTCACGGTAGATAGAAATTCTTTTTATGTCGTCAACGGGAATTTATCTCCTAAAAAAATACTTCTGATGAGCCTTCGTTCTCGACGAAACCTCGTGACTGAGGGATGTGACCACCATAAGTAATAGAATAGAATAAAAAATATATATATTAAAATGCCAACGCACAGCACCAAAAGAAAATGAAATAATACAAACAAAAAAACATAAGTAAAATAATAAAATATTGAAAATTATACAATCAGGAAAAAAACTTCCTACTGTGTACTTTATTACAAGGGAATAGGAACTTTTGACCCCTTATGCCAAGCTACTTTTGATGCTGTCTGTGCAAAGGCCGACCGTACCTCGATGTCAGTTGATGTGCCCGTTCCGCGCATGTCTAGACCTAGGCATTCTAGGCTCAGCAAGGCGGTTACCCGGTGGCCTGTTTGCACACTTGCGTGCTGGTTTTTGTACCATTCGTTTACGGAGATGTTTACTGTGTTAATTGCCTGGGCTCGGCTCCCGGAGCTCTTGTGGCTTGTATGGCAATGGCACACCAGCTTCATTGTGTGTTTACGGGCCTACAGTGGGTTGACTTTTAGGACGTTGTCGTAGTAACTAGGGGCCATTATAATACACTCGCGGACAAAGAATACGGGTCGGTAAAAGACCGTCATATTTCCTAAAATACTGCGAGGTTGTCAGTTTTTTAATCTTGTCATTATCTTTATTTAATTTTAAATATATACTGCAAAAGTAACAGTCAAAAAGAGTAACGTTTACAGGGTTAAATTGGCCTCGTACAAACCCATGAAACAAAAAACATCGTTAACGGAGCGAGATATTGCGAAGATCGTAATTTTTTGGACATTGATATTTTTATTTTATGATAGGATCCCGGGAATTGCTAATACAGTTGGGCAATACGAAGAATAGTATATTATGTAAATAAAACGAGTGTAGAATATTTAACAAAACCTATTGAGGCTATTTAAACTATGATGACCCGAAATTTTTGACCGCGAGTGTAGCTGGCGGTTTTAATGTCTCTATCTTGTAAAGGTGTCGACGGTACTTAATCTAATGTTAAAGCGTTTTTTTTTTATGCCACGTCTTGCCTGATGGTAAGCTGTTACCGCAGCCTATTTGACTCCAAGAGTGTCACATACGTGTTGCCGATCTTTCAAAATTAATACACCCCATTCTTGAAGATCTCCATACTGTAGTCCGTCGGTAAAACCTCATTCCACAACTGGAGCGTCCGAGGGAGGAAATTGACTTGAGTTTATTCCAAGATCATTGTATAAAATTATCGGTTTTAAATCACAAATTTTGAGTCTGGTTAAATTAAACTGCATATAGCGCATTGAAGCACAAGGACATTGTTCGTTTATTTCATACTAAGTATATGTACTGTGAAGTCCCACTGCAAACAAACAGTGCAACACATTAAAAACACGTTTATCCATATTCATTTTCGTATTAGCACAGCTTACTTCTCTTAGCTTAACACACTACACTGGGCTAATATTTTTTTAAACTAGTCTACGGGATTATGTACCAAGATAGATATTGTTGCGACGGAGGGGTATAAACAGTTCGGTTGTCATGGTGATGGCATGTCATAAAGGGATTCGAATATTCGCCGACTCTACTAACAGTCTCCGTGGCCCAGTGGTATAGCGCATTGGGTATAGAGTCATTGTGACCCGGTTCGAATCCCGTCGGCGATGCACTTTTTGTAAGTTATTTCAAAATGTTAAGTGATAATTTTCATTAGGATGAGTAGCATGGAAGGTTCTAGAAGAAGTGGCTGAACAGAAAATTCTATGCTATAGAAAATAAACGACAAATGTATGGGGTTGGAACATTCGAGAATCGACGTTAAGGTACAGGTTTCGGGAATAGTGTACGCTACTCGAAACAGATGAATAACGAAAAGACAACCGTAATGACTATCGTAATGAAGATCGAAATTATCGTCTAGAATATTCGATAGGGGTATATAAAGGGAACAAGCTCCCGGCGCAGGGCAGTATTAAAGTGAGTGAATACCGGAGCGGAACGGAGAAAGAAATAGTGGTACAGTGGAAAAGTGAAGTGATAGTAGTGAGTACGTACAGTGAAGTGTTAGTAGTGCAAGTGCCAGTGAAGTATACTGTGTCAGTACTAGCAGGCGCGGACTCAGTGGACTTTGTGCGTATGTCGAGTCAGTGTACTAGTGCGTGTAGACTCAGTGAACTTATCCGGCGTTTCTAAGTCGCTAAATAAACCATAGTTGCGCCTAACAGGTGTTTAACTCTATCCCGTACCCCACGCTCGTAACATTTGGTGTCAGAAGTGGGATAGAGAATCAACATGGTTATAGAACGTGACGACAGAAAAGGAGTCACGACGCGCAGTCAAGCGGGTGCTTCGACGTCTAGCCAAGGTGCCGTCGAAGAAGAAGTGACTCAACAAGCCGGCACAGCATCTGGGCAAACTGACGTTGCGGCGATGTTTGCGTCATTGCAGTTGATGATAGCGCAACAGGCCCAAGAGCAAGCAGAGACTCGCCGCTCTTTGGAACTACAGCTAACGCAACAGGCCCAAGAGCAAGCAGAGACTCGCCGCTCTTTGGAACTACAGGAAGCGAAACGGGCCCAGGAACAAGCAGAGACTCGCCGTTCTTTGGAACTACAGCTAAAGCGACAAGAGGAACGGCAGGCCAAACGGGACCGGGAGCTAGAGGAACGGCTAACGGTTCGATTGGATGAACAGTCCCAGGAGTATTATAATTCATTACGTAAAAATGTGCTTGCAGACATAGAACAAGAGTTTGCTATTTTTAATGAACGCATCCAACCGAATAGAACAGATCGGGTGGCAGAAGAAGACGGCGTTGTTGGAAGGGAGAATGACGTTGTTTGGGAGATAGAGGACATTGCTGGAGCTGTGGTCGATGTTGTTGGTGAGAAGGACGTTATTGTTGCTGAGGTAGATGATGTCGTTGGAGAAGCGGATGACGTTGTCGGTGAGGAGGACAACGTAGTGGTAGTGACAGTAACGGACCAGTTAAGGGAGGAAATAATCGACTCGGAGTCCAGTAATGGTGTCAGTGTACCAATCATCTCGGCGTCAGAAGAAAAGCCCGAAGTGTCACCGTGCGACGGTTGTTCATCCTGGGCTGGAGAAGGGCAAGAAGATCACGCTCAGTTGAAGGAGCATGGGCACAGAGGCGATAGAAAACGGCGGCATTTAGCAATCGAAGCTGCGATACTGGTTCGAAGAACAAACCAGACTCGGATCGATAATGGCATATTGAAAGAGAACATTGGACATCTTCGAACCAGATGTCTGAATCCGAATCAACCACGAAAGGATCTTCGGGAGAACTTTGGAAGAAGGTTGATGGCTCGGTACTACCGCTATGGAAGAAGGCTCAGAGAAGGAACAATGGCCTGGCTTTACCACCCAGTTCGACGTAGACGGAGGCTTAACTTTTCTCGGGGATCATATACGACGGTTGGCACGGTATGCGGATTTTTGGATTGAATCATGCTCGGGACGAGCATGTCTTAGCGGAGGGCAATGTTGCGACGGAGGGGTATAAACAGTTCGGTTGTCATGGTGATGGCATGTCATAAAGGGATTCGAATATTCGCCGACTCTACTAACAGTCTCCGTGGCCCAGTGGTATAGCGCATTGGGTATAGAGTCATTGTGACCCGGTTCGAATCCCGTCGGCGATGCACTTTTTGTAAGTTATTTCAAAATGTTAAGTGATAATTTTCATTAGGATGAGTAGCATGGAAGGTTCTAGAAGAAGTGGCTGAACAGAAAATTCTATGCTATAGAAAATAAACGACAAATGTATGGGGTTGGAACATTCGAGAATCGACGTTAAGGTACAGGTTTCGGGAATAGTGTACGCTACTCGAAACAGATGAATAACGAAAAGACAACCGTAATGACTATCGTAATGAAGATCGAAATTATCGTCTAGAATATTCGATAGGGGTATATAAAGGGAACAAGCTCCCGGCGCAGGGCAGTATTAAAGTGAGTGAATACCGGAGCGGAACGGAGAAAGAAATAGTGGTACAGTGGAAAAGTGAAGTGATAGTAGTGAGTACGTACAGTGAAGTGTTAGTAGTGCAAGTGCCAGTGAAGTATACTGTGTCAGTACTAGCAGGCGCGGACTCAGTGGACTTTGTGCGTATGTCGAGTCAGTGTACTAGTGCGTGTAGACTCAGTGAACTTATCCGGCGTTTCTAAGTCGCTAAATAAACCATAGTTGCGCCTAACAGGTGTTTAACTCTATCCCGTACCCCACGCTCGTAACAATATTAATTGGTCGAGATGAGGGTTTAGAATAAAGTAGAATTAAATATACATTATAGATGGGTGCTTAAAAGGCCTTACAAATTATGAAATGTTTTGAATTCAAATTATGACAAAAGATTGATAATTCCATTAAACTAAGTAATAAAAATTGTTGATTTGGAGTGATGTTTGAAACGATATTTAAAAATAATCTGGTTTACTAAAAGATCTTTTCTTTTTTCTTTAATACTGTGGAATTAAGAGAAAATGTAGATACGTTGTCATTTCAAAAAGAAAAGACCCTAAATAGTTGAGCGTTTTTTTTAACTGATAAGCCCTTAAGCTTAAGTAGTGTAGTATAGGTATTAAAACAAGGAAATTATGACGATCCTGATATGAGGCACTAACCTAATTCAATTTTGTAATTATATCGTAAACTATGACATGTAAGTACGTTCTGCCGCTTTCGCTCAGTTAACTATTATCCTAGTTACATATGCCTTACTTGTTCATCGACGTGCCCCATCGGACACGACGAATGACCACTAAACGATTCATTAATTGCTAATTTTCACTGGTCGTGAGAGGGCATTTTCTTTAACCGATGATTTTCGTAACAAAATGGACTGGTTAGAACTGTGGGTTAGACGTAAACAACACTTATACATCACTTCAGGAAACCACTCCCCTAGAGGCCTAGAGCATCCCAAACTCGCACGCTTCGAGCTCGTTCTGTCCTTGTTTTTGCCAAAATGGAAAACAAGATAATAGATAACACTACATCCCCGCATAACGCCTTAACGACCATTGAAAAGCCCTAAACGTCACTAGTGATGTGCCATTCCCGGAAATATTTCAAGCGGGACATCACTAAACATTACTGTCATCCCCGTAACCACGTATAACGCTATTGTTACCGCAAACTGGCCACGACACGTGACACGCTTTACATTCCCAGTCCGTTACCTATTTACTACTTCTTCATTACTTACTAGCTTTTGCACGCGACTTCGATCGCGTAGAAATCGCGAACTCGTCCGTTCGAAACTACTCACGTGTGCAATTGCCTACTTCTATGTCTCGACAATAATGTGAATAATGTACTGTCACACCTGTAGCTGTAGTATAAGTTTTTTCGAAACATTAACTAATTCGAACGCGTTTGCGTTTTGTCTCAAAATTTATGAAAGTGGTATGAAAACGTGAACAGCGCCTCTGGTGGTCACTAGTGGAAACTAAAACAGCGAGTATAACATTTGTTGCTAACCGATGAACGCGCGCGTTCAAACTCGGTGAAAGCGTTTTCATACAGATTCAGATTCATTTATTCACAATATACGATTACATTATAAATTACATGTCAATTACATTTTAAGACAAAACGCAAACACGTTCGAATTAGTTAATGTTTCGAAAAAAACTTATACTAGAGCTACTGGCCAAAAGTGGCACAATTACCGCACGCTCCGCTCGCAGAAAATCCCGATTCCTGGCCAGGGAGCAGGGAGTGACATAACATTTTGTACTATTACTATGTGTTAAAGATTCGACAAAGGCACGGATGACTTACTAGTTATATTTATAACCGTTAGCGTGATCTTATCTCTATGCATATTCCCGGCTGACTGCCTAGAAAAATATTTACATTAGTGTATGTATTTATGTTGATAAAAATAAGCTGTTATGTAAATAATTCTATTCATAAATATTCTATTCAATTGCACTCAGAAGACCGGATTCAATAGTAAATTCACAAGTGATACCAGGCTCAGCCTCGTTTGTAGTTGATGGATATGTTTTGTATCGTATGCAAATTAATTTCTGTTTAAATAAACTCATTTATATTTGTATTACTTCTTTAATTGAAATTTAGGCGTAGGTGGTGTTATAGAAAGACGCGATTAACAAAAAAAAAAGAGTTTTCTAAATACATAGATAGGTAGTTACGTGGGGCTCAAAATGCAAATAACTGCAATTAATGATGACATAACATAAATGAACAACCTCTTTCATTCTCAGGTTATAAAATTACATAACTTTGCCAATTTGTGTTAGAATTTAGGCCGAAAAAAAAACAATATGTAGTCTCTGAATCTATTTCTTTCGTTCGTGATTATCGGTGTCACTCAGGTCACTCTCACAAGTTTAATTTATTTGCTTAGTTGCTTACGCAAAAGGATAAATAAAGATTCACTTGTGGTTTCTATACATATAGGGCAATTACGTAACCCAGAATTGGGTTCTCAATCGAATGCCGGTCGTATTCTGAACGAGCCCTCTTCCTACTCAAAAATTGCATTTAGAAATACTATCTGACGTTCAAATAGGGGACACCATCAGATCTGTGTGACATCGAATTAGAATCACTGAATGTTTCAGATCAGTGTTTTACTTATAGCTGTACGCTCTCGTGCGAGAGCACTCGCACTCGGCCTGCCTCGCTGTGTTCAGTATGGGACTCGTTGACGAGACCCCCCTGTACACTCTTGCGCTCGGCCTGTCTCGCTGTGTCTCGGCGAGAGTGTAAAGGCGCTATAACATTTGTTTCAAACGGATGAAATGACACATGTAAATGATGATGCCACAGGAACGTTTAATGGATGCGTCAGACCAAAAGCCAGTGCACAATAATGACATACCTACAAACGTTTAAATGATGCGATTATCAACGGCGCCAGATACCACGGTAATAGTAGTCTATGCAACTGGTACATAATGAGGGGCATTAAAACACGAGTGTGTTTTAATGCCCCATAATAAGGTCACACGAGTGTTTTAATGCCTAATTATGTACAGTTGCATACATTACTTTATCTACACACATATTATAACTACTCTAAGATGGGTTCAGAAACCGTAGTAAATAAATACAATAATTGTGTTAATACAACCTTTTTTGCACGGTTGCGGAAATATCGAAATCAGAACTGGCAACCGATACCTGAATGTTATTTTAAGAAGTAAAGAGTCCCTATTCTGATGTGATCATGTCGTTCTAGCTCAAATTTCGTGCGATATATTCTAAAAAAACATCGAGCTGACATTTCGCATCGATTGAATTTGAATTTTCAGTGATACTAGAATAGGGACATGTCAACTTTGACATTAAAATTTTTGACAGTTTTGTTTGACGTTTAATATTTTAACATCATATATGAGATTAAAATGAAAATTATATTACTGCTGTAGCCTTAGCCAATAGCCACAGATAAGAAAATTGCCATAAATTCATTGAATGTTGAAATGAGAGTCATTTTCTACGGTTTCCGAACGCATATTAGAGGATTTATGATATGTGTGTAGATAAACAACCATTCTAGACGGAATTAATGACGTCACAGTACTTACCTGTACTGCAATTAGACCGCTCTAATCTATCATTTAATTGTTTATCCTGTTTATGATGGCAGTGAGTATATAACACCGGAAATTCCGGAGCATATCAAGATTTAAGAGGTGACATTAAAACAATGCCTACGTGCTCTGTAGGTTATGCAGTGTTGTGTTCCTTGTGATGAGTAAGGTTGCCAGAGCTCCCGAGGACGCACCGTGTTGAGAGTAACGGATCTGCATTTGACTCTAGCTGTCAATGTGTCAATACAACAAATCCTGAACAGGTACAGCCATAGGATTGGGCCATAGGCCATGTATGGTGTCTGCGTACCCTAAGATATATCGTTTGCCACCGTCGTAGTATTAAAAAAGAACTTATTTGAAATGATGTTGATATGTTATTGGCCGGTATTATAGACATTGTAGTAGACTACCTATAGCAAAATATCGTCCTCAATACATATCTAAAGGTAGGTTCACTGGCCTACAAAAATCTACAATTAGATAGACACTCCTTATCAAATGTAAACAATCATGTCTGGATCGAAATCAAATCTGTGTTGTAAAGAAGTCGTGTCAATTAAATTATCACTAAACGTCTGATTACGATTGCAATCGGATCTAAGATTAGTTAATTGACCTAGTTGTGATTCATTGGCCGAATGATAGATGGCTGTGTTGTTTTCAAACCACGATATCTAGGAAATGATTCTATCTATTGGAATTTGGAATATTGACTGATAGTAAAATTATTAATTTATGATGATACGTCATAAAATGCTCTGTTTAGTATGAGGTTTGTAGGGCAACAAGCGATGTCACGAATTCTGAGGTCAAGCGGCGTCTATTTTCTGATCTTTATGTATTTAAATTAGCAAATATGAAATAGGCTGAAACGTGTTTTTATAAGTTTTTTTCGTGAGTTTTGTTAGGAACGCAAGAAAGAAAAATACCTACATAATACCTCGGGCAATAATACACCAGAAGACACACTCCGGCAATGATGAATGTCTCAGATCGTTCGTATGTGACAGCCGAAAGGCAAGGTTGATTTGATACATAAGTCGGCTTACTTTGTTACCGCCCATGGTAAAAAAAAATCCGCGGTTTTGCGCGCTACAAGGAATAAAGTTAGAATTACAGTACATCTAGTGCATCCAATACGGTTACAAGGTTTAAGCGGCGATTACACCTGGCTAAATTTAGTGCACTAACTGGCGGAGGGGAGTTAAGCATCTCTCTCATTAGAGCGAGATAGTTTAACTCCCCTCTACCAGTTAGTGCACTAAATTTAGCCAGGTGTAATCGCCGCTATACACTTACACCCTACTTAACGTTACGCAACAACGATAACGTCGATAACCCCTTTTTTGATGAATGCTCTAATACCCTATTTACCGTTACGTTGTGCAACGTTAGTGGCGCAAGCGCAGCCGAGTTCAACAGGCGCCGTGTCATTCCCTCGAGGTCGACAACCAGCTATGCTATTCACAGTTTGACCTCACCTCACCGCTCACCAGTTCTTGACGCTGGAGTTCACAATAACAACGCGTAATCGAAGGTCTGACTTAAACTGGGTTCTCTGAGGCGAGTTGTCGTGAAACTTGAATACTAACTTGCTCAGCTATGTGATTCGCAGCCTGTTTTGACTCAGTTCAATAATACGTATAGGATGTTTTGACGCCGTGATTGTTAAAAACTCTTACATTGCGAGTTGTCAGTAAGAAGTAAGCGATGTTGTTGACAACCAAGTCAGTGCATTGCTATTCTCTACTGTGCATTTAGCATATAAATACTTCTAGACGTGCCATACATTTACTGCAATGTGTGGCCGACGACTATACGCGCGTCTAGCTCTTACTAGAAATAGACGCATTACCAGCCACACATTTCAGGAAAAGTATGGCATTATTACTAAGTCAAGTTACAATTTCTGAAAGACAGTCAGTCGATACAATAATATGTTTTGTGAATCAACTAGCGCGGTGCTAGACCGAAGCCAATTTGTTTCAACAAAAATCAGAATAATTGAGACAATCTCTAGGTGTTTAACACGTTCACTGTCCCCATACCAAAACGATTTGACAATGTCACAAGTCCAAATGACAGTTGGAGTATGCATTCAGGGGCCTATTGCATAATAAATTACAACTAATATTACAAGCGGAAGTCTCTTTCGAATGAAAGGGATTGAAAGGAGACTACCGCTTGTAATATTAGTTGTAATTTATTATGCAATAGGCCCCTGTATGGGTAAATTACCCCACAGTGGAAGCATGGACTCCTGAAAAAGACTTTCATGTTCCCACGTGGGATTTTTATATGTTAGTTTGTAGTTAGAAAAACACAGACTATACAGAATCGTAGTTCATTCACAAGACATCCCATTTGAATGGACCACAACCGAAGCATATTAAAGTTAATTTACGACATTGCACAACGGGCAAACACGAGATTCGATGGCATGGAAACAGATCTATAATTATCAGAAGTTCACTCAATTGATGGTACAATTGTCGAATTTATTACGCTACATCGCATATCATGTGATGTGATCGATGAAGTGCACAAAAGGCCCTATTGGCGCGGTCATCTGCAAAAGTCACATCTTGCAGAAATAAATCATAAACGTCAGTGATTCACGCAATGAAGTGTTTTGATTGGTTGCGGGGCGCTACTGATGGCTTGGCGAGCGCAGAAGTGACCTTGTAAAGCCGTCGCTTTATTTACTGGCCGCTGCTTCGGCATGACAATATAAATTATAATGTATTCGTGATTTATAAATATCGATTGTTAAGAGTTCATTGCTGCTAAAATGTGAAATTATGGGAGTTTTAACTAACAACTCTTTTGTTATAATAATTGTACATTTGGCTGACATATCGAGACAGCTATATATATTTATTCTAAACGGATCAATAGACACCAAAAGTAAACCCATAATATAACTCAAATAGTACACAGTTAAGATATCGAAGTTAGTAACTCGCTATTTTCGCAAACCAAGAACATGTTACAGTAATTTTGAGAACCGTATATATTATTTGAAATACAAAAGGAATAACTTATGTTACACTCTCAATCTCATTCATAATTATAATTAGAACTTATATCTATTGTATATGCAAAGATCGCCTCAGTCTGTTACCAATTCCGTACTGCTGGCCTGCTGCGCAAACGCACTTTTTATGATTTGATTACCCTCATGTCATGTATAAAATGACACATTCCTAAGCTATTTCATAGGCTCGCTGCGGCGGTGTCAACGGCCAGTCAATGCCAGTGCAATCGATGTGTGCCATCCGTGCGCATGCACATCGCATTGACCAACACTGGATTAATAGACCTTGTCTCAACCTACTAAGGTTCAAATTGCACGATACAATCACCATCTCGCAGCGCCATCGACCTTGCAGCCTATATTCGATAATGTTTTGAATGTGACGAGTCCCTCCCTACTCCCTAGTACAACTTGACGTCGAGTCTTAACTGCTACAGCTACGCTTAATTTAAGGTCGGATTTTTATTGGTCGTGATATGGTGTATTTTTACGGCTACTTAATAGCGTTACTTGGCAAGTATTCTCTTTTTCAAATGCCTACAACATTGTATCTACCCAATAATTTGCCAAGTAACAAGATATAACAGATCGCATCGCGTCTTTTATATAAAACTCAACCGGGATTGGTTTCAGGAAACACGGTCACAGACAGTTTCCTTAATACCGTTATCTAAATGCGCGACGCGTTACCTCGGCTGTTATATAATAACGTTCTGTTTTCGTTTCGCATCGTAACATTGATTCGGCAAATCCTTGAGGCCTGGCCCTAATCTTATTCTGAACGTTAAGGATTTAAAGTATGTTGATTCACAGATCTGACAGACACATTCAGTTTAAACTTAACTTTCTTGCTCCAGAAAATGAATGGCATGGGAGTTTAAATTAAAACTAAGTCGAGACAGAGAGAGCTGTACGATGATGTACGGTCAACCAGTTTGATTTGAGAGTCACTTCGCACTTGGTCACGGTGACATTTTAGAGATCTTGTCACAGTGACATTAAATGAGATGTGGTTGACTATACTTGTAATGCTCGGAAATAACACGACCACCATTAAGATTAACCATGCATGCAAGCCTCTTTCTTTGCCTGGGAGGTGGTATTTGCATAAATGCGACTAAGCCACAGAAACAAGATCGATTTATCTTTGATCCACCACACAATCAGTCAGTCAGTCGCTGATTTTCGCATGAGATTTGCTTTGCCCGCCAGATATGTTTCTAGACCACGCTATACCACAACAGCGGCAGCGTCCACCTTTCCTGTACAACTTACCATGTTGCCATCCGAAACAATCGCGCTGAAACGCGATAATCTTTCGCCAATCGCTATATGCCAATGACTCATTCGCACGTTCACATCAATAGCTTACCTTGGTCTGCTTAAATAGAAACTCGATTAAATTTAAAGGCATGTACCTATAAGTAGGTACTGTAGTGTATATTTGTAACCTCGGTCCTTTGTGGGGTTTTTGCGGCTAGAATAAGTGCAGCGAAGCGGCGCGTGCGTTGACCCGAGAAGCGTTTGTAATTGGATCACAATATAGTCAATTTGTCGGGACTGTAGTAACGAATTATGATTTATATTATATTGACCATTTGACGGTGACATTGTGAATTAGAATTGTAAACGGTCGGACACAACGCTTCAATCCTACTTCTTATTTAATGCCTACACAAGTAGGTTGAGTGTGTTATGTTGCTGCACCGGTAGCCTGTTTGCATTCGTCCCTCTCGCACTTGCATACTTCTTGGTTTATTTTATTTATCGAATGGCAATTATTTTAGAACCGTGAGATCTTCGAGAAGACAGTATGGTTGCCAGTTTTACATACTTCTTGGTCATGGTGAAGGACGAAAGCATTAAATTCGACGTAAACGCGATGCCTAGCTAGACAGATAAAGAATAGGTATTGCCCTGCTGAGGATGGGAAGATTTATTTTTAAATATTTGACCAAGTTTGGTAACCTTCGGGGCCAGTCACTTTTTCCTGGTGCACAACCGCCGAAAATGCGACGCGTTGACACCAAGGGATCGCATTTGTTCGTCAAGTAGCCGAAGAGGCAAGTAGGACAGGCCTACGGTACAGTCGCCATCAGATTAATCGGAGCGAACGAGGCGCTCAGAAATATCTGAACACGACTCTATTGTCAAGGCATGATTCGTTAGAGTGCATGTTCAGATATTATGAGCACCCTGAAGAGTAGGTACAGATATATTTGATGACGATTGTACCATGCTAAATGAATTTTTACCTTAGTAGGCTTGCAATAATGACAGATCTCACAGTAAAACCAGTATTAAACTGAACGACCTTCGAGTGTGTTGTCAGATCTGATTTAAGCATGTAGGCTCAATACAGAGAAAATTACAATCTGAAATAATGTCTACTACGACAATTTCATTGGTTTTACTTTATAGTTTTATATCAAGGATATTTAGCGCATACAGATTGTACATACAGATTGTACTGATATTGTACGTTGATTTCGATGTCATGAGACTCATGAGTCAAAAGTCAACATAATGGTATAATGCTATTCCAAAACTGTATCAGTGGCCTTTAGCTCGGCACGGTTCGTTATTGCACACAATATTGTATACAAATGTAGGTATAATGTAGGTATTTACCCACATGGTTGCAAATTAACATTATTAAACATGCATACCTACATGCTAATGTACCTGCTAGCAGCCACGAATTATTTAATTGTAATATCTCGTAAATAGGTACAGAAATTTGTTTTCACATACCTACATCATTTAGTGCGCCCAGGCAGGCACATTTAGAGACCGACGTCGGGTTGATTGATATATCATTATAGTATGTAATAGATAGTAGGATGAATATTTGTATTGTATGTTTGTAAAGAAAAGAGACGAATAATGACAGTCACAGAGAATAGGAGAGGAATAATGATGGGTCATCTGCTAAGACATGATCTTTTCCTTAAGACCATTATAGAAAGGAAGAGGAAGGCCAAGAAGAAACTAATTTGAGCAAATAAAAGAGCAGATTAAGGTTATGTCATATCAGAGAGTGAAGCAGAGGACAAAACGGCTGGCGATTGCTCCACTGACAAGAGTAAACTCTTAAATAGAAGAAGATGTTTGTCACGAATTGTTTCATTGAATCTGTCGCTAACCCAGTATGTCTGTCTGTTCCAGATGCTGCAGGAGAAGCGGCTCTGCATCCTGGGCGCGGAGTTGTCAGAGCTGGACATCTTCGAGCGGCTGCTGCGGTTCAGCGGGGCGCAGCTGAGGCTGCTGCAGTGCTTCCAGGTTAGCACCGTTTCAGCATAACTCGGTCGTAACTCGGCCTTATGGAAGCGATTTTGGCCAACAGTGCAATGGGAATCAAACCGACTAAAAGTTGTCAAAATAGCACATAAAATTGGCAACTTGGCAAGCTAAAGAGGCAGTGAGCCCAGTCTGTCGAATAACCTATAACCTTTTTAGGGTTCCGTACCCGAAGGGTCCAAACGGAACCCTATTGTTGTCACTCACTCATGCGTCCGTCCGTCCGTCTGTCACCAGGCTGTATCTCATGAACCGTGATAGTTAGACAGTTGAAATTTTCACAGATGATGTATTTCTGTTGCCAAGTAACAAATACTAAAAAACAGAATAAAATAAATATTTAATGGGGCTCCCATACAACAAACGTGATTCTTTTGCCGTTTTTACAGATAATGGTACGGAAGTCTTCGTGTCCGAATACTTATTTTATTCTGTTTTTCAGTATTTGTTGTTATAGCGGCAACAGAAATACATCATCTGTGAAAATTTCAACTGTCTAAATATCACGGTTTTTGAGATACAGCCTGGTGAGAGACGGACAGACGGACAGAGGAGTCTTAGTAATAGGGTCCCGGTTTACCCTTTGGGTACAGAACCCTAAAAAGGTTATCGGTTATTCGACTGCCTCTTTAGCTTGCCAATTTTATGTGCTATTTTGACAATTTTTAGTCGGTTTGATTCCCATTGCACTGTTGGCCAAAATCGCTTCCATATGGCCGTGGTCTGGACGCTAGTGGGCAGCGGGGCGGCGAGTGGGTTCATGCATTTTGGTCGATTTTAGTTCGCCCATTTATCGCCCCGCTACACGCAAATGTCCAGACTGTGGCCTTACAATAGAGATCGCCTCTCCCAGCTTATTTCTCACGGTCATTATACCCATTGAGTATGCAAATTTCAAAATATTTGTTTAAAAATCATTATCATCTCCTATTTTATAAATAAATGCAAACATATACGATCATTGTCTGACCTTTGTTTGTATAAGAACAATTACTGTTTAATAGATATATGTATAGATAAGGCGAGATGTTCTCATGGACACAGTTAAATATCGCCCTTATTGGCCTGGACAAAGACACAATAGGTACCTATTGCTTGGGAAAGAATCATATGTTATCATAAAACAAAATAATGTTATCGCGTTTAGATTGGCAGACAAAAGTTTAAAGAACTACGAATATTTATCAATTGTATCATACAGAAAATATCTATATTAGTGAATCATGGTCTTATCTTATCAAGTTGAGGGCACTTTTTTATAAAAAAAAACTTTATTTTTTTTATTGTGATAGCACGAGTACTTTCTTGTGAGTTCCTTTGCCAAAGTTATGATTCACGTTTTGTCGGGCGAAGGTGAGACACACACACACACACACACACACACACACACACACACACACACACGCACGCACGCACGCACGCACGCACGCACGCATGCACGCACGCACGCACGCACGCACGCACCCACCCACGCACACACGCACGCACGCACGCACGCGCACACACACACACACACACACACACACACACACACACACACACACACACACACACACACAACAAGTATTCCACTCCCGACTCATTAGTAATCAGAAGCCCGCCCGCGTGGTCGTGTCGGAGGTTTCCCCTGGATTTTCCCCAGGCCACTCTCCAACATTCAGCATTCATCACACTCCTATCGCTTTATTGGGCCCGACCTATAAATTCACGGTCAGGTTCATAAATAAAGCATAAAAGGATGCTCAAATATATTTGAATACTTTATTGCCTTGACATTATAATCTAATCATAAAATTTCTTGTTCAAATTTATTCCGTATTTTGCATACAATGTTGTATACTATTGCAACAACAGTAGGTTAGTAGCTTAGATATATAGTACCTGGGAGACCGAGCCTTGCTCGGTGTTTTCCCGTAAACCAGGCAGACTATAGCTCTACAAAGATGTAAATAAAGATATTAAGTAGATAAACAGACCTACATAAAGCTGCAACCCGACACATTTCTATTGACATAATTGGGTCATAAACAGATTTAGGTTCGCGTCTTTCCTGTGGACATATCAAAAGTTAAGGGCTACAAAGCTTAATTTTGGATTGGTCTAGTAACCCGCATAAACAGCGTCTTCCGGTTCTATAAATCCATGTAATAAAATCATAACTCACATGCTCATATGCCGTTAACTATTGACCACAGGAGAGACGACTTTTGTTTTTGCAAGTGTTTATGACCCAATTGTTCTCCTAGTGAGGTCCCTCAGGTCTAATACGATGTCTGGGAAAAGTGTAGGGGGTGGCTCCGTGACTACCAGAGAAATACCTCTGAAAACCTCTGAATACCTCTTTTATATCTTCTAATGTACACCATGTTTTAATGTAAAATAAATAATTGATTGATTGATTGAAAACCAAAAAGTTGGCCAACGGCCTGGCTAAACGGTAGGTGGGGGGATGCTCGACCAAATGTCATAGAGAACTGCAAGCCATTTGGTGAGGTGACTTTTTTTGGCGATTATTTTTTGGCAAAAATTTCAAAATGGTCCTAGCGCGTTGAGATTTCGCATGCGGGGACTCAGGGTGCAAAACAACTTTTGAGTAATTTTTGCGAGCCCGAAGGGCGAGCTTCAGGCCGCCAGGCTGCAGGAATTCACGTGGTCAGGTGCGCGCCCCCCCTCAAATGTTTGGCGAGGCCGAAGGCCGAGCCGCGGGAGTACCAAACAACCGAAAATCCTATATAAATACAAGGTATCGCGAGCCCGAAGGGCGAGCTTCAGGCTGCGAGGCCGCAGGCCGAGCTCGGTCGAGGACCAAAGTCCCCCCCCCCAAGTAATTTTTGCGAGATCAATACGGGAGGAAAGGGTTGCCTAACTATTCATATGATCCATGTATCTTACAAGCGAACCTGAGGGCCGAAGGCCTGAAGGTGAGAGGCAAGGCTTCGCGAGGCCCAAGGCCGAGTGTCCCATCAGAGTGCGCTCTCCATGCGAGCCCGAGAGCCGCTTGCGGCCCGAAGGGCGAGCCCACGCAAACATTCACTATTCATATCATTGTTACAATCGAAGCTGAGGGCCGAAGGGCGAGCTTCAGGCCGCAGGTGTTCAAGTGGTCAGGTGCGTCCCCCCCCCCCTCCTCTCAAACTATCATTGTTACAATCGAACCTGCGAAGGTGAGCGGTAAGGTTTAGCGAGGTCGAAAGCCGGGCTCACGCGGACACTCGAACCTGAGAGCCGAAGGCCCGCAGGTGAGCGGTAAAGCTAAGCGAGGCCTGAAGGCTAAGCTCACGCGTACACTCGCGTACACGCGGAACCTGAGGGCCGAAGGACCAAAGGTGAGCGATAAGGCCGACCTCACGCGTACACTCGAAGTTTAGGGCCGAAGGGCAATAAAGGACAACTAAGGACAAATACACAACAACAACACAAATGTTTTTCCTCAGGTCTGCCTTGGATGCGTACATTAAACGTTTTTCTCAAAGGCTTCCTAGGCATTTCAAAGTCCTCACGACACTTGCATATAGGTATACACATTTTAAATAAACATTATTATTGAATTCCTGGCTACTCGACTAATTCCTTCTCCGATCTGTTTTAATAACGCATTCAGTAAATAAATGTCAGTGCGAAATAAAATGATAACAATTTCTTCATCGAGATTCAAAAATTTTTTTTTTTTAAACCGCGATCAAAATAAACTAAAAAAAATCAATATAAACATAAATAAACGTGAAACCCGACCACATAATGGGCTATGATGGTGCGAGAAAAGGACGTAGCTATGCGGTGGAACGAGACAAAATTGTAAGCATATTGGGACCGTGCGCGACGACAGCGCCACGGACAGGTGGCCATTATGGACACTTTGTCATAGCTGTCAAGCGAGAAGTAAGTAAATATTGTGAAAAAAAATAATGAAATCTTGTGTTATTTTACTATATTAGACAATATTGGACGATGGTAGTCTGTAACATTATTGCCAATAACATTAAAATTGTTGTTTTCAGTTGTTGTTTTCAGGTTAGGTGACTTACTTTTTTTTCTTACGGCAATTATCCACTTATTTCTTTGGTCTCGTTTCCACCACGGTCTTGAAAACTGGTAAAATTTACAGTCGCTATTCTGTGGTGTTTTTACAATTCACAATAACACATTTTACTAGAGCCATATTAAATTTATCTCAAAAATGATTAGAAAGTGTTCACTGCAATATGGATTTGACAGCTCAAGTCAATAGACCGCGGGCCAACGACAGGTCACGATTACCAATCTCCTCTCGCATGAAAACTACATAGAGTGGTTAAGAAAGATGAATAAAAAATTACTGTGGACGTCTGCCACGATTCCGTTGGTGGGTTGAGGAGCAGCAGCCTCCCAAAGACGTAAAAAAATAATTAAATTCAGTAATTTCCTCTCGACTGAAACTAGGTTTAAATGATAGTTAAGAAAATACGTTAACGAAAAAAAATCGTCTGCTGCTTGTAGGGCGGTGGAATACCCGTCTGCCAAGCACGTGAACATGTAAAAAAATAATTAAATTCAGTCATTTCCTCTCGCATGAAATTTTGTCAGATGATAGTTTATGGACTATTATGAAGAAATAAATTCGTCTGCCACTTGTATCGCAGTGGAAAACCCGTCTGCCAAGGGCCTAAACATTGTATGGGATGAAAAGAAAAAAACAATGTACATCGGCGTGTGGGGTATCTATGGATAGGTCTTTAAAAATGATATAGGGGTTTCTAAAAAACTTTTCCATTTAATTCAACCGTTGGTGAAATATTCACCGTGAAAGTCGTAAAAAGTTCATCCCCCTCTTTAATTTCTAAACTGTGAGGTCAAAAATTCTGAAAAAATTGGGAGGGTGTAAATAAATAAAGACTCAAAAATATTCGGTTCGAATAAATTACGTCAAACGGTTTTTGAATAAACGCTGAAAAACTGTCTTGTTCTAACAAAACGACTTAAGCGACGTGAGTTTCCCATACAGATACGACCATTTTTGCTACGATTTATTGAATAGTGGTTTAAAATGTGAACTAGTACGTGTCGGTACGGAAACCTTCATTGTGTATAATCCCAGACGCACTCTAGGACTGCTTGAAAGTTATTCGACATGCCTCAGGTCGTGTCTTCATAGGAAACTCACGTCACTTAAGTCGTTTTGTTTGGGCAAGACAGTTTTTCAGCGTTTATTCAAAAACCGTTTGACGTAATTTATTCAAACCGAATATTTTAAACCGATATCCAATAAATTGTAGCAAAAAAGGTCGTATCTTTATGGGAAACACACGTCACTTAAGTCGTTTAGTTTGGACAAGACAGTTTTTCAGCGTTTATTCAAAAACCGTTTGACGTAATTTATTCGAACCGAATATTTTTGAAAGTCTTTATTTATTTACACCCTCCCAATTTTTTTCAGAATTTTTGACCTCACAGTTTCAAAATTAAAGAGGGGGGATGCACTTTTTACGACTTTCACAGCGAATATCTCACTAACGGTTGATTAAAATGGAGAAGTTTTTTAAAAACCCCTATATTATTTTCAAATACCTATCCATAGATACCCCACACGCCGATGTGCATTGTTTTTTTCCTTTTCACCCCATACAATGTTTAGGCCCTTGGCAGACGGGTTTTCCACCGCGATACAAGTGGCAGACGAACTTATTTCTTCATAATAGTTCATAAACTATCATCTGACAAAATTTCATGCGAGAGGAAATGACTGAATTTAATTTTTTTTTTACATGTTCACGTGCTTGGCAGACGGGTATTCCACCGCCCTACAAGTGGCAGACGATTTTTTTTCGTTAAGGTATTTTCTTAACTATCATTTTAACCTAGTTTCAGTCGAGAGGAAATGACTGAATTTAATTTTTTTTTACGTCTTTGGGAGGCTGCTGCTCCTCAATCCACCAACGGAATCGTGGAAGACGTCCACAGCAATTTTTTATTTATCTTTCTTAATCACTGTGCAAGTTTTCGTGCGAGAGGAAATGACTGACGATTTTAACCTTCTGGCCCGCGGTCTACAACAACAAAATGTAAATTTTAACCGTAGTGAGCGCTGTGATCGTTTAGGCTACCCCCTCCACCCGCTTTGCACCCTGCCAATAAGAACGATTTTAATACTCATTGCAAGAAGCTTAGGGTTGCGTGCTGAACATTCGTTTGAAGCCTGATAATATGGCTTTGAATGACGTCACGTTATATTGCATCTCTTTCATTCTAATATAAGATGGATCTAATGAAAGAGATTAAATATAACAGTGACGTCATTCAAAGTCATATTTTCTGGCTTTAAACGAATGTTCGGCACGCAACCTCCAGGATGTAGGTATCTAAACTTTTTGATTCATTGAGATTATTTGACACCGCAGAACGTGCCCATACATATAATATATACTCTATAGTTATAGATGCGCCAACGAGCGACCGGGGCTATTTCTTTCTCATACTTTTGCTCATATTCATATAAAATTTGTACTACGTTATTAGTCCGGTTTGCATGTCCAATGTATTGCTTATTGCTTATGGAAATTTGTATTTGCCTGTAACCCGACCATGCAAAAACGTCCGGTCGGTGATAGGGACAAAACATCTCCCCTCTCTCTCTCTCAGCCTCTTTTCTATTTCCTCTTATAGGAATCGCAATAAGACTATCTTTCTCTAGCAAAGCGTGTCAGCGCCTTGAACGTGTCTGATAAAAAACCTCGTAAGGCGTTGTCATGTGTCATTCTTTCTAAATGCTAAACAAAACAAGATTTATACTCGCCTCACCATAGGTCCTTATATGTCTTGACCCTGAGATTCGTGACAACTATGTGCATATTCGTAGGTCAGGCTTATACTGGTTCTTCTGACACTAATTTTCCGTACGTCAGCAGCCATTGTAAATATCAATCACGAACAAAAGTAAAAACATGAAAACTCGAAAACACGCATTTT
This sequence comes from Cenopis cana, assembly GCA_951800055.1. Classification (NCBI taxonomy): domain Eukaryota; kingdom Metazoa; phylum Arthropoda; class Insecta; order Lepidoptera; family Tortricidae; genus Cenopis; species Cenopis cana. The sequence goes on along the minus strand of OX637485.1, from coordinate 17,402,797 downwards.
CTCAAATATAAGACTGAGCTAGATCGATTGCTCGTCCCCGAAAACCCCCACATACCAAATTTCATCAAAATCGTTAGAGCCGTTTCCGAGATCCCCGAAATAAATATATATACATATATATATATATATATAAATAAATAAATATACAAGAATTGCTCGTTTAAAGATATAAGATATGCGGTCTCCTATTTGGCTGTTAGTCAACTGACAATCCAATCATTCGCTATCACTTTTAATCTTTGGTAATTAGAAAATGACAGACTGAGAATTTTATAAGATAGTACAGTGGTGTTCATACGTTACCAAATATATAAAAATATCCTAACAATTTATGCACTTTGAACAAAGGCATTACATTCAATAAACTCATTACATATATTTGATCACTACGTCCTTGCATATAATTTCGAACTGGACTGTGCCTGCTAACATGATATACCTATTTAATATCAATCGACTGCATGTACTAATGACATTTGGTGCGTATTGGCAACAATGCTGTTTATGCTGGCCAATGTCATTCTAATCATAAAGTCGTTAGGGTACGACGCTGCGATTCATAGTGCAGCGGGCTGCCGTTCGATTGTTTCATTTTAACTGGCGGCTTATTCAGGAGGACGTTTCTATAAGATATACTTACACGCAGTACGTTTTCGGTAAAGGAAATTATCGTCACGAAACCCGAGACGATGAGAGCACATTCACAACACAACGATTCCTCAAATCCCCCAGTGTTTTCCATGTATGTTTTCTTACCATAGCGGGCTGTGTGTTTGTCAGTGTAAATAGTGTAATGCTATAATAAAACTTAACTCACGAAGTCATAAACATTACCTGTTTTTAACACGTTCCCTGTCAGGGTGCCCCCAATGTGAGGCCTTGAACTTTTTTTTATTTTTTTTATTTGGAGTCACATCCCCATACTTAATCATAGATATAATATATATTCTGTAGTTATAGATGTCTTTCTCATATTCAAAATTTGTACTTCGCAATTTGGCCGGTTTGCATGTCCAATGTATTGTTTATGGAAGTTTGCCTTTGCCTATATCCCGACCATGAAAAAATGTTCGGTCGGTGATAGGGACAATTAAACATGCCACTCTTTTCTATTTCCTCTTATAGGAATCGCAATAAGACTACAATCTTTCTCTAGCAAAGCGTGCCAGTCCCTTGTACTGAATGCACAGTACTGTCAGTTGAACTTGCGACATTGTCAGGAAGTTGTTTATGGGGACAGTGAATGTGTTAATATTAATATAGAATGCAAATGAACTCGAGAGATTTCGCGCGGATGTGTGCGTGAGGCTTGCTGATAGCGATCAGCCATTCAGGTCATGCGGAGTCATAATGAAAACGAGCGATTCGACGTAACATTCCCACCTTTGTTTCCATTCAGTACACGTAAAGATTTACTGGGAGTGAGGATATTATGCTCGTATTCGATGGAAATGTTGATTTATGCAATGTTGACGTTCAAATCTATCCGACTGTCTGGCAAACTCGGACATTTTAATAGTAGTTGCAGGCGGAATCAGCCGGGCTAGATTCGGTCGGGGAATTCGGTGTGTGTGTGGCGGGGTTTGTGAACAAACGGTGTGATCAGCGGATCAGGATCCGCGTCTAAATACGCGCAAACAGATGGCCCCAGGACTAATTAACAGGCGTAAGCGTTTTCATCCGCGCCTGACTGTCCGTGTCCCGCAATACAAAACACCCTGAAGGCTTATACCGAAAACGAAGTACATCTCCCGTACCCACTGTATCGCACTTACTAATTTGAGCGACAAATAAGGAAATACTACTTACTCGATTCGCGGTAGGCCCTCCGTTTGTCTGTGACTCTGTGACACGAGGAAGTCACTGGCGTGGGTCACCCGGGTTTCTCCAAGCTATCAACTTCCGATCACTTCATACAAAAATGTATTCTGCTTTTCTGATTAGGTGTCAATCAAGCAATTAAAGTTGTAAACGTGATTTCAAATTTATGCTTCTTGACGTTAGCCAACATTTTTTTGTGTGTTAACAAGTTGTTGCGAAGTCTTGGAAAACGTCATAAAAATACATATAAATTGGCAATTAGTGTATTGTGTTCAAAACAAAATGGTAGTATAGAATATACTATTATGTCGGTAGCTTACTAAAGACATGTGACAAAAATCGCAGCGTTAAACCCGTCGTCTACCAGTCCCTGGGATCCCAGGGCAGATAACAAAAGAATGGCATTGTATATTTTTTTCGCCGGGAGAGGACGGCTTCAATCGAAAAAAATCTGCTTTTTTGACAACGACACAATTAATGACGAGAGTTTTCTAGTTTCCAAAAAGGTTTAATTCCGCGGAGGGCAACATACTATGATTTACGTGTAGAGTCAAAAGCAAAGAAAAATAAGCCACTAACTTCTTTATTTTAATGTCTGTTTATATTCTTGTTTTTCTTCTTTGACCTGGCTTTAATCCTATTTCATTTGGGATCAGATCAATCCTCCTCGTACGTTTTCGCCACAACATTCTTTTTTGTGTTGTCATTTCGTCCACTTCTAGAGCCTTTTAGAGCTTTTTTATCTTAATGTCTGTTTATAATTAACTGTATTTCTTTTTTGTTTCCAGGCCGTGATAGAGCATGGATCCAAGCTATCAGCAGAGCTGGCCACCGGCTACCTATCTCGCTGCGACGCCAACGCGCGCTCAGAAGAATGCCTCATCCAACTGGGCCTGCGGCTCGGTCAGTACTTGAGCTTAGGTCTAACATGGACTAGTGACGTCAGCGTCACCACTGACGTGACTGAAAACGAGAGAAATTTGTCGTCGGAGCTCGCGACGAGCTACCTGTCGCGATGCGAAGCCAAGACGCGAAGTGAAGATACCCTCATTCATCTGGGCTTGCGGCTCGGTCAGTATTTGTAGATTAGGTACTGCATGCCATAGCGAGACCATGCCTGTGTAGCTGGCTGAAGAGTGCCTCATCTAAGTGGGCCTGCGACTTGGTCAGTACTTGAGCTTAGGTCTAATATGGATTATGGACTAGTGACGTCAGCGTTATCACTAAAGTGACAAAGAACGAGAGCAATTTAGCGTGAGAGCTGACAAGCGGTCCAGTTATCTGTCAGCCAACGCGGAGTGAAGATAGCCTCATTGACCTCAGTTAGCTTGGTCATTATTTGAATCAAGATTAGGTCTAACTTGAAGCCGAGCACTTCTAAAAAGCAAACATTCGGTGTAATGAGTGGCTCATCGATCTAGCCTGGTTTTCTATCCGTATTCTTAGGATTCTTACCTATTACTACGCGACGTATGATGATTGATAATGATTACTTTAGCCATAGACTACTATGTATATCCATGGCCTCGAATCTAACTCGCCCCTTACAGCTAGGTTTGTAGCTCGGTGAGTACATGAGCTTAAGTCTTATAATGTAGTGAACTCAACACAATACTTTACTACCCAATTTGAAGAATGCCCCAATGCCCCATCCATTTGAATGTTTGGCTTGGCTACTACACCACGTTTAATATAACATGACCTACGCAGTATCGTATTATGACGTCGACTTTTGCGCAGGTCATGTTACGTGGTACGACTTATAATTAAACTTAAGTTCTAACATTACGAAGGGGAGCTTCAATAGCGACCATTATGCATCATCTCCGCTTAGAGATAAGGATAAGACATGTAAACCGGCCTTGAACCTAACATCGCAAACACAGCTACTATCAAATGTTACAATTAATATTGAACTCACGTGACGGCTTCACTCACACGTGAGCGAAGCACCCAGGGTTCGAAATCATCAAGATAATTATCCGATAATTATCCCTGGTATGGGTAGGGTAGTATACGTTATTTTATTAGTTAAAGTTAAATTTATTTTCCTATATACTAAAAAATAAAAGATTTTGGTGTTTTAGGCTACAATTTTCGGTTATTATCAAATCGATAATTATCAAAGCATAAAAATCACGATAATTATCCTTTGAACCCTGGAAGCACCTCCGCTCCTCACAAACAAGTCACTTGTCTTATAACCTGTCAAAAATAACACGTCACAACCCACGTAACACAATAGTTTGGCAATTTAATTTTAAAACAAACCATACTATAATGAATTCCCATTGTTTGTGGTAGATTCTCAAAGCGTTCGTCGGCAGAGTTTTGAATACATTAGTGTTGACCTTGCTGGGCCGATGTTTGCGAATGCCACTTTGTCACTTCTACCAGTGGTGTCTGTAGAATGCTTGGAATGTCGCGTTTACAATGTTTCAAGATAATAGCTGACCATTAAAGTGTTATCAAACCCGTATATTCGCTTTATTGGACCCGGCGTATAAAGCCACAGTCAAGTTTAAAAAAAACCCCTGTAGAGCTCACGCATTGGGGTCTTAAGTAAACGAAGCCGCATCTCTTTTACGAATGATGAATGGGATGGATATTTCAGATTTGGCTATACTCGTATCTCTAATTTTAGCTTCTTCTTTTTTGGATTGCACATATTTAGCAATGTCTTATGATCTCATAATTATTTAAAGTTTAACGAATGCAAATTCTGGCCAGGTTTATTAAAAATAATATATTTTCTATTGCACATAGGTACCTAATGAATCCCATAACGCGTCAGATATATAAATTAGAGCTCGACCACTACTTCTGATGTTGGTGTGAGTACTAATAACAGAGAGATGCTCTAAACTCACGTTTACAGGTACAACGCTACACGCTCGAAATGGCCAAGCCAAACGACAAAGGGGGCATTTTAATGAGCAGTGCTTGAATCGCTTGCAATAGACATTAAGACCTTTTTTTATGATGGGGATGACGATGCTCGTTAGCCACATCGTGGTGTAACTGTCTGTTTGTCGCAGGCGGTTTCCTGAACGAGGCGGGCTGGTACGCGGACGCGCAGCGCGTGCTGCTGCGGTGCCGCGCGCTGTGCCGCGCGCAGCCGAAGACCGCGCACTACACGCGACTCACGCTCGAGTGCTGCCACCGGTGAGTGTGACTGTCCGTGTGTAGCAGAAGGTTTCCTGAACGAGGCGGGCTGGTACGCGGACGCGCAGCGCGTGCTGCTGCGGTGCCGCGCGCTGTGCCGCGCGCAGCCGAAGACCGCGCACTACACGCGACTCACGCTCGAGTGCTGCCACCGGTGAGTGTGTTGGTCACCATTATCCTCAGGCGTGCATACAGAAGCAGGCATTATTCGCCCTTTGTTCTCCTTACATAACCGAGTTACATTCCTAGAGATATAGAAAGAAAGAAATATACCATTTATGTACAAAAAAGTAAATAAATGTTCTACCTAACGAAATTACCTAAGGCAGGAGTCGCAGGAGGTCAGAGAACATTTCTGTTATAGGGTCGCAGTTCTCCTAACACTCCTCCTCGCTTCGCTCGTTATCGTACCTACACCGACCAGCATTATGTAATGTAATTTCGTACAGATGGAACTTCCGTTTACACTAACTGGCAATGTAAGTGGTAATGTGCAAAGAACGAAGGTTTCTTTGTACATTGGCTTAGTTCAGGGGGCGGATCCTGAACCAAATCCTGGATCCGCGCCTGATTATCCTAGCATTTGGAACTGGTTGAGTTTGGAAACGCTCACGCCTGTATATAAAATCTCCATAGATAAATAAAACATTAACTTAGCAATCAACGACCTCTTAAATCTTGATAAGGTCTTTAAATGGTCAATCACCTTTAAATATGATCATTATAGCAATTATAAGTTTGCAATTTCCGGTCAATTGACTCAAATTTGTTTGATAACAATCTGAAACGTGACAAGAATAACGTGGAACTCGATGCCATTGACCTCTCTTCTTAATTAATAATTAGTAGTAAATATGATTTATTTGAGAATAATCCTAATCTGTACCTATTATAATTATAAATAGGTATAGTCGGTTTCACCCGTTGAGAAATTTTGTATGACAGTTCAAACGTGACGCTGAGAACGTTGTCGCTTTGCACGAGTGGCCACGATCGGATAACCCATGGCATCATGCTACGACACACTGTACCGAACTCCTAAAGTAACTGTGACAGTTCAAATGTGACACTGAGAACGTTGTCGCTTTGCACGAGTGGCCACGATCGGATAACCCATAGCATCATGCTACGACACACTGTACCGAACTCCTAAGTAAATCTGACTAGAAACTCGACTGAAAGGGGGTTGAGTCACAGAAATATATCAAGATAGAAGGAACGAGTGTATGTACCTCGCGTGGCGAAATTACGTCCCGGAGACACAACTGCTCGCGGCAAACCTCAGTGTGCTCCCGATCGCGTTATGCGTGCGACGCCAGGTTTTAAAAACAAAATGGTTCGTTGCGCAATAATTAATTGTTCAAACACTTCCAAGAAAGTTGGAGCTGTTAATCGAGGTATTTCCTTTCATTGGTAAGTACAATTTGTCCTTAAATATCTGTTAATAATTAAAAAACGAAATATTTTATTATTTTCATCATAACGGTAGCGGGCGATTGTGTGTCAACGCTAGCTTTCCATTGCGGCTTTAATTTGACGAGCCAGACTTGGCGTGCGTTCAAAACCAGCAATGTAAAAATAAGCTATTCAAACTGTCGAGTCACGTTCAAGGTCGATAGTCATTTTTTCTGTCAAAACTAAAGAATAGTGCTGTGCACTGCGATTTTCTTACTCGATTATTAAAATTGAATTTGAAAACAGACGAAATAATAATTACGTTCTTATAGTATTATGCAGCTATATAATGTACGTAGTGCAAAACAAATATTATTAATCGCTTTCCTCTTAGCTTCTAATATTTCTTCGCGGGACTTCTTTGATTTTTCCATGGTCTGTAACAAAGAATATATAAAAAACCGGCCAAGTGCGGGTCAGACTCGCGCACGAAGGGTTCCGTACCATTATCTATAAAACGGCAATAAAAATTATATCTTTTGTATGGGAGCCCCCTTAAATATTTATTTTATTCTTATGCATATTAAATTAATATGCATTTGTTGTTATAGCGGCATCAGAAAAACATCATCTGTGAAAATTTCAACTGTCTATCACTTTTCATGAGATACAGTCTGGTGACAAACGGACGGACAGCGGAGTTTTAGTAATATGGTCCCGTTTTACCCTTAGGGTACGGAACCCTGAAAATGGTACACGTTTATAGGTACTTAGTTAATAACTGGAGCGGCTAATATGTACAAATTACTAAAATGTAACGCAATTTATTGGTTATTAGGTAGGTACCTGCCTACATTTATATTTTTCGATTTAAATTCTGAGCTTACTCATTTCCTCTGTCAATACATTTCCTCTGTCAATACATTTCCTCTGTCGAAAAAAAAAAATCATTTCCTCTGTCGGTTCTTATCGATATTTTAAATCGATGCATAGAATCGGTGCCGAGTTCTAATACTTCTAATCGATCCTTTTGAATCGTTTTCGCGCGGCTTATGTTTCTCATCACTAAATTACGCTCGTGACGTCAAAGTACCTACGCAAAATGTTACACGCTCGGTCTCCCTACAAATTGCCGAACTCTTTCCTTCTATCTTGATATATTTCTGTGGGTTGAGTGCAGTATTAATAGACACATTACTATTTATGGACAGCTACTAATGGAATTCTAAGCTTCGTTCTTTTTACACCGCTGTGGCGGGGACCACGACACGGCTCAAATGAGTAGGTTAATAAGCAGATAGGCGACCTAGAAACCACAAGAAGCCCCTTGTGAGATCGATCGTGCTACAATTTCGCCTGTAAGCCTAGCACGTGTTGCGCTCGAGAGTATGTCGGCGTATCTCGAGCTATTCGTCACTTTCTAACAGCGGCGCCAGTCAGAGAGAGGCGTGTAGCTCGAGATAAGTCGAGATACTCTCGAGCGCAACATGTGCTACGGGCGCTGATTAAGAAGAATATAGGTATGGTCTAAGATCCGGTCCCACCGGTAGGGATCGTGTTCTTTGTCTGTCCCACCGCTGGGCAAAGGCCTCCACTCATGTTTTCCAGGCGTCCCTATTCTGGGCTTCCCCCAGTCGTATTAGCGAAGATCAGGTCTTACCCCCTTATTCATAAAACTTAACAAACCTCTGCTAACTAATGTGTTGTTTGTCCCTTTCTCTCAAACGTAAATGTCAAAGTGACAAACGAACTTTAGTGGCTTGTTAACTAATGTAGGTTTATTGGACGTTTATGAATAAGGGGGTTAATGTATAACTATTTTTACAGACTATTAAACACACAATCCGCGTACTGTTGCTTCCCGGCGGCGGCGGAGACGTACGCGCTGGCCCTGGAGCTGCTCAGCCTCGCGGACGGCGCGCCCGCGCACAACGCGCGCCCGGACACGCCCAGACACGTCTCTGAGGAGTGCAGCCGCAGGTAACATTCAGTGCCAGTTGCACCAACGTACGAACACAGACCGGTCGTCGTCAAATATGGCGCCGGCAGCTGTCATCCCATACAAACTTGTCAATCTGATTTGACGAACACCGCTTACGATTTTTTTTTATTAATAATGGGATTGCTCTTGGCCAGCATGGGCCAAAATGAGGCCGACGATGAAGCGAGCTCACCCAGAAAATGCCTATTCACTCGTGCCTTAAATAGGATTACAGACGGTTTAGTGTAACCCAGCCTCAGTCTTGTTCATCCTCTCCTATTCCCACTTATTACGTATTTAGCTACGTCAGAACGAATCAGCGAAGGCGGTTTTCGGTGAGATCTTCTATTATTGCAACCTTGAGGCTGGCTCGTATGAACCTATCTTGTTCGACAGAAGTGTTCCACTTTTTTAATCAGCCTCTTAAGTTCTGGGGCACTGCCAGACTTTATCATGTCATGTCATAAATTTTGAAACTAAATTGGAGACTCCAACAACAGCAATTGTTTCTTGTATTGGTATTACTAAGTGATAATTTTATTTAGCGTATACGTATGTTAACGTAGTGTTTCAATTTGTAATATTATCTGTTTCACTTATAGCCATTAACCTTCTTCTTGTACAATCCTTCACGGTCGCAATACATAGTTTTCTATCAGACTGTCAATTTGTCTATCGGACGATGGATGGTGAACCCTTTCGTTTTCCAGACTGGACACAATGGACATCCTGTCGCAAGTCCCCGGCCTGACGGACGCGGACGAGCCGGCGCACGAGTGGGCGCTGAGCGCGTTGTTGGCGCGTTTGTTCAAGGAGTTCAGCGCGCTGTTCTTCGTGCGCTGCGACTACAGCGCCGCGCACGCCTGGGCCATGCGGGCGTTGCGCCTGCTGCGGCCCGACACGCCGCCCAAGTGAGTACCGGACGTGGGGACGAGGGCCCGCACCCCGCACCGCACCGGTCCGTCACGAGTGGACTATATACAATAGTTGAGCGCGCCGTTCCAAGCTTCCAAGTAACTGCCGAGAAACTCAATACCTTTTGAACAGTGTTTGATTCATCATCATCATATCAGCCGAAAGACGTCCACTGCTGGGCGGAGGCCTCCCCCCAAAGAGTGCCACAAGGGCCGGTCCTGCGCCACCCGCTTTCGGCGGACTCCCGCGACGTTTGCCAGGTCATCAGTCCACCTTGTTTAACAATGTGTTATTTGCAGGATCACGATCGAAGTGCTCCGCGCGTGCGGCAAGGCGTGCGTGGTGAAGCGCCGGTTCGGGCAGGCGGGGCTGCTGGTGCGGCAGGCGGTGGCGCTGGCGCGGCGCGCGTTCGGTGCCCAGCACCCGCGGTACGCCGCCGCGCTCCTCGACTACGGCTTCTATTTGCTGAACATCGACTCCATACCGCACAGCGTCGCCGTCTACGAGGTGACTAACATATCACATAAACTTTGTGATAATGATGTTCTTTTAGACGTATCTGTCGACAGTGACGGCTAAGAGTTAGCGTTGGAACTAGTTCTACAATCTCTTCATCAAAATTAACATTCATATTTTTTATGGGAGTATCTGACAGTCCTCACTCCTTCAGGTACTCAGCGACCCCCACAGTTAACTCTTCATTATCGCTGTCCATACTATCTCGTGTACTTATACACAAAATAAGAACGGTTCGTGCGCCCGTGAGCCGACGACGGACGCACCGTTCAGTCTCAACAAGTCAACGGATTCGCGCGCAGGGGAGAAGTCACATCGCCCTCTGATGTTTAAAAATTGAGTATGTGGGAACACAGTTGCGAACATTTCTCACAACGTTGCAAATTCTGTTCTTGGGCGTCGGGCGCGGGCTCGTCGTGGGGCCACCGCGCCTCCCCAGTCTGTTTGTGAATCTTGAACACTAATCATGTCTAATAAATGAATATAATTTGGAGTCAGATTTTCATTTACACATTACTTACACTTAAGATAAACCTTGGATTAAGGTACGCAGCGAAACAGATCGCACTAGTAGAATAGAATTAAGTTCACAGGTCTTCGCGCGAACCCTTTTTAGTTTAGGGTTAGATAGCCAAAATGGCAAAACGTAATCATTATTATAATGTAAAAAAAAACCCAAATAAATGATGGTTTGCAGGAGGCCCTGGCGACGCTCCGGCGCGTGTTCGGCCGCAGCAGCCTGCACGTGGCCACGGCGCAGGAGGACCTCGCGTACGCGCTCTACGTGCTGGAGTACTCGTCCGGCCGCTTCTACAAGGCGAGGGACCACGCCGAGCGGGCTATACGTATCATAGAGGTGAGTATAGCTCAGACGTAATGACTCATTATTTTTAGCCCGTAATCGCCCACTACTGAGCGAAGGCATCTCTTCGAGTACGGCATTCGTGTTGTTGAGATATTTTAGGCTATAACTACTACATTACAGTACTTAATCACTAAAACTATTACATTACAGTACTTTATCAATTATCGGGCATGTAGGCACGGTATTTTAGGTGGCTGTTCGTAACAATAGTATACAGAACGGACACAAATCCCCCGCACCGAGGTCAGTTACTTCTCGTCCCTGAGAGACCCGCCTGGTGTCAATCGGGTGCCGTCGCGCCTCACGATTCGCCCGCGCCACGCGTTACGTACCCGCACACATGCTTACCCACAGCGCTTACGTTCCTTCGCGTGTCACATCACAGGTGTGACTGTACAGAAACTTAGGTGCAAGGAAGGGTGAGATGTGGAGCGTTACGGGTTATAATGATAAGACGAGACTCGAGGAAATACTAAAGTAATACTGATTTATTGAGTAACAATTACACTGCTTTTATACTAAAGGTTTGGTATGCTAAATAGAACATATGGTAATTTATTTAATACTATTTTCTTGGAATCAATATCAAGGTCTCTTGCATTCCTTAGTTCTGGGAAAAAGTACCTACAAAGGTTAATATTAGTTAAGTTTCCATCAGATGTGTATCAGCTGTGATCAGCTGAGTTATTAGGGTGTGACATACACCACAAGGGGTCATTTAAAATGGTAACTTGTAACAGACGCTGGTGCCGACGGACCACCTGTTGCTGGCGTCGGCCAAGCGCGTGAAGGCGCTCATCCTGGAGGAGATCGCGCTCGACACGCCCGCGCCGCACCAGGAGATGCGCGGACAAAATGGTAACACGCAGACAACATTATTTTTCTATCCCAGCATACATCCATCAGCTATGATGTCATCTACGACGACGCGGCCCCCTAACACGCAGAGCACATTATTTTTCTATCCCAGCATACATCCATAATTTGAATCCGCTATTGATGTCATCTATGACGCCGCGCCCCTCTCACAGCGAATCTCATACTCATCTATGCGCAATTGTACGGATTGGGCGGTGGGGAGCCACGCCTTCGTGGATAGTGGAGATCGGTGGAGACCTTCCAATTCGAAATAATTGATGGACACTTTTTCGAAAAGCTCCTGCTGCATCTATTATATATTGTTTCTAGAAGAAACTGCATTCTATTGGCGACAAGTTTAGTATAGTGACTTTGACTAGCCTTAATGAATTTTCCTACGAAGCTGACGGTCCTGGGTTCATATGTTTGTGTGATGATGATGAAAATTAATATTAGTTTTTGAGTCTTGGATGTTTTCTATGTATATTAGTTTAATTTATATAAGTATCTATGTCGTTGCCTAATATCTAGAGTAGGTAACAAGTTTTGCTTCAGTTTTGAAGTTTGTAAGAATGTTTTAAGATACTTCTCTGTATAACTTGTAAATGTGTGATTTAGGATACCTACTTCTCTGTATAACTGGTATAATTAAGTGCAACAATAATGGATACGTAACTGTGTCCTGTAACACAGAGCTTCCTAGCTCAGGACACAGAGACGTGATGTTAATGTACAAGTAACTTAGAACAATAAACTTCTTACATTTTCATTTGTTTTTGTTTTACTTGATCCATTTGTGTAAGATTGTCCTCAACAATTTATGTATTTCACTATTTATCTATACATATAAGTATGTATGTCGTCGCCTAGTATCTACCCACAGCCCAAGCTTTGCGCGATAGCTGAGTTGCTAGAGCTAGGGTGTGTCAGGTTGTCGCAGGTTCTAATCTTGCTCGAAGCCAAAATGTTTCAAAATTTTTCTTTAATTAGTTTTTTTTTATTTATTCATGTAATGTATTGTGTGTGACAGAGCCGTCGCTGCTGGAAGAGTCAGAGGCACTGCACAAGGCGGCGTTGGCGTTGTCCATGATGGCGTTCGGCGAGAAGAACGTGCAGACCGCCAAACATTACGGCAACCTGGGCCGTCTCTACCAGAGCATGCACAAGTTCCAGGTCAGTTCACTGTCCTTGATGGCGTTTGTAGGTACCCCCGCCCTGTATAGATTTTTCAAACCCTCCCACTTTCGGGACCTTTACCTAATCTTCCTTCTCCATACCTGCGCCTTATAAAAAAAATGCAAGGATTTTAATTTCTTAAGTCTAAAACAGAAGCCATAAAGCGAGGCTCGACCGACATGTTCGGAGGTCAGGCTTGCACTGGTTCTACAGGGACGAATTTTTGTGGGCATTGTAAATACCTAACATGGATCCGGTTCATAGATTCAACTTTCACCCCCGAATTTATCAGTTTGAGGGATCATTTCCAGGATAAAAAGTATCCTATGTCCTTCCCCGGGTCTCAAACTATCTCCATACCAAATTTCATCTTTATCTGTTCAGCGGTTTAAGCGTGAAGAGGTAACAGACAGACAGACAGACACACTTTCGCATTTATAATATTAGTATGGATTGACAATATATTAGGTACTAGCTTTTGCCCGCGACTTCGTCTGCGTAGAACTCGGTCATCACGTTAGAATGTTATTTCATTCTTCTATTTCTTGCGCTTACCTAGTTATGTCTCTTCCATTCTAACTTAAACCCCGTTAAGGGATGATTTCCGGGATAAAAGTATCCTATGTCCTTCCCTAGGACTCAAACTATATCCATACCAAATTTCATCTAAATCGGTTGAGCATTTTAAGGGGAAACAGGCAGACAGAGTTACTTTCGCATGTATAACCCGCCCCGGTTTCGCACGGGTAGTCCAGTTTTAAACAACAACAAACAACAACAAATACCTACTCTTTATTGCACACCTCAATTAAAGGACACAGATCAGGATCACAGGGAGAGGATTTTTTATGATTTAAATTTATTTATCTAAGCTTTTTCCCGCGACTTCATTCGCGTGAATATCCATATCAACTTCTACACCGGCTGTCTCGCCAAACATTGCGCACGCCGGCTCAATGCGCCCACATGAAACACATGACAGAGGACAAAATATATATTAAGAGGGAAGTAGATGAAAACGCGCGCGAGCGGAGCGAGCGCGAAATTTTTCGGATATCCTGATACGGGTGTGGAAAATACTTCATTTTCATACGCATCAAGTAATGAAGATGAAAACGCGAGCGCAGCGAGCGCGAATTCTTTCAAACATTACGGTGCAGGTGTGCAAAAGACTTCATATGCACCAAGTAATGTAGATGAAAACGCGAGCGTAGCGAGCGCAAAATGAAAAAAAAAGAAAATTTGATGCAGGTGCGGAAAATACTCGCATCAAGTAATGAAGATAAAAACGCGAGCGTAGTGAGTGCGAAATGTTTCGAACATTATGATGCAGGCACGGAAAAGATTTCACACGCATCAACTAATGTAGATGAAAACGCGAGCGTAGGGCGCGCGAAAATTTTCGAACATTATGATGTAGGTGCGGAAAATACTTTATACTCATCAAGTAATGTAGTTGAAAACGCGAGCGCAGCGAGAGCGAAATTTTTGAACATTAATATGCAGGTGCGGAAAATACTTCATACGCATCAAGAAATGAAGAAAATCGCGAGCGTAGTGAGCGCGAAATGTTTTGATGCAGGTGAGGAAAATACTTCATACGCATCAACTATAATGTCGATGAAAACGCGAGCGTAGGGCGCGCGAAAATTATCGAACATTATGACGTAGGTGCGGAAAATACTCATCAAGTAATGTAGATGAAAATGCGAGCGCAGCGAGCTCGAAATTTTTCGAACATTCTGATGCAGGTGCCGAAAAGACTTCATACGCATCAACTATAATGTAGATGAAAACGCGAGCGTACGGCGCGCGAAAATTTTCGAATATTATGATGTAGGTGCGGAAAATGCTCATAAAGTAATGTAGAAGAAAACGCGAGCGCAGCGAGCGCGAAATTTTTCGAACATTATGATGCATGTGCGGAAAATACTTCATACTCATCAAGTAATGTGTATGAAAACGCGAGCGTAGCGAGCGCGAAATTTTTCGAACATTCTGATGCAGGTGCCGAAAAGACTTCATACGCATCAACTATAATGTAGATGAAAACGCGAGCGTACGGCGCGCGAAAATTTTCGAATATTATGATGTAGGTGCGGAAAATGCTCATAAAGTAATGTAGAAGAAAACGCGAGCGCAGCGAGCGCGAAATTTTTCGAACATTATGATGCATGTGCGGAAAATACTTCATACTCATCAAGTAATGTGTATGAAAACGCGAGCGTAGCGAGCGCGAATTATTTCGAACATTATGATGCCGGTGCGGAAAATAATTCATACGCATCAAGTCATGCAGATAAAAACGCGAGCGTAGCGAACGCGAAATTTTTACGAACATTATGATGCAGGTGCGGAAAAGACTTCAAACGCATCAAGTAATGTAGATGAAAAAGCGAGCGTAGCGCGCGCTAAAGTTTTTGAACATTATGATGTAAGTGCGGAAAATGCTCATCAAGTAATGTAGAAGAAAACGCGAACGCAGCGAGCGCGAAATTTTTCGAATATTATGATGCAATTGCGGAAAATACTTCATACTCATCAAGTAATGTGTATGAAAACGCGAGCGTAGTGAGCGCGAAATGTTTCGAACATTATAATGCAGGTGCGGAAAATATTTCATACGCATCAACTATAATGTAGATGAAAACGCGAGTGTAGGGCGCGCGAAAATTATCGAACATTATGATGAAGATGCGAAAAATGCTCATCAAGCAATGTAGAAGAAAGCGCGAGCGCAGCGAGCGCGAAATTTTTCGAACATTATGATGCAGGTGCGGAAAATACTTCATACTCATCAAGTAATGTGTATGAAAACGCGAGCGTAGCGAGCGCGAAATATTTCGAACATTATGATGCCGGTGCGGAAAATAATTCATACGCATCAAGTCATGCAGATGAAAACGCGAGCGTAGCGAACGCGAAATTTTTACAAACATTATGATGTAGGTGCGGAAAAGACTTCAAACGCATCAAGTAATGTAGATGAAAAAGCGAGCGTAGCGCGCGCTAACGTTTTTGAACATTATGATGCAGGTGCGGAAAATAATTCCTACGCGTCAAGTAATGTACATAAAAAAGCGAGTGCGAAATGATTCGAACATTATGATGCAGGTACGGAAAACACTTCATACGCATCAAGCAATGTAGATGATTGAACAAAAAGAAATTGTTGACCTATCAAATGGCTTTGTAAAGAGGTGGTTGAATAGATATTTTTTGTTCATAAATTAGTGAAATACCTTTCAAAGTTCAAAGTGCTTTATTGTAAAACATAGGTATAACTGAATACCTACTTTGGTCTGTTCTTTCACTTTCGAAGATGGAGTAGAGGCCTAGGTTGATAGCGCACCCACCCTGGTTGCTTCTAAGAGTTATGTGATTTTCTGAGAATTGTTTTTTTTTGCTTCCTATCCGCCTATAACTTTCGAATTTGGTCATACTTGATGTTTATTGTTACGTAGGTATATTTTACTAACGAATACCAATATACCCTAAATTTATGTCTGTTACGCGCTGAACGTATTTTATACATTTTGCTGACGGAAAACGCAACTAATCGGCACCTCGAAGAACCTCAATGACACCCATATCGATTATTTAAGAAAAGTAAATAAGTAAATGTCCGCCATCTTCGATTTGAAAATGGATATCATCTTGTAATGAGCACCTCAAAAAATAATATTTTATACAAAAATGCGCATACCTAATATATAGGTACATGTCGCAAGTGCTATCATGCAACCGAGAGCCCGCCGCTCTGCGTAGGTACCCTCCATCGAAAACAAAAAAAAACCGAGGTTTCGTAATAAGGTTTGTGAATATTGATAGAGACTGACTGACCAACATAATTAGATCTCTCATTTCAAACAGTTAATTTGGTTTGAGGGACTTTTGTATTTTTGTCTTTAGCCCTGAGAGGCAGAGGTATTGTTATTTCACCCCCCATTTTTTCAAATACTATCTGTTTATTATAAAATTTTTGAATGGGGTTCTATTTACTTTGCGTCCATGTATATACTTACCAATTTTCAAGCCTGTAAATCATGAACTGAAAGACTTCTCATACAAAGTTTAACACCTCTTTTCACCCCCTTTCATCCCTAACCTATATGATTTTTATAGCCTATAACCTGGCCGAAGATCCAATAAACATATTAGTGAAGGCTGTATTAAAATCCATTCGCTTGTTTTCGCGTGATAGTTAGACAAATAAACAGACAGACAAACAGACAAACAGACACGAATTCTAAAAACAGTTGAAACGTGTTCTGTTATCGATTCTTAGACCCCTCCATCGATTTTTTTACTAATATCTTCAATGTACAGATTTTCGACCCTCTTCTGCTTTATTATATGTATAGACTAGATTTTTAATGGACATGAAAAGTTGGCAAAGATTTTTGAATCCTCTCTCACAGAAAATAGAGTTGTTTTGTTTTGGAATAGAATGTAACAAAACAAATGCAACTCTGTTTCAAGTTCGAAAGTTAATTCATTCCATTGAAGTGAATTTGAACCTCAGGAGGTTAAGAAAATAAGCAAGTTATTTGACATTGCAGGACGCAGAAACGATGCACCTGAAGGCCATCGCCATCAAAGAAGAGCTCCTGGGGGCGGAGGACTACGAGGTGGGGCTCAGCATCGGGCACCTCGCCTCGCTCTACAACTACCACATGCAGCAACACCGCGCCGCCGAGGCGCTCTACCTGCGCTCTATCGCCATTAGTGAGTTTTTGTCCTACTAGAGTACTCTTATCTCACGACCGCGGGTGAGCCATGATTGTGTGTTGAACTATACATGTAATACCGTATTTTCCTTTTTTTTAAATGCTCGTATGAAAACCTGTCTCCATAAATGTCTTAAGCGAAATCACCGAGGCATCAGCACCGCTATCTATACGTAACTGCCGATGCGTGCCGTGATGTACTTGCGCGGCGGAGACTGCGACGCGCGAGACAGATCCGAAAAACCTATTCCCGCGGCGTACGATAGGTTCACAATAGTGTTAAAGACGAAGGCTAATATTTTGATCACAGTCCCTGATTTTGTTAGTATACTTTCTTTTCAGCGCTCAGTCAAACACAAAAACGTGTCACTCAGACGCCATGACATGGGAATCTCAAACGTGAAGTTGAACACTATAGTAATGCGTGTAGGTTGATATCGCTTTAAACGCTGTGACCGATATATGACTCGTTGGCGTTAAACCGATGGTGCACATATACATATAAGTCGTTGGCGTGAAAAGGTTAAAGATATTGACAATTTATTTAATAACAATAAAAAAAACTTAAACTACATATTTACAAAGTGTAAAATTAATACTACAAAAAATAAATTTGGCTGAGATCGCCGTCAATGGGCAGTGTGCCCAGAAGACTGGCTGCATTGCCACGCTGGATGGCAATGCTTATTCGCTGAGCGAAATATTGGTCAACCTTCTGGTCAATGTCATGTGTCTACCAAGCGCGCGGACAAATCTTTAAAGAGTTGGCGCGCACCTGGACCCCACGGCCCCAGCGTATCGACCCCAAACGCCTCAAATATGTATCCACTGTCAAGTGTAGCATATTTTCGGCGTTCGAGGTCCTCGGCTGAAGTAGCGGCAGATCCAGCATTCTTCGTGGTTCCTTGGAGTTGGGACGGCGCAAGGGTATCAACACACGTTAAACCACATCATTAACAGTATATGTATATTGCTTCCAGGTCTAAAGCTGTTCGGGTCTCGCTACTCCGGGCTGGAGTACGACTACCGCGGGCTGGTGCACGTGTTCACGCAGCTCAAGCGGCACGACCGCGCCGACCACTACTCTCAGCTACTCCAGCACTGGCACGGTCAGTCTCTCTAACTACTTAGCGTTTGGGTTCCACGGGCGTTACAACCACCGGCAGTCCCCCCAGCCCTGAATATTGAAGTAAATCCTGACAAGATTTCATTTGGCCTTCGGCTTTGTGGCGGATTTTCAGTAGTACTAATTTATTTTACTTGCAAGGAGTTTCTCTTTGACAAGAAACGTTCAGTCATCCAATGTCACCGTTGTAAACAAAAAGAAAATATGATCAATATGAACCATAAACCAACAGAGCTGAGAGTTCGGTTATTAAAAAGGTCTGCTTATCTACTATATTTCTTTATATGAGCCTATAGTGGAATTTCATTGCATAACTGTATAATGAGTTGAAGGCAGTAGCAAAGAAACTCCTGGCACAAGGTCGATAAAGAAGAAAAAAACCTGCAAAAATCTTGCTAGTCGGTATTAATTAAAACAAGTACGGTCAGCTGCAGAGAAACCAGATCCCCGTACAAATTTCTATGCAGCTTGGGGGGCCTTTCTGTGCTGCAGACTATAGTGCACCGCCCGTTCCGTACAATTGCGCATAGATTAGCATGAGATGCGCTGTGGAGTGGCGCGTCGTCGTGGATGGCGCGCACTGTATACATGCAAAGACCTATTTAATGACGCAGCTTTGTTTATTTTCGGTCCACTTTCCATACAAAGTTGCCCATGGTTGTTTGATAGCTGATATTTTCTTTAATCCCTCTTTACGTAGCCATGGTATTATCCACCCAGTTTTGCTATATCAGTATTTTTAATAGTTATCTTTTTCATTACCAGAATTACGGGAGCAATCGAAGACGGAGCAACAACCAGACTTAGGCGCGGAGCAAGTGTTGCCCCTAGAAGAACTGCAAGCCAAGCTGTTCGCGCCCAACGACTGAGCGCCGCCTCGCCACGCTCCCAGCACTTACTCCCGACCGACTACATGTAAGGACCTGTGCCACGTCACGACGGTTACGAAAAAGTATTGCAATTTATTTTGACATTAAATTGACTTATGTAGATTGACATGTTATTGCGTTACGCGGTACTTTTCAGCCGTAACGGAAGGCAAGTAGGTTATTTTTGAAATAGGTTTTGGCCGCTAGGGGGCTTATTGTACCGAGAGTTTACGGTACATTTTAAATGGGGTCCCTAAATATCGCGGATCAGAGTTTTTACTATGGTTGCAAACATAAGCCTGATGGCAAGCGTTCACTAGTCTAATGACGCTTGAAACTTCTGGTGTGTCCCATGCGCGTTGCTGACCCTGAATGTATGAAGTTTCGGTACGTTACGCCTCGCCCGCGACCTCTGTAGAAGCGATTCGATGTCTATTAGTGAAATTATGATTAGGCGTAGAACGCTAACTAAAACTATTCATTTTAAAATGTCGCCTGAAGTGTATATTGCCAGACACTGTCGAGTTTTCCTGAAATTCGGTCTCACACCTAACAGAACGACTTAGTAGCTCTAGCAGTCATAGTGTGTACTGTTTAAGCCATCAACATCGGTTAGCCAGTTAGAAACACACACAAAACGAAGTCATTTCTTTAATAATGATAAATATCTGTATGTACTTTAATATTACATATACATACACTCTGTATAATTCAATGGAAGTGTCTGGCAAATTGGAAATACATAAACTGTAAAGAAACTTCAACGAAGATCTTCAGTAAGTTTCGCCAAGTGCAACGGTACGCAATGTTGACTAGCGTCGTACAATATATAACTATAATAGTAGATTGTGTCACAAGGGAGCAAAATGACATATTTACGGCGTGGGCGTAAATTGAATCCTGAACGAAGCGAAGGATTATATAATAGAATCCTGAGCGTAGCGAGGGATTCTAAAATAGAATCCTGAGTGTAGTGAGGGATTCAAGAATTAACGCCCAAGGTGGAAATAGTTTTGCTTCCATGTGACACATACTGCTTTTCACATCACCTATTGAGGATAATGAAAGATCTGAAATAACAATAGTTGTGCATTTATTTTATCAAAATCGATACAATAACTCATTAAGTTATTACTCGTTACAGAAAAGTGCCACTTTGATCCCTTCTAGCAGGGAAGAAAAGTGCCATTTTGATCCCTCCTAGCAGGGAAGAAAAAGCCCTTATCCGAATAGGTGATGTGAAAAAGTATATAATCGCCTTTCAGCACAATACATGTCCAGTATTTATAAGGAATTGTTATATACCTACGAGTCATAAGCACAAAATTTATTGTACTTTCGTTTTTGAACGGGCTTAATAAGTATGTGATATGCCGCAAAAAATAAATGAGGAAATATCATAGTGCTATTCTAAATAATACATGTAAGGTTACATTAACGTAGGTATTACCGCGGGCGACATGTTTGGAGCCCTTCTGTTTTCCACCCGTAATTAATACGCGAGTGTATGGTTGAAATTCTTTTTGTTGAACGTATTTCTATTAAAATGTTATTGGATTTTGAACCTTATTGTTTGAACGGTAAAGTAGCTTTTTAAATTCGTTCAACAGAAATAATTTCAACTATAACCGTGTAGTACCGCTGCGAAAAGTCGTCATATTAAAAAAATAACGACGTCAAATCCTATATAAATGTTATATCACTTGCAATATTTCAGCGAGATCATATCATGATATCACATATTTGCCCGTTCAGTTAGTGTATCAGTGACCGATCGGTTGGATACTAATTTGAAACTCTTTGAACTTTGCCACAATGACAACAATACGTTCATTGTCATTGTGACAACGTACTTATGGTCACTGTGACAAGGATCCAAGTGGGTCACAATTAATGTTCAACCGTGCTTTGTTCGAAAGTTAGCTGGTTCTCGGATGACTTGGCATAATTTCAGAATGATCTTGTTAGAGAAGCTTAGCCATAGCCACTCTGTGTATTACAATAATAAACAATTGAAAAATGGAGGTCTGTAGTAAAAAAAGGAATATGCGCTAAGCTTTAGGGGGGTCTCGCTGCCGAGAGAGTAGTTTAAAACTGTATAGAAATTTCTAACTGCCCAAAATTGTAAGAGATAGCTTCTTAATTGACAGTTTAGGTGCATTCACAGGAATGTGGCTTACAATAGGCTTTTCTTTTACAACTCGACCTAAAGATTGACAATATATTCTTCAGATTTGACAACATTTCATATTTTTAACTACTTTATTTTATGAACTAGTTAGAAAATAGGTAAAAATTTAAGCCACCCGTATTTTTTCTTTTTCAATTTAACTCATTATTTCATACAAAAAAAACACGTTGAAAAGTAGGTCATTCCAAAAGGGCGTATGTAAAATATGACGTCATCTTCCCAACAAGAATCCAGAGCAATTCCAGAGCAGCGATTGTCTGTACTCTGTACTAAGGTCTCCCTGAATACAGCGAGGAAGATGACGTCAACTTTCGGTTTACAGTAATTTGCGAAATTTTCCAAAATTAACGGAGAAAAAAATCTAAAATCATATTTTTTGTGTACTTCACACGTTTTTACCGAAATGGTTTTCGAATTAAGACTTTTGGAAATTATGAAATATTGTCATTTATGCAATTTATTGAGAGCTGCCACACAATAGATACGTCTACATTCTCGTGGAATGCTTGTTGTAAATAGTTCAATTGCTAAGAAAATTTAACTATTTAATTACTAATTATTTTGGTCAAAACCTATTAGGACGATTTTTAAACATTTATTTTAACCTTCAAAACTCCCCGTCACAAGACGCGGCTAGACTCAGTTGCTGTTTTAGCTTTACAAGGTCTTTTCGTGATGTCATATCAATATATCATTGTAACGTACGGTCCCCAATTTGATTTCTGGGCCACTTTGTACTTTGTCACAGTGACATTACTACGAAATCTCTAGCGGCTTTCATATTGATTTTCACTGTGACAAGGTACAAAGTGGCCCAGAAATCAAATTGGTTGACTAGACAGTCAGCAAAGAAAGTCCTCTACCACTTTTGGGCGTACACATAATAGAATCGAAAAGTGGTAGACCACTTTTTTGGTCGACTGTACATGCGCACCGTTTGCTTTTGATAGAAGTGATAGACAGATAGACTGTGACAGCATATCATTATATCTCACTCTATCTTGTAGATGCGTCTCTCTCGGCGCCCGATCTCAACGCAGAGGACTCGCGACGAGGAATTTTATGTAACGGCGACTGTATATGAGCTTAATGTTGTTATGTTCCTCATTTTAAGTGATTTCTTATATAAAAATGTATACTCTATGAAATCTAGAATTATTCGTTATTTTAGAGCTTATTTTTTTAGTTTTAGCGAATTTACTGTATGACGTGAAAATGATTGAAAAATGTGTATATAATATTCAACTGGTTTTTTCTTTCTAAACCCTGGGCCTGGGACATATTTTGGCTGTAGGCCATAATACTCGTACATTTTTCCCATTGTATTTTAAACCCTGTGTGTCTTATTGATACGGCTCATTTTGAAGAAAATACGCATGAAATCAAATAAAGCGGCGCTTTGCGAACCGCTTGCGCTTGCTAAGGTTAAGCAACGTGGGCAGCGGTCAGGACTTGGATGGGTGACCGCTTTGAGTGGTTACTAACTGAGCGCTCCCGTGCTTTGGAAGGCACGTTAAGCCGTTGATCCCGGTTGCTGTCTATGGCAGCAGTCGTTAAGCCGAGTTGGAGGCCTTCGGGCGGTTTGAGAACTTCTAACAGTCAAGTTGCCCACTCACTTGACAAAGCCTAATCCCAATAAGGTCTAGTTTCCCCTTGGGGTTGGAAGGTCAGATGGCAGTCGCTTTCGTAAAAACTAGTGCCTACGCCAAATCTTGGGATTAGGTAGCGGACCCCAGGCATCCTTCAGGATGCAACTGTACTGGGAAAACGCTAGGAGGATGATGATGATGACGCATGAAATCAAATAAAACGCATACATACAATTAAAATGTATTTGAGATGAAGTATACATTGGTTAAAGACAATTTTATCTAGTAACTACACAAACAAGGATGGAATGCGTCAATTTATATAAAATTTGATAACACCAACAATACATACCAATAAATAATAATACTATATTCTCAGTAATAAAACAATTCCAAGGCACTGCTTCGTAGAGATTCGTTGAACGAACTATAAGGTGCACTTCCGATACAAAATTACCAATATTAATTAGCGCTCCACGAGAACAAAAGCATTAATTTTAATTATTTCTAACAATATATTCGAGAATTAAGCTGATTGTGATAGCCAATCATTCATCAAAAAGTCATGCCACGAGCATTTTTTTCGTATTTAACAAGGGAAAAAATTATGATATTATATTTAAAATACGGTATCGTTGACAATTTTGGAGGAAAATACAATTAAAGCAAGGGGAAAATTAAGATAAAAAATAATCTCTTAAATAATAATTGTAAATCTTATAATCAAAGGTGTTTACGTCTATTGCAGACGATTCAAGCGTTCAATAATAAATACAACAGTGAATTCAAACTTAGCATCTATTTGACATTGGCGTTGCAATTTTAAGCCACCATTCGCTAAATGTCTCGAGTATTCTAAAAATAATACACGTAACAAATACAGTTGCGAGACAACACCTTCATTACTACGGCTAGAGGGACTACCGCAAACTGAAAACCAATTTACATCGTGTATAGTTCGTACAAAGCTCTAAGTGTAAGGCTAAGGCCTGAGTGGACGCTCGGAGCGGAGCGTTCGGCGGGGCGTGCAGCGGGGCAGGTGAGCGTGCATACTATTTGTGCAGCGGCGACTCAGGACACTAGTATGAGGTTCAATTGTTTAACATGCACGCCCCGCTGCACGCTCGACTCGAGCGTCCGCTCGGGCCTTACACTTAGGCCAAATTCTGTTAAACGACCGCAAGCAAAACTCGACTTAGAGCTCTGATTGTTAGGTAGATTTTTGCTTGCGGTGATTTGACAGCACTTGGCGTTACAGTTGTGTACGAACTTTATCTCCCACGTTCGCATTTGCAAATTGCGCTATCAAAGCAATCTTTTGGATCTGCAGGCCGCCATATATCAGAATCTGTAATGTTACACCTATCGTCCCATCACTATACTTATTACGTGTAAGGAGTTATAACGAAACGCGAACTCGCTGAACAGTGAACACCGGCCGCCGTCGCCGCTTAATACGCCGGTGAGATGAGAGCGCACAGCGCGCGCTTGTAGTCGCCCGATGTCTCGCCCTGCTGCCGAGCGCGTCAGGTTAGCGGCCATGTTGGATGTCGGCGAACAGGTGTTACCAGCGATGTCGGGGTCAGCGATGAAGACAGCAGCCAGGTGTTACCAGCGATGTCGGTGTTGGTCAGCGTTGAAGACAGCAGCCAGGTGTTACCAGCGATGTCGGTGTTGGTCAGCGTTGAAGACAGCAGCCAGGTGTTACCAGCGATGTCGGTGTTGGTCAGCGTTGAAGACAGCAGCCAGGTGTTACCAGCGATGTCGGTGTTGGTCAGCGTTGAAGACAGCAGCCAGGTGTTACCAGCGATGTCGGTGTTGGTCAGCGATGAAGACAGCAGCCATGGGTGCACATGCGAGAAACGCGGAAACATTAGTAAGGTGCAAGGTTTGTGGCTATAGTTTTTGGGCTTGTGGGATTAGACAGTCGACCCGATGTTAACATTCTGATAGGCAGTAAAGGCCCCTTATTCGTAAAACTTAACAAACCTCTGCTAACTAAAATGTTGTTTGTCCCTTTCTCACAAACGTAAATGTCAGAGTGACAGATAAGGACAAACGAATTTTAGCGGCTTGTTAATAGAGGTTTGATGGACGTTTATGAATAAGGGGGTTGGTCACGGCGCGTGTGCGACGCGTTCGCGCTGCGCGCCGGAACGTAAGGTGAAATAAGAGTAATATAATTAGTTGTTTATGTAACTGTTACATAATGACCTTATTATGTACACAGTTGCGTATACTACATTATCTACATGCATATACATAAATCTTGTATCATGTGTTCAGGAACCATTGCGTTTCAAGATCAGGATTCGAGTTCGTGAAGTCGTTGCAGTCTTTTGTGAGCATGTGAGTTTCATTATGACATCGCGTGATGAAATTATGTATTTAGTGTTGTAATGGTGGTCCTTTTCTAAACGTACCTAAACACATTATAGAGGCGGATTTATGAAATGGATGTGGATAATAGTACATTACTTAACAAGGGCGGTAAAACAAAGAATGTCCCAGATCGCAGGTATTTGACGCCCGAGCCGAAGGCAAGGGCGATAAATATGCGATCTGAGGCTTTCTTTATTACCGCCCGTGTTAAGTACAAAATTTTATGTCACCGCCTGGCCAGGAAGTGGGATTTCTCGCGCGCGGAGCGTGCGGTAACTGCCGCTTTATGGCCAGGTGTAACATAAAATAATATTCATCACATGTGCATTATTAAGAAACATATTTTTAATCAACATAGAAATATCCTCACCTCCTTATCCAATCACCGAGTAATGGCATAGAAATGTTAACACACAATTGATCATATAATAACAACATAAAAGTAATACATCCAAAGCGCTTGCGTTTGAAATAATTTTGGAAGCCGAATAAATTAATGAGCAATTATTGTATAGTCGAATTCAAAAATATATGAACACGATCTTATTGTTCAGTGCATAAGGATGCTCAGATATTTTGTATCTTTAGGAACGTACATATATTATATTCATATTAACAATTGTTTTATAAGCATTACTTTCATGCTCTTATTATGTGCAAAAATATGCTGTGCATTATTACGACTACGAGTAAGTTTAACTGGTTTTTTTTTCAATACTTGTAGAATTTTAATGTTTATAGATATCCAACATTATATAGGCATAGTATGTCCATTACCTTATATGCCATTACAATGGTTATCAATCAGATATTTAGATTTAATTGTATATTCTGTGTTTAATGTTGATTATATTGTGAATAAATACCAATCAGATATTATAAATACGAACGTGCATTACATTATTCATTTATTTATTTATCGTATGGCAATTATTTAAAAAAAATAAGAATTGTTGTCAGGGTGGTTACAGCGTTATTCTCGAAATCATAATGAAACGCAGTTCATACTTATTCTCACCCGTCAAGGTGGCTAAACAATATAACAAAAACATAAAACAAAATTCATCCATCCGTAAATTTTACCAAGCAATCGCGTTTAAAAACGGTACGATACCTCTGTTGGTAAGAGTGGTGCTCGAGATGAAAAGTTAGGTGCAGATCCCGCGGTATAATTTCATTTTTTCACTTTTTTATTATTAAAAATGGGATTGCTCTTGGCCAGCAAGGCTCACTTTGAAAATTCTACAAGTATCGTCCTCAACCAACCTTAATATCGCTCTCAAGCGTCTTATCATAGATCCGCTCGTATTCATTCTTGATACTGCCAAGGTCTATCTCAGCGCGGTTCGCTATGATCCGAATAAGCGCCGCGTCATCCGTCCCAGCGCCCTCCACCGCCGTGCGCAGCCGCTGAGCGAACCACGCCGGGGCGTTCTCCACACACTCCACTGTAAGAGAAAGCACCCTTTACATACCCTGATGTGGTGAGTTCTGCACCCCTTCCTAGGGGTGCTAGGTGGCTCTTCCTGAGCTGAGTTGTGGCGGGTCGCGTCACCGTGAGACGGGCTTCTGGCCGTCATTCGGGCGGCGGCTGCTGGTGTGGTTATGTGAGCCACATACCCTGATCTCTGATTCGAGTGTTTTATCGTAGAGCCGCTCGTACTCTCGCGCGATGGTGGCGAGGTCGATCTCGGAGCGGGAGACGATGATGCGGATGAGCGTGCGGTCGTCGGTGCCGAGGCCCTGCATGGCGGCGCGGAGACGCGTCGCGAACCATGCGGCCGCGCTCTGCGTGCATTCCACTGGAAGCGGCGGCGGGGGGGTTATTTGGGGAAATTGTGTGGTGCATAAAAAATAAAGCCTCGTGTCCGTAAAGTATACGAGTCTTTTGTAGGTCAATGTGTCCATTTTTATAATAAGTTACCAGCTAAAATTATGAATTTACCTTTTCTTAGATTTATCTTGAGGTTAAGTATTATCATTGTAGTAAGCATATTTTTGGGAAATAATTACCGACTGTCGAGTTTCTCTCGGCGTTTCTTCTCGGTAGAGGTCTTCTTTGAGTAATGCTAGTAGATTTTGACTTGTAAAAATGCCATTGCGGCCTACTCACAGAATAAAGTTTATTTATTCATTTTTTAATTCAATAAGTTGGTTATTCGCACTAGTGCACCTTGTCTCGTAGCAGTAAGATTTAAAGTAGAAAGTAGTGTGTCTGAGTCAATGTCATCGGAAGTTAGGATGGCACGCACTGTAAGACTTTTATGTCACACCTGGCCATAAAGTGGCCATTCGCACGCACCGCGCGCGAAAAAACCCACTTCCTGGCCAGGGGGTGACATAAAATTTTGTACTTACCACGGGCGATAATAAAGAAAGCCTCAGATCGCATATTTATCGCATATATACAATACCTGCGATCTGAGACATTCTTTGTTTTATCGCCCTTGGTAAGTAATGTACTATAAACCTTAAGTTTAGCTACAAAGAAAAATCTAAATTTAATTTTACTCAAGTCAATAATTAATTTTCAATACATCGAACATAAAAACCGAAATTGTTAGTTTATATCGTGTTTTTATCTGTGTGATTTTTATTAATAAATGACAAACGAAAGTTTGTCAATTCAGACAGTCATCCCAATAGTGCTATAAAGATTATCTTTATACCTATGTGAGATTCACGAAGGGGACAGTTGCTCGTAAAGTAATCCATTAGCCATGTTTTGTTAATAGTGACGTCACGCGAGGGGTCGTATTCCTCCCTTATATCGGCCATTCGCGTCCCTGACCTAGATACTCGACGGATCGTTTCAGCATCTATTGCTACAGAACTACTTCTGGCAACGAAACGTTTCGGTTGTACCGCTAGATTGGCAAGTCAATAGTTACAAAAACTATATCAAATGATTTCATTGTAATTGATCAATGATTTAATTAGAATGTTGAGATATCTGTGTGTTAGAATGCTGAGATCATGGCTTTGTGAAATCTTTAGGACACACAACAAAATGAACAATATTATGAATATTTCATAAAATGTTCCGGCTACCGTTTTGTTTTCAGTAAATACTTACAAAATTCGGTATTTTTCTTACAGAGTCCGACAAGAAATTTCCGTTATCACATAAAAAAACTGATTTCTGGTTAATCTTAACAAGGTGAATAGCAGAAAGAATTATTTTTCTTTTCTTAACCGTAAAATGAATTACATAAGTATCTCTTGCAGTTCCAGAAGATACCTATATTTGGCCAAATGAGTTCTTTGCCTTCGAGCGGTTCATGAAAACATTATTATTTTTTCAATATTTTTTTATCTTGAATTTCCTTTTTAAATGGTTACCTGGGAGTAAATTGCGACTTACAATTTTGAACTGAACGAGTTTAGAGAAGTCATTTAGAAAGACATCTCAAGACAAATTCTTGAATTCGGGGTCAATTGAGGCCTCCCCACAATTCCCGCCGCGTTCGTACTCATAACTAAGCAAGCAGCGTCGGATCAATTGACTCAATCATTTCGTCGTACTCAGATCTCAAAAGTACAATGGAGACTCCTCGGACCTCATTCGAACCAAGTACTATGGATACTTGGTTCGAATTTAGTCTAGACTCTAGACTAAATTCGTAACAAAAAATTTAAGCATTCTCTAGACTCTAGAGAATGCTTAAATTTTTTATTACACGTTATTTATTGTTTGAGTATCCAAATAATTATGTTCTTTTTTGCAATATCTTACAAAATTATGAGAAATATGGACGAGATTAATCGAGATCTCGTAGATTTTTCAGATGACTTTTCACGCGAGATCTCGAATTGTCAATCTCGGTTCGAGATTGCATTTCCTACTCACAGGAAAGCGGTACTGACCGATAGCGCTGAGCGCGTCCTTGAGCTCTCCACCGATCTCCGCCTTGATGGCCTGCTCGATGGTGCGCCCCGCGATCTTCTTGTACAATATCACACCTCTGACACGCGAAGGAACGTAAGCGCTGTGGGTAAGTATGTGTGCGTGCGCTGTCGGTACACGCGTCAATTGTGTGCGCGGGTGCGTAGCGCGTGGCGCGGACGAATCGCGAGGTACGACGGCACCCGATCGGCACCAGGCGGACTTGGCAGGGACGAGGTAACTGACCTCGGTGCGGGGGGTTCGTGGCCGTTCTGTACGTAGTACTATTATACTATTCTGTGACAATACTGACCGATAGCGCTGAGCGCGTCCTTGAGCTCTCCACCGATTTCCGCCTTGATTGCCTGCTCGATGGTGCGCCCCGCGATATCCTTGTACGCCTCGAAGATGGCGCGCAGTTGCGCGAAGCTCTCGTGGGCCAAGATCTGTTGGAGGTGTACAGTTAGGTTATGGTCGCGGAATTTAACACTTTCACTGACAGGAACCCGCCTAGCGGGCGCTGCGTAACTTATCTCAGATGCTACATCGGTTTGTGGGGTACTTACATTCAAGATTTAAGTCTGGCAGTGAGTGGTAATTGTTGAGCCACTTAGAGCTCACTTTATACTGGACTAATAATTAAAATAACAAAATTAGTTTGACACCTAAATGTCTCAGTAATTAAAATCCGTGAGCCACCATTTTTCCATGCTTGAAATTTAAATAAAATAATGTCAGTATTTGTGGTATTTCCCTCCTCTTTAAAATATCTGATAACGATTAACATGTTTACTGTTTCCATATAAAATGATCTGACAATGTCACAAGTTCAACTGATAAGTTGGACTGTGCATTCAGTATGGGGATATGACTCTACAATGGAAGCCATAGTACAGCCTTCGCTATCGCCACATTCTCCCAAACTCTACCTTAAAGTGCACAACATAAGGTCCACATTACCTTGGTGAAGATCTTCTCATCCTTTCCCCACTTGGTCTCCCCCGCATCAACAACTCCTGCGCCGAGGCCTTCGCTATCACCACGCCACGTCCTGCAAATCTCTACCTTAACGTCTACAACATAAGGTCCACATTACCTTGTTAAAGATCTCCTCATCAGTGCCCCACTTGGCCTCGCCCGCATCAAACAACTCCTGCGCCGATGCCTGCGCCCGCGCGAGGTCCACGCCCGCCTCTTCGTCGCGCGCGCCCTGGTGGCAACTCTGACTTAACGCGTAGAATATAAGGTTCGTATTGCCTTGGCGGGCCCGATGGACAAGGGAGGGTATTGTATGATATTTGAGAGTTGTGTAGATTTGTTCGTAGTTTAAACTAAGCGTTCGGTACTTCAGTCCACTGCCTAAAAAATGCATCAAAATTGGGGTTAGGGGAAAACTTGCACCAGGAGCAAGACTTAGATATAAAGTAAATAACTAACTAAGTAACTGTAAATTGGACACATATTAGTTTTATAGTACCTACATAAATACAAATACAAATAGTTTATTTCACCAATAAGCATACATAATCAAATACAATAAGTACTGACCCCCACACTAGGCGATGCCTGTCCCGTGGGGGAGGTATACATACAACGGTTAACATAAATTATGTATATCGACGACTACGCTGGCAACAGTATGACTAATTTTATTCATTATAAACTAATAAAATTTTATGTGCTACTACTACTGTAAGTACTGTAAGTAAGGTAGTGAGTATTCGTTAATTTATGATTAACTGCACATTCAATGCTATCTTTAATATCTTTTGTTTGTCTGTGTCTTTGACTACACCTGTACTAATAAAAAGCGTCACCGTCATTTTTGGACAAACGCACTGTGTCGAACACTGCTCTCATTGACGTAATTATTATTGGAGCGAATACAAATTCGATAACTAGTGTTTTTATATGTTATGTAGTCTGCAATGGTTCATAACACAATGAATAACAATAGGTATAGTGCGTGTCATCCACGACGTCGCGCCGATCCACCGCGAATCTCATACTAATCTTGAGCAATTGATCGGATTGGGATGTGATCGGAATGTTGTTGAATTTACATGAAATTCTTGCTCCGAAAATGAATGTACGAGTTTGCCGAGTTGTATTAAAGTAATTCCTACAAAAAGCGACCTTTTTTTTCATGCTAGAAGATTCAAAATTCAAAAACAGATTTATCAAATATCGGTCAGCAAAAAAGATCTCTAGAAGAACTATAAATGGGGCTTAAATACTGTCGATATGGATCAATTTTCGTGATGGCGTTATCCAAATCCAAAAACATCTACAAAACTCTCTAATCTCATACTAAAAATGGTGATTTTTCTCTGTGATATTTTTTTCCAATACCCGGGCCCGCCAAGGCCGCTTCAGGCTGCAAAAGCGACAGTAAAGATTGATGGTGCTTCGGCAGCTTCGGTTTTATCGTATACGCACAGAAAACCCATTTCATACAACAATAATATTGATATTGTAGTTTACGGTTTGTATAGTACATTTTATGATGTGAAATAGAGTTTAACAGTGCCGTAGCCGTCGACGATAAAGTATAAAACCGGCCAAGTGCGAGTCGGACCTGGCACATTTAGGGTTCCGAATCGACCGCAAAGTTCAAAGGAAATTTCAAAGAAAAAATCTAATGTATCAATATATTAGTATTTGTTAGTAAAATATACGTGATAACAAACATTAGGGAAGTTAAAAAATTCTTCGGAACAAAATTTCGGAAAAAAGCTGACTTTGGTGGCTTCTCATTCCTTTGTTTTCCAATATTTTTTTATTAAAATTATAGTAAGTATCTACTCAATGAGCTCTAAAACAACGATACCCCACTCAATAGGGTAGGATAAAAAATAAATTTTCGCGCCCCCCTTTAGCTTTATGGGAGACCCCTTAAAAACATCTATACATATAATAAAGCAGAAGAGGGTCGAAAATCTGTACATTGAAGATATTATAGTTTAAGAGCCGGTGACACTGAACCTAGTATGATAAGATTCCCAGATGGCATATATATAATTAGGTGCGTCATTAGTCGGGGAACACGAAACGGCGATGCTGCAATGCGAAAAACCTGGCGAAGCCATTGAAAATTAAAATTGAAAAATGATGAAAAATCCGGTTTCTAGTATGATAAGATTCCCAAGTTTCGTTTGTTCCTCGAAACAGGGGAGGGGTAGGACTATACGATAGTGCAGTGCTGCAAGCCCTCCTGACTGGCCTTGTCAGTGGCAGCAGTATGATAAGCGACCACTTTTCTGAGGTATCTAGTATGATCGGATTCCTGAAAAAAACAGGGCTCATCTGAAAGATAAGCACTTTCTGTGTAAGAAAAACCACTGCTGCATTTTCCAAACAGTGGAGAAGGTGGTTGCTGCAGCGATTAAAGGAGCCGACAACACTGAACCTATTTTGATAGATTCCCAGATGATATATATATAATTAGTCGCGGCATTAATGGGGGTACACGAAATGGCGATGCTGCAAAGCAAATGAGCAGGCAAACCTATTAAAATTCAAATTGTAAAAAATAAAAAATAAACGGTTTCTAGTATGATAAGATTCCCAAGTTTCGTTTGTTCCTCGAAATAGGGGAGGGGTAGGACTATACGATAGTGCAGTGCTGCAAGCCCTCCTGACTGGCCTTGTCAGTGGCAGCAGTATGATAAGCGACCACTTTTCTGAGGTATCTAGTATGATCGGATTCCTGAAAAAAACAGGGCTCATCTGAAAGATCAGCACTTTCTGTGTAAGAAAAACCACTGCTGCATTTTCCAAACAGTGGAGAAGGTGGTTGCTGCAGCGATTAAAGGAGCCGACAACACTGAACCTATTTCGATAGATTCCCAGATGATATATATATATATACGCCATTTCGTGTACCCCCATTAATGCCGCGACTAATTATATATATATCATCTGGGAATCTATCGAAATAGGTTCAGTGTTGTCCGCTCCTTTAATCGCTGCAGCAACCACCTTCTCCACTGTTTGGAAAATGCAGCAGTGGTTTTTCTTACACAGAAAGTGCTTATCTTTCAGATGAGCCCTGTTTTTTTCAGGAATCCGATCATACTAGATACCTCAGAAAAGTGGTCGCTTATCATACTGCTGCCACTGACAAGGCCAGTCAGGAGGGCTTGCAGCACTGCACTATCGTAAAGTCCTACCCCTCCCCTGTTTCGAGGAACAAACGAAACTTGGGAATCTTATCATACTAGAAACCGGATATTTCATCATTTTTCAATTTTAATTTTCAATGGCTTCGCCAGGTTTTTCGCATTGCAGCATCGCCGTTTCGTGTTCCCCGACTAATGACGCACCTAATTATATATATGCCATCTGGGAATCTTATCATACTAGGTTCAGTGTCACCGGCTCTTCTACTATTAGTAAAAAAATCGATGGAGGGGTCTAAGAATCGATAACAGAACACGTTTCAACTGTTTTTAGAATTCGTGTCTGTTTGTCTGTTTGTCTGTTTGTCTGTTTGTCTGTTTGTCTGTCTGTTTATATGTCTAACTATCACGCGAAAACTAGCGAATGGATTTTAATACAGCCTTCACTAATATGTTTATTGGATCTTCGGCCAGGTTATAGGCTATTAAAATCATATAGGTTAGGGATGAAAGGGGGTGAAAAGAGGGGTTAAACTTTGTATGAGAAGTCTTTCAGTTCATGATTTACAGGTTTGAAAGTTGGTAAGTATATACATGGACGCAAAGTAAATAGAACCTCATTCAAACATTGTATAATAAACAGATAGTATTTGAAAAAATGGGGGGTGAAATAACAATACCTCTGCCTCTCAAGGCTATAGACAAAAATACAAAAGTCCCTCAAACCATATTAACTGTTTGAAATGAGAGATCTAATTATGTTGGCCAGTCAGTCGCTATCAATATTCACAAACTTTACTAGGCAACCTCGGTTTTTTTTTGTTTTCGATGGAGGGTACCTTACCTACGCAGAGCGGCGGGCTCTCGGCTGCATGGTAGCACTTGCGACATGTACTACCTATATATTAAGTATGCGCATTTTTGTATAAAATATTGTTTTTTGAGGTGCTCATTACAAGATTATCCATTTTCAAATCGAAGATGACGGACATTTACTTATTTACTTTTCTTAATAATCGATATGGGTGTCATCTTTGAGGTTCTTCGAGGTGCCGATTACTTAGTTGCGTTTTCCGTCAGCAAAATGTATAAAATACGTTCAGCGCGTAACAGACAGGGTATATTGGAATTCGTTATTAAAACATACATAACAATAAACATCAAGTATGACCAAATTCGAAAGTCGCAGGCGGATTGGAAGCAAAAAAAACCGGCCAAGTGCGAGTCGGACTTCGCACATTTAGGGTTCCGAACCGACCGCAAAGTTAAGTTGGTTTTTATCGGAGAAATAAGTAAATTTCAAAGAAAAAAAATCAAATTTATCAATATATTAGTATTTGTTGGTAAAATATACGTAATAACAATCATTATTACCAAATTTTAAGTTTATAGGTGTTTGGGAAGTTAAAAAATTCATCGGAACAAAATTTCGTAAAAAAGCTGACTTTGGCGGCTTCTCATTCCTTTGTTTTCTAATATTTTTTTCAATAAAAAATATAGTAAGTGTCTACTCAATGAGCTCTAAACAACGATACCCCACTCGATAGGGTCGGATAAAAAAAAAATTCGGGCCCCCCTTTAGCTCTATGGGAGCCCCCCTTAAAAACATTAAAAATAATTTGTGACTATTTGTATGGCTTTGGGCTAACAAGATGCTTATACTGTGTAAATTTGAAACCTGTAGCTCCAACAGTTTGGCTGTAAAACCTGTGTGACAGACGACGGACGGACATCTGGGCGTCACCAATAGGGTTCCGTTTGGACCCTTCGGGTTCGGAACCCTAAAAACAACTCTCAGAAAATCACATACCTCTCAGAAGCAACCAGGGTGGGTGCGCTATCAACCTAGGCCTCTACTCCATCTTCGTAAGTGAAAGAACAGACCAAAGTAGGTATTCAGTTATACCTATGTTTTACAATAAAGCACTTTGAACTTTGAAAGGTATTCCAATAATATATGAACAAAAAATATCTATTCAACTACCTCTTTACAAAGCCACTTGATAGGTCAACAAATTTTTTTTGTTCAATATTTCGCGCTCGCTGCGCTCGCGTTTTCATCTACATTGCTTGATGGGTATGAAGTATTTTCCGTACCTGCATCATAATGTTCGAATCATTTCGCACTCGCTTTTTTATCTACATTACTTGACGCGTAGGAATTATTTTCCGTAACTGCATCATAATGTTCGAAAAATTTCGCGCTCGCTGCGCTCGCGTTTTTATATACATTACTTAATGAGTGTGAAGTATTTTCCGCACCTGCATCATAATGTTTGAAAAATTTCGCGCTCGCTGCGCTCGCGTTTTCATCTACATTACTTGATGAGTATTTTCCGCACCTACATCATAATGTTCGATAATTTTCGCGCGCCCTACGCTCGCGTTTTCATCTGCATTATAGTTGATGCTTATGAAGTCTTTTCCGGACCTGCATCATAATGTTCGAAACATTTCGCGCTCACTACGCTCGCGATCTCATCTTCATTTCTTGATGCGTATGAAGTATTTTCCGCACCTGCATAATAATGTTCGAAAAATTTCGCGCTCGCTGCGCTCGCGTTTTCATCTACATAACTTCATGAGTATGAACTATTTTCCGCGCCTGCATAATAATGTTCAAAAACTTTAGCGCCCGCTACGCTCGCTTTTTCATCTAAATTACAGATGCGTTTGAAGTCTATACCTGCATCATAATGTTCGTAAAAATTTCGCGTTCGCTACGCTCGCGTTTTCATCTGCATGACTTGATGCGTATGAATTATTTTCCGCACCGGCATCACAATGTTCGAAATATTTCGCGCTCGCTGCGCTCGCGTTTTCTCCTACATTACTTGATGAGTATTTTCCGCACCTACATCATAATGTTCGTAAAAATTTCGCGTTCGCTACGCTCGCGTTTTCATCTGCAAGACTTGATGCGTATGAATTATTTTCCGTACCGGCATCATAATGTTCGAAATAGTTCGCGCTCGCTGCGCTCGCGTTTTCATACACATTACTTGATGAGTGTGAAGTATTTTCAACATTTCGCGCACAATGTTCGAAACATTTCGCGCTCACTACGCTCACGATTTCATCTTCATTTCTTGATGCGTTTGAAGTATAATTTTCCGCATCTGCATAATAATGTGCGAAAAATTTCGCGCTCGCTGCGCTCGCGTTTTCATCTACATTACTTGCTGACTATAAAGTTTTTCCGCACCTACATCATAATATTCAAAAAATTTCGAGCGCTCTACGCTCGCGTTTTCATCTACATTAGTTGATGCGTGTGAAATCTTTTCCGTGCCTGCATCATAATGTTCGAAACATTTCGCACTCACTACGCTCGCGTTTTTATCTTCATTACTTGGTGCGTATGAAGTCTTTTCCACACCTGCATCAATGTTCGAAACATTTCGCGCTCGCTGCGCTCGCGTTTTCATCTACACTATTCGATGCGTATGAGGTATTTTCCGCACCTGCATCGTAATGTTTGAAAGAATTCGCGCTCGCTGCGCTCGCGTTTTCATCTTCATTACTTGATGCGTATGAAGTATTTTCCACACCCGTATCAGCATATCCGAAAAGTTTCGCGCTCGCTTCGCTCGCGAGCGTTTTCATCTACATCTATAATAAAATATATTTAGTCCTCTGTCATGTTTCATGTGGGCGCATTGAGCCGGCGTGCGCAATGTTTGGCGAGACAACCCGGCGAAATACGGTGTAGAAGTTGATATGGATAATGGATATTCACGCGAATGAAGTCGCGGGCAAAAGCTTAGATAAATAAATTTAAAAATGGACTACCCGTGCAAAACCGGGTCGGGTTATAAATGCGAAAGTAACTCTGTCTGTCTGTTTCCCCTTAAAATGCTCAACCGATTTAGATGAAATTTGGTATGGATATAGTTTGAGTCCTAGGGAAGGACATAGGATACTTTTATCCCGGAAATCATCCCTTAACGGGGTTTAAGTTAGAATGGAAGAGAGATAACTAAGTAAGCGCATGAAATAGAAGAATGAAACAACATTCTAACGCGATGACGCGAGTTCTACGCAGACGAAGTCGCGGGCAAAAGCTAGTTTAAAATAAGTTTTGACTATTTGTATGGCTTCGGGCCAACAAGATGCTTATACTGTGTAAGTTTGAAGCCTGTAGCTCCAACGTTTTGGCTGTAAAGGCTGTGTGACAGACGACGGACGGACGGACGGACGGACGCCTAGGCGTCACCAATAGGGTTCCGTTTCGACCCTTCGGGTACGGAACCCTAAAAAGCGTCCTATGAGTCTTGAAGTTATAGTAATATACTACAAAATTGTTTTAGGAAAACAATGCAGTCTCTTGAGCGAATGGACTTTCTGTACATATTCATTTCAAGGCAAGGCCCAAGGGCGTGTTTACGCCCTTTCCAGGAGCCTCCGCAAATTAATGAAGCGAGGTGGTAGCGTGAGAACACAACTAAATC
This sequence comes from Cenopis cana, assembly GCA_951800055.1. Taxonomy (NCBI): domain Eukaryota; kingdom Metazoa; phylum Arthropoda; class Insecta; order Lepidoptera; family Tortricidae; genus Cenopis; species Cenopis cana. The sequence continues at coordinate 17,364,760 of OX637485.1, read as the reverse complement.
AAATTACAAAGCAGGTGACACTGACACACCTTCTGAATAACGTGTTGATGAATTTTATGCGTGTTTTCATTATATTTACTACGATTCCGTAGTATGGGCTTGGTTAATTCAGGAAAGCAATTAATTGACTCTTGGGAAACCCTATGCGCATGGACACAAGGTTTTTAGGCCAGTTAACACATTTAGTGCCGAGGCAATTAACCGTACAAAAATTACACGATATCGTGTGCTCGGCACTGAATGTGTTAATAGTTAAGTGTTGCTGGGTCATACACCGATTTACACCCTAATTCATAATACTTAATAAACCTAAAATTGTGCTTTGTCCCTTTCTCACACACATAAATGTCAAAGTGACATTAAGGGCAACGACTACAAATTTTAGCGGCGATTTATCTACAATAGGGTGGACGAACTATTATGAATAAGGGTGTACCTAAGTTACCCGTTTTTGCTGTGGACAATTGGACATAGCGCAAGTTATGGCCAAAAAGACGAACATATATATTATACCATTATATTAAAAAATAAAAAAATAAATTATAAAGGTACCTTTGAAAATGCTTCATTACACATTATTACACTAACCTGAACTACCTTAAATTGGTATTTCATTGCAAGACTAATTAGTAAATTAGTTCATCAACTTTCGTATAGCTAATGGTAGGGCTTGGTCAAATTAGACATTACATAGACACCAATAAGCTCTCCCATTTAGAGTAATTAAGGTTAAACTACATCTAACTGACACAACACACACAAAAACAATGTTAGTGTGCAAAGAAAACAACGGCACAGAAGCACTATACTATGATTATGTGACTTATATAGGTAAAGTGTTACTGTTAAGCTTAAGCCACACAGAGAGCGGGAGGGCGGTAGCGGCGCGGGAGCGGGACGTGAGCGGGACGGGAGCGGGCGGTAGCGGCGCTCCCTGGGCGAGAGCGCCTACCTATCCCGCTCTCTGTGTGGCTTAAGCTTTAGAATGATTATTGTCAGTTTCCCATGCGTTGTCGATAAATAATGATTCAACGTGATGTTATAATTGTAATCCTATACATAGCTTTATACTATTAAACGAGTAAATAAATTTAACAGTTTCTTATTTCATTGTTTGTAATAGATTTTCGAAAACATCTACATGCAGGTACTTGGGCATAGGTACTCGGTTTTAAGACAATTAAGCCCGAAACGCACTGACAACGGTAGCGCAGCGCGGCGTCGCGGTGCGGAGGCGGTACCGGTTGTAATATTCGAACTAATATGAAAGGGTCCGCACGGAAAACCGGCCGGCAAAAAAGCGTTCTGTGCGGACCCTTTCATATTAGTTCGAACATTACAACCGGTACCGCCTCCGCACCGCGCCGCCACCGCTATCTGTGCGTTTCCAGCTTTAGACCTTTCATAAAACGTTTAAAGTTATAAAGTTTAAAGTGTATGAACTTGCATGCAATTTTGACTATATTTTGAGGACGACTAAACCCCGCGATGTAATGAAAATCGCATGCAGTTTCTTGCACCGTGTAAATGGGGCAAAATTTAGGAACGAAAGGAATTCAACTTTGAGCTTCACCGAGTCCTAAACAAGATTCTGCAGATTCATGAGCAGGTTAGCTTAGGGAGTATACATACGGTCACGATGAGCGTGAGCAGCCGACGGAAGTCCCCAGAAGTCTCGGAGCACATGTGCTCCGCCAGAGGGCGGTTGTACACTGGAAACAAGTTTCAAGTTAAAACTTGGTCACACAGCGTGCGCGACGGAACGCACGGTAACAAGTTAGCGACGCCACACAGGCTGCGCGACGCGACTAAAAGGTTATGCTACATTTCGGCGCGCAGCGCAAGCGTTACGCAGCGTCCCGCACGCTGTGTGAACAAGCCTTTAGTCTTACTAACTTTTATACGTACATTATTTTAATAATTAAAAACATATTTGGCACAGCGCTGTTCTGGTCGTTCGGCCTGGCACTAGTTTTAGTTTCTAGGCTCCGCGACATTCAATGCTGAGTCAGCGACTATTCAATACCACACGTGACCTGTCGTCTCATTAAATATTGTTCAAAGATTGTGACACTGGATGGGTGAGACGTTGAATCTTTACTTGTGGTAAAAAAAAAACGCCCACCAACGAGGATCAGCACAATTTATTAAAAGAAACGGTCGTGGATAAAGAGGCCCATCTGTAATCATTTCCCTAGATGGGTACCGGCCTGGCGTGCGCTACTGGTCTGCGCGGTGAGGAGTAGATGATAACCAGAGTTAACTTTATTTGCTAAAAACGTAAATCAATATCGGTTCTCAGTTCTGAGTCTTATTTGATCAAAGATCTCGCGGTTTGTAGAAAACTCGACAGTGACCTTAGAAACTACCGTTTTAAAATGCCGAATATTCGCCCTGATAGAGCATCACGACACATGAACATACTAATAACAGTAATAACATGAAAATACAAAGCACTGCACGTCATAATCATGCAGTTGATGCAGTGCAGACCGCGCTATGATAGGCATTAATGATTATATGATGATAAAATAAAGACACGCTACAGATAATTGCCCAAATAAATGGCCAGTGACACGAAACGGAAGCTCCAAATGGCTCCAATTATGACGATGGGCTTGTCACGTAAATAAATAACAATATTAGATGACTTTTAGCGAATTAGTCTATCAGGCGAATATTTTTTGAGTAAATGCCCAATCACTGTAAGATCTGTGCATAAGGTTATCTCTATAAATAAATAAATATTTGTGGACAATCTTACACAAATCAACCTAGTCCCAAACTAAGCAAAGCTTGTACTATGGGTACTAAGTGACGATATACATACTTATATAGATAAATAGATACTTTAATACATAGAAAACATCCAAGACCCAAGAACAAATATTCGTGCTCATCACACAAATAAATAACAATAGATGTATGTATGTATGTATGTAATAACTTTATTGTACACAAAAAAACACAAGAAATACAAACAAATAAGGACATTTTGGTACAAAGGCGAACTTATCCCTAAAAGGGATCTCTTCCAGTTAACCTTTGAGCAATTGAGTGGAGACAGGAACCAGAAGATAGACAAACACGTGTACAAAGTCTAAATATATATATATATATCTACAAACTACCAAATAATACAATACATATAATAATCATATACATTTAATACATAATAATATATATATATATATATCCATCCATATATATACAAATAATATATATAAAATGTATCCAATTAAATCACGTGTCATTGGAGAGCCACAACTTTTTCAACTTAGATAAAGCTGTATAAGAAATTTAACTGTATCAAACGTAACACCGCTAGGCCGTTATCTGTTAAGGGTGCCGGTTTCTTGTCGCCTTACACATGAACTACTATACAAGTTTTCTCATCGGCGCCAAAGGTGTCTATAAGTACCAACAGTAGAACAGTAGGTACCTTCTATAAATATGGTTAAACAATAGGGTATTAAACTAAGGTAAAAATAAATTATTTTTTACTTGACTAATAAAAGATCTAACGGAAATACTCGAAAAACATCAATTATTAATTTATTTTAGCTAATTGAAAGATTTTATAAGCATAAAGATTTAAAAAGGACGCTGATTTGAACAAATCTACTCACACTGTCTTAGTGACGTCACTAAGACAGTATTTCCCTACAAACTTCATATTAACAAATCGTTTTTGACATTTAATAAAAAGTTGCTGATTTGACTAGGGGTTTAATACCGTATTCTCTCAAGTGTACTCACATCTCTCGTACGCGTCGACGATCTCCGCGATCTCCTTCTTAGTCCTGGTGCACAGGATCTCCACGAGGGTATTTTCATCGGTGCCCATGCCCTCCATGCAGTTGTGCAGCTCCTTGCAAAGGTACTCCGCTGGGGGCCGCATCAGCGCGACGATCACGTCCTCGAAGTGGCCGCCCAGCTCGGATTTCAGGTCCTCGATGATGTCCTGTGGGAATTTTAATTTAAGGCTTGGTCACAACTGAGGCATCCTTCAGGATGCAAATATACTGGAATAACGCTAGTTGGATGATGATTTTAATAGATGAGTATCTAAAGAGAGTGCTTTCACGGTTTTGTTGGACCTTCTAGTTATAGTTCGGTTGTGACATTGACGAAATGTAGATCATCTGAGACATTGTTTTCTTGTTTTTGTTCTAATTATTTTCACTGCGGATCCGCATTGATCCAGCGGCCGGCGCTGGATCCAACACACTGAAAAAAGCGCTGGATGCAGCTGGATTGCTGGATGCTGGATCCAGCGATTGCAATCCCTAGTCACAACGCGTTGAGTACGCGACCGCTGCGCGCCGGCACGTAGAGTAAAGGGGTTAGCGAAGCCACACAGGCTGCGCACAAGAGCGGGACGTTGACGTTACCACGCACTGCGTCGCGCACGCTGTGTAACCAAGCCTTTAGTTAGGCAGAGGTCATATAAAATAGAGGGCTACTACTGTTTATTTCAGAACTTAGGGATCTATACCCGCCTAGCTCAGACTTCAGGTCTTCGATGATGGCCTGTGGGTGTTTTAGTTTAGTCAGGCAGATGTCAAATTCTCCAACAATAGGCCTACTATTTACCTTAGACTGGCTTAGACGGTTCCTAAGCGGCGTGCGGTGCAAGAGTTCATTGCATTACGTTTACAAAGTCTTTGTTACAACAACAACTGCAATGCACTATTGCTTATCATGTGAACTTTTTGCATAAACATGACCGTAATAATGTAATTCGATATTCGATACTGATACAGAGATAATTATAGAAAAATCTGTATTGTGTATATTATATACCTACCTAAATAGTTAATTCCAACTTCCAAGCTTAATTGTTCATTCGTACCTACGCTAGCGTAACAAAATACACAAAAAAGATACGATTTTTACAGTCACGACTACAAATTAGTTTAGAACCGTCGAGTCATTTCGGAGCCCCCCCACATAATGGAGCCCTATTATCGCCGTAAGAATCCTACGCGAGGTCGCTGCCGGATTCCCTTTGTGTGAATCATAATTGCTGCTCGTCATTACATTGAATCATTGGACTTGATGGCCGACTTACATGGCACAAGAACTTGCGTAGATTTTCTGTACATTGCGGAGCTGCCGGCTACCGAGGTAAGACGAGTATACAGTCAGCATCAAAAGTAGCGACACATATGAAGGCGTCAAAAGTCTTTATTACAAAGGAACCACACCTGTGACACGCGAAGGAACATAAGCGCTGTGGGTAAGTATGTGTGCGTGCGCTCGGTACACGCGTCAATTGTTTGCGCGGGTGCGTAGCGCGTGGCGCGGACGAATCGCGAGGCGCGACGGCACTCGATCGACACCAGGCGGGTCTCAGGGACGACGTCAGTTACCGACCTCGGTGCGGGGGTTCGTGTCCGTTCTGTATGTAATACTATTATACTATTCTGTGAGTAAACACGTTATGTACAGAATTGTTGTATCAATTGTACAGGAGATAGGTTTATAAAGTTTAAAATCGGTCTTTAATAGTAACTTACCCTCCCATACTCATGAGTGAATGCCTGCGCGATGGCCTGGCGCTGGGCGTTGGAGCGGGAACACAGGATATCAACAATGGTCTGCTCATCCGTGCCGAAGCCCTTCATGGCTCCTCGGAGGGTGGCTGCATCCTCAGCAGCATTGAAGTTGGCTACGCCCACCACAGTCGGTTCACGCTAAGGAAGTTATTCATTTGTCAGTTTGTTTCATGTTAATGGTGACCTTTAATAAGTATTCTAAAATTCCTGGGTGCCTCTTTATGTAATAATACTTCAGTAAATATCCAATACTCATTATTACTGTTAAGAGATTATGATGACTGGTTTAGCCTAGTTGGTAGTGAGTGACCCTGCCTACGTAGCTGGAGGTTCCGGGTTTGAATCCCGGTCAGGGCATTTATTTGTGTGATGATCATGAATATTTGTTCCTGAGTTTTGGATGTTTTCTATGTATTTAAGTATCTATTTATCTATATAAGTATATATACCATTGCTTAATACCCATAGTACAAGCTTTGCTTAGTTTGAGACTAGGTTGATTTAGTGTAAGATTGCCAACAAATATAAATAAATAAATATAAATTATTATGTTTGATTTAGCTTTTAGATAAAAGGTATAGGTACTAGGATAGATCACAAGTTCTAAGGCTGTCAGTGTAATAACCAAACATTCCTTTATGCTAGCTAGTTACGTGATTATAATTTGGCTGCCAAGCATTACTTCAGTAATTTCTTAGTACCGCACAGCGTCTACATGAGTACAGGTAACAGTACAGATATAACCGATTTATTCGTAATACAAAAACGGTGCATACGAATACTCTCAAATATTAAAAATTTCGATTCCTGCAGACCCCACTACAAAAAACTTAATATAATAACACTACCCTCCCTGTATATTTTACAAGTCTGTAAATTTGTACGGAAACATCAAGATTTATACTCAAAAGCCAAAGATCGTCACACCAACACTCGAAATTTAAGAAATGAAAATAAAATAGCCCTCCCAACTAGCAACTTACAAATGAGTAATAAAAGCCCCCATATGACAACCATACGTATTTACAATAGTCTGCCTAAAGAAATAGCAAACGAACTCAAATACAATATATTTATTAAAAAGTTAAAAACTTATTTAATAACCAACTGTTTCTACTCCCTGCAAGATTATTTTAATGTAAATAAATATCATAAGTATAGTTAGAATAAGTTATCTTGGATCTCGATGCTTGTAAACTGTGATGTTATATTGTGATTTTATAAGATTACCTTTAGACTAAGAAGAACTTGCAATACCCTTACAGGGTGTCATGTTGTACATGTATTAAATAGCTAATGTAAGACCTGCTGTATAGCAACATGAGAGCAATAAAGTTATGAGTTATGAGTTAGGTCAATGACCTCATATTAAAGACCCCCTTTAGATTTAGCCAGTTAAATAGCATAGAAAAGTTCTATAATAAGGCATACAATATGAATGATTACGACGCGTCGCATAAGTAGGCTAGATCCATTGGAATGCGCTCAAGTGACCGGAAGTTAGCTACGAACTACATCCCAAGAAAACCGGTTTTATTCCCTTTGTTTTAGTTTTATTTATATGTATCTACATTTGCAAGCGAAGTTAACCTAAAAATAGGTGAATAGGTGTCCGATACCTCAGTTTATAATTCAAGATAATTGATTACATTTACGACACGACAGGTTGTTTACACTTATCAACCGTATCTTTTGTATATGTATGTAGGACAAGGTTATTTCCCGCCCCTATTGGTACTGATGTCATCGGGAACCGCCCTACAGCTGCCCTCCAAGTAGTATAATTATAATGATGATAAATACTTGCCTGATGAGACATTCTGGCGGAAGAAGTGAAGTCACTATTAGAGCAAGAATATCTCACTAATATGTGTTCGTGGCACACCGCACACTTCACTAGTGGTTCTGGCTTTATTCTTCGAACAAAACTGAAGTATGAATAACAGAACACAATATTAACACTCGTAAATTGACGTGAATATTTCTATTAACAAATTTATTGCACCGTCCACGTACACCCTCACTGACGTTCAATTAAAAACTGACAGTGACACTGACAGCACCAGCAGATTGAATGTGAATGAATCGATTGAACAAAATGAATGTGGACCGAAACGTCAAATAACGAACGCTGTGTAGAAGAATGGAGGCGCGAATTTCCATTTCATATTGGTTTTCATTGGATGTTAACGAGCCGCCGCTAATCGCTATGTGCCTGTGTTTTCTCTTCAATAGCCCTACAAAACCAAGATTTGAATAAGACACAATGAGGTTCAGTATTAATAAAATAAAAAAACATAACTGAATTGTAAAACAGGTACTTTATTTCATTACACTAACACATAATTCGCATTCATTTCAATTATATAATTCCATTGAATAATTAAGGGTGGAATCACATTTTCGTCCCGTCGAATCGCACTTAGCTGGAAGATTATATAGTCACACTCGCACGCGAATAAAGAGTAGGTACTTAATGCTAGGTATCGCATTATGGTTTTAATTGCTAATAATGCTAATGAATGACATCGCATACTTTAAATTCAGCTGCAAAAGAGTGCCAGGTGCCACCACCTCGCACTTCGCATGCTTTTAGTACCATGTAACATGGATTGCTACAATACGCATTTAGCTGAAGAATGCTGCACGCGAAACGGTGAGTTGATGCGTTGCGTACGCAGCGCACACGCACTTTCATTTGAATGCGATTCGATACTGGCAAATGTGATTTCACCCCAAATTTATGTATATATGACGACAAATAATCGTTATCTAAAATGAAAATAGTTTTAATTGTATAATATAAATATGTAAACGTGAAGAAATATTGCAATAGTATTCCCTTACATTATGTCCTAAACTATAATTTCATTGATTTTATTACTGCAGGTGCTACCAAAAACAAATATGCATATTTTTCATTCATAATAATATTCGTAAGTGAACAAACATAAGCTGTTATCATAATATTTTTTTTTTCGATTACATTGTTTATTTCTAATTTCTATTCGAACACTAGCCAAGCCAAGCAGAGGGGCTAAGCTAACTGATGATCGTGTATATGTATGTCGGACGTATAGCATTGCTCCTTCTCGCACTTACTTATTTAACAGTAAGGGACGAATGCTCTATGCCCGAACTATAAGAGATCATCTTAGCCCCTCTGGTTCGGCATAATTTAAAGTACACTAACTTCTGGCAGCTTGAGTACGCCCTACGTCACAAACCTCTTTTATGTCACACTTGGCCATAAAGTGGCTATTACCGCGCGGAAAATCCCACTTCCCGACCAGGGGGTGACGTAAATGTTGTACTTACCACGGGCGGTAATAAAGAAAGCCAGATCGCATATTCAAAATTCATTACCTGCTATCTGAAACATTCTTTGTTTTACCGCCCTTGGTAAGTAACGTACGGTAAGTATTCCACTACACACAATTTATACTTACTCATTAAAGGTTAATACGACATACAATTGGCACTTTGTTCTTATTTCTCATACAAGTTTAAATATGTATGCTGCACAATTATATTTCGTCAACTTATAAGATGAATACAAATAAAAAAGGGCTCTATAATGTTGGCATTAGTGCCGCGTGTAGTCAGGGATGTCACCCGCTTTGAAAAGATCCAGAAACTATATGATCCGATTTTTTACAACCCCCATCGAAAGTGATAATAATAAAGCCTGTAAAAATAATTATTCTTTAGTCAATTGGTTACTGTACTGTGCGATTATTAAATTAGAATGACAGGAGAGTGACCAAATAAGCCACTGAAATAACAGTTCAACACAGCAGTATAACTGCGATGTAAGTTCGGGCACAACTCTAGGCTAAATTCTGTCAAACGAACGCAAGCCAAACTAGACTTAGAGCTCTGACTGTAAGGTAGATTTTGGCTTGCGGTAATTTGACAGCAGCTTGGCCTTACAGTTTTGTACGAACTATACTACTGTTAACTTGTAGCGACTAGTAGGTATCGCGTCCTAGGGTAAGTAGTCAGTTGTTAGGGCTATCAATCGAATGCCCGTGTCGTACTGTCCATGTGACACCCCTGCGTCACTGCGGTTTATTGCTACTATAGAGAGGGATAGTGTCGGATGATAGGGCTGTCAAGCATCAGGGTTGTCAGTTGACGATGCCGGTGTCCTCCCACACGACGAGGCGGTAACCGGGATCCACACTGTCCATATACAGCCGGTTCATGTACTGGCTCGGGAAAATCGCGCTCAGCTGGAAAACAATATCATTTAGTGATCCGAAGTGAACTACAAAACACTTCGATGACAAAGAATCTTACTTTATTTTATATCTTTAAACGAGCAATTCTTGCAAATTTATCTATTTCGGGGATCTTGGAAACGGCTCTAACGATTTTGATGAAATTTGGTATGTGGGGGTTTTCGGGGACGAGCAATCGATCTAGCTAGGTCTCATGCCCGGGAAAACGCCGAGCTAAGCTCGGCCGCCCAGATATTTTTATATCTTTAAACGAGCAATTCTTGCATATTTATTTATTTATTTCGGTGATCTTGGAAACGGCTCTAACGATTTTGATGAAATTTAATATGTGGGGGTTTTCGGGGATGAGCAATCGATCTAGCTAGGCCTCATGCCCGGGAAAACGCCAAGCTTTGCTCGCTCGCCTAGATATTGTGGTCGTAAACAGCCAATTGTCTATATCCAAAGACCGACGTGCAATATTTATTGCACAGTTCTGTACATATTTACAGCGAGGGCGGTATATTGAATTCTGAGTGAAGCGAAAGATTCTAAAATAGAATCTTGGACGCCCAGGAAATCATTTTGCTACATATTATTTGACACATAGGTATTATTGATGTATTTCCGAGTTCATATAACCTGGACCTCTTTAAGGCACGAGTGAATAGGCATTTTCTGGGTGAGCTCGCTTCACCGTCGGCCTTATCTTTGCCCACTGGCTAGATGCTGGCCACAATACCATTTCACTCTATTGTCGTTGCTGGTGAAAGGTCGCGGTGCATAGATTTATAAAGGCCGTTAATGCAATGGTAAATCTTTTATAATACGGCCAAGCCTAGAAATATGTATACAGTATTTAATCCTATTCCCCAGACATGAGTGCGAAATGTATACATATTTTTAGACTTGACTACTAATACCGTAAGCCATATGAATTATATGATATGACAGAGGGGAATCAAATCCTTGCTTTTTTTTTAATGACTGAGTCAGAATGAACCGATGATGTGACTGTGGTGAGATTGAAAAGTATGAGTCAACTAGTAATTTTGTCCCTTAGTCAAATCTCTTAAGTAACATCTACTTTTAATGACTGACAAGACTGTTGAAATATTGTTTTCAAATATCAAAAAATCCCCACGCAATTACATGACGTGCAGAAAATTTATAATATTATGTTACGAATGTAGGAATGAAAACAAAATACATATCACAGATATTTATTTCAAATTACCATTGCGGCATCTATTATAATTATAAATTATCGTAGTCAGATTGGCTAAAGTATTTTGAATCAACAACATAGAATATCACAAACATTTCCATCGTAATATTAAGAGGCTGGCAAGACCTAATTTTGTTGAAATTGATGTTTTGTAAGCAGTTTTTTGTGTGAAGTTTCAGTGAAAAACTTATTGTTCGAGCACATCAAAAAAAAAATGTTAATATTCATCATTTCAAAGACCGTGAACGGACTCGATACATAATTGGACGAAATCGGCTCGACAGAAAATAATTGCAAAGATTGGTCTTAAAATCATCATTTAACGGTTCTATGTCTTCATACCTAAACCGCTAATGAGTCATATTTCACAAATAATCCACACTTTTTTTTATTTCAATATTATAGTATTTATTTATTATTCTATGCGCAGAGCTTCCATAAAGAGCGGGATGGTGAATTGGAAACTCACGCGTGTTAGAGCGGGACTTTTTTCAGGTCTTGTCAGCCTCTTAAGACAATTATGTATAAAATACGTGTTTGGATCAATGTGTTCTTGATTCAACTTTCAGTAACCATGCTCTAGGGCAGCGGTCAGCAACAGGCGGCCCCGTGGGGGTCCTTATTGTCACCCGACAATATGGTACCTTTTGTCTGATAGTCATAACTTATTAAAAGGTGCGGCCCGCGACTATTTTCTTAGTTACTATGTGGCCATTGACTGGTAAAAGGTTGCCGACCCCTGCTCTAGGCTCTACATATTAAATATTGATATCTAACGTAATATACAAAGTTACACATTGTACATAGTTCCAAATAAATAACGTGGATAGTCCAATACATCAACTTGTTTAATCCTTTTTTTTCTTATTTGCTATAGCCGAGTCAGTACATTCGTTAGGCCAGGTGTCGGCAATTAGTTTTAAAAGGGGTCCGGATATGATAGAAAAAAAATTCGGGGTCTAGAAAAAAAATCTTTTAATGAAATCAATATGCATGCAGCATATTTAACATTATTTGGGGTTCCGCGGTTGGACCGCCTATTGCCGACAGGGGTCGGTTAGGCACATATATCAAATACTACAATTATGATCAAAGATTAATACATAAAAATTACTTGACCAAAAAGATGTAAGGAAGGACTATACTGCATGATTAAGAAAAAAATTTAGTGGAATACAAATGTGTGAGTAACCTACAATTTTTTTAATAAGTGGCGACTTACAACATCTTATTTACTTTTTTTATGTTGTTCACTTTGTATTCTCATAACATATAACAAAGTCGTCAAAAATATTACATTATAAATAGATTTTTTTTGGGACACTTCAAATGATCCAGTCTCGTAATTCCATAAACTAATATCGAAAACTAATGCTGCCTCTTCCTGCGACGGCGCAACTGCATAAAGTCAGATCATCGGAAAAAGTAGTTAATGCAATACCTAGAGGAATATTCTCCGATGTTGCACTTCACTTTTATATAAAAATCCTCATCATGACTAGGTATTATCTCTTTTCCCCGCTCCACAGCACGTTAGCCTCGAAACTCCCCGCGTTGTACAATCATAAAATTCAAATCCGAGTTTCGAACTCAAAAATAAAGGTTCCAAATTCAATAGTACATTACTTACCAAGGGCGATAACACAAAGAATGTCTCAGATCGCAGGTATTTCACGCCCGAGCCGAAGGCAAGGGCGATAAATATACGATCTGAGGCTTTCTTTATTATCGCCCATGGTAAGTACAAAATTTTATGTCACCCCCTGGCCAGGAAGTGGGTTTTTTAGCGCGCGGAGCGTGCGATAATGGCCACTTTATGGCCAGGTGTGACATAAAATTACTTTATGTTACACCTGGCCATAAAGCGGCAATTACCGCACGCTCCGCGCGCGGGAAATCCCACTTCCTGGCCAAGGGGTGACATAAAATTTTGTACTTAACACGGGCGGTAATAAAGAAAGCCTCAGATCGCATATTTCTCGCCCTTGCCTTCGGCTCGGGCGTCAAATACCTGCGATCTGAGACATTCTTTGTTTTACCGCCCTTGTTAAGTAATGTACTATAAATACACCTGGGACTTACAAAAACGGTAGCCCTCATTGGCCAGAATATGCTTCCATTATACCTCAAAGCCTTAAATGCGGGCTCGGCAACGACTTCGACCTACAGCGACAGCGGCAGCGGCGCGCCATATGTGTGACCAAGACACCGCGCTCTGATCTCTCGCTCGCCCGCTGTCGCCGCCGCTCGAAGCTGCGCCCTCACTAGTGATGTCCAAACATGCGGACTTGTTATGATTAGGGCCGGGTCACGCCAAAGTCTCCTGGCGGCGCACGGCGCGCGGCGCGGGCGCGATCTGCCAGTGCCTGCGCTTCGTGCCTGACGGGCGGCGCTGCGAAAGAGACGCCGCTATACATTTGACAGACTAAATCCCAGCAGTTTTATTTACTTGGGATTTTTTCGTGATATAAATAGAGTGGTAACAGGCTTTTGTTATGCAAGAAACCTGGTCACACGCAAATGGTAGCATATTTTCAAAAACCCATGCTAGATTGATAAGATTCGTTGAAGATCGGGGACCAGATAGTATAACATTTCCACAGATAGGTTAATTCATGAAGTGTTTATAAGTCCCACATAATTAAATTATATATACTTTAATTAATTTATCTGTTAAGTTTACTAATAATCACAAGGAGCATTTCCGTGTTACTACAATCGAATTTATTGAGGGATGAAAATTAAAAGTACTTTTTGCAAACTTAAAATAAAAACTTTTCAATTTCACCCCTAACGTACAACATTACTTTCATGTACGTGAAATTTATGCATATCAATACTTTAACGAGCGATAGAGATTGCTTATTTTTATTGACATCAACATCGTAACTTTTATTTCTAAGACAAAAATCAAAACTACAAGTGATAATCAGACCCCGTTATCAGTGGTGAAGAAACATTGAAAATACTAGGGCTGGCACTACACATTAATAATTACACGTGTAAAATTTGATATACCTAATATTTGATGAAAACAATATACCTACTTATTTCATTCATAGGTATATATAATGTGAAGCCGATTGCCTTAAAAAAGGTTTCATTTGATTGTTGAACTCTATAATAATACTTAGGCACTAAATTGACATTTATTTGTCAAAATATGTCTGATGTCATATAGTTACTTACTTAATTTTATGTTCGGTAAAAATATGAACTTCCTCGATAATCGATCGTGTTGAATCCTCTCAGTTAATGGAGCTAATGGCAAATCTCGAAATAAACCGAATACGACGCGGAAAAAATGGTTTGTAATTTTAGGAAAACTGTGCAATAGACGATATTTTTTCTCCAATAGTTATTGATATTTTTTTTGTGATAATATGTAAAACTGGGAGTCATAAATCTTGAAACTCATTTTTACCTATTTCCTGTACCTATATTACATATGTGTATTTTTACATTTCGTGACATAGATACAAATTCGGTGACAGTGCAATAATAAACCAAAAATAATGCGTTTCATCTTAAATTGTTTTTAGCGACATTATACCAGTATGTCAAATGTACACGAATTAAATGAATATTGTGTGACAACCCTATGATTCTATTTCAATGAATTTTCACCACTGATAACGGGGTCTGGTGATAATCTATAAAACTCGCAGAGAGACCATTACAAACAAAATAAGCAAATAATGACATTTAACCTAACATAACAACAACCTAAAATAATTCTCCCTAATTTTAACTGTGTGTAATGTAAGTTTCTGTTTAACCCTACTAACGTTTCCAAACATTTGCATCCATCATTTTGGAAGCCAGCCAAGCTCTAAATACAAAAGTAACTTTGACCAAAGGGACAAAATTACAGAATATCTAAAAGGGGCCAATTTAAACCTAATTTAGTATACATAAAGGCCCAAACGGAGATCCCTAGCGTGATTACAAGATACAACTCGATGGGCAGTGACAGCGGGTGATTAGCTCTCTCACTCTCACTTACCATGCTCTCGCTCACTTCATCGAAGTCCATGCTTGATTCCTCCGCTTGTCGAGATGTGTCGGACAGGCAATCTGGAACGAAACATGATTGTCTTCAGCACTTTAATACTAAATTTAATATTTCTTTATGTCTTTTAATAAACATTAAAATTAGCGAAGTTGATTAAATTTACAATATGACATATATTGTAATCAGGTAGGTATATAAATCTAAATTTTAAATAATAATAATTATTATTATTATTTATTAACACAAAAAAGTAACATTACAGGAAATATCCTAAGTCATTACATTTTTTTAACTTCACTCAAATTGCTTACACTACGTGTATATACAATGGTCACAAATTAATTACATATTGTCAACATTTCATATTTTTAACTTCTATATTTTATGAACTAGTTAGAAAATAGGTAAAAATTTAAGCCACCCGTAGTTTTTCTTTTTCAATTTAACTCATTATTTCATACAAAAAAAACACGTTAAAAAGTAGGTCATTCCAAAAGGGCGTAAGTAAAATATGACGTCATCTTCCCAACAAGAATCCAGAGCCACTCCAGAGCAGCGATTGTCTGTACTCTGTACTAAGGTCTCCCT
The DNA here is from genome assembly GCA_951800055.1 of Cenopis cana. NCBI lineage: Eukaryota > Metazoa > Arthropoda > Insecta > Lepidoptera > Tortricidae > Cenopis > Cenopis cana. The sequence continues at coordinate 17,349,145 of OX637485.1, read as the reverse complement.
GAATACAGCGAGGAAGATGACGTCAACTTTCGGTTTACAGTAAATTGCGATTTTTTCCAAAATTAACGGAGAAAAAAATCTGAAAAAATGTTTTTTGTGTACTTCACACGTTTTTACCGAAATGGTTTTCGAATTAAGACTTTTGGAAATTATGAAATATTGTCAATTATATAAATACTAATTAAGAGTCTCGCACAATTTCAAGCACACTCTTTCAACCTCCGACCAGCCATCCGCAAACAGATCGCAGGGGAGTTATAAGTAATATACATATACGCCTAATTCAAAGTTAAATACCTGATAAAAAATACTAATGAAGTTGTTTTCCTACATTTTATGAAGCCCTGTTTACTTTAGGCCAGGCTCTGTAAATCCTACACTCACTCGTAAGCTGACTAATCGGTGTAGTTAGTTAAATTCAGAAGGTCGTCGGGTTTTCCTATATTTTGTTGTTTGCACTGAATTACCCCATACAATAAAGCTCAAGGTGTTATAATAGGGTTATGTACAACAAATAATCCAACAATAATAACCATAAATGTAAGATGTCCAATTTTTATCTCCTAATAGTTCTTTGTAAGTAGGTACGAAATCACAGAATAGTTTAAATCGATGGCTACTTAGAAAAAATAGAAAATCATATTTGACTTTAACTAAATTCCAACAGTAAGTAAACAGCAACAACATGTAGACTCGCGTTTTTTTTATAAAATAATAAAATAACTTCTCTTTAGTCCTCCGCCTTGATGATAGTGAAGGGCGCAGGTCTCGGTATAAGGAAAACGCCTTCATATAAATTTAAAATAACTATATTTCCACTTTTCCTAATCTAGTTCTTTTACAGAGGATGCGTTGCGTGTCGCGGTTAACGTCCAACTCGCTCTCTTCCTTTCTACCTACATATCTCAAAATACTTATTCTACCTACATTTAATACATATGGATATATATCTTAATGTACGGTATCGTACAGATAGTCATTGCAATAACCACCAATCATGGTAATGCCTGTCTGTAAACGGAACCCTAATTTGCGAATTCCATTCGTTTTGTTCTAATGCATCACTACGCTGGACCGTCAGCGCCGCTATCAAACCAAGAGAGCTGCTGAGTCGACGAACTGTCGATGTCATTGACTCGTTATCAAGTTATTTCAAATACAGCTGTGTTTCCGAAACTAATATAGTTAAATGACTAATACGAGTATAATACGCCATTGTAATATATATTACTGATAACATGTAACAATTATTTTAGTTGTGTCTGGGTAACTATACTTTTCTATGGTTATACCTCGTTATAGCTGGCTCCTATATTATTGTGACTGTATGTGTCCATCTGCGTATGTATAATTTGGGTAGATTATGGCATTATGGCCTTTGAGCATAAGGCTTTGTAATAGGGTTCCGTTGGCACATTTTAGGTACACTAAACTACAGAAAAAAATTGCGTTGATAAAAAACCAATCGTTAAAAACAATCAGAATACTTCAGTATAAACAACAAAAGTTGTCTGAACTCGCTTTTTTGCGATAACACCATTATATAGGTTGGATTAAGTTCTTGACGAGCAATAAAAAAAATCTGTGTTGTTAATTACTTACAGTAAAGATTGCACTAGCTATGCGATATCACTGTAGCTAAAGTTATCAAAATAATAAAAAGTAAACTTAACAATATTGCATAAAACTCGTATTATACCACGATTACCACGTCATCATTACAATAGGTACTGCAGTCAACTGTAAATACGACTTTAATGAGTTGTGAAGGTCGACTATGGTCATCCACATTCGCATTGCACCGACGCATTATCATCCGAGGGTCAATCACTGTGCGGGTAATAAAATGTAACCTTTTCTTGTTTCCTACTATTAAATATTATTAATGAGAATAATGAGATTAAATATTGACCAAGCGCAATACGGACAGCAAAATAAACGTGGAAATAGATATTAAGCGGGGGATTTTTTTTAACCTGACTGTCTTGGCCTTTGTCAAGGCCTTCTCCATACAAACTTTGTGCACGTTTTATTCGTCGGTTTTGGCACTCCCGAATATTCTTTTATTTTTTGCTTGTAAATATTGGATAAACGAAGAACCTGGAGAGGCCTGGAGGGGAAACTTCCAACTCGACCACTAAGACGGTTTAAACACTGGAATGCTGTAAGAGTTTGCGCTCCAGTTAGATTGGTTGAGCGGCTTCAACCAAATCTGAGGTGAATTTAATACTTAAGGTAAACAGATCAGCCCAAGCTGTACAACTGCGCACAGATTAGTATGAGATTCGCTGTGGAGGGGCGCGTCGTCGTGGATGGCGCGCACTATAACAGTGATAGACATAATAGGGATGACGACACTATAAAAGAAAATCAATAAATCCAAATTTTCTACATAAAGGCTCAAATTCTCAATCAAATGGCGAAAAAAGTAATTTAAAAAAATAAATAATTACGTAATTATAAGTCTTCAAAGTTTTAAGAGTGGGTATGTTCTGTCCCTTTTCCGCAAAACGCACCTTTGTATTGAACGATCGTCTTTTACTATGGCACTACTTAACAGTGACGTCACGGCTAGGTAGCACACTTTCTCACTCTATCTACGAACATTCTAACCGTTGTAGCTTCGTTATTTTTTGAGATATTTGAATAGGATTTTCACTATTTGGCATAGTTTTATGTCTTCTTTCTATTGAAGTAATAAAAATTTTTGAGTCGACATCCCTATTGGTCCATAGCTGTCAACACGATTCCTTAAATATATAGAACGCCGGTCGGCTACATTGTCTGGTTACCGCCGAGCCTGCCGACAGGCAGAATGCAACTATGCATGTATGCCAACAAGTGTTAAATATAAAGTAATTGATAAAACTTGCTTTTGTCTTTGGTTCGGTCGTCGGATCCAAGATACGGAAACGTATCTTTAGTTTGGGCAGTCAACTGTAAATATAAATTAGTGTTATCAAAAAATATATAAATACTTTATAATGTTCAATTTTGATTAGTTATCCTAGAAAGTTTTTTGCCCACACCAATCTTACTTTTTAGCTGAACGTTTGACCAGTGGCAGTCAGCTGGTTAAATTGGTCGCAGAACCACGTCAAAAATAATAGTACTTACATACAGTCGAGGGCATAAATATATATCAATGGAATAAGGTGAAAAAGTGTATACATATTGGTGCCCTTGACTGTACAGACGGTCCTATTCTGTGAAGGAAACCGGCCTAATCGGAACAAGATCTAGTTTTCTCTCTGGGTTAAGAGGTAAGATGGCAGTTGTTTCCTTAAAACTAGTTCCTACGCCAAATCAAACGCTAGGACAATTATGACGCACAGAAGGTCCCTATAACAAAACCATGCCATGCCGTTTTATTTCATAGCACGTGCTGTTTCCTCTAGATTGGTTCGTCATGTTGACAAAATCTAATCTCTTTCTAATTTTCACAGAGCGAGTGAGAAGAAAATGCTATCTACAGATAATAGAATAGAATATCTTTTGTTATTAAATCATTTATTACTGCAGTCAGTAGAAACTAATATTATCTTATGTGATTATAGCTGTAAAAGGGTTTATGTACTATAGAAGTGATCAGCAGTTTTGTATTCGCACTGCCATGGATATGAGATGCACGTTAATCGATTAATTATTTAATTAATCGATTCGTTTTTCAACTAATCGATAAATCTATCTATCGTTACAAGATTAATCGCGGTTCCGAATTTTCTTTTGAAAATTGATTTTATTGGCATTTTATAGACAAAATTTCACGATTGAGTCTCTATTAAAAATGAATAAAATGAACTTTATTCTGTAAGTAGGCCGCAATGGCACTTTTACAAGTCAAACCCTACTAGCGTAGTTAAAAGTTGGCAGACAGATTTCAGCAACTAAACAAGTAATACAGTGAAACGACATCTAACAACAGTTATCACGTAGTTTGTAGGTCAAGCGTTATCATCACGTCTGAGGTGGTTTTTTCCGTATAATTTTAAGAGGAACTACTTATCTATTCACGTCGTATAAGGTATAAGACAAAAATAAATAATTCCTAGAATGTAGGCAACATTCCGACTCTCAAATACTGTGGTCGGGGAAAATCGCATCATATTATATGATTTTCCCCGACCACAAAATTTGAGATTGATGTGCCGCCGAGAAATTACCCACTTACATTACCGTAACTTACCGTAAATTATCGGTAACGTTCTCTGCAACTATATTTATCTGGGATGACACAAGTCATATTTGAACACTCGAATTCTTACACAATGCAGATAGCATAGGATAATTGATACTCAAGCCTTGGCTTGGCCAGTTTTTAACAGCAAGCCAAATTTTTCAATATTACCCTTTACAATAGTTCCAAAATCAATCATGTCTCTCACTTCGTCGAAGTCTGGACTTCTACTTAATATACATTATTGTTTTTAATTGTTAATTTCATTCAATAGCTTGTACTGTATTTAAAAAAACGAATAAAGCCAAATAAAATAATAGAAACATTTACCTGAGAACGTTTCCGGAGAACATTGTCGGTAATTTGCGGCGGTGAGTTACGGTAATTTTGGTAATTTACTAGTTCCTTCATGCTGACTGTTATGTTTTTTTTGTGTAGATGATTAATACTAATTAAAATACTATTACTTTAAAAAAAGTTGAAAGAATTTAAAACTTCGTCTACTTCTCGATTATTACTGTTACGGACAACATTACGGAGAACGTTACCCCAAAATTCTCTCTAACCGTAAGTTACAGTAACGGCACATAACCAATCATATACGACGAAAATAAAGACTTTCTAGGGGTCTATGATGGTTGCGTGATAGCGTGATACTGATAAACGACAAGATAACGCATCTCTCACTTTCTATCGAGTGGTATCAGAAGGTGACAGATGCTTTATCTTGTCGTTTATCACGCTATCATGCGACCAGTGAAGAAGGTGACCACATGTGAAGGTGACTTCAGTGAGTATGATCATCTAGAAATGCGGCCTGAGCAGAAACCACAGCCCGGGTGGTAACTTGGTGCGCTACTGCTCGCCAGCGCTCGCGGACAGTATCTACGCCGCGTTGACTAGTGACGCGTCGGTCGTCAGACACTCACCTTCGGTGGGCATGAGCATCCAGAAGTGCGGCCTGAGCAGCCGCCACAGCCCGGGCGGTATCCTGTCGCGCTCCTGCTCGCTGACGCTCGAGGACAGTATCTACGCCGCGTTGACTAGTGACGCGTCGGTCGTCAGACACTCACCTTCGGTGGGCATGAGCATCCAGAAGTGCGGCCTGAGCAGCCGCCACAGCCCGGGCGGTATCCTGTCGCGCTCCTGCTCGCTGACGCTCGCGGACAGTATCTACGCCGCGTTGACTAGTGACGCGTCGGTCGTCAGACACTCACCTTCGGTGGGCATGAGCATCCAGAAGTGCGGCCTGAGCAGCCGCCACAGCCCGGGCGGTATCCTGGCGCGCTCCTGCTCGCTGACGCTCGCGGACAGTATCTACGCCGCGTTGACTAGTGACGCGTCGGTCGTCAGACACTCACCTTCGGTGGGCATTAGCATCCAGAAGTGCGGCCTGAGCAGCCGCCACAGCCCGGGCGGTATCCTGTCGCGCTCCTGCTCGCTGACGCTCGCGGACAGTATCTTCGCCGCGTTGACTAGTGACGCGTCGGTCGTCAGACACTCACCTTCGGTGGGCATTAGCATCCAGAAGTGCGGCCTGAGCAGCCGCCACAGCCCGGGCGGTATCCTGGCGCGCTCCTGCTCGCTGACGCTCGCGGACAGTATCTTCGCCGCGTTGACTAGTGACGCGTCGGTCGTCAGACACTCACCTTCGGTGGGCATGAGCATCCAGAAGTGCGGCCTGAGCAGCCGCCACAGCCCGGGCGGTATCCTGGCGCGCTCCTGCTCGCTGACGCTCGCGGACAGTATCTTCGCCGCGTTGACTAGTGACGCGTCGGTCGTCAGACACTCACCTTCGGTGGGCATTAGCATCCAGAAGTGCGGCCTGAGCAGCCGCCACAGCCCGGGCGGTATCCTGGCGCGCTCCTGCTCGCTGACGCTCGCGGACAGTATCTTCGCCGCGTTGACTAGTGACGCGTCGGTCGTCAGACACTCACCTTCGGTGGGCATTAGCATCCAGAAGTGCAGCCTGAGCAGCCGCCACAGCCCGGGCGGTATCCTGGCGCGCTCCTGCTCGCTGACGCTCGCGGACAGTATCTACGCCGCGTTGACTAGTGACGCGTCGGTCGTCAGACACTCACCTTCGGTGGGCATGAGCATCCAGAAGTGCGGCCTGAGCAGCCGCCACAGCCCGGGCGGTATCCTGGCGCGCTCCTGCTCGCTGACGCTCGCGGACAGTATCTACGCCGCGTTGACTAGTGACGCGTCGGTCGTCAGACACTCACCTTCAGTGGGCATGAGCATCCAGAAGTGCGGCCTGAGCAGCCGCCACAGCCCGGGCGGTATCCTGGCGCGCTCCTGCTCGCTGACGCTCGAGGACAGTATCTTCGCCGCGTTGACTAGTGACGCGTCGGTCGTCAGACACTCGCCTTCGGTGGGCATGAGCATCCAGAAGTGCGGCCTGAGCAGCCGCCACAGCCCGGGCGGTATCCTGGCGCGCTCCTGCTCGCTGACGCTCGCGGACAGTATCTACGCCGCGTTGACTAGTGACGCGTCGGTCGTCAGACACTCACCTTCAGTGGGCATGAGCATCCAGAAGTGCGGCCTGAGCAGCCGCCACAGCCCGGGCGGTATCCTGGCGCGCTCCTGCTCGCTGACGCTCGAGGACAGTATCTTCGCCGCGTTGACTAGTGACGCGTCGGTCGTCAGACACTCGCCTTCGGTGGGCATGAGCATCCAGAAGTGCGGCCTGAGCAGCCGCCACAGCCCGGGCGGTATCCTGGCGCGCTCCTGCTCGCTGACGCTCGCGGACAGTATCTACGCCGCGTTGACTAGTGACGCGTCGGTCGTCAGACACTCACCTTCAGTGGGCATGAGCATCCAGAAGTGCGGCCTGAGCAGCCGCCACAGCCCGGGCGGTATCCTGGCGCGCTCCTGCTCGCTGACGCTCGCGGACAGTATCTACGCCGCGTTGACTAGTGACGCGTCGGTCGTCAGACACTCACCTTCAGTGGGCATGAGCATCCAGAAGTGCGGCCTGAGCAGCCGCCACAGCCCGGGCGGTATCCTGGCGCGCTCCTGCTCGCTGACGCTCGCGGACAGTATCTACGCCGCGTTGACTAGTGACGCGTCGGTCGTCAGACACTCACCTTCAGTGGGCATGAGCATCCAGAAGTGCGGCCTGAGCAGCCGCCACAGCCCGGGCGGTATCCTGGCGCGCTCCTGCTCGCTGACGCTCGCGGACAGTATCTACGCCGCGTTGACTAGTGACGCGTCGGTCGTCAGACACTCACCTTCAGTGGGCATGAGCATCCAGAAGTGCGGCCTGAGCAGCCGCCACAGCCCGGGCGGTATCCTGGCGCGCTCCTGCTCGCTGACGCTCGCGGACAGTATCTACGCCGCGTTGACTAGTGACGCGTCGGTCGTCAGACACTCACCTTCAGTGGGCATGAGCATCCAGAAGTGCGGCCTGAGCAGCCGCCACAGCCCGGGCGGTATCCTGGCGCGCTCCTGCTCGCTGACGCTCGCGGACAGTATCTACGCCGCGTTGACTAGTGACGCGTCGGTCGTCAGACACTCACCTTCAGTGGGCATGAGCATCCAGAAGTGCGGCCTGAGCAGCCGCCACAGCCCGGGCGGTATCCTGGCGCGCTCCTGCTCGCTGACGCTCGCGGACAGTATCTACGCCGCGTTGACTAGTGACGCGTCGGTCGTCAGACACTCACCTTCAGTGGGCATGAGCATCCAGAAGTGCGGCCTGAGCAGCCGCCACAGCCCGGGCGGTATCCTGGCGCGCTCCTGCTCGCTGACGCTCGCGGACAGTATCTACGCCGCGTTGACTAGTGACGCGTCGGTCGTCAGACACTCACCTTCAGTGGGCATGAGCATCCAGAAGTGCGGCCTGAGCAGCCGCCACAGCCCGGGCGGTATCCTGGCGCGCTCCTGCTCGCTGACGCTCGCGGACAGTATCTACGCCGCGTTGACTAGTGACGCGTCGGTCGTCAGACACTCACCTTCAGTGGGCATGAGCATCCAGAAGTGCGGCCTGAGCAGCCGCCACAGCCCGGGCGGTATCCTGGCGCGCTCCTGCTCGCTGACGCTCGCGGACAGTATCTACGCCGCGTCGACTAGTGACGCGTCGGTCGTCAGACACTCACCTTCAGTGGGCATGAGCATCCAGAAGTGCGGCCTGAGCAGCCGCCACAGCCCGGGCGGTATCCTGGCGCGCTCCTGCTCGCTGACGCTCGCGGACAGTATCTACGCCGCGTTGACTAGTGACGCGTCGGTCGTCAGACACTCACCTTCAGTGGGCATGAGCATCCAGAAGTGCGGCCTGAGCAGCCGCCACAGCCCGGGCGGTATCCTGGCGCGCTCCTGCTCGCTGACGCTCGAGGACAGTATCTTCGCCGCGTCGACTAGCAGCGACGCTCGCCATGAGGCCGCGTATATCAGCCGCATGGTCGACTGCGCTGCCGTGGAACACACCATGGGGAACAGGTGCTGGTGACGGCGGAGGTTGTAGAAGGAGATACCTGTGAATTAATGCAAGGATGATTGGTTAAGGAATGTCCTATATGGAAAACCCTATCACTGCGAAGTTGGTACAGAAACCTTGTAAGTGAGGGAATGTCATATTTGGAAAACCCTATCACTGCGAAATTGGTACAGAAACCTTGTAAGTGAGGGAATGTCATATTTGGAAAACCCTAACACTGCGAAGTTGGTACCTTGTAAGTGAGAGGCAAACTCGATTTGGCTCGTAACCACTTTCCTAATGGCCAAGACTATACGTTTATATTGTAACCATCCCGAATGAGTAGACTGCGAGTGATCCGTGGGGGAATCCACTTGCCACTATCTTGACATAGGAAAGTAATTAAAACATTGCGGCATTTCTGTATGCAACGTCGACCATGAAATCGGCTCCCGTGCATCGCAACAAGCCTTGATATTGACCGAAGACCTTAACCAGTTCAAGGGGATGACAAAAATAATATTTTAAGATAAGAATATTTTTATACTAATTATATAACTTCCGCACACCGATGTTAATATTCTTGTTCGATCTGAGTTTACGCGAGAACAACAATGACGGATGATTAAAATGGATGTGTTTATATACCAATTATTCCAAACAATAACAAATGCCATCCTGTTCAATTGTAAGGTGCCTACTGTAATATTAAAATTTAAGAAAATACGGTACAGTAAAGTTACAAAAAAAATATTTGCTTGGTTTCTACCTCTAGGTACTCGTACGCAATAGAAAAATAAAAGACTACCGGTAGGTAGAACCTGAAGGTTTGCCAACACCCTAGGTTAACCATTGATGGATCACTCCAAAACACGCACAGTTGATTGTAGTGAAGATGTAAATTGTGCAATAAGGAAAAAAACAATTACTTAGTTATAAACCCGACTAAAAAAGGTATGTACAGTCAGCGTCATATAGTACGTAGCAGCCAAAGTGTCCAAATACTTCGGCACACCATACAAAATAAATGGTGTAGTGTACCGAACTATTTGGCCACTTTGGCTGCTACATACTATATGACGCTGACTGTACCTACTTGTGTGTACTACACTGGCTTTATAGGCCGGCCAGGCCCAATAAAGCGATAGGAGTGCGCAGTTGGAGAGTGGCGTGGGCAAAATCCAGGGGGAATGCTAATTACCTATAATATTTGTTGCAAATATGGCATAGTTTCCTTTCTCATTTTGTACTTTTATCCGTCGACTCATTTGATGATATCGTATTATGGTTGCTGACACGACCATATACTTTATAATTTATACATTACCAATACTCATTTGTATTTTTAAGATACTTATAGTACCTTACCTAAGCAATAAATAAATACTACCTACTTGTCTTATAGTAAAACTAGTTTAATTATTATTGTGCAATGGATGACATTGAATGCAACATTGTAACCAGCATCGTGAGTAATCATACTAAAGGAAATGGATTTTTAAAGATACCTTTAATCAGTCATCACTGTTTCTTACTCTTTATCAACAATGAATTCCTCCTTTTCTTATCTCTGCGTCTCAAAATCTTGATGAAAGCTTTTTTATCTCTGTCCTAAATTTTGTTTGATTTGTATCTGTATTTTTGTTTGTCTGGTTTGTATTTGTGTCCGAGTAGGCACTCATGCCAAATTCCATTCTAATAAACAGCTGCGGACGGACATTGAAGGGTTCCTTATTTACAAACCAACCCTAAAAAATGTATCGTAGCCTCGTAAGTCCCTGTCAGATTTTTGTGATTTTGAATTTGGAAAATTCGTTTATTTTGTTAGAGTTTGAAACTCGATTTGAATTTGTACTTGTACAAGTACGCGGGGACTTAGGCTGCGTTTCTACCAGAGATGTGCGAGGATGCGTTTTTATACATTTGACACCTCGGAACGCGCCGAGCGAGGTGTCAAATATATGAAAACACATCCTCGCACATCTCTGGTGGAAACGCAGCTTTACGAGGGGCAATTATTTCGAACCGTGACAACTTAGAGAAGACAGTACGGTTGCCAGTTTGTTGCACTTTTAGCACCACTTTGCTGTCACGTGTAAGATAGCGGTGGGTTAGTCTCTACGGACGTGGTGCAACTTCGACCCCCAGCCAGCCAATGAAGTAAAATTATTAGAATTCACAGGTATATCCTGGTCACCGGTACGAAGAATGTTACAACATAATTATGGAAGTATTACACCATATATCTGATCTATAACAACTATTGTAATTGCACACGAGTGCTGCCAGTCACGTATGCTTTCGCGAGCCGTAAGTCCGACCTACTTAGGGATATTTATATCCGCATTATAAGGAAACATGGTTTTGAAATTCCCCTTTTACTTAAAATAATTTTATGTCACACCTGGCCATAAAGCGGCAATTACCGCACGCTCCGCGCGCGGGAAATCCCACTTCCAGGCCAGGGGGTGACATAAAATTTTGTACTTAACACGGGCGGTAATAAAGAAAGCGTCAGATCGCATATTTATCGCCCTTGCCTTCGGCTCGGGCGTCAAATACCTGCTATCTGAGACATTCTTTGTTTTACCGCCCTTGTTAAGTAATGTACTATTATGTCACACCTGGCCATAAAGCGGTAATTACCGCACGCTACGCGCGCGGGAAATCCCACTTCCTAGCCAGGGGGTGACATAAAATTATACTTAACACGGGCGGTAATAAAGAAAGCGTCAGATCGCATATTTATCGCCCTTGCCTTCGGCTCGGGCGTAAAATACCTGCGATCTGAGACATTCTTTGTTTTACCGCCCTTGTTAATGTACTATTACGCAACGGTTTACATAGCATGGCATGCAATAACATGATCCTAAAAAGCATACTTTCTGAAACACTAAGTTCAAAGTTCAAACTTTTGAAGTTTGAAAACACTTTAGAGCAAGAAATGTTTATATCACAAATGGACACGGCCGGCCCTTTGTTCCTGTGATATCGAAACAAAACGTTACGCAATCTGGCCTTCATGTATTTACTATATCGTTACTCAGATAACAACAGGTTCAATTTGTTTACGATGTTACTCTTTATAATTAACAAATGCGTTCTCGTATCGAAGCATAATTCATTCGACGCTACATGCAAACAAAATAATACTATTAGCCCAGTAAAATTAGACCGATTTTTCTCCAAACCCGGACATTGATGATTACTAATTGGAACCTTTTGGGATATGTTCCGACACTTTTCAGGATGACGCTTACAAAAGTCCCAAGACCTCCCTAGTGGGATAGCCGAGATATCCCGGGAAAACGGGAATTTCCTAGAGAGCGTCATAAATAACGCTTCTATTTTAAGGAAAATTCCAGCATTTCCAGGTTTTTGACATTAAAATGCAGTGTATTATTGAATTGAAACCTTAGAATGTCTTCTACGGTAAAAATGTAACCGAATAAAAAAACAAGCGTTATTTATGACGATCTCGGAAATTCCCGTTTTTCCGGGATATCTCGGCTATCCCACTAGGGAGGTCTTCGGACTTTTGAGCGTCATCCTGGAAGGTGTCCGAACATATTCCAAAAAGTCCCACTTAGTAATTAGTTAATTATTTTACTAATTATCGATGTCCGGGTCAAACCCTAATTTCCCCGTAGTAGAACAAGAGCATAACGTAGACCCTACTTACTAAAATACCAGATCACATCATCGTTCCACAAAATTACGAAAAAAACGTTATTTTTCCAAGCTACTTAAATGTGCGACCAAGTGATTCTACTATTGTAGAAGTTTCGTAAATGTATAGTTTCCCAAAATTTTAATTTCATAGAAACCTTTTTTTTTCAAAAGGGTCGCAGACTTCTAACATAACCTACTTTTCTGGTAGATCTATTTGTAAAAAGGTAACGGTTACTTAATTAAGTAATACACAAAGTTGTATTTGCCAGCGCACTGCAGTATTGAGTAGATACTCCAAGTGATAATAATTTTATCTTTTTAAAGATACACTCAATTAGGGAGCCCCTGGGCTGGCCTGGCAGTTTAATTTAACCTTGATAAGTCCAATTAAATATTTCATAACACAATTATTTTGAGAAGTTATCACTGATTGTTTACCACGATGAGAACAAATAATAGTAAACTTCTTAATTGAAGGCATGTTTACAAAAACAACATAACTGCTTAGACTGGTTGACACTCTGTCAAGAACAATAGAAATGACAGCAGTGTCGACCAGTCTAGTCAGCTATGTTGTTTTTGTAAACATCCCTTCAATTGTGTAAGAGAGTAAGAGTAAGACCGCACTAGGCGACGACTCTAAATGATAGTAGCAAATCAGAATCTGAAGAAGTCTGATCTTAAGGTATGATTCCGCTGCTGACTGCATACAGCAACTGCACGTGCCGCCGCAGTGATGATGTGATGAGACGTTAGGTATAAAGGAAAAATTGAAAAACTTGAGGATAGGTAATTAGGGGGTTTTATAATAGGTAGGTAGGTAATTGTAGGTGGTCCGATACACACATTTGATTGTCTCTAAAAACTAGTTCGAATAGCATGAGAAAAAAAAAATTAGTAATCATGCCTACTGGGCACCGCGCTCACCTTGCGGCTGCCTGTTGAGGTAAAACTCCAACGTGCCCCGCCACATGTCAACGCGCACGCCCACGATGGAGCCGCGACAGAAGCCGGGGCTATCGGCGCGCTTCGCGTCGTGCCGGACCGCGCCGCGGTACGACAGCCCGTACGACTGCTCGTCCTCGCCGAGCAGCGATGTGAACTTGAAGCGGCTGTCGACGATGTTCACTTTGTCGGTGCCGATGCCGACCATCTGTTGAGGAGACCTCATATTAGTCTATCGTAGTGATATGATTCATATGATATGAGCGTTCACAGGGTCGGAACTCCGGAGAATGTAAATTATGTGGCTAGCAAAGCACAGCTTGCAGCAAAGTCGACACCTATCTCACTCCCACTGCGCAAATGCTGCACTATGTATGCAGAGATGGAACTGCTTCGTGCAATACCATGTTTTACTGTTTTATTATTTTTTATTTTTCTTTTGTTGTGTTGTATCGTCACGAATAAATGGTTCTGAGTCAAATTAGAAAAAGATGAGTAGAATTTTCTTATCTCGGGTCGCATCGCGGCGTGTTATTTGGTATGGTATTACTAGCCCCGTTGCATATTTATATTTTTAATAAGGGCCTATGTTTTTCAAATACCCATTACGGTCTGATTTACATAATAAAAACAACTAACAAAGTATTTGCCTATGAAAGCAAAAAGGTAAATGAGTAATTTATAGAATTAACTGTTTGTAGTATCGTCGAGTTACAACGTGTGTGGTGTAGATTTCTATTACAAACAATTCAAACGATTAAACTCGCGTATTATTTTATATCACAGCGGATTATTGTTTTAATTTGACCTTTGACTTTTTCTGGAATCGAGTCATAGGTATTCTTATCGCAGAATACCTAAATAGAATAGAACCTAACCTAACCTAACCTAAATAGAATAAATACCTTAATTGTAAATAACATACTTCGTTTGCATCGTATAATATTTATGAGAATTATGAGACACCTACTATACAACTATGGGCGTAGCCACAGCAGACAAACCACTTGTCCGTAAGAAATATGCATTTGCATAATTACTTGAGATACAATGTATCACGAGAATACCATACACGTGTCACCTAGACCGACTCGATACTCGATTACAGACATCCAGGCAATCTGCCAAAAGAACTATAACAAAAAGTCGGCGTGTTTTCAGGAAAAATGCCAAGGAACCTACGGGGAAATACGAGTAAGTAAGAACGCATTGTTTTACGAAGCTTAAACCAAAACGGTTTTAAACCGCACTGGTTTTCCTTTTGGTTTTCCGTTATTTTAATCATTTTTAGCAACTTTAAATGGGGTAACCAAACGAAGTATTACGAAATCATTCAATAGAGCGTTTACGTCTCATAAGAAGGATATACTTAGATTTTAAATGATTTACCTATTCCTTCGTTATGTAACCATTTGCAAGTGGAAATCGACAGTAAAATTAGATTGATGTAGGTAGTTCTGGTTTTTTAGTATGTTGTATCGTATGGATCAGTTAGGGTTAGTATATTTAAATCCAAATTTGCAACATACTACCATTAACTGATCCAATATAGAACATACTAAAAACCAGAAACTACACCATGCCTTGCGATTTTAGCCCTTTTTAGTGTTGATTCAATGAAACAAAATTAAAAAACAACATATTTTAAGTGCAAGCATCTTGATTTCCCGCAATATTAATTAGGCCAGTCATTTTACGCTCAAAAAGGTGTATAGAGGGTGTATGCTTACAACACAATTTTTGACTTGGTAACTTTGTTTGGGCTAGTTAGGAGGTTAACATATCAAAAGTCCCCGCACCTACCCCCGCCGCTGGGGGGAGGGGGGATTTAAATGCCCCATTTTTCGGTATTTCGTAAAAAAACTCGTAAACCGTGGGCCACCGGCCCATAGCAAAAAACGTTCTTAAGCATAAGTAAACTACATAAAATTATCTACAAAAAAGGTTATATACACTTTATCGCTAGGATTAATATTTAATGAGATTTTAAACGGGGAAAATATTTTTCGCGTTCTCAAGAAAAGTTCGGAGCTAAACCCAAATAAACCGGTTTAAAAAAAACCGGTTCCGAGCCCTGTGTCAGATAAACGTAGCAAAAGACTCACAATATCAGTCCCATACGTGTCCGTAAGCATCTTGACCTCCCAATAGTAATGGTGGTCCTTGCTGAAGGGCGTATCCCCGCGCACCGCCGCTGTTCCGGAACTGTAGAACGGATGGAACGTCACTTGTTTCTGGTGGTCGTCGAACACAACCCAACTCTGAGTGCTTTCTTCGGGCTGCTGCCATTTCCATTCGCGAACTGAAATAGAATATATGGTGAGATTTTTTGTAAACGAATCATAATGTTACTGTAAAAGTATGATTCCGTTGCCGACTGCATACAGCAACAGCACGTTCCGCCGTAATGGTATGCGTAAAAAGCTCAATTTGAAATGAGCGGAGAAGTGCCGGAACAGCACACGCCGCTCACTCTAAATTGGGACTTTTAGTCTTATGATTACTTGAATTTAAACTTTCGTGAGACATGTTAGAGCTTTATGCTTTTTTTTGTGTGCAATCAGCGCGGGTCGCAGACGCACTCATCCTGAGGAAGAACTCCTGAAGAGTTCGAAACATGTCGCCCGAAGTGACAATTAATACGTGAGTTTTAACCGTTTAATAAAATAAACTTATGATTACTGTTCAATTTGGAGTGCGGCGGAACGTGCTGTTGCTGTATGCAGACGTCAACGGAATCATACCTTAACTGTACTAGTCAGGGATATGAAATCGTGAATGCCTAAGAGAGCCTAGTACACAGTCAAGTGCAAAAATATGTATTGAGTGTATCCTCTCATAAATATGGTACTAAAACCTTAATTCACCGACATAAGATCTATGGGACATATTTTTGAGCAAGTTGTATGCACCCATATTTTTGCACTTGACTGTACAATGCCATAGTGTCATAATATTGAGATATTGTTCCTAGCTCTTAATCAATACTGATGATAATGACCTGTGTGATATGTGTTTGTATAATAAAGAATAAATCTGATACAGTGATTTACTGTAAGAATATTCTTGCATTATTCAAATCTTGTATTATTAAAAAATAATACGCTTTTATGTTTTACAAATGCTTTTAAGCTTAAGCCACACAGAGAGCGGGTGGGCGGTGGCGGCGCGGGCGCGGGCGGCGGCGGCGCGGGCGCGGGCGGCGGCGGCGCGGGCGCGGGCGGCGGCGGCGCGGGCGCGAGCGGCGGCGGCGCGGGCGCGGGCGGCGGCGGCGCGGGCGCGGGCGGCAGCGGCGCGGGAGCCGCCTTTGGCGGCAGCCGCCACCGCCAAAAGCAGCTCCCGCGCCGCCGCCGCCGCCCGCGCCCGCGCCGCTGCCGCCTGCCCGCTCTCTGTGTGGCTTAAGCTTTAGGGCAACTACCAATATAAGATCTACCCTACACTGGGGCTATACAATCTCAGGCAAGGAGTTACCAAAATGAAAACATAATACTGTCCCCTAATAATTTAATCTTATGTGACACGTATATTGTTTTAACCTGTTTTTGTGTAAAATAAAGTGCTTCATACATCCATACATATTTCTAACTGATTGAATTACAAAAGTATCTTTTTAGATTTTTCATACACACTGCTCATACAGCTTTAACTACAAGATTTCCAAAGTTAATTCCTATTTTACTGTTTTCCTCCATTATAAGGATATTATTGTGGTGTAAGAACAAGTTTAATAATAATCTGTCAAAATAAATTTATATAAAAGTCCATTAGCTCTAAAATAAAAAGTGACAACAATCTTACTAATGTTGCTTTGAAAGATTGGTTACATAAGTTAAGATGGCACTTAATTTATTAGAAGATAAAAAAAAAGAAAAAAAAAGAAAGAAAAGAAATTGTTCGATAATTTTACTCATGCACAATAAAAGGCTATTTGTGTAATGGTCATAAGGAGGCTTAACCAATTTTACATCATGTCACATAGTAATAGTAACTAATGAGAGAGACACATTAATATGTTGAAGTAAGGTGCTTAGCTCTTATAGTCATCTCCCGAGCCCGGAAATTAGTCTATATCTATGGTATTCATAAAATAATATTATTGTAAAAGACTGATTGTAGAAATTCTAAGTCGACACATGAATCAACTTGGAATTTCTACAATCAGTCTTCTACAATAATATTATTTACAACACATACAAATGTAAATCAAAGTTGAAACTATAAGTGGAGTCTAATCACCAATCACAGTAGAACCAAGCTGTTAAAATACATGTAGAGTTTAATTAATTATATTACATAATGTTTATGAAAAGGGAAAAAAATCATGTTTGTTGCATGGGAGCCCCCTTAAATATTTATTTTATTGTTTTTTAGTATTTGTTGTTATAGCGGCAACAGAAATACATCATCTGTGAAAATTTCAACTGTCTATCACGGTTTTTGAGATACAGCCTGGTGACAGACGGAGAGACGGAAAATTACAATATATTCCAAAAATAGTCCTAGTTACACGAACAGTGAAAGGCCTTTTCATCTAATCTGGACATCGGTTTACCTTGACTCTTTAATTTACTTCAAAACTCTGACCAATTACGTTATGCTACTCTGATGCTAAAAGCTGAACAAATTGTTGAAAAAGTTAAATGATACAAACCTTCAACGTCTTCTCCGCAAGAGCAAATGTTCACCTGTTTCCACGGCACTGGTTCTCGTTTCTTAAAACACTGACAGTATGGCTTCGCGGACTGGTTCTCACTGAGTTTAGATTTTTGAGGTCCGAGCAACATTTTGACTGCATAAATACGAGTCTTAAACGCAATAAAATTTTCACTACACGTCGTTATTACTTACACAAACTACAAAACTACACAAAGGCAAAACACGTTACTATATACGTACACACAATACACGTACAAAAATAACTGACGGTTGGCAGCAGTGACAGCCTGTTTATATAGCAAATATTCGTTCAGAAACTCAGGGATTCATCAAGATATACGTTTGTTTATTTTGTTTGAATGTACTTTTGAATTTAATTGGTGTATTACCAAAAAACAACACGATTGTACATACATAGATAGATGCATAAAGTATACTCAAAAATTAAAGTAAAATATTTACTGAGAAAGCTTGACAGACTTAAAATATTGATTGTATTTCCGAACGAAACGGGTGAAAATTGACACAAGTCTGGAAAATTCCGGATGTTTCGTATTTTCTCTTAAATATGGCGGGAATAATAAACATCTAATCAGTAATACCCCAAACTAAACTGAATAAAAGTCACTTTACTTACCTTGATATTTTCAACGAGTGGACTATTTATTTGAAAGAGTATTTGAGTCATATAATTTAATTTACGATCATTATTAAATTAAATCCAGTTTTATTATATCCAGAACAGTATTTTTCTGATGTTTATTGTCAGACAACGAGATCATTAGCTTTTGTCAAAGTGGACGGATGGAGGCAAGTTCTTTTTGTTAATATCGTATTAGTATGAGTATCGTTGTAAAATTGTGAATACAAAAGAAAATGAAAATAAATACCACGATTTTTTCCAACCCTCCTGTTTCCTGAAAGTTGGTTGTGTTGGTAGTCTTGCTTGTTTTGCTGCGCACCCCGCCCCGCGCTTCGGCCCCGCCCACTAATGGCTGTCAAGCAAGTGTTGAGAAAATGCATTAATTCAAGTTTAAAAATGTGTAAAGAATATCTCGGTATAGATCGAATACATTTGTGAACTGTGTAAATCTCCCTCGTAGAAATTATTATATGTGCAGTTTGTGTAAAATGGATAAGGAATTCCAGTGAATACGAAAAGTAAGTAAAGGGCATTTATGTCGCGAAAAACCCAATTATTTCAAATATTAATCTGATTTATTGGATGTCAACGTGTAATATTATATTAAATATCTGGGCGACCGAGCTTTGCTCGGCGTTTTTCCAGTCATGATGCCTAGCTAGATCGATTCTTCGTCCCCAAAAACCCCCACATACCAAATTTCATCAAAATCGTTAGAGCCGTTTCAGAGATCCTCGAAATAAATAAATATTCAAGAATTGCTCGTTTAAAGATAGGTATAAGATGTGTAAATACTCACACAAATAATATTGTTATTTGCTTTATATATTTCTAAAAGTTTATAAATTAGCGGACAATATAAATAAGAATAAAAAGATGCACTTTATAGTTCATTAGGTATTGTTTTTTATTTATAGGTTTTATCATTAATTAACAATGATATTTAAAACATTGCAATAATGCAACTCTTTACTGGAAAATATTTTGATAATTATTTAAGATTAATTAGAATTTAATTATTCAAGTTTATTCCATTGCATTCCCTTCCATCTACTAATTGTAATAGTTGAATAAGCACTTACAACTCCAGAATATCTGCTTCATTCAAAAAGACTCATTAAATGGAGAAATAAAATACTAGTTTTACATAGTAACTGAAACAAATAGAACTTTTATACAATATATAGATTTGGAGTAAACTTAAAATCATTTCAGTTGAACGGATTGCACTAAAGCAATTCTTTCAAAAAGCTACTTTACCGTTCAAACAATAAGGTTCATAATCCAATAACATTGCAATAGAAATAATTTCAACCATACAAATTCTAGTTCGATACGGATACTTGTGTCCTTTCAATGTACAGTCTGGCCACACTGGCCAAAACACAGTGGCGGATTGCACTCTGGCTCTAGGGTGCCCAGAAATAAAGGGTGGCGGGGCCAACATGCTGGGCACAACATGGGTGCTGAGAAAAGGTTGGTTTGTACTTACTACATGGCCTGGGGTCTAGGGCAGCCAAGACTGCAAAGCCACCACTGTCAAAGCATGTTAATACTTAAAGCGGAAGTGCCATGTGTGTATGCTATTAAATTTTCAGAAAAGTGTTAAGTTAAGTGAAACTATTTTAATTTAAAGAGTTAATGTCACTGGTAATAAATCAATATTTTTGACAGTTTAGCTATAAAACTGGCAGTCTCACATTCCAATCTTACTTATTAAGGGTTTTTATTTGTGTCATGATTGTGAACACCAATAAAAATTGTCCTCGAGTCTTGGTTGTTTCCTGTTTCTGGACAAAAATTGAACCATCAACATGTTAATAGGGTACTTTTATCTGCCGAGCGCGGGTGAGCCATGGTTGTGTTTTGAGCTATACATATTACATGCACATGGTCTATGTGTGCGTCGGCTTAGGAAGTAGGTATGAGTTCACATTGTCTATGTGAACTCATACCTACTTACTTTACTATGAGATGAAAGTATGTACTATACCCATAATCCAAGACTTGCTTCATTTGGAAAATGAGGGACTGGATTGATGTTCTTAAGATTGCCACATATTTATTTCTTTCAATTTATGTTATGTTATTATGTTAAAACATAGTAAACAATGTATTTATAACCTGGCTTAACATTTAAGGTATGATTCCGCTACCGACTGCATACAGCAACTGCACGTTCCGCCGCACTCCAAATTGAACCGTAATGGTATGCGTAAAAAGCTCAATTTGAAATGAGCGGAGAAGTGTCGGAACAGCACACGCCGCTCACTCTAAATTGGGACTTTTAATCTTACGATTACGGTTCAATTTGGAGTGCGGCGGAACGTGCAGTTGCCGTATGCAGTCGGCAGCGGAATCATACCTTTAGGATACTTTTTATCTTATAAATAGGACCTATATAATCCACAGCATATTGAGCACTGGGATGTGCCGGCGCGAGCTTTGAGTGCGCGACGCGAGGCAGGAGCTCCGATGCATTTCTGGATAGACAAGCGCAGCCAGTGCGCGTACACCGGCCGCCACCGCGTGCCCACATCTTTGTCAGCTGGTCAGTCTCAGGCCGCAGTACACATTGGGCCAGCCCGTTGGGCCAACGTATAGAGACCCTTGGCTGTATGTTGGTCGTTGGCGCCAACGCTGGCTCGCAACCCGAATGGTGTCGGTTTTCTTGCACACATCACAGGACCTTGGCCTACTGTGTTCACAGGTTGGCGTCTTGGCCCAACTGCTGGCCCAATACGTTGGCCCAATGTGTACAGAGGGCTTAGGCCGCAGTACACAGACCCGCTTGGCTGTATGTTGGTAGTTGGCGCCAACGCAGAGTCACTGACTCGCAACCCGAATGGTGTCGGTTTTTATCCACACATCAAAGGATCTTGGCGCGCTTCGCAAACTGTGTTCACACGTTGGCGTCTTGGCCCAATACGTTGGCTCAATGTGTACTGCGGGCATTATTCATATTTATTCCTATGTGCCAACTGCATTCCAATATCAACCTTAAGATGATGAGGATAATGTCCACGACAGAGCAAGAGCTTTGTTAGCTGGTTAGTTTTGTGGTCCTCAAACTGTAGGTTGCGGCCCCCGTGGGGTCAAAATCTATTTATTAACCTGTAGGTATTTTAAATGTTACACTTATGTAAGGACTTCATATAAATAATACAAAAATATAAGTTGAGAAAATAACTGTAGAGGGAACAGGAAGTTACGAAGCATATTGACATATTAAAGGGGTTGCCGGTTGCCGGTCAATAAAGTTGTAAACTCACCCGTAAGTTGATTATGAATAAAAATATTGAATTAAATCATTTAATTTATTTTGGAAGATTTTTAATGTCTTGAAACTTGAAACACCCCCCGCAGAGTAGAAACCATATAGTATATTTGAGTAAATGTAAGAAATTGAGTTTTCCTTAATTTATAGGAGTAGAACAGGAGATAGAATATAAATAAAAAAATAAAAAACAATATACCTTTGGTTAAAAACAAATGCATTTATGGGTTATTAGCGAGCGTGCGCGGGTCGGGCGTGTGTCAACGAGGGCCCGCGGCGCGTCTGTTATTCACACAGAGCGCGGGTCGGGTCGGGTTGGCGGCGGGCCCGTCGCGTATCCGCGCTGCAGGGTAACGCTCGGTGCGGCAAGGCAAGCCCAAGGCACTGTGCACTCTGTATTAAGATAAGATGTCGCAGGATACGTACACAGACGAGGATCGACGACTATTATTGTGTCTGCTTATTTAAAAAAAAAAGAGTTTGAAAAAGAAAAAGGGTATGGGTTCACGAAATTAACAAAAAAGGTTTAAATTTGGGGAGTATTCGACTGTGTAATTAGCCATTACTTACATATTACATGTCTCTAACAATACCAATTAGCGGGGTAGATAAGTAAAAATGGTGTTCTTGTGGCAGGGGTGGGGCGGTCGCGCGGGCGCGTTGGCGTGGGCGCGCGCAAGGGCATGGCGGCACCCGTGCACCGTTTCGCGGCCGTCGACTGTCCTCCGCGCCGCCCGCCGCGCACTCACCGCCACTATGGGTACGTTCTATTCTATGTATCCGAGCTCTTTTTCCTTTATATTTCCAAAGCTATGCCATTCACTATTCGCCTATAACATAACTGACAAACTAACTTCGTTATTTTTCATAGCCCACCTCCGATGCCGCCGGTCCACTCCAGCCGTCGTCAGAACGACGAGCCGAGCCTCTACGTGGAAATCCCTCCTGAACCCCCTCAGCCCACAATCGCCAGCCTCGCAGCCGCCCGCAGTGTGACCCCGGACACACTTCTCCGGACCGCAGCACTAGGGCTCCATCACTCGCCCATGATGGCCCCGCACTTGAAGTTTGGGATGCTAGTGTCGTTCGCGCTTGCTACTGTGTTCCTCGCCGGCGCCAAGTACTATTTCGATCGACAGGTCAGTGGTGGTCAAAGTGTAACGACTATAAGTGACCCTGGTGGATCAAAAAAGTAAATTGACAAGAGGAAATTTAATAAACCTACACACAGTCAGATATTTTTTCGAGATTTGTCTAAAAAAGCCATTCTCGAAAAGTGTTGCATCCCGTTTTGTCGTGAGCGAAAAACATATAAGGGCGTCTCTTTCAATCGATGTATCGCCTTAATATAGTAAAGTTATGGCTGTCCATTTATTTATTGCATAGAACTGGAATCAGTTGTATCCTATCCTACTAATGCGATGTTATAAATGCGAACGTTTGTTACTCAATCACGCAAAAACGGCTGAACGGTACTGCCGTGAGTAAGATGCAATTTGTGTAAAAACATCTTTCTTGCGAAGGGACTTAGGAGTTGCCAATGGCTTTAATGCTGTTCACATAATCGCGTGATATAACTTAAACCCAGGGCGAGCGATCCTAACAAACCTTGTGGTCAGGTGGTGCGCGACAGCTCCACCGGCGCAGAAGTGAACGTGGTGGTAGCAGCGGTGTCGATGGCGTGCGTGTGCGGCGTGGGCTGCGCGCTGTCCATGTGCCGCGCCAAACCCGCGCCGCTCGCGGTACCCGAGCGCGTGTCCTCCACCGCGCGCCGCGCGCCTGAGCCCCGGGCGCCCAGCGAACCCTCCGTGAGTACTAATCTTAATGCGTCGTGAGTTATTATTCTAAACTTTTGTTGTCCTTGATTTTTTGACACGCTGACAACTAGACAATCCACTCATACGCCAAAATATATGACGATAGTATTAAATAATTTAAGAGTTATGCTCGTTTGTCACAGCCGCCCCCCGAATCGGGCGACGAGCTGTCCCTCAGCGCACTCCTGGAGCGCTCGAGCTCGGAGCGCGGCGGGCGCGCGCGCGCGGGCTCGCCGGGCGCGGCCGAGGCGCCGCCTCCCTACCACATCGCGGTGCTGCTGCCGCCGCGCTCGCCGCCGCCGCCCGCCTACAGCGCGCTCAGGTAGCTGGAGCATCTCACCGGCACCGAGTACATCATATAGAGCCCTATCATCCAAAATAACATCATTTTTCTGTATTTGACACTATTTAAATAAATCTTGGCATCTTTTCTCACTTTGGTTAGGTATGTAATGTTTGGTAAGGCCGTTCTGACTTATAATCGGAGTGAGTTTACAACCTCCGTATTGATCTGTTGAGGATCGGAGTGATCGGACGCAAGTGGAAGAAAATAAACATACCAGTCGTCCTTATCAAACCTCCTCCATTAGAGAAAGTAAGAAGAAAGTGAAATAAAAAAAGACGAAAATACGAATTCAGTTTATCTAATAAAATTGTACGTTGGTATAGTTCCCCGATTTTTTTTGTAAATGCATATTACATATTTTAAGTGTGATAGCATACTACGTAGTTGTTTATCTAGGGCTCGAATTATATGTAGTTTGTACTCGGTGTTGTGTGAACGATATGTTTATCAACATTGAGCATAGGTACCTAATGCGTGTAGGAACGTACGAAACTTGGATAGGTACCGTAATAGCCAAATTAATGAGCTTAACCGGGATGATACTAAGACTCGTTATATACTAAATACACGAGTGAATTAAAACTCTTGGGATATAACAGTAATGGAAAGAAATTCCTATTCCATAAAGGATATTTTTACAAGAAATAACCAAGAGTAGTGGAAAACTGTAGGCAGTAGTAACCTGCCACTCTGCTAAACGCCACACTCTGACTGACGTTTTATCACGACACCCAACCTCCGAGTGGCCCGGATACTAGAATCTAACTTTATATTTTTATTAGGTGTATATTTTATTCTCCTTTCGTCCTTTTCGGGTCCATGGGTTGAGTCAAGTAGCAAGCGTCGTAATAATTAACCTCTTATTAAGTCTTATAAAATTCGCAATCTAACCAAATCGACGTTATTGTAAAAATGCAGGGTGTACTGCACGTATACCTTATTTTTGGAGATACGTATTGTAACAATGGTTAGACATTCTCAGATTGAACTTAGGTACCAGATCATATTTAAATTATCTGGAATACTCGTGATACAGTACATCCAGCTTCTTTATGTCACTCGTTAATCTACATTTTGTATGCAACAGTGAGAGGATACCGATGGAAAGAATCGATTACTGATAAGAGGCTGGGTTTTACTGTATCTTATGTTAATCTGCATTTATTTAGGCATCCTACAAATAAGGTATATATGGATGAAATTTTATCTTTCCGCTTCTGCTAGCATAAACTAAGCACGCACACTGTTAGAGCATTTATTTAACGCTCTCTGCTTTTGCCAAATGCTATTTTAATAAATTGACTTACTATTGCACAAAACGATGGAGGACCCCGAGTAACCTTAAATACCTAGATGTATGTAGATAGATATATTAGATCGGTTTTACCACTTCTAATAAGTTCCTAAAACGAATCGTGTAAGTATAGGTTATATTAATATGAAGTTTAATTTACTTTAAATTCATCCTTATGTTTGGTCATATCCTAAAAGTCAGTTAACCCTTGTATTTTTACCCGCA
Organism: Cenopis cana; assembly: GCA_951800055.1. Lineage (NCBI taxonomy): Eukaryota > Metazoa > Arthropoda > Insecta > Lepidoptera > Tortricidae > Cenopis > Cenopis cana. The sequence continues at coordinate 17,323,679 of OX637485.1, read as the reverse complement.
ACTGAACGGAGAAGGATTTTATCTTATTTTTAAGAAGTGGTAATGCAGGTTTTATGTGTGAGAATGATAATATAAACCTATCTAGAGGAGGACTACTTATGTCCAAAGACGGTACGTTGTTATAAAAAGTCCAAATAGAATGATACATTGCGTTCCGCAGCGAAACTACAATATATTTTGCGCTACTGAAGTTTATCGGGACTATCGGGAGTAATTCCTGTTATAGCGTGCTAAATAAGTATGATTCACACTTGACAGAATTATTTAAATTTGTTCCATATTCTTTATTACGTGTGTTTTTACAAGTGCGACCATAAGCGTGAATTTAAAAGGATTCATAGAATGGGACAACCCTATACTAAGCTTCTGGGTGAAAATACACTCCGGATGCCCAAAAATTCTTTTACAATTAATTTAATTTATTTTAACTTAACTGTACTTTACTAACAAATATATACTGTGTACTTACTAACAAAATTATGGATTTTATAATCTAAAATAAATGTGATTCATTCATTCAAATACAAATGTACATTTAAGGGTCATCGGGGTCGCAGTGTCCACAGTTTGAGAACTTCTGTCGTACATATGCTTTTCTTCAAGTGTGAATCTTATTTAGTTAATTCATTTGCCCTAAGACGCTACGTGATGTTATGAAAAAGCCACGTATTCATTTGTAAATTCTGTGATAATAATCAAAGTGAATGTAAAGAATGTTTTCCGTTGAATACGTACAATTCCAGGACAGTGTTCATCGAAGAGGTGTTTTAAAATAAAAAATCTTAATTACCTAGTTTTATAATAACATTTGTATTTATGCAGAGAGCATAATTTTAAAAACCCCATAAATAAGTGTTTTAGGACAGTATATGTACTTTTGTGTATAGGAGTCGTTCAGTGTATGTAAACTTTAGAGATAGGTTAAACTTCAGGCACTTTCATAAAAGTGAAATTGTAACAACTGCCAAATGTGAATCTAGTCAAGATGTAATTTCTCGTCTATGGAACTGCGACATGCGATGGTGTAGGCAGACGATTCGATTGATGACATAGGTACCTTACAACTATGTAGTTGACAATAAAATTGTAGATTTGAAATGGTACATGAAAAAAAATATTTTAAAAATCTGAAACGTAGAATTATAGATTAGAAATTTTCATTTACTGGTACGCCAGTGGATTCCAGAAGTGCGTGTTCATTTTCAGAGTTCGTCTGTACCAGGTCTGTACAATTCAGAATTCTAGACTTAGTGATAATATGGATCGCTAAGTCCTTAATTTATGGGATCTTGAATGTCAACAATTGGGTCGTTTAGTTTACATTCACTTTAATTTAAAGATTTTGTCTAACACCTTACTTCTCTTCCCATTCATTTCAATAATATAAATACTCCCCATTCATTTAAATAATGATAAAAATATACAATTAATTATTTACGAATAAGTTCCATGATCATATCCGGAAGTTAAAATAACAGACGAGGGTAAGTCGATGTTACTCCAGATCTTTAGGCGATAAAGTGAATACCTAACGATCCAAGTATATTGGGATGTAAATAACTTCAATATGTGGATATTGTCTAATAAATGAGGTTGAGGATATCCAAATAAAGTGTGAGTGTGTTTGGATCATATGATATGGGTAAATGTAAAATTGTTACACCATCTTCAAAAGAATTTAATGCGGACTTGTATATTAATATCGTTTACATCCCATACATAGGTACCTACTACTTATATTTATAGCTACAAGAAGGTAACTGTTTATAAATTAGAATTAGGTACTGACCCCACCGACTTCAGTGAATATACATATGTTTTATCTTTATATGTAATTTATATTGTTTATTCATACTTCATCTCGGGGTATTAACAAATATGTGATAGATATTAGTTATTTATTACTTCACCAGGAGTGGTCCTGATCACAAAACTTGCAGCGATCAAATTGCAGGGTAAAATATAACACGCTAAAGTTTACACCAAGTTTACATTTATTTTGTCAGACGAAAGTGGGTAGGTCATTCTGAAATTGGTCATTCAAGACTATCAAGAGCTTACGCACACGAGAAATATATTAGTCATAAATAAGAGTAAAAACGGAAAACGGTAATGACTGGAAATAGATAGCCAACTTCACGCATATTGTGATCCCGACTAAAGCGCCACTAAGTGCTAAAGTTAGTAAGCATTATCTTGGATACATGTGAAAAAACATACAAAAAATGCATCCGCCGCTGGGGATCGAACCCGGGTACATTGTCTCTAAAGACAATATACTTTACCACAGGCACAGAATAAGTAATAGTACAAGTACCACAGGGCCACGTGTGTGATACTGGTACGCATCGAATTTTTAAATACCTTTTTAACAGTCTACCTACTTTTACTTTTTAGCTGACTATTCGAGCAAGTTTAATAACCATGAAAATAGGTGGCGCTATTATTAATTCCGTCAGCTTTCTTCTAAGATGAACAACCATGATATTAGTGCCACACAAGAATGAAAGGTCAACCTGCTGCTGCTGAGGTAAAATATTTATACCCAGTGAGTTCTTTTGTCATAAGGACCTGTAAAAGCAAGCTAGAGAAATTTCCAAACTCGAACATTGTTTTGAAGTGTTCACGAACTGTGTGTATATTTTGTATTACCTAGAAAGAAATGCGTAATATTTCTCTATTTTTAACCCCCGACGCAAAAAGAGGGGTGTTATAAGTTTAACGTGTCTGTGAGTGTATATGTCTGTGGTATCGTAGCGCCCAAACGGATGAACCGATTTTCGGTTAGTTTTTTTTTGTGTCATAGATAATTTTATCCCGAGTGTTCTTAGCCTATAATAATTATAACACGTTTAAAATATTATTTGTTAGTTTTTAGAGTTTATTTTTTGTGTCAGGTTTTTAAAATTTTTAATACCTTGGAAATTTGGTGATCAGGGCCAGGTTTCGTGCAGGGAATGTTCGGGACCAGAGGGAGGGAGTGCGTGTGGTTTTATTTATTTGAGGTCGCGTTGGTTGTGCTCCGAGAGAGTTTGAAGATTAGCTAGGAGAAAGATTCTATGGGCTCGATGCACGTTCGTAACTGCTAGTAAACCACAGAATTATAGTTCTTATAATACATCTCATACCATTAATTTGTACACGATTCGTCGAATTCCTAGTTCCTTCTATTTTCACCATACCAATAAACAGTGGCTCGTTAGTAATGTATGAAAAATAAAATGAATATATTTATTATAGGCATATGTACCTAATGATTTTTATAATAGGCATGTAACTTATACAGACGAATTAAGAATCCGATGAAACAGAATTCCGACGATATTGGAATGCGACGAATCGGAGACAAATCAACTGAGATTCCTTATTTGAACTATTCTAGTCTCTTTACGAATAAAGCCAAATCCTAGGTTACGTCGTGTTCGTTGTAACTAAAATGTTATGCACAGTCAGCAGCAAATACATATATATACTCGAGTAAGTAACTTGACAATACAGTCGTATCGTTGATACTTTGACCGTATAAGTATTTGTTCCTGACTGTACTTACTAGTACGTGATTCGCTTGTTATCATATGCTCATACATTGTCTACCGATATTATAGTTGATATTATAGCGGTTGGTAGCTACGTGTGTCTATATCTCTATTATGATAGTTGTTATGGAGAGAAATGTACATAAAATGAAATGGAGAGGTGACTTATATTGCTGGCGGCGCGGACGGTTTCTTAACAGTTCAGTTACGGCCTATTCAATAAATCCTACATTTCTTAACCACCTGCATCATTATCATGACCAATGAACTTTTAAGAAAATTTGATATGTTATAATTAACTTGAAGCGACATAAAAGGCTCAAAATAGGTTTCAATGTGGAACGGAGTTCTTAATAATAATGTATGGATTTGGTATTATTACTTCCGAACAAAAGATAAATGGTCGTGAAATATTTTTACATAATACCTAGGTGGGGTCGTGTTATGAAAAAGTTTGAGAATCACTGAATAAGTGGCAACAGTTTGTCGATGCAAAATTGAACCTTACAATTTGCAAGTTAAGTACCAATATCGAATAATAGTGTACAATAACCGCGCCGCCCGCCAATGGTTAGTAATAAATTGATGTAATGTAAATGTGCGTCTATGTTTTTTCTTGGATTTTTTGAGCGTTCTTGTTGTGTTTCAGTAAAGGATCCCTTCCATTCGCTTTAAATTGTGAGGTTTCTAGTCCTTGGGCGTTTATATTTACGCGTGGACAATGAAAAAGAACTCTGGGGGACTTATTAGACGTCCGAAACGGAGCGAAATACCTATTCCTTTTAGACTAGAAAGAATCCATGTGTTTGATGCACTAGTGTTATGTGCATTTTTCTACTCATGAGTATTATAAATTTTAACATTCATTAAATTTGTTAGTGTCAAACTTTTTTTGAATTTGTACATTGTAGTGTACGACCGCTTAAGAGGTTGTATTTGGCGGTAGTAACGATTAAAAACTACTTTTTTCATTGCCATACGTAAGTATAAACCAATTACAGCCTAGCTGATCGCGTTTATTCGTCCCTCTTCCATAGGTACTATTAGTTGGTGAAGGACGAATACTTTACGCATGTCTGACATAAACGCGGCCGTTCCGACCTAACCAGTCAGATGTAATTTATTTTTATGTAGTGTACCTAGACTACATAGCGTAAGTAAGGTCTAGTCATTTGCGCATGTTCTGTTCGTTCGTTGGTTGCGTTGGCGCGTTATTTTTATATGTAAGGGACTGATCGGTTCGTCTTTTGTAACTGACGCTTCACTATAATAAAACATTATTGTAATTGTGACACGTTGTTTCAATTTTTACCCGAAAGAAGATAGGGCAATATAATATTTAAAAAAAATATCTCCCTCTATTGTCTCATTCGAGCTATGGTCTATATAAATGACTAGTTTTTACCCGCGACTTCGTCCGCGTGGAACTCTTTTATCGCAATAGAATTTTATTGCTATTGTTTTTATATCAGGCGCTTACCTAGTATCTCTCTTCCATACAAACTTCCACTCCCTTAAGGGATGATTTTCAGGATAAAAAGTATCCTATGTCGTTACCCGGGACTCAAACTATCTCCATGCCAAATTTCATATAAATCTATTTCTATTTCATGCCTGGCGCAGTAGGATAATTGTATCATGGTTCGAGCTACTTCGTTTTCGGATCAGATACTGTGACGGGTAGTAGGTATTTTAATGATTTAAAAATACCAATGCAAGCTCATTTATATATTCATAATTTAACAACATTAAGTACATCAGTGATTGTGATAAATAAATATAATTAATCTAAATTACTCTAAACAACAAAGGTAGTTCGGGCATTAAACAAAACACATCGTAAGCATTTCACAAGACAATCATTGGTTATGGTAACAGATATGTAAATAATAGTTGATACAATAAGAATCATAAGATGATTAGAGAATCGATAGTTTTTGTGTAAAATGGTTTAGATACAGTAGAATCCGCTTATAACGACTCCGCATATAACATTTGACCGCTTTTAACGACTGCTAAATCACCTGACGTTAGGATTCATACCAAACATTTTCAAAGAAAATCAGTCCGGTTTGTGCGACGTTCTGTTAGTGCAACGTAATATCGCCGGTTCCTTGACGGTTACTGTATCCGGATTCTACATATACGAGGAATGTAACATCACAATTTCACAAAATAGAAAAAATATCATACACACAATAAAATTGTCAGATAAGCGGGTATTACACTGTCCTGAATCAGGCGTCCTAACTAGTGGAGGCGAGTTGAAGCATCTCGCTCTAACGTATAGGTCGGAACCCTTCTAAGTGTCCTGAATTCAGGACAGTGCAATACCCGCTTTAGGAATGAAAATAACATCGACATTTTTACATTTTTCAAGGCCGACTGTTGAAAAATTACACAATGTCAGAGTAAGGGTGAGTTGCAGCAAACCGTCTGAAATTGTAGCCGGCGCCATATTTAACGTTGATCTGTACGTAATCGTACTTAGGTTGGTGCTTAAGCCCGTGCCAGACGTTCGAAAAAAAGCCCAAAGATTGTGTAGACAGCTGTTTCCAGCAAGATTTCCTTTCATTAGCGGTCTTTGCAGACCACGGTCGCCCGGTCTCTGGGCTTGTCTTCGACCGTCTGGCACGGGCTTTACGATTAACAGGGTTTGGCGCAACGGATCTTTACTCATAAAAAAATATATATATCTCTCGTCATCTCTTTTGCATGAAGATGCCATGGATATTCATAAACCCGAAAAACATTTCCTACAGATGATAAATAATTGTGTTTAAACAATTATGAATTTACTACAGATTACATAAATTTTCGGATTAATTCATAATAATACTTATCGGGAAAATAAATATTAACTGAATTGATTTGTAACATAAACGTAACACGCCAAATACAAAATAGTTGAATATTTTATTGATTGGCTATTGATATTGAATTAAGTAGTGATTGAACCTAATACAAAATAACACCAACGTGACTAGGTAAGCATAAGTGCTAAAATAATATAAAAAAATAGACAGCCATTTAAAACATCACATGATAAAAATCATAAGAAAAGAGACTGACTACAAGTCGAAATGCAAAATGTTTAAATCATAAGATCTTTTAATCATAATGTTTATTCATTAAATTACGTATTTACATAATTATCACTATTTGTTAAAATTAAAATGGTTTCTATTCCGTTACACATATAGTTCGTATACAACTGAGAGGCCAAGTGCTGTCAAATTAACGCAAGCAAAAATCTACCTAACAGTCAGAGCTCTAAGTCGAGTTTTGCTCGCGTTCGTTTGACAGAATTTGGCCTTAGAATTTTGTACGAACTATACAAATAAATAAACATATACTAAGTATCATTTTATTAATTCGTATGACAATTCAAAATTAAGCCTCTTTCGTCAAATATATCAGGGCTGTAAGTTTGTTTGCCTCCGACATGGTATTCAAAAAATGGTATTTACCCACCAGTAACATATAAGCGTTCTTCTCACATATAATAGAATTTTAGAAAGGGATTGGTTTATGTTGACAATGAACATTGAACACTCCCGCTTGGCCTAAAAGTACCAGACCACACTACCAGAGGTTATTGAAGTGAAAATTCATACACCAACGGTATAAAAGGTTGTATTATAGACGGAATACAAAAGGGTTCAGTGCCAGACAGTACATGGACATACTAGAAATGTCAGAATAACTACACACGTTTAGCCGAATTGATCCGAGAGGCTAAGATTTGCACACCTGCAGATATACAGACTTCCATTAATCTTTCTAGAGCACAAAAAATATACCTACGAGCTGTCCTGGCCTCGTATTACGGTCGCGTGTTAGCGTGACAAACGAGATAAAGCATCTGTCACTTTCTATCCAGTGGTATCAGTAAGTGACAGATGCTTTATATACCGTCACGTTTTATAAAATTCACGTCATATAAAACATCGCGGTATACGCGATCATCTTAGCCCCTCTGGTAGCGTGATCGCGTTTACGTCCGACGTAAAAGATTCGTCCCTCTCGCACTTACATACTCGCTAGAGGAGGACGACTGTTGAGTGACCAAATCTTTAACCTCTCGGTCAATGCGGCACTATAATTAATCTCACTATACTTGCTATCGTAAGGATCGTCCGTTCATTCACACAGTTCACATTACAAAAGCTATCATTATCAAATCGACGTATGTAAGGTAAATCGCTAATCTGTGAATTATTATATCGTAACTTGTAACGCAACAACCCTCACTGCGCTTTGAATTCATTATTCTGCCCTCATTATTGTTGACCGACACACCTGTTTGCCCTTTAATACGTCGACCAGAAAACGACACGTCAAAGATATGAAATAAGATGTGCCATGGTTACACAATAAATATTGACTTTTTTTGTATTTTTTTTGTTTGGCGAAGTCAGCCAGTCGTATATAAACCAGACAAGACGATTTATAGAGAACTGTAAATGGACCAGAATCCCGTTTTACATAAACTTGTATCTTGTATTACAAGTGGATATACAATGGATACTCGAAAATAATAGACTCAAAGTCGAGTGAACAAATTTCATTGCAATATTTAGATACAGATGAATGTTTCATCGTTCATCATCGAAGTGGTAGGTCGAAGGCGCCCCCGTTTCGTCTCATTAGACATTCCCGTATGTATATTGTTAGCATCTTAGGTGCTGTTAGGTGCTTCTTCATGTATTGAACAATCACCACAATTCACCCGTTGTCTACCGGTGACGCGAATTCAGGTCAAGTAAACAATAACTTTGTTTTGTTTTTTTTCGCCGTCAACCCTCAGGTTGTTAATGTAAATTCAATTTACATTGTAAGAACTCACATGCAACTTTCATTACGCTGTTGGTCTGCGGGCCACCGAGGTAAGAGAATCGCATGCAAGTTTAAGCATTAAGGCCCCAATACACACGTACGAGAGTCGCATGCAAGCTTAACTACATTTCGCAGCCTGATAAATCGATTGAAGTCATTATATAGTGGTAATTTTCTAATATGTCCGAAAAGTCATAAAACGCTTATCGTTAGCACTTCAAAACGAAAGGAAGTATGAATAAAAATTATCCGCCCAAATAGCTACCTCCCGTTCTAAATGATAAGGTTCAAGTTGTAGTGACTTAGCAGTAAAACAGTAGCAGTCTTTGTTACGCCGGCCGACTACCTGCGCAAGCTCCGACCACCGACTGTTTTATTGCCAAGTCACTACAACTTGAACCTTATCATCTAGAATCGAAGGTAGCTATTTGTGCGGATAATCTTTTTTCAAACTTCCTTTCGTTTTGTAGTACTAACGGTAAGCGTTTTATGGTTTTTCGGGCATATTAGAAAATTACCATTATACCTGTGATACCCGCAATGTCATGAAATTCGCGTACGGTCTCGGTATGTATTTGTGTGTAAACAAGGCTTCACGTAGGTAAACGGTAAGTGAATAAATAAAATGTTAGAACCGACTGACTGGCTCGCCGTTGCAGGATAAACATTTCAGCTGCCGTCTCGGTCGCCGCTCACACGCGCTGGATCTCGAACAGTTTCACGTCCGTGTCGTACCATATCGGCGGGTCCACGTTTCTAAGAGTAAACATACAAATATTTAATACGTTGGCACACCTCTGACACGCGAAGGAACGTAAGTCTAAATTGCAAAGCCTGGAACACCGCCGTCGAGTCGCTTGCCTATCAGTATTTTATCGGATACATTTTGGGGAGTGTGCACAGGAATTACACGATTTAATTCCGCCTTCTCCGTTCCATCAGCGGACGACCAGACGAGGGGAGCGGTGTCATCCTTATGTTGTTAATATTCCGTTTATTCGCACGAAGCGATTTGCTTCCTCTTTTCTAATGCGAACAGCAAAGGAGTGGGACTTGCTCCCGTCTTCTGTATTTCCGGACAATTATAATCTTGGCCTCTTCAAGGCAAGAGTGAATAGGCTATTACTGAACCAGCGAGCTACATCTTAGGCCTTGTCGTCGCTTTCCATCAGGTGAGACTAAGGTCAATCGCCGTTCAGTCATGCATAAAAAAAAAAGCGCTGTGGGTAAGTATGTGTGCGTGCGCTGTCGGTACACGCGTCAATTGTGTGTGTTGTGTGTGTGATCGACACCAGGCGGGCCTCTCAGGGACAAGGTAACTGACCTCGGTGCGGGGGGGTTCGTGGCCATTCTGTATGTAGTACTATTATACTATTCTGTGACGTTGGGACCTTTACAGCCTGAAAAGGTCATCCTATTCAGGCTGTAATATGGTAATTGCCTAATAGTATTAAGCAGTAAAAATAATTTACTGCGACATAAACGCATATTGTTAGTATCAGCGCAACGTAAAGTGTATATGTGTAAGTGTATAAGGATAGGAAAATATTGAATAAATGGATTCTTTACGTGAGTACTGAGCCTGGCATTACATCCAATAACGCACCACCACCATCGTGACATATTGGAAGGCTATATTCTGTGATAATTGACACGTATCTTGACGCGTATGTGGTCTAGGCTATGTTTCGAATCACGCTCACAGCGCTCAAAGCGCGCTCATGATCGGACCGATTCACGCTCATAGCGCTTACATGAGATAACGTGACGTCATTCATGATGTCATGGACGGCGCTCACGGTGCCCACACTCGCAGGCGTAGGCATCTTGAGCCAAACGACAAGTTGACGTTTGATATATGAACATGACAGTAAACACGGGCTATGAGCGTGAATCGGTCCGATCGTGAGCGCGCTCTAAGTGATTCCCGGTCCGAAACAAAACACCACTCACGCGGCCTTGAGCGCGCTATCTGATTCGGACCGGCCGTCAGCACTGTAAGCGCTGTAAGCGTTGTTAGCGTGATTCGGAACAAGGGCATAAAGTGGGGTGGGGCACTTTTGTGTGAGTGACTACTACAGTGACATACCGTATGTATATGACGCCCCACATGTAGGTGCGGAACCATGCGGCGGTGCCTGCGTTTGCTTGGTACTTGCGGATGAGGATAGGGTGCGGTACGGGCAGCAGCCCCACCAGCGTGCCGTGCTGTAGGAACCGAAGGATCTCAGATTCGTCCGTCAGGCCCCTGTCAAACAACAGTTAACATATCATTATCAATTTATCATTGACTTCAACCAATACAGAACAGGGGGCCGTTTTTTGAGCGTCGAACGCTCTTTTCACTCGACATCTGTCAAAACATCATAGTTTTTTGACAGATCTCGAGTGACAAATCGAGCGTTCGACACTCAAAAATCGGCCCTAGGAAAGGAATTAATAAAGTAGGCCTAGCACATGATGGCCGCGAGAGTATGTCGGCTTATTTCGAGCTATCCCTCACTTTCTAACAGCACCAATCAAAAAAAGACGCGTAGCTCGAGATAAGCCGACATACTCCCGCGGCCATCATGAGCTAGCCCTACTCAACAGGAGAGGAAGGATAGGATGATTGGTCACCTGATGCAACGCGACAGTTTTCTTGTAAACATTTTGGAGGGCAAAATTGAAGGTTAGGGGTTAGGTTAAGGTTTCTAAGGCAATAAATGTATTCAATTTCAATTTCAGAGGTAGACTCAGACTGACATACTTTGACCAAGTGAAGGAGAAAATTGGTGCCGCGTCGTATCAGGAGGTCAAAAGACTGGCAGAGAACCGGGAAGATTGGCGATTACTCCACCGACAAGAGTGTAGCTCTTAAGTTTGATGATGTTGGACCATTGATTTGGCATCACTTGATTTTACAAGTTTGAATCTAAGGAAGAAAAGAAGGTTTGGTTTGAAGGTCGTGGCACACCTGTGACACGCGAAGGAACGTAAGCGCTGTGGGTAAGTATGTGTGCGTGCGCTGTGCGGTACACGCGTCAATTGTTTGCGCGGGTGCGTAGCGCGTGGCGCGGACGAGTCGCGAGGCGCGACGGCACCCTATCGACACCAGGCGGGTCTCTCAGGGACGAGGTACCTGACTTCGGTGCGGGGGGTTCGTGGCCGTTCTGTATGTAGTACTATTATACTATTCTGTGGTCGTGGTCAGCCCGCCCCCACTCCCGGCCGGGGCCGGGACGGTCCACTCACTTGTCGATGCAGATCTTCTCGACCTGTGGCACCAGCACTTGCAGCAGCCGCATGATGGTCTGCAGCGGCAGCTTGCCGCGCCAGCCCGCCCCCGCTCCCGGCCGGGGCCGGGACGGTCCACTCACTTGTCGATGCAGATCTTCTCGACCTGTGGCACCAGCACTTGCAGCAGCCGCATGATGGTCTGCAGCGGCAGCTTGCCGCGCCAGCCCGCCCCCACTCCCGGCCGGGGCCGGGACGGTCCACTCACTTGTCGATGCAGATCTTCTCGACCTGTGGCACCAGCACTTGCAGCAGCCGCATGATGGTCTGCAGCGGCAGCTTGCCGCGCCAGCCCGCCCCCACTCCCGGCCGGGGCCGGGACGGTCCACTCACTTGTCGATGCAGATCTTCTCGACCTGTGGCACCAGCACTTGCAGCAGCCGCATGATGGTCTGCAGCGGCAGCTTGCCGCGCCAGCCCGCCCCCACTCCCGGCCGGGGCCGGGACGGTCCACTCACTTGTCGATGCAGATCTTCTCGACCTGTGGCACCAGCACTTGCAGCAGCCGCATGATGGTCTGCAGCGGCAGCTTGCCGCGCCAGCCCGCCCCCACTCCCGGCCGGGGCCGGGACGGTCCACTCACTTGTCGATGCAGATCTTCTCGACCTGTGGCACCAGCACTTGCAGCAGCCGCATGATGGTCTGCAGCGGCAGCTTGCCGCGCCAGCCCGCCCCCGCTCCCGGCCGGGGCCGGGACGGTCCACTCACTTGTCGATGCAGATCTTCTCGACCTGTGGCACCAGCACTTGCAGCAGCCGCATGATGGTCTGCAGCGGCAGCTTGCCGCGCCAGCCCGCCCCCACTCCCGGCCGGGGCCGGGACGGTCCACTCACTTGTCGATGCAGATCTTCTCGACCTGTGGCACCAGCACTTGCAGCAGCCGCATGATGGTCTGCAGCGGCAGCTTGCCGCGCCAGCCCGCCCCCGCTCCCGGCCGGGGCCGGGACGGTCCACTCACTTGTCGATGCAGATCTTCTCGACCTGTGGCACCAGCACTTGCAGCAGCCGCATGATGGTCTGCAGCGGCAGCTTGCCGCGCCAGCCCGCCCCCACTCCCGGCCGGGGCCGGGACGGTCCACTCACTTGTCGATGCAGATCTTCTCGACCTGTGGCACCAGCACTTGCAGCAGCCGCATGATGGTCTGCAGCGGCAGCTTGCCGCGCCAGCCCGCCCCCACTCCCGGCCGGGGCCGGGACGGTCCACTCACTTGTCGATGCAGATCTTCTCGACCTGTGGCACCAGCACTTGCAGCAGCCGCATGATGGTCTGCAGCGGCAGCTTGCCGCGCCAGCCCGCCCCCACTCCCGGCCGGGGCCGGGACGGTCCACTCACTTGTCGATGCAGATCTTCTCGACCTGTGGCACCAGCACTTGCAGCAGCCGCATGATGGTCTGCAGCGGCAGCTTGCCGCGCCAGCCCGCCCCCACTCCCGGCCGGGGCCGGGACGGTCCACTCACTTGTCGATGCAGATCTTCTCGACCTGTGGCACCAGCACTTGCAGCAGCCGCATGATGGTCTGCAGCGGCAGCTTGCCGCGCCAGCCCGCCCCCACTCCCGGCCGGGGCCGGGACGGTCCACTCACTTGTCGATGCAGATCTTCTCGACCTGTGGCACCAGCACTTGCAGCAGCCGCATGATGGTCTGCAGCGGCAGCTTGCCGCGCCAGCCCGCCCCCACTCCCGGCCGGGGCCGGGACGGTCCACTCACTTGTCGATGCAGATCTTCTCGACCTGTGGCACCAGCACTTGCAGCAGCCGCATGATGGTCTGCAGCGGCAGCTTGCCGCGCCAGCCCGCCCCCACTCCCGGCCGGGGCCGGGACGGTCCACTCACTTGTCGATGCAGATCTTCTCGACCTGTGGCACCAGCACTTGCAGCAGCCGCATGATGGTCTGCAGCGGCAGCTTGCCGCGCCAGCCCGCCCCCACTCCCGGCCGGGGCCGGGACGGTCCACTCACTTGTCGATGCAGATCTTCTCGACCTGTGGCACCAGCACTTGCAGCAGCCGCATGATGGTCTGCAGCGGCAGCTTGCCGCGCCAGCCCGCCCCCACTCCCGGCCGGGGCCGGGACGGTCCACTCACTTGTCGATGCAGATCTTCTCGACCTGTGGCACCAGCACTTGCAGCAGCCGCATGATGGTCTGCAGCGGCAGCTTGCCGCGCCAGCCCGCCCCCACTCCCGGCCGGGGCCGGGACGGTCCACTCACTTGTCGATGCAGATCTTCTCGACCTGTGGCACCAGCACTTGCAGCAGCCGCATGATGGTCTGCAGCGGCAGCTTGCCCGCGCCAGCCCGCCCCCACTCCTGGCCGGGGCCGGGACGGTCCACTCACTTGTCGATGCAGATCTTCTCGACCTGTGGCACCAGCACTTGCAGCAGCCGCATGATGGTCTGCAGCGGCAGCTTGCCGCGCCAGCCCGCCCCCACTCCCGGCCGGGGCCGGGACGGTCCACTCACTTGTCGATGCAGATCTTCTCGACCTGTGGCACCAGCACTTGCAGCAGCCGCATGATGGTCTGCAGCGGCAGCTTGCCCGCGCCAGCCCGCCCCCACTCCCGGCCGGGGCCGGGACGGTCCACTCACTTGTCGATGCAGATCTTCTCGACCTGTGGCACCAGCACTTGCAGCAGCCGCATGATGGTCTGCAGCGGCAGCTTGCCGCGCCAGCCCGCCCCCACTCCCGGCCGGGGCCGGGACGGTCCACTCACTTGTCGATGCAGATCTTCTCGACCTGTGGCACCAGCACTTGCAGCAGCCGCATGATGGTCTGCAGCGGCAGCTTGCCGCGCCAGCCCGCCCCCACTCCCGGCCGGGGCCGGGACGGTCCACTCACTTGTCGATGCAGATCTTCTCGACCTGTGGCACCAGCACTTGCAGCAGCCGCATGATGGTCTGCAGCGGCAGCTTGCCGCGCCAGCCCGCCACCCACTCTGCGCTGGCGCGCCAGCCCGGGGCGGCGCCAGCGGGCCGAAGGACGCTCGACGTAGACTTTATGCTGTCTCTCTGAAAAAAAAAAAACCATATCGATTTCGCACTATCTTTTTGGTCACACCGCTTACGCGACACAAGCTGTGCTGCGCGCCGGCATGTATGTGTATTTTAAAATAGGTAAGTTTTAATAGCCTTAAAAATCCAAAATATAATTTATAGACATATTTACAACACAAACTCATAACTTACACTTATTACAACTATAAAACTAAAGCAACATACAATAAATTTACACACAAACAGAGTCGCCTACGCGTCTTACTATTGGACGAACTAGTTGCAAATACAATAAACTACGTCACGGTTAGCGATAAGCGCTGCAGCTCTGCGCCCAGCGGACAAGACACATACGGTCATTACATTTGCATAGCGGCCAGGACCGCGACAGGTCAACCACTATAAACTGAACATTTATTTCAAAATGAATATCTAATTTTTCTAAATTGTGGTGTGACGGATACTTGGGAGTGATTAATACATTTCACCAATGTGGTAAAGTTAAATTTCAGTGTTTCCCCGAATCGGGTGAGTGTTGTGAATATTAATTCTACTTAGATTAAGGTTGTAGCTAGCTACCAATTATTCTTACTTTTGTAGACGTAAAAATAACTAGTTCTCATTGTAAGTACATTATAGTACATTACTTACCAAGGGCGATAAAACAAAGAATGTCTCAGATCGCAGGTATTTTACGCCCGAGCCGAAGGCAAGGGCGATAAATATGCGATCGGAGGCTTTCTTTATTATCGCCCGTGGTAAGTACAAAATTTTATGTCACCCCCTGGCCAGGAAGTGGGTTTTTTCGCGCGCGGAGCGTGCGATAATGGCCACTTTATGGCCAGGTGTGACATAAAATCATTTTAGCATCAGTAATATGCCTATTGTGAATAACGCTGGTGATATCATGCTTCTAAGCGCTTCTAGAAATCATAATCTACCCGCTTTGTAAAAAGACTAATATAATTACATAAAATTGTACTTATTTCTAGTTAATTACATCATAATTTAATCAACAATCATAATTAAAATGCAACCATAACGCTTTTGATCATATTTAGTTAGTGGGACGCATTTTATTATAAAATTTTGGTAATTTAATTTCACTGCTTCTTTAGTTAATAAAAATGTTGATTTTGCTTGTGACTGCCACATCATTGATCACCTTTTAATGCTTTGGGGTTCACTAAACCTGACAACAAAGAAAACAGGACCGAATTAATACCGAAAATCCCGATGTCGCAGTCACTTGTATGAAATTGGACTTTTTGTGAAATGGCAATTTTCCGGGAATTCCAGGGACTAAGTCCGGGACTTATTTTGGAGTTCACCAACCTTTTGGCGCATGATCCTGAGCGTCCCTGGTGATGTCTGCGCGGCGGGTTCCAGACCCTGAACCCCGAAGACTGCCGTGACGCGTGCCGATAGACGGTGCAGGGAAGTGACCCCAATCGCAAGGACTTGTTTCCCCTACGATTTGCACAGCCAGTAGTAAACCCGCGACCTAGTCGGTTCTATCTTAGTTTTTAAAATAAACTTATTGTTAATTGTATTCCGGGTAGTTTGATTTTTCAACCGGCTACAATCTGCCGGCATCAATATTTGTGTTGACGCTAACCGTCACATATGAAACCGTCCCGCTCGCGTCGCGCAGCCTGTGTGGCGTCGCTAACCTGTTAGCATACGTTCCGGCGCGCAGCGCGAGCCTCGCGCGGACGTCGCGCAACGCCGTGTGACCGAGCCTTTAGGGCGGATCGTCCCAACTTACTGTTACAGAAGTATTCTACCAAAAACGCACCTACATTCAGAAACGACATTTTTTTTATCGTGGGACATTCAAATTACCGCTCGCTGTCTCGCTTCATTGGCTATAAGTTTCAATGGGTTAAAGCGAGACCACTCAACGATTCGCTGTTATATGTATTGCGAAGAGAGTAGGCACAGCCAATGAGCCCTGATACTAGTGTTTAGTATACGCACGCGGGTCCGCTGCGGCGCGGTGTCCTCCCCGTCGGTGATGGCGTCGGGCTCGCAGTCCTCCCCGTCGCCCCCGCTCCGCGCGCCCTCGACCAACGCCTGGCTGCTCTCGAGCTGTTCAACGCTCGGGTGCGCCGATTCGCGCTCAGTCATCGCGCTTATTGCTATAAAATAAACATTAAATTAAAAACCGGTACAAAACATAGCTCCCAAGTATGAATCATCTTCGTTATCAGGATTTTCGATTAACACTTTCATTGCCAGGCCATAATCCAAGACCTGCATGCCAGGACATGATGATATGGATGTAGATATAAAAGCTAATGTTACCGGGCGTGTCGGGCAGCGTGGGGTTGAGCGTGCCGGGCTCGGCGGGCTGCGCCGGCCGCGACCCCTCCATCGTCAGCTCCGCCACCGACTCCGCGCTCGTCGTCCTGCAAGCGACGTCACAATTATACTTCGGACACAACTCTAAGGCTAAATTCTGTCAAACGAACGCAAGCAAAACTAGACTTAGAGCTCTGAATGTAAAGTAGATTTTTGCTTGCGTTAATTTGACAGCACTTTACCTAACAGTTTTGTACGAACTACTAACTACAGCCGACTTCCAAAATATGCCTTACAACTTCTCACAGCTTGAGAATATGCTTGAGAACCTCCAGTCAAGTTGCCCACTCATTTGACTTAATTCCAATTAGGTTTGGTTTCCCCTTCAGTTGGAAGGTCAGATAACACTCGCTTCCGTAAAAACTGGTGCCGCAGGTGCCCAATCTTGAGATAAGGTAGCGATTATGTACTCCGCGCATTCTTCAAG
This sequence comes from Cenopis cana, assembly GCA_951800055.1. Lineage (NCBI taxonomy): Eukaryota > Metazoa > Arthropoda > Insecta > Lepidoptera > Tortricidae > Cenopis > Cenopis cana. The sequence goes on along the minus strand of OX637485.1, from coordinate 17,306,247 downwards.
ATGCAACTGTACTGGAATAACGCTAGCAGATTTTTTTACTAAACAACGATTGACCTTTAGTCTCGCCTAATGGAAAGCGACGAAAAGGCCTAAGATGCAGCTCAATAGTTCAGTAATAGCCTATTCAGTATTCACTCTTGCCTTGAAGAGGCCTAGATTATAATTGTTCGGAAATACAGAAGACAGGAGCAAGTCCCAAGAAAGACGCAAGTCGTCGTCGTTGGTTTAAGCAAGTGGGGGGGAGAAGGAGTCTGCCTCGATATATTCGCTGTTGACTGTATCAGGGCAAGGCCTTGTCCTGCGCGTTAGTTAGAAGGTCAGATTGCACTCGCTTTCGCAAAAACTAGTATTGGGCAATCTTGGGATTAGGTAGCGAACTACGCGCATCCTTTCAGATGCAACTGTACTGGGCTAACGCTAGGAGAATGATAGTCAGCATGGATATTGTCACTGTTGACTGTACTTTTTTTTTACGTGGAGATTACCTGCGAGCCAGGTGCCCAGACATAGGGGTATGCCACCACGACGGCTACAGATGTGCAAGTTGCGGATAGTTTCCAAAAAGTAGGAAAAGTTCTCGGAAATTTCTTGAGAATTTCATAGAAATATAAGAAATTTCCATTTTACATTTCGGAAAGTTTCAAACCCCATACAATAATGTGAGAAATTTCAGAAACTTACCCATGTGGGAAAATTCGCAATTTTGGAAAGTTTCCAACGGCACATCAGTAACGACAGCTGCCATCTGCGATCTCGTGCGGGGCGCTCCAGGATCTTATACCGAACGCACTGGAGCCGGGGCTCGCGCTTTCTACCTTTTGGCTTGAGCCACCCTCTCTGGGGCTGATAAGCGAGCTGACTGTACCTGGGCAACGCCTTGTCCTGCGCGGGCCTGGAAGCTTGGAGAGAGCGCGCGATGGCGGTGTGCTCGTGCGGCAGGTTGGCGAGCGCGTGGAACACGGCCCGCTTGCGGATTATCGTGTACACCAGGTTCGAGTTGCCTGCGGAAAGCGACCTAGTTAGTATGGGCGTAAGGTTCAGTTTGGAACGGTAGTCTGTAAGTACAACTGCAACTTTAGAATCTATGTGTACCGTCGAACTGGTACTGGATGATGTTGTTGAACATCTCGAGCAGGAAGAAGACCAGGTGGTGGTGCTGCGGCGCCGAGAACAGGAACCACGGGGTGCTGAATGCCTCCAGGAGGTGAAGAAGCTTGCTCGAGGAAACCATGGACAGCGTCTTCAGGTACGGGGACACTGGGGGAATAATGGTAGGTTATTAATTTAAGAAAGCTTGTAGACCGGTAGTTACCTGACTGATAATTTAGTAATGTTACTATCGGTCCGGATTCATATCAAGATCAAAGTGCAACCTTCACCAACCTTTTTGAGATGGATTCAGGGTGTTCGAGCGAAATAACCACTTGGCAGGACTTAATACGTGAGTTTTAACCGTTTAGTAAAATAAATTCACTTGACAGGATATTTTTTTAAGCGGGCTTGTCTCGAAATTTACTGAGGGGTGTTTAATTTTAGGGGACATACCCACAATGGGAACAGTGAACGGTTTCTACATGCGTTCTTGTCCAGAAGTGGTGATATGATGATCTTGTGACCACATAGTTCTTATGGCGTTGTTACAATTGACTCACCATTAACCAGGATCCAGGATGGTAAGCACAAGCAGGCAGTTGAACAGCGGCTGTGATGTCTAATAGTGATGATCTTATGGAAGACCAGCACTAACAGATCTGCATGAAACCCGGCGAATACAGACATCCATGGGTAAGGTGGCTGTATACCCATAACGGAGGGTGGTTGGTTACAATTTACTTACCATTGACCAGGATGGTAGGTAAGCAGTCGAAAAGCGGCTGCAGTCGCTGATGTCTAGTGGTGATGATCTTGTGGAACACCAGCACCAGGAGGTCTGCATGAGACCCGGTGAAGGCAGGGAAGTCCATAGGTACGGTGGCTGTATACCCATTACGGAGGGAGGGTGGTTACAATTTGCTCACCATTGACCAGGATGGTAAGCAAGCAGTCGAAAAGCGGCTGCAGCCGCTGATGTCCAGTGGTGATGATCTTGTGGAACACCAGCACCAGGAGGTCTGTATGAGACCCGGTGAAGACTTGGACGTCCATAGGTACGGTGGCTGTATACCCAGTACGGAGGGTTGGTGGTTACAATGTACTCACCATTGACCAGGATGGTAAGCAAGCAGTCGAAAAGCGGCTGCAGCCGCTGATGTCCAGTGGTGATGATCTTGTGGAACACCAGCACCAGGAGGTCTGCATGAGACCCGGTGAACACTGGGACGTCCATCGGTACGGTGGCCGTGTAGGGCTTGTTCAGTCGGACGCCGAAGTTGCGCTCTCCGGATAAGAGGAGGAGGATGAATACTCCGATGTGCATGAGGCCAACGCGTGCTGTAAAAGTATAGAGGGTTATAACAATCTATCTAATATTTTTATGCGTAATTCTTGTAGTTTTATTTTGAGGGATCTCGAAAACGCATCTAACTATTGGTGAAATTTGCTATGTGGGGATTTCCAGAGGCGAGCAATCGAACTAGCTAAAAGGTTTTACATCTGGGGAGATGCACTCCGACTCGGAGTCTCCGAGAGAAAATCGGTCGCACTTCACAAACTAGATTCACTAGTGAGAGGTCTAGATGTCGATATCAAGCAAAAATGTTTAAGCCTATAATTTGATTGGTCAATTTAAACCGCTCGTTAACAAAGTTACATTTTTTTTGTCGCAGAGGAAATACATTTACGTATCCCCCCGGGCCGGGGAGACCCATAGTGGGGGGTATGTGGGACTCGCCCTTCCACGGAGGAAGAAAATACCCACCAAAACCTCTGCGGCGAGACGACCGACCCTGTCATTTAGTAATGTAAAATAAGTAATTCTCGCATGCCATGCTTGGTTCGACCAAAGACTAGTAAATTTATATTAAAGTTTACTAGTCTCTGGTTTGAATACAACATATCATGCACTTAGTTTTGCACATTATGATGATGCATGCCGCATTTGGTTACAAATTATAAATGTAACATGATATATTTAGCGCATGTTTTGGTAAATACCACGGTCTTGAATACAGCCAATTTCTGTTTAGTTAGGTTATGTCATGACAGGCGACGAATATGGAAGTTTTTTAGGCAATGATTTTTTAAGCATATTATCATGAGAAGGTTTATCTGAGCTTTGCTTTAGTATAGAATAATAGTCAATTAGTTCGTTGCCTGTCACTTACCATCCGACGCTGGTGTGTTCATACGAATACCTATTGAATAATTTATATCATTCGAAAGTGGAATGCGCTTAAATCTTAGTGTTCATTTGGAACATTCGATGAGGATGTTGCTTAAGCGGGTGTTACATTTAGCACCCTATATAGGAGAGGGGACTTGAAGCATCTAACTCTAACATAGATGTACATCCAGCTCAGATTCTGAATTCAGGACAATGTAATACCCGCTTTAGCGATAGGACGCCGATTTTTGGTCTCATATTTCAAGGCTTGATCTAAAGTTTAACAATATATTCTCGAGGTTTATTCATCTTGCCAAGGTCATAGAATGCACACGCTTTGCATAAGCGACATTGTCATGGAATGCCCCAATTGTGTTCGACGAAATGTCGAGTTTCTATATTTAGGTTCAAAGTGATAATAATAGAACAAATTCACTTCAATGGAATTTATATCTTTCATAATTGGAACAGAGTTTCATTTGTTTTGTTTCATTTAATTCTAAAACGAAACAAGCTCTACTCTATTTCCTGTTACAGGAGGTTAAATTCCATTAACCAATTTTCTTGTATGGTCGACCATACACACACACCACCGCTCACACAAACACAGACACCACACCATACACAGGACAGGTCGACCGCTTAACTGCGATTCCTGTCTTGCTCGAACTTTGCGAATTAGAAAGGGGACGGTAGACTTATCTCCACTCGCGTCGCGCGCAGCGGAAGCTGTGCTAGCCCTACAGGTTAAAAAAGGGCAATCTTACACTGGTCTGCGCGCGAGTCGTTGAGATGGTACAAGATGGGCACGAGCACTTCCAGCACGTCACTGCTCTTCAACACGTAGTACATGAATTTCTGCAAACAAAACAGTAGAATAATAACATTTTATAATACATTTTTTCTATACACATACAGTCTTTTCTATGATAGTCCTTGCCTTTAGGAAGCCTGCAGACCTTACAATATTTGCTGTTATATTTTACTTTGACACGATTCGCCGGTCAGACTATGTGTTTGTAATTATACATCTTGTTGTAAATCCTCGTAGCGGTGGATGTGGGATAGGCAGTTGATGAACAAGTGGTCGGGCGGAGTCTGTACATTATAGGTACTGACCTTGTACATTATACTGACCTTATTGTAGTCGCACATCTTCCACAACAGCACGAGCAGCTCCTGGTGGAGGGCGAACCTCTTGGCGGAGTTGGGGAGGTAGGTCTGCGCTAGGGGATTGTTCAGCAGCCTGGTCACTCCTGTACATTATACTGACCTTGTACATTAACTGACCCTGTACTTTATACTGACCTTGTACATTATACTGACCTTGTACATTAATTGACCGTGTACGTTATATTGACCTTGTACATTATACTGACCTTGAATATTATAGTGATCTTGCGCATTATACTGACCTTTTATATTATACTGACCTTGTACATTACACTGACCTTGTTGTAGTCGCACATCTTCCAGAACAGCACTAGCAGCTCCTGGTGGAGGGCGACCCTCTTGGCGGAGTTGGGGAGGTAGGTCTGCGCTAGGGGGTTGTTCAGCAGCCTGGTCACCCCGCGGAGCACGAAGGCGAAGTCCTCGTCGCGGTGGATGCGGGACAGGTAGTTGATGAACAAGTTGTCCGGCAGAGTCTGGGGACCATTTATACAATATTTTCATCCATTATACAATAATATACTCCGCCAGGTCACACCTGTGACACGCGAAGGAACGTAAGCGCTGTGGGTAAGTATGTGTGCGTGCGCTATCGGCACACGCGTCAATTGTTTGCGCGGGTGCGTAGCGCGTGGCGCGAACGAATCGCGAGGCGCAACGGCGCCCGATCTCGACCCGGCGCCTGACCTCGGTGCGGGGGGTTCGTGTCCGTTCTGTATGTAATACTATTATACTATTCTGTGGCCATTCTGTGGTATAGCAATGCGGTACGTCGGTTAGTAGTGTGGGTGACACAAGAAATGCACACGCTATATGTGTGTGTGTAAAAGTGTTACCAGTGGTGTACCATGATGCTTCCCGACTCCCATGTATCCTGTAAGTATTCTACTAAATTATTACGTACATTCATGTTTAATTTGATCTATTTTGTGTGCTTGAACTAGCTATGAGCGCCGCGCCGGCGCGCCGCCGCCGCCGATGAAAACTTCGCGCCGCCGCCGCCGATGTGGCGCCACCGGCGTGGCATCGGCGCGGCATTCTTAATACCCGCGCGCGTTGTAGTTCATATACAATAGCGGCTCTGTGAGCTTGTAGCCTCACGAACATTGTTTACGTTCCGAACCTTAGCAGTGCGCATACTAAAAGATAATGAAAAGCGCTTTGTTCGTAGAAGAGGAATTTCGACGTACGTCTGGATGTCCGATGGAAGAAGGGGGAAGGCGGTATGAGCTTATGGAGCTCCTAAGCAGGCAACTTTGCTTCTATGTGCTAGGTTCTGCACCACTGTTAGTTTCTTTCTACTACCGTACAGCCGCCAATGAGCCTCCTGGCTCTGCGATCCACTAAGCTGAATGCAGCAAGTTAAGCCACGAGGTCCGACGAGCAGCCATCGGTGACTACTTGGATTGACCGCTCATTTAGGAAATCTGAAATCCAACTACAAAGGCCAAAACTGAATGGATATGCAGGAAGCTTGCGATGCAGATTAGGATCACAAACCTTGTCAAAAGCCTTCGAGATGTCAAGAGACACGGCAAGAGCCTCACCGTGTTTCACGATAGCCTCGCCCCAGTAGTGCGTGCTGCGTGACATACACAAGAAGATTCCAAGTGGAACGGCGCTGGCGAAAGTCATATTGCCGATCACTGAGGGATCTTTAGTTTCAAGCTAAGTCAGCAGCTTACTGTTCAGAACTCACTACATAACCTTACAGAGTATGGAGGTGATGACGATATGTCAAAAATTACAAGGATCGGCACGACTACACGCTTGGCACTGCTGGTTGCACATGCACATTGGCAAACAAGGATGCCAGAACAAGTGTGTAAAAATAGGAGACAACTCGGGAACACAGTGCTTGAGAGAGAACCCTTGCAGGTAATATAAGGCCCACTAGCGTTGGCCCCGCCTAGACTGGAGTGCTTCGACATTGAGGTATTGACGATGGTATAGTACGTTCAAAACTGTAAGGCCTAATGCTGTCAAATGAACGCAAGCAAGAATCTACCTTACCGTCAGACAGAGCTCTTACTGGTTTTTTGCTTGCGTTCGTTTGACAGATTTTGGCCTTAGAGTTTTGTACGAACTTTACGAGAATTACTGGCAAACTGAGAGGCGAAGAGATTGGACTTCTCTAATGCGGTGAAATCCAGCGAGCTATCAGACTTCTGCATAGGAGGAAGTCTCGGACGACAGAAATTGGTTTCGACCGATTTGGATAAAGAACAGAACTGCTTACTACCAGGAGGGTAGGCTACTAATTAGGTCTCTATACTTTTGATGTCGTCAAAACGGGCCATACGGATCAAGATTACAGCAAGGCTTGGCGGCGAAATTAAATGCCCTCATCTTAGAGCGAAACCTTCGAGCTCGAAGTTTGCGGGCACGACCTTGAACTCAGGCCTGGCAGGCACTCTTTGCGGAAGTCTGCCTACCTATTGTACCATAAAGCATTGCAATTTATGGAGATGATTATTTATGTTCCCGCACCAGCTACGACCCCGGGCGGTCCTTTTAACTAAAAGTTATTAGTTTTTATATACAACAAGTGCTTTCAAGGCCACGCCGCCGATACGCCGCCGCCGCCGACCGATTTTGACCGGCGCGCCGCCGCCGATCAAACACCTATCGGCGCTCATATCTAGCTTGAACAAGTAAATGAATGACAAATTTATTTTGCATGATGACGGCAAAAAATCTATCTTTCATTTTTGTTTAGTTACTGTGGCAAATCGACTTCCGTGTCACGATCCTGATTTTCAGACCTTGTTTTCTTAGACCATGAATTGATCGAAATACATTTTGCAACAGAGCTATTGTAGCTGAGAGATGAAGCACGCGCCACCCAATTTGGAGGGCGTAGGTTCAAACTCGACTCGGTTACAGTAGCTTCAAGTTATATATGAACATGTTTGAGAATGCTCACCTCTTCCGATTCTTCGTTCGTGACGTTGCTTGTGTCGTGGTCCAGCGTGACGATTAGAATTTGCAGAGCCACCTGCAAGTGTATGTTTATACAGTACAAGGTTTATATATTTTATATCTTAAAACTCAAGATAAAGCTGCTAAATCTTTAGCTGGCTAAATCTTTTCGTCAGGCATAGGGTCAAGCCGCCTCGTGGGAAGCCAGTCCTGTCAAGCCGGTCTAATTTATTTGACAGACATTCCGATGTACGAATAGTGATAACAAGGATAATACTCATACCATGTCGAGATTTAAATGGAAAAAGAATAAAGGATAATACTCATACATGGGTTTCACTGGCACCATCAGAATATTTTAAGACACTGAGAAGCATTTCACAAGCTCCACTAGCAATTTTATGAAAATTTTAATAACGTACCTCCACGAGGGGCTCGAGGGTGTCGCTGAAGAGGAGATGGTTGTAAGGCAGGCCTAGTCCGACCGGGTCGTAGGAGCACACCGTGTTTAGTAGCGACGTGAACAGCGGCAGCGCGTGCCGGTTCTCGGGACTCGTCAGGTACCTGGCGGAGGAGCAACGGTTATGATACGAAGAGAAAGAATAAAAGAGCAGCCGTGCTAGTCACCCCTTCCAACTCACTAGCTCTGACGGCGGTGACAAAAAGGCTCGCGTCTTACATTTAAATATTTTGTATACTTATTTTTGCCTACATAAACGTAGAAGTTTTGCTCATAGTTTTCTTTTGCCTTTTATCGCAAGCATAAGATTTGGTGACCGTGACAGGACCTTAAAATCGATAATTCATCGCGCACTGATCTACACAAAACGAAGAATATTCTCTGACGCGAATGAAGCGATAGGAAGTGACTCACGCGATCCACTTGTTGTGGTGCGCGTGGTGCGGCGGGCGGTAGACGGTCTCGCTGAAGGCGGTGAGCAGCAGGCGCAGCAGCTCCGCGCGCGCGGCCTCGTGCGCGGCGCAGCGCGGCGGCGCGCGCGCGAACCCCACGCCGCCCGCCCAGATGTACTCGCAGCTGTCTAGTGATGACAGCTCCTCGGCGCGCTCCTGCCCACACAACGATCACTTTAAGGGCGGGTTACACCAACTTACTATTGCAAACCGATCAACGTTAAAGGCTTGATCACACAGCGTGCGCGACACAAACGGGACGCAAGCGGGACCGTGAATGTATGATGTAGTCCCGCTCGCGTATACCGTACCTACCGGTCCGCAGCGGTCGCGCACTCAAAACGTCGCGCACGCTATAAATTAAGCCTTAAAGTATAGCGCCGGCAACTTTCATGGCGTAGAAACTTCTCAAACATTCCACACAATCAGATTTCAAAGAGCACCGCTTACCTACGATGACACCCGGTTTTGTTTCACCCACCTGTTCCCCGTTGAGCTGACGAGTTATTGATCTTTTCCTAGCGTTTGCTCGCAACTTCGTTCGCTTAGACATAGTTTATGGCGTTGAAATTATAATTACTATTCAATTATGTATTTCAGATGTTCGTGTAGGTATCGCTCCTCCAACAGACTTTTCCACCATTTTCTAGGATAAAAAACTAGCCCATTGCCAGATCTGCAACTATCTGCATTCCAAATTTCATCGTATTCGATCAAGCATTTTAAGAATGAAAAGGTGTCAGACAGTTACCCTCGTGATTATAATATTTATAATACACATTTGCATGAATGATACATTTTCACCCAAATTCGTGTGACCAATATAAAGATAGTAGAGATAGAGATAAGGTTCGGTTATCGATCGCTCGACTCACCGGGCCCGCGCGCCGCGAGCTCGTCACAGTGAAGTCCGGGCAGAACAGCAGGTCCTGCAACAAAGCTATAGCTCAGCGGTCGGCATCAACAGGCGGATTTCTATCCTCTTGCAAAAAACTATGACTAAGGGTCAGTTGCACCAACATACGAACACAGGCCGGTCATCGTCAAATATGGCGCCGGCAGCTGTCATCCCATAGAAACTTGTCAAACTTTCCATACAATCAGATTTGACGAACACCGCTTACGATTACAGACGGTTTGGTGCAACCCAGCCTAAGTTGATATTTATATGTTTTATTAGTTATAGCATTGCATCGCGAAAGATTAAATGCACCAAATAATTAAATAATAAGAACTAGTTGGATTCGCCTTTAATATTTAGGGATATCAGGCCCGCTTCTGTTTTTGAGATTCGGGTAGCAACTACACAATACAGTATTATTTATATATTATTTACAGTCCACAAGACAATTTTAATACAATATTTTTTTAATATATATATATCTTTATTGCTTTAAAACCTAACGTTACATTTCTATATTAACAACAAGAAACATGTGTTTAGGTTTGTGACAAGTTTACCGAGGGTGAGCCTCTGTTTCCCGAACTAGGTTCAAACCTGTGACTCGGGAGTCAGTGATTCCTCCGAGGTATTCGCTCACAAGATGGACACAATAATATGAGCAATGTAAATTAAGTACTTAAGTATAAGAAGTTAACATGACAAAATGACAAATGATTAAAAGGGAAGAGCCAGCGAGCACTATAACACAAAACTTATATGTAAATAGAGTCAGTAAGTCCATGAGTGTGTGCACGTTTGTGCGTGTGTGTATGTGTGGAAGAGTGTGTGTATGTGTGGAAGAGTGTGCGTGTGTGTGGGCGAGTGTGTGTCTGTGTATGTAAGTCGTAGGTCATTGAAGATTACAGATTACTGATTTGTGCCTAACATATCCCATAAGCATGAGTCATTCTGACATCAGCCTATGATAAACACCATTCGCAATGCAGTATCATTATACTGGATTGTAAGTCATAGTAGTATACAAGAAAGAAAACATACCTATGGCCTCCTGTCAAGGCATTGTTAAGCTTGCGAAGTGGCTGCGGCCCTTAGACTAGAGGAAATCAACTTGCAACAAATTCCAGGATAACCAAATAACTAGGACTAGTTACTTACACAAACAGCATTGATGAGTGACTGAGCGAGTGGCACCGACTCATTCTCCGAAGCAGCTGGCAACGAAGACCAGAAGAAGCTCTGCCATTCCGGTTCCTCCAGCATGTATGGAAGCACGCGAGTCAGCAGCCGGGCACAGTTCAAAGCTGCAGAAAAATTATAGATATGTAATATACACTAGAATCCGGATACAGTGACTGTCAAGTGACCGGTGATATTACGTCGCACTAACAGGATGTCGCACAAAACGGACTAATTTAGTTTGAAGATGTTTGGTATCAAAACTAATGTCAGGTGATTTCGAATTCGTTCAAATAGGTAAAATGTTATATCCAGAGTCGTTTTAAGTGGATTCTACAGTATCAACCATTTCTGAATAACATGGATGGAGAAATTATCTTGTTGTCAGACTGTATCCTGTAAAATAGGAGACAGTGGCAGTACAATGTACTACCACTAAGATGCTGAAACTTTGAAAATAAGCTTATAATTATCATTTTATTTGAATGGCATCCCAGGAAGTTCCCATACAAAAAAGTTAATTGACACAAACAAATAGCTGTGAGCTCTATATTTAATATATTTTTTAAGATCCTATCCTATTGGATCTTTAGTAGTAGTGGTAATACCTAGTATACAAGTATATTACCTAATTAAATTGTTTGAACAATGATCCAAAAATAAAATGGTACATAAGGAAACATTTAATAAAACAAATTTAATACAACAAACACATAGAGATATATCAATACACTAGTTCAGCATGAGCCTTTAAAGATAGCATTAACCAGTCCTCTTCCTCTACCAGCGAAAAAAAAACAAAACAAAACATTAATTTGTTATCCAGCAGACTATAGCGGACGGCTTAAGCTATAAGCTATAATGAAACAAAAAGTTCAGACAGTTCTGTGCTTTTTTTTGTGCATTTTTCCTCATATCTATAAGTTTCAAGTGCCACTTTGATAAGAAACAATAACCATTTGCACACTTCATTAAATTTGTGATTATATTTCAAGGCTACTCTGATTTCACACAGATTTACCCTGAAAAGATTATAAAGTGTGTCATATTATTTGTATGTGTATATACTTTCTACAGTGTAATAGTCTAAGAAAATAGAGGCATTATTTAATGAGGTTTACCGATCTGTTGTTCCCTCTGCGTGCGACAGCTGCTGTCGACAGTCTTCACTAACTTTTCCACAGCCTTGTAAACTAGCGTAGCTAAGTTGTTAGGAGATTCCTCGCGCAGCGCGCGGATCTCCGCTCCCGGCACCAGCGCGAACACGTCCTGCACATTCGTCACGCTCTCCGACCAGAACTGGTCCCAGAAACTGTCATCCGATGCATCGATAGGCTGTAACAAACGACTCATCAATAAAAACACCAACGCAAATCAAACGTAAGTGTTCTGCACCGAATCCTACCTGGGTTTTGGACGTGAGCTGCACCACCGCTTTCCGAAAGTTTAATTTTGTGTCAGCGTTCCCCATTTCTTGTTGTTTTAATTGTTTAGTAACATTAAATCCATTTCCATACGCACGTACACTGGGAAAACAAATCGACAAAAACTGACAGGAAAATGACAGCAAGCAAGACGTGTCATAAACAAAATTTTTTTTTTTAACTATCCAAGGCAATATTTAAACCGCTGGAATTTTAATCATTTTCCCTTATTAATAGCAACACTGAAAACGTCTTATCTAATCTATATTGTCTATTACGTTACGGAAAATATTTGAAGCCCGAAAAATGGCTGCTGCAAATCTTGTCCGAAGTGCTTTTAGCGGATTATTACGAAAATCCACTACATACAAGACTCCGGTAGTATGCCGGCTCTCGACCGTCGCCCTACAACAAAAATACCATACAGTGAAAACCGCTGTAAACTTATACAATAACAAGTACCTGCAAAATGGGGTAAGGATTTTGTCAATCAATACAATGTTTTTTGTGAATTTTAGAGCAACACTCCTTTTCTAATTAACTTTTTACTTTCATATTTGAAGTTTGCAATTATATATCAAAGTTATATGCATATTGTTACCCTCATTTTATATCATAACCTCAATAATTATATTGCATAACAAATGTGTACAGTGTCGCTAAAACTGTTTAGGTGCAATCCCACCGTTTGCAACCATACTCTTCAGGGCCCCAGACCAAGCCCTCACCGAAAGAGATCGAGGATCGCGTGCTGAAAGTGTGTCAAGCGTACGACAAACTGTCTCAAACAAAGGTATCTTCATTTTTTTTTTACATTTGTTTCAGAGGCAGAAAATCAACGTCCGCCACTACAGTGCGGGCCCCCCGCTCTCCCTTGAGCTTATAGAATCTAGAGTACTCCTAGTCCTCAAACTTTATGACAAAATTTGTGCTGAAAAGGTAGCATGACATTTTTTATCTCTAAACTTATACTGTAGTGTGGTACTTGGGTTATGGGTACCTTTAAAATTTTCTGAAATTCCAAGTTCTTCCAATTCAGTTCATTGTGCAGCTCTGTTTTGCTCATGACTTACTAATGTTAAAAACAATACTACAAGAAATAAAAGAACAAAGTTTACCTAAACAATTAAAAAACTTTCTTAATTTTTTTTTGTTTTCAGTTGTCTGTAAACTGTCACTTCATGAATGACCTGGGCTTGGACTCCCTAGATCATGTGGAAATCATCATGGCTATGGAAGACGAATTTGGTTTCGAAATTCCGGACGGAGATGCGGAGAGACTGGTCAGGCCCAAGGACATTATCCAATACATTGCAGACAAGGAGGATATTTACGAATAAATAAAATTCACTTCAAAAGTAATTTTAGACCAAATGCACTTACCATTTAAAATAAATTTCTGAACTAAATAGTTTTTTCAATTGGTCTAATTTTGCTAAATTGTATAGTTTAGTTGAATTATCTGTTAACCAATAAAGATCAATATGGCTTAACATCTGTCTGTGGGGATGTACAAAGTGTAATATCTGTTTTTATTATATGCCTGTTAGAAGTAGATCATGTGCTTTTTATTTGGTCGAAGCTATTCTGTGGTATCATTACAATAAACAATTAGATTATGAAATAATTTGTATCATTCACAACATTCTACTTTTTCTTTTATTTTTTATACTACGGTTGCAAACAAGCGTACGGTTCAACTGATGGTCATTTCTTTTCATTTACCTTGTTTATTGCCTTGTGTGTACGAAAAAAGATGTTATAACAATTATATTGATCTTATAATAGTAAGCGGAAACCGCAGCCTATAGACGCTCGCAACGCCAAAGCAGTCGCGTGCGCGTTGCCGACCCTTTATACAATTTGAGTTAATTCACTGTGTTGACAGCAGAAGGGACAAATGCTAGTCCGTCGCTCTCAACACAGTGCATCATCGGGAGCTTTAATAATGCTTATTAGAAAAGTAAACTAGGTACATTATTCTCAAAACAAACGCCAAACGCAACCCATGTTTCATGGGAAAGTAAACACGAAGTGTAAATTACTTTCTGAAGTCGATAAGCGAAATTGAATCTTATTGGAATACAGATAGGTTGTGTTTCATTACTCACGGGAAAATTGGTCTGTCGAAAGTCAAATGTTAGATATAAAATTTGTCGTTATGCGAACATATCGCACATATACACCTTTTTTATGATTGATTGAACAGGGTTTGGCCTGTCTGACCTCTTATTTCCCATAGTTTAGAACGAATTTCCGAATCAAGTTAGGGAAGAGACAAGTATAACCTTACCTACTGTGCAGAGAAGCAGACACCCCCTACGGGAGCCAAAGCCTAAAACGAAGTATCAGTATCTCCCTCTATCAGACTATACAAGTGCAATCACAGATGGCAGATATTTCGGTTCTCGATAGGCCGTCTGGTTTTGAAACGCATAGCACTATTGTACTTGACATAAGCTCGCCATTACATGTTTTCGGAATACATAGACAGAAGTGAAGTAAAATCAGCTTCTCCATTCCTGTAGCGTAGCAATCGGATATCCCCATTACACACGCGCTCGCATTTTGAAAGTATTTTGTCATAGGTTTTTCTTAGAAAGACAGAAATAAGCATAACAAAATACTATGTAACTTTAGCGGAACTTTTTTTTATGTTGCTTGTGTAAGGAACTGTTGTAGGATGTACTTATCTTCTCGCTGGCATACTTGGCGGAAGGTCACGAATAGGGTTGCCAACTTATGTGCTCCGATTTGCGGGACATTTGTTTTAGAATTGCGGGACTTTGCTAAAAAATGCGGGACTCGCGCACTCTATCAATATTGTTAACGTATAATTGTGATGTATGTTCTTAGTGGATGATTTCCAAGCTAAAATTATCCTATTAAAAGTACGGTCCTCCGGGAGCGGGATACAAATTACTTATTTTCATTTATCGAAGTTGTGCACTCTTTCCTGAAATGAAACAAAATGTTCACTCCAGTTCGTATAATTCTGCCGAGGCCTGAAAACGGGACAATTGGCGTCCCGCACGCATCCTCTGCGGGACGCATCGTCTAGGGTGCTGGAAACGGGACGTCCCGCCTGTGGCGGGACGGTTGACAACCCTAGTCACGAATCACGATAACAACCTATAAGGTGGTAACTATATAGGTAGGTAATAGCGAGCCTAGGCCGCAGACGACCTACATAACGCCTAGCCTTTATAGACCGCTACGCACTATCGACGCGACCCGTATATTTTTGCCTGGATTTATTGATTTATGTCCAATGACGCCACCGTGCGCCAATACAAACCCAGATACTAACTACATGTGGACTTAATAATTATTTGTATGCGGTTAGCTGTAAAATGTTTTGAGTAGGCATGTGAGATTGTAGTAGGTACCTAATATTACCTCAACTACAAAGCAAGGAAGAACCTTAAATCAATGGAGGGTCGGCAACGCGCTTGGGCCTCCTATGGATTAGTAAGCGTCAAGTCAACAGACAACGCGGTATCACTTTATCACCAGGCAAGCCGCATGTTTGTTTGCCAACGCCGTGGCATGTCTTCTATTTCTATTAACGTACAGTTGCCGGCAAACATCTTGAACCTAACCTTACCTGAGCAGTAGCGTGATTTGTACGTACATCGGCTACTGCGCACTCAAGGTTTTTTTTTGTTTATTGATAGGATAAAAACTCCATTTTGACTTGTCTGCTAGCGGTACCCAATCTTATTGTAGGTACGTTTAGATCTAGAATATAATTATGAATTTGCATAACTAAGGCATTCTTTAGTAGCATCGCCTTTGTACACATGACATGTATGTCTTCAAGTCTGTAGGCACTTACTTTTCTAACATGTTTTTGTAATATTTGTATTATTTTGGCGGGCATCTATCTCATATCTAGGGTTGCCAACTTATGTGCTCCGATTTGCGGGAAATTTTTTGTAGAATTGCGGGAATTGGCAAAGAAATGCGGGACTCGCGCACTCTATCAATATTGTTAACGTATAATTGTGATGTAGGATATTACCGGTTATGTTTTACCTGGAGATATACGTTCCTAGTGGATGATTTCTAGGGTAAAATTAACCTATTACGAGTACGGTCCTTCGCGAGCGGGATACAAATTACTTATTTTCATTTATCGAAGTTGTGCACTCTTTCCTGAAATGAAACAAAATGTTCGCTCCAGTTCTTATAATTCTGCCGAGGCCTGAAAACGGGACAATTGGCGTCCCGCATGCATCCTTTGCGGGGCGCATCGTCTAAGTTGCTGGAAACGGGACGTCCCGCCTGAGGCGGGACGGTTGGCAACCCTACTCATATCTATGAATTCAACTAAACACCTACGTATATCATATAAAGTTGACTCGCATAAATACTAACTTTTGAACTACTTGTTATGCCTTGCCTTTACGAGCTCGGATTTATTACCACACATAAGGAGTTGTACAAAGACCACCTGCGTAGTTGGCCGCAGTATGGATTTATAAACCCAAAGTAATTAATCTTAGAGTTCATTTTATTTTTATGTCGTCACCAAAACCAAATTCTGTTAGTTACACTAGTCTGTCAGTCAAACTTCATGGAATTCAAGAGGTTGACGAAATATAAGCTGCACCGATTCCTCGAACAACTTGTATGGCGAATCGGTGAAGCTTATATTTCGTCAACCATAACAATTAATTTTAGAGAAGTTAAAAATGTAACTGTTTCTTTTTAAAATTTTCGGAGATAACTTTTTGTATTTTATGGTGAAAAAACAAACCATAGTTGCACATAGGGATAGTTGTTAAAACTAGTTACTGTTTGAACTATGTATATATAGCGCGGAGCCTGCTTCTTGACGAATGTGTTACATGTAGCAAGTATACACCTACACAAGTATATACCTAGCTAGGCATAGCTCGCTGCGGACCGTACCTACACCCAATCGCCGGCGGCCGGAAATCAATACGCTATGCGAGGCCGTGCAATACCTATATGGAAAGTCCTGCTAGCTATTCAGGTTCGTAATATATTACACTAGCCCACCCACTGTCGATGAAAGCAACTTTAACATTATGAATAAATAAAAGACAGAACTAGAATCATAATATTTTATACAACTTAATGACGAATTACACGAGATAACTTTCATTTGTTTATAAATAAAAAGGAAAAAGAAACAGTTCGCAATCGCGCAACAGTTATATACAGACTAAGCTCTCTCACACACCGACACTCAGTTAAATTACAGTCTATTTACAATTCTCATTAAAACTATACCCTATTTGCCAGCCTCAATACATAGTTCCTTTTGATAAAGTTATTCACTATATCTCTCAACGGCACTTTTGAGAACGTAGGTCGTTCTTCACGTAAATACAAGAAAAGTATAACAAAATTGACAACTACGGCGCTAGTTTTGTTTCTGTAATGTTCCTTCCTACACACATAAATAAAAAAAAACATCAACCAAGATGATCCAACAAAAATAAACCCAGACTCGAAGAAGCTCGGA
This sequence comes from Cenopis cana, assembly GCA_951800055.1. Taxonomy (NCBI): domain Eukaryota; kingdom Metazoa; phylum Arthropoda; class Insecta; order Lepidoptera; family Tortricidae; genus Cenopis; species Cenopis cana. The sequence goes on along the minus strand of OX637485.1, from coordinate 17,288,980 downwards.
CGGGGAAGAGATCAAAACATTAACTACGTAGGAAGATAACATTACAAGCGATTTATTATTGCTAGGTAACTCATGGATACCTCACTAAACTGTTTCAGGCGTGCCCGAAAAATTGTCACTTTCAAACGGCATAAGTTCAGAGTTCAACAATAAAAATAAATTCAGATTTCACTAGGATTCTTTTGGCGACCTCATGGTCCAATCACAAAACCTGCGACGGCGGGTTGAATTCACTCAGTTCCGGTATTTTCAGTCACTGTATCCCCCGGCTGTAGTCGGGCGTGGGCGGGCGCGGGCGCGGGCGCGCGCTACCTGGGCCGGGCCGGGCGCGGCTTGGCGGCCGAGCGCAGGCGCCGCGCCGCCGCGTCCACGCGCGCCACGCGCACCACCGGCTGCAGCCAACTCGCCAGGTTCGTCAGCGCGCGCTTCTTCTTCCTGCCCCGCTCCTCCCCGTCCTCCGACACCGACGACCGAGCTTCCTTCTCCTTATTTTTACCCTCGAGCAGCACTTTAACGTCGAGCCGGAGCGGTTTGTCGTCCTCTTTGCTATCTACTTCCATCGCCTCCGGCTCGTCGTCCGACTTGACTTTGGGCGCTAGCTCGTCTTCCGACTTGGCTTTGGGCGCTACCTCGTCGTCCTTCTCGGACAGTTCCTCGTCGCACGTGTCATTGGCCGGGTCGGAGGCCACGGACGAGCGGTCGGTGCTCTCGGTCTTCTCCGAGCTGGTGGTGCGCGAGCCCTTTTTCACCTTCTTCTTGTTGGGCCAGCCGGTTCTGTTTTTCTTTTTGACGCGGCCGCGGCGTCGCGCGCGGCGGCGCTCGGCGACCTCCGCGATCTCGTTGCGGATGATGTCGCAGCCGTCGCACTCGGAGACCAGGCCGAGGACGTCGGGCGGCGCCGCGGCCGCGGGGAGCGCTCCTCCGTCTATCTCGTCCAGCTCGTATTCCGCGGCGTCGTCGAAAACCTCGGAGAGGAACTTCTGGAGGCGCTCGTCCGCCTCCTGGGCTTCGGACGGCTCGGGTTTCGCGCTGAGCACGTCGCTGACGGTGTCCTCGGAGGCGGTGGACTTGGCGTCGTCGGGGCGGCGGCGGTGCAGGCCGGCCGAGCCGAGCATGGCGAGGGTGGAGGCGTGCTCGCGCGGGGACTTCCTGGGCCGCGAGTCGAGCGCGGCGACGGCCGCCACGCGCTTGTGCAGGCGGCGGGAGTGGAGGCCGCGCGTGCCGTAGCGCTCGGAGCGCGGCTCGCGCGGCGCCGGCCCGGCCCGCGGCGACGGCAGCGCGCTCAGCGGACAGCAGTCCGGCTTCAGCGGCGGCAGCTGACCGATCTCGTACGGTAACTTTGGCGACTTGGAGTATAATGCTGGAACAAAAACGGGTAAGTCATTATCACGAAACTAATTTAATAAATAAATAAGCATCCAGATGATTACGTGAACAACTCATGGAGGAAGCTTAAGCTATCATTGTGTCAATAAATTCAATCGATATTTGTCAATGAAAAGAAATACGTGAAATACTATGGAAGTTCTTACCAAAACAGCGGGGCACGTTTCTGACCGCAACCTGGTCGTGGTCCTGCCGCATGAAGGTCTCGAACCAGGGCTCGCTGCGCGGCACGCTCTCGAACGCAAACTCCAGCTGCTCGACCGCCGGCGTGTACTTCAGCTTCCCGTCCTCCCATTTCATGCACTTTTCCACCGGCTCATCCCGGAGCGGGCTCACTTCGGGCTCAGGTTCTGGTTCGGGGCATATTTCGATTTCTACTGGCCCTACTGGGGTTGCAGCTTCGGGTGGTGGTTCGGGTTCGGGCGTGGGCGGTTTACAAGGGGCTCTTCTTGTTCGCCTGACGACGGTGACGACGCGTCGCTTCCGCCGCCGCTTGTCGTCGAGCCAGCTGTCCTCCTCGGAAGACTCCTCCTTGAGCGCGGTCGGCCGCGCTTGCCGGAGCCGCTCGAGCGCCGGCGACGGCTGCGGCGGGCTCTTGCGGCGAGGAGCCTCCTTGTCCTCCTCATCATCATCGTCAGAAGACGTGGAACTTGTCGAGCTGGCGCGCTTCGGGAACATAAACTGTTCCGCCTCATCACTGAGCACCGACAGCTCCGAGCGCCGGACCTTCCTGAACTTGACCACGAGCGGCTTGGCGCCGTTGCACGTCGGGGATTCCTCCTTCCGTTTGGCGAAGCCGCCGCTGGAGCGCAACTTTGTACTGACGCCGACGACCTTGTAATACTGTCGGTCCTCCTGGCTGTCGGTTTTTCTCCGAGTGCGGCGGGGCTCGTCGTCGAGCGCGCCGTTGCGCGGGGACGTCCCGTTGACTTGGCGGTCGCCGTTGCACATGTTGCGGAGCGACCGGCGCTCGCCGTTGACCGGCAGGATTCCCCCGATGAGGGAGTCGAGGGCGAGGAAGTTGCTGGTGTCGCGCGCGAAGGCGGCGTGGCGCGGGGAGCGCGCGTGCGCCGCTAGGTCTGAGAACATGGCGCCGCACGCCTCGCAATAGCCGCCCATCGGCTCGGCGTCCTCTTTCTCTTTTATCCGCGGACGATTCTTCCGTGTCATGCTGAAAGAAAATTAGACTTTTAGTTCACTACATATTAAAACTAAATTCGAGAGACATATATTAACAGTAAAAACACACCAAGTGTCATTATGTATAACATAGAAACTTTGTATCTGTGTGTGGTTGTAGTGTTATACTGCTTTTATTATCTCACGAGCGGCATGTTTGGTGAGCCATGGTTTTGAGCTATACATACAAAATTACACATTGTCTATGAAGAGTTCACGTTGTCTATGTGTTTGTATGTGTCACAACGACAACCCTGGTCAACCCGCGTTCGTGAGATAAAAATACTATACAATAAAATTGCTATAATGATCATTAGTTTTTTTAAATTGACAAATTAAATGGATTACTGACTGGCAGACTTTACTTACTCGTGATTTTGTCCAATCGTATTCTGATAATTGTTATTGACGGTGACTCCTTGGTTTATAGTAGTCTCCTTTTTGTCTTTTTTCTCCCTTACTGGATTAGGTTCCAGCGATATGTCGGGCCACTCGTCGAATTCCTTGTACAGTGGCCTGCACTGTCTGAAAAAAAAACACCTTATAGATATTTGGTAATGTTGAAAATAAATTACAATTAGTTTAAAATTCTGGTTCATACTTGTCCAAAAACTCAATCTTGATAAAATGTTTTGTGAAGAGCCTGACATTCGGTTTACGCGGGGCCGCGAAGAATGTGTCATACAGTTTATCCAATAGAGCTATAGCCTGAAAGATCAAATAAGCTGTAAATATATATATATAGAAATGAAGGAAAGCAGTTAGTATAAACGAGCGAATTTTCATTGGTCTGTCTATACCTATACGAAACAGCACAACATGTAAGAGGGAGACAGGAAAAGTCCAGTCATATTTTATATTTAACAGAAATTGAGATTATACTACTTATTGACCAATGGAAAATAGGCAAGAAAGATAGGTCTTGCACAAAGTGCTTAAAAATGTTCTTCACAAATTTGAGCACTTTAGCTGAGAATTAGACAGTTACATAAAGGCTTGGTCACACTGCGTTGCGCGACGTCCGCGCGACGCGACCGCTGCGCGCCGGAACGTATGCTAACAGGTTAGCGACGTCACACAGGTTGCGCGACGCGACCAAGCCTTAATATTAATGAAAGAAAAGAGGACAGAATGCATACTTATTTTTGAAGCACTACTTCTGATAAGCATTAACACAATAGTACATTATTGCCGTGGCCGGGAAGGGAGCAATTGCAGGCTGAGTATTTGTTTAAACGGACGAGCTTGCGAGTCCGTTTAATTATAATACGAAGCCTGCAATTGCCATTCCGGCCGAGGCTAATATAGTGCTTTTCTCAAAAATGGGGAAAATACGACAAAAATTTAATTAAGATTTGATAAACATAACCTTAAAACGTCAAAAACATCATGTTTTCCCGCCGTTTATTTTTTTAACAGAATCGCAAGTCTATTTTTCCACCGAAAAACGCAAATTATTCGAGACACATAAAAAAACGTCGCGTTTTCAACAGAAAAATACGAGCTGAATTGGCTGAATACGACCTGTGCCTCCTTTTATATGACAGTTTCTACATTTTAAAAAGTTTATAACTCGACAAATAAAGGAATTTATATGTGACATTGCAGGCCATATATGTGGCCTGCAATGTTTTTTACTTTTTAATTTGGATCTGACCTTAAACTATACACTTTACCTTCCAATATGTAGCGACTAAAGTCCAGTTTGCGGGCCATTTTTGAGAAAAGCATATTAGAGTCTTGCAACAGGTAACATAGTTATCCATTCACTCCTGAACCCTACTTGTACAGTCAACCTGGGGTCAGACCTTGGGAAGAATGATTCCACAACGGGTTATCCCAGTAAACATCTTTATTAAGCTTTTGTAAGTATAAGGCGGGTCTGTAGGCCTAGCACATGATGGCGGTGTCAGTTTGTCGGCTTATCTCGAGCTATCCATCACTTTTTAACAGCACCTATCAAAAAAGACGCATAGCTCGAGAAAAGCAGATATACTCTCGAGGCGATACATGGCAACAATTAGTATACTATAATTGCAGCAACACTCGGGTAGTGCCTTAAGGGCAGTTAGTTCCATGGAGCAACAACATGCTTGTGATTTTCATTGAAGGTTCTTGCATCATGTAAGTGTAAGTTTTGCCCGAGTGTCACAGGTAGGTACTACAGACCCTTGTTTGACATTAGAGCCCTTGGTGTGTTTAATACCTTCTCAACAGAGAGCAGCACGTAGTTGTGTTGTGTTGGTGCGTTGTGAACGCGTTGCAGCATGGCATCGGCGCGCGCGCGGGCGGCCTCACGGCGCCATCGCGGGCCCGCGCCGGGGCCGGGGCCGGGGCCGGCGCCCGGGGCTGCGGCGGCGGCCGGCGAGCCCAGTGACCGCACCACGTGCGTCACGCGCGACGACAGGCACGACTCTTGTTGCTGGAAACAACAATATAAGTCAGGGATGCCAAACATGCTTTTGCTATCATAACCATAATTAACTTTCGTGAGAACAACTTAATAATAGTTACACATTTATGAGCCCTCCTAGTGGGTATGTAGACCAGTGTTATGCTGTTTAATTTTTTATTCTATTAATTTTTTTGTTAGTTGTTATGTCTCAAATAAATATTTCTTTTTTCTTATATGGAGTTTAGACGCATGTTCGCAGGCTTAGTACAGTACTTTTATCTCACAAGCGCGGGTCAGCCATAGTTGTAGTTGTGACGCATACAAACATAGACAATGTGAACTCATAGCTCCTATGCTGACGCACACATTGACAATGTGCATGTATAGGCGCGACACACAACCATGGCTCACCCGCGCTCATGAGATAAAACTACTATAGCATGAAATAAATAAATGAAATAAATGAACTTTATTCTGTAAGAATTTAAGTCTGAAACAGTGGGTCCCTTTCATACCTGCTTTGTGGGAAGTAAGAGGCAAATACTCTAAAAATAACCAATTTATATAATATCCTCCTCTGACCTACAATACAAAAAATATGATTGAATTTGAACCTAGTAATCTGATACTAAATTAAAAATTCATTTTTTCTAATTCAACTGAAACTTCGAAATTAAACTTATTTCTCTCTCTCAGGGATTTCAGGATGTTATATAAACATATCAAGACTTTGCAAAGATAAGCATTTCAACCACCCAGTTAGTGACAAGATAATAATGCTAAATGTGCAAGAGTAAAATTTCTTGACACACATGTTTTAAAATATCAGCTAAAACCTACATTGTTAATATTTCTGTGATGTGTTTATTTTGAGTAAGCATAAAAACTATGGAGCATAGATTTCGCTTTAATTTATTTCATATTACAATATAAATTATCCTAAGTAAATGTATACAACTTTATATTACACACACAATCACACTTAAAATAAAATGTTCTGTTGAACAAGATTTTCATGACATTTATAAATTCCTTGCTATAAAGGTAACCAACTTTAGCTCATAAAATTCCATGCCAGCCATCAAATGATGCAACTACACTGGTTTTGTACCACAATACCTACTATACTACTCCAATAAGTCAAATGTACTTGATGAGATGAATGGTAAATTGACCAATCAGAGAGAGAGAGAGAGAGAGAGACCATGTTTCTTTGTTGCCATGTCCAAGATGAGCAATCACACTAATTAGGGATTTTGCCACGAGATTATTAAAAGGCACCAAAATGTTCAATATCACAAGATTATCACTTATTCACTAGGCAAGTGTTTGTTACATATGGTTTAAATGAGAGCCATATGGAGTAACAGTGATCTTAAAAACATGCACATGTTATTCACATTAGTAATGCAGTGTTGCTAGTTAAAAAATATATTAAATATTATAATTCAATGATTAGCAACTCTTATAAGAAATTCTGTCACTGTCAATTTAAAAAAAGCTAACAGTGCAGTGGGTAAATAAAACGTGAAAGTCAGCACAAAACGTGCAGTGTGTCCGAGCGAGTATGTCGCAATGCCCCCTTTACGGTAAAACGCTGATTTGGGTATAAGATTATGCATATGAAGTGAGCATTGAGTAGTGGCATGCAAGTATTTAGTTGGTGAGGTAACGGCGCCACACGGAGCTCGGCGCGAGCGACATAATACACCGCACTTTTCCTTGAAATACGGTCAGCAAACGTAGCGCGTCGCCGGCATCGCGGCATCCCGCCCTTCGTTCGCTCCAACCGTCCCGCGCAAAAAAATAACATGCCCACCACTCACAAACCAAACTCACCCTTATTAGTTACACTTAAGAACCACAACCCCTTGAGATGTTATAAGTAATATCAACTGTCAAAAATTAAGCATACACACGCGTTACCGATATGAAACTAACACTTTTGGACCGCTTTTAAAATGGATAGAGTGCACCGCGGGCGTGAGGTGGCCGCGCGCGGCCTCGGCCCGTTGCATTTCGCGCTGCGGCGGCAGCTCTAACGCGACCGTACAAAAGATGACCTAAAATCGAACGCAAGCTACGCGCCCGACTAGCCATCCTACAAACTATGTTTTAAACCGTTTTCTAAACAATTGTGACACGATCCCGGTGTCTGCTTGACAATGAAAGCGTCGCCGAGCATATATACTTACACAAAAGCCGTCCGCGAGCACCGAGCGCTTCGCTTATCACAAAAATAAGTAACTATATACCAGTCAATGAGACGGTCACTTCGTCACTGCTAGATTCACTCCGAATTAAGACACTATCTTTAAATGTTCGTGCTATTTATTGTATAACAGTCTTCCAGATAGTTAGCGCGTCGAAAGTAATAATAATTATTAGTAAATAGGTACATTTGCTAAAGATATACGAAATATTCACAATAAACACACAAATCTGTCAGACAAGATGGAGTTATTTCGCTTTAGTTCTTGTTTAGGTCGCTAGCGGCGCTGGTGTGGAGCGGAAGGGGCAACGCTTCTCATTGGTTGCATTTTATTACGTTCCGTTACAACGCAGATTTATATTAGCGAGCACAAAAAATGAATTTTGTTTATTTACACTATTACCATTTGTTTTAGTCGTTTGAAATCAAAGCAATATTTAAAAGATGGTTTTTATGAAAGAAATATTGACACAGATATCATTCACAGTTTGATAATTAATCGAAAAAACACCCAACAATAGAAATGGAACGTTGTTAACGCGGCGAAATCTGATAGACCTAAGCAAGACACGAGTACCTCTGTTGACGTGGATTCCTAATTTGTCAAAGTTGCACTGCTACATAACCAAACTAAATATACAAGGAAATATTACAACGTATATTTCGTATAGGCATACGCAATGAGGGGTAGGATTTCGGCGGCAAAACAAAGGATATACTCACTAAACCCATGTCTTGAAGTCTTCTTGATATAGATCTACACAGTCCATGGTCTTGGATATCCAAATAAAAACAGAAATTTCTTCTTGCTGTGAAAGAATAACATGTTTAGATACTATTTTGTGGCTTGAACTAAAATGCACCCCCAAACAAGGGTTGAAAATATGGCGAACCTTGGTTAAATTTTTCTTGACGACTCAAAGTTGACACCATCTTCAATGAAAAGCTTCGTATCTTTCAGAATGCACAACACAATCACACGTAATGCTATTTACATTTCACTCCATATCCTTCGACGACCCTATAATATTAATACTAATATAACATTAACCAAAATTATATAAGAATAAGATCATATTGATGTCTTGATGTAAAACTAAAAATGAATTTTGCAAAATACGTTCGAACGTAGAAGTGTCATTGACAGCTGACACCAATAGAGCATAGACTGCTGACGTTGATCTATGGCCGTAAATCGATATAGAGATCGATATCGATAATCGTACCGATATAAAATCGATGTCAATCAGGATCGGATATCAGATCGATTAAAGTATAATTTTTTTTTATTTTACTACACTCGTATTCGTACTCGTATGTTGTTTCCAATTCCAAGCCTACTACTACTACCTACGTACGTAAATTCGCCGTAGTTATCATCAAAAACTTGCATGCCAGTATTGATATCGCGCGTATTTTAACTTATATGCACGGCACTGTAGCCGAATATTCTGGGAACGGGAAAATGGAGCATATACGTATAGGTAAATATGACATGACGCGGCAGAGGCCGGGCCCGCGCTAGCGGCCGAGCCCGCTATGTACGTACTTTATTGATTGCTCATGTGCTGAAATGCCCGGCGAGTACCTAGACAGCTAGGTAACTTCGCCCGGCCTGTTTATTTTGTGCTGTGACTGCGCGTTTTATGTGGGTCACCCGTCGTCTACCAGTCCCTGGGATCCCAGGGCAGATAACAAAAGAATGGCATTGTAGTATATTTTTTTCACCGGGAGAGGACGGCTTAAGTAACACACCGCTGTATACTACAAAGTAGGTATAAAAGCGACCATTTTGTCTTACGTTTATAATAATAAGCAGTAGGCAGGCACTACAGATGTCCAAGTACAATAAACACCTACAATAAGTTGTTTGCTGCCTAAGATATCCATAAAATCCTAAGTAAAATTTATGAAAGTAAATGGTTTCTACCAATTCTACCCTACAGCCTTTTAGTTAGACATCTACTCAGCTGTACAATTAAAGTGGGTAATATAAACTATATATTTATTATTACTATTATTTATTTATTTTTAACACCAACAAGATACAAAGCTAATACATTTAAGGAACATACAATTAGAAGACACAAGTCCTGCCTGCATCTCAATAACAATCGTGCAACATCATTCAATTAAAATACTAGCAGTAATACAAATATTTTGATGTTTATTTCAGTTAAGTTTACCTTTACCGTCGTTTATAATGTTGGATATGAGAGAAACCTTGTAGAACTGTCAATTTCTTTAAAAGCAAGTAATACTCATACTATGTTTATTCTTTACTTTGCGAGTGTACTTTTAGAGTAATCATTGTTATCAATTATCATGTTGTTTAAGACTTGCAACGCCATCTAGCCAGGTAAAAAAATACTAAAACTCTTAGTCTACTCACCAACAGATGGCAGTAGTAAGAGGAGGAAGATTGCGTTATTTGTTTTCCGCTAGATGGCAGAGTTTGTAGCAAGGATGCAAGCAGCATCCTGCAGTGTTCCTGCTAGCTATGACTAAAAATTTGTGCATTATTATAGTAAGGCACATTGCTGGATGGAACAAATTGTCGTAAATGTGGACACGCTGGACAGAAGCACCAAATTTTTCCAGGGTCTAGATCTAGATAGGTACATAGCTTTATGTTTTTGATAGTAACCAACTCCTCCGACGGCCATCGTTAGTTTTATAGAAAGTGCCTTGACTAGTATGAGATTCGCTGTGGAGGGGTCCACAACGAATCTCATACTAGTCTGCGCAATTGTATGGATTGGGCGGTGGAGGGGCGCGCCGTCATGGATGATACGCACTATAGATATGCTGTCAATTTTTGGGAGTCGTCAAGAGTGAAGTGAAGAATCGCTTCTTATTTTTCATAGAAGATAACTTAAAACTTCCTGAATAACCTAAGAGTAAGCGTTAAAATGGAAGAAAACCGTTTTCAGCATTTTTCTTTGAAATTCGACCTCTGAAGGGGTGAAAAGGTGGTTGAAAATATGTATGGGGAGCAAAAATTTTTTTGAACGAGAAACTTGAAACTCCATTTATAGACCTATCATTACATTATAAGAAAACAAATTTTAGCGTTTTTGGAAATTCACCCTCTGAAGGGGTGAAAAGGGGGTTGAAAATTACTATGAGCAACCTGTATTTTAAAGTGAGTAAGGACTTCATTCTTGGCGTGTAGACTCTCAATAAAAACGTAATTGCAGCGTTTTTAGGAAATTCATCCCTTAAGGGTGTAAAAAGGGGGTTGAGTTGAATGTTAGTATGGAAAAAGAGTAAGTATAATCAATTATAAGTGAGCGAGCCCTTCAGAGTGAGCCCTTTCACGCTTAAACAGCTAAACCGATTTAGATGAAGTTTGGTATGGATATAGTTTGAGTCTCAGAGAGATGGACATAGGGTACTTTTTATCCCTTAAGGGGTGGAAGTTTGTATGGAAGAGAGATGACTAGATAAGTGCCTGAAATAAATAAATTGCAATAACATTCTAACGCGATGACCGAGTTCGACGCGTACGAAGTCGCGGGCAAAAGCTAGTCGGGTATAAATTGCTAAATAAAACACACACGCCCACTTAAAAATACACTTATAATAAATTAAATTAACAATTACATACATGTAATTACATAGCCATTGTAAACCATTGCTTGTATATTTACCTACCTACATATATACATATGATCAAGTGGTAGGCGAAACTGGATCGCTTATAAAAATATAAAAGTGCGGGACATCGTGCTATATCTTCCCCTCACGAAGCGAGCCTCATATGCTGTCTTTTTCAAACCGATGACAAAGGATAGCAAACAAGTCTGGCTGGATGAGTAAAAGAAATGAGTGACAAGGTATAGAACATTCAAAACTGTATCGCCAAATGCTGTCAAATGAACGCAAGCGAGAATCTACTTTACACTCAGTGCTCTAAGTCGTTTTTTGCTTGCGTTTGTTTAACAGAATTTGGCCTTAGAGTTTTGTACGAACTACACTGAAACGTAAAGCCACATTTGATGCGCATAAGTAAAAACACTTTACAAACAATTAGAAGGACGGCATCAAAATAAGCACAATTTATAAATTCGCGCGACTAAAATGTTCAAGCAATTGTACGCTTACGATTTAACGCACCATTTCACATTTTTTTAATGTCCCAGCACTAACTCTTAAGTGAAGTGATATAATGGCCGCGATTTAATTTAAATTTCGATATATTATTATATGATAACAAGACTTAGAACATCTAGACTCACTATCAGTCTCGAATCCAACTTCACAGACAACACAAGCCACCACAATGAGTTAAATTACATCCATTTTGAGTCACTGAGGATTACGACCTATAAATAAATTGGATATTTATATTTATATTACACTGTGTACAGTAAATTTTTGAGACAGAAAACTGCATTTCAACTGCAAGTGAACTGCGCATTTATACAACTTGCAGTTGAGATGCAGTGCTGTCTCGACCCATAGTCAACTACAGAAATGTCTGAGCTCAAAAATGTCACTTTTCATGTCCGCTAACAACTAATAACAATCTTGGTCAGATATCTCTGACTATTTTGTATCTCAGATATTTTTGACGGCGACAAAATTCGACTGAGTTTTTAAGAAACAGATGTTTATTATCAGAAGAATCAACAGCAGTAAAACTAAGTAACAACATGAATATTAACAGCAGAGTCAATTACTAAATATAATTAATTTGTACAGAAAATATATGGTGGTAAAGAAGTCAGTCTATACCACCATTCATCAATATCAACATTATATTAGCCGATATGATTATGATAATATTGAGTAGAATATTTTATTACATAGGAGTTGCATATTTGTCAAATCCTACGGAACCTTTAGAGTTGAATGTACTCATACTCATTTGTTCGTAAAATAAAATAAAATACATGTCATTCGTATAATATGATTATAATTAAGAACATTTTATTTTTTTCTAATAATGCAAAAAATCATTTTTAAAACGGCCGTCTCCAAAACTCGCAGTCGAATTTAGAGTCCAAGGGAAAAACAGCTTTATTCCATTTAATTTTAGGAACAAACTATTAAAGCTCTCTAATTTTATATTTCTGGAAAATCCTTACAATACCGAGCGGGACTATAAGATATTTTTCATTACTGTTGCCAGGTTTTAACTACAGAGAGGAGAGATATATTGTTTTTAAAATGAAATGGTCAAATCATTTTTCCCAAGTAGTTCTCAATATCTGATGTCGGAAGTAGTGTCATAAAGCAGAGCCGTTTTTTAATATTTCACAATGTACCTATACACGTTTGTAGTTTGGTCTATGACACGCTGTGTCTAACCACGAACAAGTTTAATATATCCAAGTGTCAAATTCTAATAAACTGTACCAAAAATAAACAAGAAACATGATTTACAAAGTTGTAGACTTAAAAATCGTAGCAGTCAGCAGTATAAGTGGGCGTGGTGCTCAAAATGATCTGCTCACGCTCTTATTTCCTCATACCAAGACGCGTGTAGATTATCTTGACCTCTTCGAATGCGTAACCACTTCTGCTGCTGACTGTACCTACTTGTATATATAGGACTGTACCGACCGGATCAACGTCTGTGTGCTCGATGATACTACTTCTCAGACATTCTGTATAAGGCTGGTTTTCCACTAGAGCTATGCTATGCATGTTTCAATACATTTGACACATAGCTCCAGCTCGAGCTACGTGTTAAATGTATGAAAACATAGCATAGCACACCTCTAGTGGAAAATCAGCCTTAGGCTGGTTTTATCTGCGCTGACCGCTTAGCGTATCCATTACGGTTGCTCTAAGGCTGGAAACAGTGCTCGACCGACGGTCAGCGCGTACCGTCGGTCGGGCGTAGCTATAGCTGTACGAAAACATACGTGCGTTCAGAGCGACCATACGCGCTGACCGTCAGTCGTGCTCTGTTTCCAGCCATAGACTTGCATAGATATATCTACGTCGGTCGGCGCCCGACCGACGGTACGCGCTGACCGTCGGTCGAGCACTGTTTCCAGCCTTAAGCTCTTCTAGAGCACACATGCAATATTGGTCAGCGCCGTTGGTCAGCTTGACACTAAAGTCAGCTAAAGTGTACATTAATGTTGAGGCGCGTCGCACTGGTCACCGTTGGAGTCCCCGTTGAGCAGCGAGCTCGCCGGCGCCGGCGCCGGCGCCGGGTGTGCGATCAGCGGCGCTGGGATCACCTGTTCAATAAATAAAAACATTATATTTATTTAGTCATAGTGACCCTGGCAACTTTGCCCGGAATAATTCTAGTCAAGAATATTAACAATTTTTATGTCACACATGACCATAAAGTGGCAAATACCACACGCTTCGCTCGCGGAAAATCCTACACCGGGGGGTGACATACAATTTTTTACTTGGTGTTAGTTGTTAGTGTTACGAAAAGAAGCTTCATTCAGTGTGATAATAGTGCATTACTTACCAAGGGCGGTAATAAAGAAAGCCCCAGATCGCATATTCAAATACCTGCGATCTGAGACATTCTTTGTTTTACCGCCCTTGGTAAGTAATGTACTATTATGTCACACCTGTCCATAAAGTGACAATAACCGCACGCTTCGCGCGCGGAAAATCCCCCTCCACTGAGTGACATAAAATTTTGTACTTATCACGGGCGGTATTAAAGAAAGCCTCAAATCGCATATTTATCGCCCTTACCTTCGGCTCGGGCGTCAAATACCTGCGATCCGAGACATTCTTTGTTTTACCGCCCTTGGTAAGTAATGTACTATTATCACACTGAATGAAGCTTATTTTCATTAACACTTATAGAAAGTTAATTTATATAATTTATATATTTATATTAGTCTATTCACCTGATTTGCACCCCTGAAGCCCAAATTTAAACGAAAACCGATTCCATGTCCTTCTTTAAATAATCAAATTACTAATACTTTATTGTTATTTGCGAACTTTAAGAAAGAGATTTTACCGTCGGGCAAAGCTGCAACCAAATGGGACAAGTAAATTTTACGGTAGTAGGTAAATGAAATGCCATGCCATTTCGTCTCGACTACGTTGTTAATGCCAAATATGAGGTTTTACAATTTTGAAAAGCGCGTGTAGCGATGTTGGATATTTTTTTAGAGTAAAGCGATTATGACTATCGATATTCGAACGAAAGTCAGTGTCGCCAGCACTCATCTTTCAGCAATAGCTAAATAAAACTAATCTATAAAAACAAAACCAGGAATGGAAACAATGTTTGTACAATCACATAACCGTCACCCCGGTAAACAATGGTAACTTAACTTATGGGAGTTTTGAGTTGCGCGGCCCCGGTTTTTGAAAGTTGAGTTTTCGACATGCCATGGCGGGTCTAGTCTATCGATGTATTATTTTATTTAATACTACGTTAATATATGAACGCTGTGAACCAGAATATTGCTATTTCGAAATGGTTAGAGATGTGTAAAAGATGCCCGAAATAAATAAATATATAAGAATTGCTCGATTGAAAATATTACATACAAATATTAGATTTAAAAGGTCAAACGGGTAGGTAGACAGTGTCAAAGAGAATGATAATATAACATAGTTTGATCGCGAGTACCGTAGAATATTAGATAGAGGGATATACATGTAGAATAGACACGTTGGTTTCTAATGGAAGTAAATAAAAAACTAATTACTATTAAAACCTAACCCGATTCGTTGTGAATGTAAGTATGTAATTAAATTACTCAAGGGAAACAGTCAATGTGTAGATATAGATATTTTACTCTTGTCCATGTCCATGCATGAAAAATCTACTTTTCTGAGGTAAGAGAAAAAAAACATGACACATATAAAATAGTGTAGTATTCCGGGCCCAGCGTCCATATATCCCGAAGTATGTCTAACTATGATTGTCATGCGTGCGACACAACAGATAGCGTACGTGGGCCCTATATGCCAGTCGTGTCTTCCTCGTGGGACCCCTGTTAGGAACAAAAGTTACATTACAATTTGGGGTCTTATTAATATTCATAATTTTGAATTTGCATTTTCCAATAAGTCGGAGAAGTTTTCGGAAATTTCTAAAAACTTACACAAGAATTTTAAGAAAGTTTCGATCATGGAAATTTCCCCATAGGAAATGTTGAGAAAATTCGCATTTTTTAAAGTTTCCGTCGGCACATCAGTAACCATAGACATAGGCGGCTGTGTACCTCTAGGATGTTTTTTCAAACGAGCACAACACCAGAGGTACTGGACGATACTCACCGCCGGCTTGGGCCGGTGCGTGTCGACGGCGTCCACGGCGAGCGCGACGTGCTCCTCGCGGCACCCGTACGCGACCGGCGTCAGCTTGATCACCGAGTGCAGCGGCACGTGCAGGTACGGGAGCTCCTCTGTCGACAAACCACTGGTTAGTGAGAGTTTGTATGCCAAATAGAGATGCAACGGATATCCGGTTGCTATCCGGTATCCGGGCATTATTTTACTATATACCTTAAGGAGGAGCTGCTGGATAAGCTTGAGCGATTGCAAAATGTTTGTATCCGTTACATATTTGGTCTGCGCAAGTTCGACCACATCTCAGACTTTCGCTCTCAGCTCGGTTGGCTACCGATCCGACGTCGCAGAGATGTGCATGTCCTGTCGCTGCTTTTTAACGTCCTTTTTAATCCAGCTTCCCCTCCTTACCTATCAGAAAGGTTTATTTACATGGCAGATGGTAGTGGTCACCGTTTGCGGTCGAGTGCGAACCTCACTCTGGCTATACCGTCGCATACTCACCGTGCATATTCAAAGTGTTTCTCAGTGTACGCTGTAAAATTGTGGAATAAGTTACCGTTGTCCTTAAGACAGTCCCAGTCTGTAGCATCGCTCAAGACGAAGTTGAAAGAATTTTGGCTATCCAATAACTTGTGAATTATATGGATACAATATTTATGGGTATATTTATGTATTTAATTTTGGGTAGGTATATTTATATATATATAGTATATATATATATATATATTTAGTTGTTTATTTATGTGTAGTAGAAATATATATTTGTACACGTGTTGGTTTGTCTATCGTTTGGTTCCTATTCTCCACTCAATTGCTCAAAGGTTAACTGGAAGAGATCCCTTACAGGGATAAGTTCGCCTTTGTACATGTATAATCTATTTTGTCTGTATTGTTTCTTTCTCTTGTCTTGTGTACAATAAAGTATTTACATACATACATACTATCCAGCCGAATACCGGATAGTTGCGCACTATCCGGCCGGATACCGAATAGTGATTCTGTTTGGTATTTAACTTTGTATTCTACTTTGTATTTAATTTTGAAAACTAGGTGAAAAATAGTTTCGTACGTACTGACCTAATAACACTCGTTTCTTGCCTAGAAAACGGTCCGCGCGAACCTACAATACGTAACAGGTTGAAACCTGCACGACGCGCCCGCCGCCAAACTAAAATGTAGGTATCGTTTGGCCGGCCGGATATCCGGTATCCGGTATCCGGCCAAACAACTATCCGTTACATCTCTAATGCCAAACCTCTACAATGCTGGCTATAAAGCATTGTTCCTATTTTGAATCAAGCTGTCTAGAAGATTCTAAATAGAAGACATTCAGAAGACTTCAAGCAGTAGCCCACTAGGTTTTGGCTGGCTGGCTTTATTTTTATTTATTTATTTGGCAGTATTTATTTTTTATTTATTAAAAAAGAACGTAGAATAATGTAGTAATTTACTAATGGGTTATTGTTATCATACACATTCATCCATCAGCTCTCATACATCTCACAATACGCGAGGCATCGAGACATTAGTTTAGGCCAGCGATCAGTTAGTTCCGATCTCGCCACCAGGATTTTATAGCTCACCTCTCGAGGACAAAGGAACTATAACTTTATAGTAGTCGTTTCATAATATAGGAGGGTCGTGAGCTAATGAGGCAGCCAAATAGGTCCTGTCACGGTCGCCACTGCATGAAAGATACAGCGACCGTCAACGGACGTCGTACTAAACGGACTGATTTTCTTTGAAAATGTTTGGTATGAATCCTAACGTCGGTGATTTAGCAGTCGTTAAAAGCGGTCAAATGTTATAAGCGGAGTCGTTATAAGCGGATTCTACTGTATATGGAAAGACAAGCGAAATAACCGAATGCTGATTAAATTATTTCTTGTCTGTACATCTGGATTATAGAAAAATAGACATACACCTACACTACACCTCGAGGATACTGGTTCACAAAC
Source organism: Cenopis cana (assembly GCA_951800055.1). Taxonomy (NCBI): domain Eukaryota; kingdom Metazoa; phylum Arthropoda; class Insecta; order Lepidoptera; family Tortricidae; genus Cenopis; species Cenopis cana. Next base: position 17,271,606 of record OX637485.1, on the reverse strand, counting down.
TACCAGGGTAGTATAACTCACCAGCGGATTTGTCCAAGAAGTAAGCGAGGAGGCATCTCATCACCGCCTGGTGGGAGACCACCAACACGTTGCCTTGTCTCTCCAACTCCATAATGACTGGTTCCAGTCTCGCCACCAGGTCCTCATAGCTCTCCCCCCGAGGGTACCGGTAGGCGAACTTGTTCGCGTCCCGAGCGTTAAAGTCCGCCGGGAATTTCTCCTGGATTTCGGCGTATGTCATCTCTTCGCAGATACCCTGGGGGATGGTTTGATATTAAAATGCAGCTTAAAGTATATATATAGCATAACCTAATGGGACAATAGTACATTACTTACCAAGGGCGATAAAACAAAGAATGTCTCAGATCACAGGTATTTTATATAATACATATGCGATCTGAGGCTTTCTTTATTATCGCCTGTGGTAAGTACAAAATTTTATGTCACCCCCTGGCCAGGAAGTGGGTTTTTTCGCGCACGGAGCGTGCGATAATGGCCACTTTATGGCCAGGTGTGACATAAAATACCATATCTGCAGAATTTCTCCAAGCTAAGGCAACGATTTTATGTGTGACAAATGGAAAATGAAATAAGATTTCGACACAAAACCATTTGTAAACTGAGAGGGTATGTAATAATTAAACACTAAACAGTCTTTGATATTTAACTGTGGCTTTTCGGTGAAGTCAGACGTGTAGGCCCGGACACTGTGCCTTGACGTACAGTCAAGGGCATAAATATGTATACATTTTGGACCTTATTTCAATGGAATAAGGTGAAAAAAATGTATACATATTGGTGCCCTTGACTGTACTTTTCCAGAAGTCGCTATCAAACGCTGGACTTACCGCATCTATCTCGTTGAGCGCTTTCCACCGCTCCTGCGGCGCTTTAACGTCTTTGACCGTCTGTATGGCGCGTCTCATCCACGAGGTCCACACGCGCAGGCCGGGGATGGCCTGCGCGTCGATGTACCCCGCGAGCGCGCTCGCGTACTGCGCGCCGCGCGGGGACAGCGAGCTGTCACCGCCGATGCGGCCAACGATGTTGTGCATGCTTTCACCGTGCTGGGAATGTTCATTTATGTCACACCTGGCCATAAAGCGGCAATTACCGCACGCTCCGCGCGCTGGAAATTCCACTTCCTGGCCAGAGGGTGACATAAAATGTTATACTTAACACGGGCGGAAATAAAGAAAGCCTCAGATCGCATATTTATCAAATACTTGCGATCTGAGACATTCTTTGTTTTACCGCCCTTGTTAAGTAGGTAATGTACTATTATTTCACTCATATACAGGGTGGAAAAAAAATATGGGGCCTTGAGGGAAACTACCTTAAATCCTTGAGCTAGCTCATTTTACTCAAAGGAAACATTCCTTTATTTTTAAAAAGAAACGAAACTGCATTCACGGATTTTCTAAAATTCGCATGTCTCACCCGGGAAGCGAACCAGCTAAAAATTAAAAAAAATAAACTCGTTTTTTTATTTCACTAGCTAGTCGATACAGTCAATGTTAAAGATAATATTTCTCTAAGAAACATTAGGTCTTACACTCGTCTGTCGGACACGATATCCATAAAGTCGAATTAAGTCGATACAAAACCTTAGAAAATAAAAAAAAAACTGTAAATGCAGTTTTGTTTATTTTTAAAAATAAAAGAATATTTAGTTTGAGTAAAATGAGCTGTCTCAAGAATTTAAGGTAGTTTCCCCCAGGGTACATAATTTTTTTCCACCCCGTATATTATATCTGTTCCTTCGTGGATCAGACTGGGGTCAAGGGTTTCGTAAAGAAGAGAATGCGTGTTGCTTCTATCGTGTCTACTCGGAAAGTGTTTTACTATAATTAACTTAAACATGTATATACATTATTTTACTAAACGGTTAAAACTCACGTATAAATTGTCACTTCGGGCGACATGTTTCGAACTCGTCGGGAGTCGCAGACGCACTCATCCTGAGGAAGAACTCCCGACGAATTCGAAACATGTCGCCCGAAGTGACAATTTATACGTGAGTTTTAACCGTTTAGTGAAATAAAGTTATAACATGTCTCACGAAAGTTTAAATTCATGTATATACATGTTATATTTATAACAGCACCCCCTATTGCTGTGAACCGTGTAGTTAGTATTAGATAGCCTTTTGATCTAATATACAATTATCGATCAAGCCATCTTGTATCAACCTAGATGGCGCTGTTCTACTATTGAACAATGTCAGACTTCTATAAAAAAACGACTAACAACATATTGACTCACCCTAGTTAAATATATGGTCCTCGGCACTATGTGTATGTTCATCAGGTAGTAGACTATCCGGCTCTGTATGTGTCCTTCGTGTTTATGAACCACTACCTTTAAAAAAAACAATAGAAATATTCTTTATTGTTCACCAAGAATAACAAGATTAAAATTAAACATGCTGATGGTAGACAAAATATATAATTTAACAACATATATTTAATTTAGTTGTAGTTTATAACAGAATCGAATTGAGTATTAAATATTATGCAGTTTACTATCTTATCATATATATGTGGACTCTGAACTGGGTCCACAGTGCAATACTAAACTCGTCCCTTTGTAACCTTGCGCCCTATGCACGTGCCTAGTTTGCTTTAGGGCGTGTACACATAGCGAACCGTTTTACAGGTATGTTCAGGTTTGTAACTCTATGGGCGAGTTTACACACAATACAGTATTCCGGATCCTGTAAGTAGTAGTAGCGGTATCCGTTAAAAAGGATCCTGTTAAAGCGGACGTTCTATGTGTACGCGCCCTTAGGGACAATCCGTTTCTGATCCCACATAGATAGTAAAGTGGGATAAGACTAATATACTTTATTGTAAGGTGGGGCAAGACTGTGCCACGTACGAACACAGGCCGGTCATCGTCAAATATGGCGCCGGCAGCTGTCATCCCATAGAAACTTGTCAAACTTTCATACAATCAGATTGGACGAACACCGCTTACGTTTACACACGGTTTGGTGCAACCCAGCCTAACAGTAAAGAGTTAATAGGACTGCGGTAGTCTTGCCCCGGCGACTCCGTCTCTGAGGGTCTACTCCGAACATCGAAATCCGAAATTCGTAATCTGCCGTCCCCTTCACTCTCGTGTTATACACTATATGAGTGAAAGGGACGGCACTATACTAATTTCGGAGTACAAGCCCTGGTCCCACATAGTCAAACCCCACATAGACAAAGTTTTTGCTTGGCACCCTGGGCTTTAACTCCCTGGAAGTGAGGCGTAATTGTGCACTCCTGACCGGGGCGTGCCGAATATTGCGTGGGGATTCAGACTGTCCTCAGTTGGTCTCCCAACTGGTTCGTCTTCTCGTGCCCTCTCTGTCTCAAGCGAAGTTTAATTTTAGAACACGTGATCGCAACTTACTGGCCGTTCCTAAAGCGCGTACTGTGGCGTACAGGAATTCACCACTGGTTCGCGCTTTATGTTATCTGAACGCGCTTCTCAAGTCAGCACGACAAGATGTGTTTGCAAGTAGTTGGAGGATAATATGTGATGAATGTAAGAGTTAATGTGAGGCGATGGATGATCGCCCATCTTCAGTTAGTTATTAAGATATTTCACAATTTTTTGTTAGTACTTAAGCAATCTTGTATGCATTTCACAGTGCATTAGTGTCTCACTGTAATACTGTGTAATAAGTTTGAATTAAAAAATAAAATAAAATAAATAAATAAATAGATAGTATAGCGACTATAGCGTACCTTCTCCCCCGTATCATAGATCTTCATAAAGCTGTAGTCGGACTCTAGATTCTCCTCTAGGGGCTCGTACTTCTCCTTGTAGTGCTCGATCCGCAACAGGAAGTCGTTCAGCACGTTGTCCGTGTTCTGTATGTTCGTGTAGTCGGGACTGCTCACTTTCACTTCCTGCAATTTGAATTTAACGGTTATTTTTAGACTATATTGAGCACAGCGCCATCTATGTGTAGGGTAGGTTGTAGTGGTCAGATTAGTCACGTGACGGTGTTTATTTAGAATCAAAACGCTTAACCTTTTGTAGTGTGTGTCATCAACGAAGGCGCGTCCCTCCACAGCCCAATCGGTACATTGAGCATAGATTAGTATGAGATTCGCGGTGGAGGGGCGCGTCGTCCTGGATGACACGCACCATATCAGTGGCGGAGCGTCCATACAACTCGATTCCCACCGGCTTGCCTAATTTTCAACCAATCCAGGTTTTTTACTACGGCTCCTGAAGAATAAGAAAGGCAAATTATTTCCGGCTTCCCTAAGAATATATTTGACGCGCCGCCACTGCACCATAGGCTATTTTTTTGTGATTTGACACAAAGGACTATTGCGGCCTAGTATATAACATAGATAATTACATTCATTTTAAGATTTTTATTCAGAAATATCGTTTCAAACATAACTCCAAATCGACAAAATACGAGCTAAAAACTAAATTTTTACGCTTAAATTCTACTCTACTAAAAATGGCTTTGTTACTATCCAAAACTTTTGTTAAAGAAGCATCACATCCGTTCAAAGCATTTTCTAATTTACACAGACTCTCAACCTCCGACGTAAAACAACACACAAAAATGGACTTGTTTACAATCAGTATTATAATCGTAAGTCGTAGACAGCTAATACCTATAATCAATGTTGTTTACCAGTTTAATGCAAGTCTTCAGTCATGGAGTGAGTTAGACATAACAAGGTAATCGCTATAAATGTTGACATCACGACTGTTATCGCAAAGCGCGGAAACTTACTTTATAACCGCTGACGACTTACATATAATACATACGGTAATTAAATAAATGGTCATGAAAACAGTAACAGATCTCGAAAGATAAATAAATGCGAAACTCACTGAATTGTAAGATCCTGTAACCTATGTTGGACAAATAAATGATTTATGATACAAAAAAGAATAGCGAATCATGATTATTTTGACAAGAATTCCAACAGAAAATAAGCATTACCTGCCTTTTTCTCAGACAAATTGTATGCGTACGCTACTAGCACTCATTATTGCACACTACAGTACAAAATCACAATAAGTATACTTAAAATTATTTGAACTGTCCGAGTTGTATCAAATTAGGCCGTTCAAAAAGCGACTTTCCTGTCCTAGCGTGAAGATTCAAAGTCCAATGACAAGTTTTATAAAATGTAGGACATTTTAAATAATTTCTACTATACGGCGGGAATCTTACTGGAGTTAGCGAAATTTGAACCTACATATACAGAAGTTAGATTTCATATTTAAATGGCAGCAGCAATGGCCGCGAGCAGCAGAGAGTAGCCGTGAATGAATATGCAATGTAGCACCTGTGTAGTAAGTTCAAATTCCTTTGACTCTAGTAAGACGCGCGCTGACTCCGGCCGTTTGTTGTAAATCCCAAGTACATAAGATAGGTGGGCATTTTTTAATACAATGACTGTGGCAAATAAGCATGCGGTCCACCTGATGGTAAGTGGTAGCGGACACCGCAGCTTATAGACGCTCGCAACTCCAAACGAGTCACGTGCGCGTTTCCGACCACTTATAAAATTTGAAGATTCACTGTGTTGACAGCAGAAGGGACAGAAGGTTCCTCGCTCTCAACACAGTGCATCCTCGGGAGCTCTGGCAACCTTGCTCACCTCCAGGAACACAACACTACGTGCTTGTATGTTATTATGGCTGTGGTCTTCTGCAAGGCTGAGGTACTTCCCCAGTTGGCCTGCTCCAAAATTCGAGCAAGATGACATTTTGCTGTGCCCTACCTCTCTTGATTATATAAGGGATAGAACACTAAATTAAAAAAGAAGCTAAAGAGCTCACCATGATATTTTGTTCGATGATGCGCGGGTCGTCACAAATAGACTCCACGAAGAACAGCTTGAAGCCCATCTCGTGAACGACGATGTCGCGGATCATGCGCCGGCGCTCCCGCGTCGAGTTCGTCGCGTCGAACACCTGCCCATACAAATAGTCTGTCTCTAAAATTGGCAGCATCATATGTCAGGAATTAGTCTGGGCAACTTAGCATCGGTACAATTGGACCATATTTAATTACGTGACACCTTTGTACCTATCTTTTAGAGATGGGTAAATCCTAACTTGAAGATTTAAATGATTCGAATCCGTAAGCGGATCCGAATCCTCTATCGACTCCTTGTATATCTTATCGAATCCAAAAGGAGTTATTAACTCCGACTCGACTCATCGGTACCACGGGCCGTGCGAAACAGTAAATAAATCGGTTCGGTCGGGATCGCGGCTCGATTATCGAAACTCCGTGGGAGTTGTAACGCCCGCCATGCACCGGCTCTCGTTCGGTTCGGTGGCGTCCGCCTGTGTTCGGCTCCATTTGGCTAAATCGGTACATCTGCACTGCCAACAAAGCCTAAAGAGCCAAGGATTCAAAAGAGCGGAGTTGATACCGATAGCTGATTCGGATTTAGTGATTCGAATCACCACAGTGAGTCGAGATTACCCATCTCTACTATTTTTAACAAATAAATTATTTGATTGATTGATTGATAGCCTGTTGTCTTACAATCCAGGTATACTAACCGCGACTTCCCCTCCTTTGACGAGCCACTCGCAGACATCCTTGAGCGCGTCCAGCGCGCACTGCTGTCTGATGGCCATAGCTTCCTTATTGTCTGCTCTGAAGAACTCATGGCTCGTGTAGGCGGTGGTGGCGTGCCGTCGGTACTCACCCAGGTTGAATACTGAAATTTATCACTATAAGTATGTACATATTTGATCAAGTGAAGCAAAGGTCTCCTTTTCAGCTTGGGAAAAATGCTATTGTATCTCCATCCGGTTGTTTATCTCTACAGGGTGGGTTTCTCAACCAATCATCTTGAAATTTAGTGAGCGGGTCCAATAAATCTGGTTTTTTTTGTGGTCAGTTTTTTCCAAAAACATCAGGAATTTGTTCATAATTGTTCATTAAACGAATTCATTTTTAAAAATGAAAATCATTAGGTAGTTAAATGTTGCAATGCACCATATTGTTGCATGTCTTAATAGGAAGTACAAACCCCTTGTATTGATTCCTATCCAGTTAAGGTATCGGGAGAGTTTCTTGGAGATGTATGTTTTCCCCCGGGCGGGGAGCCCCACCATGGCGATCACATGGGGAATGTTCACATAGTTAGCCCGTTCACCTGCAAACAAGTAGAGCATCTTATTAATGAAAAGAGAATATCAAGATGGATAAACTATTGTGATTAAAATACGGGATTTTATTCAGGAACGGCACTTACTAGTCAGGGGGCAAGGGACTCTTTTTAAAATGTTTAAAAAGAACGACTAGGAATCCTAGGACCGGTTTCAGGCCCCCCATAATTGCTTAAATTCTACATAACACAAAAAAAATGACTGTGCTACTTTAGTTTACTAAAATAAAAGCATTATATCCTTTAAGGAGTATATTGGAACTATCAATTATTTTGTCATAATATAAGCCTATATCCAGCAGTGGACGTCTAAATAAATAAATGAAATAAATGAACTTTATTCTGTAAGTAGGCCGCAATGGCACTTTTACAAGTCAAACCCTACTAGCGTTTCACAGAGGCCACTGCCGAGAAGAAACGCCGAAAGAAACTCGACAGTCAGCCATTTTCTCACAAAAATATGCTTATTACAATGATAATACTTAACCTACTTAAGATCAAGAAATCTAAGACACATAGAATTCAAAATTCAGAATTCAAACACTTATTCTGCAAACAGGCCACAAGGGCACTTTCACATGTCATAATGTTAATGTACAATTTTAAAAAAGTCTTACAATATAAGCATATGATAGATTTTTCATGAGAAAATATTAATTTACAATTTAAGAAATATATCAATAATAAGAAATATTTTAAAAAAGTCTTACAATATAAGCATATGATAGATTTTTCATGAGAAAATATTAATTTACAATTTAAGAAATATATATAAATATGTCTTTCGGCTGATATGATGATGATGATGATGATGATAAGTTCAAACTATTTACGAATATTTGTTCTTGGGTCTTGGATGTTTTCTATGTATTTAAGTATATATTTATCTATATAAGTATTTATATCGTCACTTAGTACCCATAGTACAAGCTTTGCTTAGTTTGGGACTAGGTTGATTTGTGTAAGATTGTCAACAAATATTTATTTATTTCGACAACGTTTGTAAGCCCTCTTAACTTTCAATTGTTTAAACTTACAGACATGGTTCTACAAAACTGATAAGTCGGAGATTATTTTACTTTTTACTTGTAAAGGGAACAAATAATGTTCCCTTTTGCCTTTGTATTATTTGTCTACGTTTTAAATGCGGAAGAATACAGATGAATATTGCAATGGGGAAACGCTATTCTGATAAGAAATTATTCTAGTAAGAAAAAGGTCAAATGCTAAACCTGTATATTTAACGCTGATGTTATTCCTTATTGACATGCCGCGATAACTCGCTCATTTATTAACCTCAACCCATAAAGATAGCTCTTTAACATGATCAATCATTAAGACTATACATTCCATTTCAAAAAACATCATTATCTTAGGAATGTTGAGCATCAAGTCCATATATATCGGCAGAAACCTTAGAGGTTATATCTATCACATTAAATGACACTCTAGAAACGATAATATATAATTATGTCTCTTAAATTCAGAAAGGACAATAAAAGATATACAAACCGTCACCAAAAAATTGCTTATTAAGATATTTCCAGCCTTCTGCGCGGTTATCGTCTGAATCCATGGCCGTGAGTCTAATTACTTTATCACTTATTTTTATTCAAGACTAAATAAATTCAATAAATTTTAATTGAACTCCTGTTGACGACTACAATACGGGCAATAAAATCGTAGACTAGCCTGAGATAGTCAGCATAGTAGATACTCAGCTATATCTGCTGTCACTATACTGACATATTCATTTTTTTTATAAATTACTGTCTATACCTACTGTTGTTACGTTTTACGCAGAGTATACTATCACTCCTTAGCAAGCACTCTCTTCAATCCTTGCGTAGTTTAGTCAAGTATAATCCAAAGGATAATAATTAACAAAGTTTGCTTTAAATTATGTGTAAGTGGAATAAATCGGGAGCTTTTGTATACCTATTTTACTTTTTTATTAAAACAATAAATACAGATGAAATATTTAAAGCCGGTACGACGGAATGGTATTTCAACGTAAAAATATCAAAATTCACGCTGTCACACTCTGTCATGCACCTGTCATGGATGTCAAGTCATCGATTTGACAATCGAATCGAGGACGAATCGAGTCCATGCATAAGCATGGGCTAGTTTAAAAAAAAAAGCAATTTACCAACGAACGTTACGTTTAAAACTGACAGTTAAAACTAGAATAGTGTGTACCTTAGCTATTGAAAAAATAGCTAAATTGATTTATCACAAGGAGAGCGAATGGGCTGAGTGCGTCAGTCCTTATCAGACGGCACATGACTACTCGTTACTAGGGGTTGCTCCGATAACCCTATCTTCGATAACTCGCCAGAACACCACAAGTCGGCCACTCATTGCTATGCAACTAGGTATTTGCATGTTTCTTTAGATCGATCGAGTGGTTAGGGTGATATAATGTAATCATTATTGACACTTAAGGTATGATTCCGTTGCCGACTGCATACAGCAACAGCACGTTCCGCCGCACTCCAAAATGAACCGTAATAGTATGCGTAAAAAGCTCAATTTGAATTTCGATATTTGATTTTTGATTTCGTGCGTCTGCGCCCAGCCTTAGAAATGATTGGCGTGTTTACATAATTAGGGTTCCGTAGTAAACAAGGAAATTTAGTTTTTGAAGTGAAAACTTCTTTAGCGGCGCTGAGCACTTTTGTACTGGGGAAAAATGTATAAACTCGCGATAAATTCTATGACCAGGTTAGTTGACCCCTCCTAGTATGGTGATTGCTATGTTACGAGGGGTCCCCAGCTGGTCTTCTTAGAAAGCCAAGGTTCTAACTGTTCTAAGTCAATCCTAAGATATTCCATAAAGATCATATTTCAAATAAATTCTCATGGAAAGTAGCTCTTATTGTCCCTAAAAAAGCGTTTCCAAAGTCCAATATCGGATAGCCAGACTGACCGATTTCCGTAAAGATCATATTTCAAATAAATTCTCATGGAAAGTAGTTCTTATTGTCCCTAAATACGGTGACAGTTTACTTCAAAATACCTAATGGCCAAGAGTGATGGACAGGGGGAGGAAACTTAAAGAAAAGACCAGTTTCGCGTGAATTTGGCGTAGAAAGTGCTGCCTCCTATTATATTTGATGTCGACATATTTTGTGTAATCCGTCTCAAGCAGGTTTCGTTTTTATTTCATCTTTCCCAATACAATTAAGGCCGGGTTATAGTAAAAATCTGATTTGGTAAACGGTTTTATTTCGAAATACTACATATTAAAAATGTAAAAAAAATACGATGTTATATTTGAGACCTTTATCTAGTGCCGTCGTGCCGTGTCCGTTACACAATTTGCAAAACTTTGTTCGATAGAAAAAAATTCCAAACATACCTCTATTTTCTATCTTAAAACTTAAAGATTTAATTTTCAACTCTATGGTCACAGATTTTATAATACTCTATGGTCGTATGGTTGCCATGGTTATTTTTAAATATTGAAATAACACGTGTGTCAATAACGTGTCAACATATTGAAAATAAAACAATCGTAATTAATTATAAGATTTTCTGCATTATTCTTGTGAAAAGCAGTTATCAGATACGCCGCCGAGTAAAGTAAGTATTTTTTAATTCATTATTTACTATCCCTGTTTACACCGATGCGATGTTATATTTATATTCCAATCAATTGATTTATTTAGGTAGGTAGTCTGTTTTGCCGGGTGGTTATGCAGCTCATACATAAATGAATATCAACGAAAACAGTTGATTACTTAGCAATATAAACGTTTGAGTATTGAACTACGTGAGCTATACGATAAACGAATATGAAGCCCACTCTTCTTCGTGTTGTCTTTGAAATAGGTATAGTAGATAATTAGGGACATAATTTCAAAAATACACACATAACTCCTACGCTCTCATTTCATTATTTAATGTTATGTTTTGCAGGTACATAGTGCATACAATTGTGCCACGTCCTCATGCTGAGAAAAAGTCAGGACAGAGGTATTTTCAACATGGATGTCAATTGTTGGAGAAAACAACACTTAGCCTGGGCCAATACATGAAATCAGGAAGATATCTACAACGTGCATCCATTTCAAGGTGAAAAAAATGGATACATCTTTTTGTAGACGATTGTACTTCACCAATTCGTTTACCAGTTAGTGATTGAAGAAGTTAAACAAATCGCTATCAAGTTATAGGTAATCGTATTTAATCCTTCTTTTAATATACTACTCATAAATAAGTTAGTCAAAAATAAATAAATGATATTATATATACAACTTAATTTTATTAGTCTCCTGACTGGAATAATTATTTGTGTACAAATCACGTAACCCTTTCAGTACGGCGTGATTATAATTTGTACTCGAATTTGACGAGTTAACACGCCAATCCGAGAAAGATTTTTTATAGATAAAAGTAAACAATAAAATACTGTTCATGTACTATCTACCTACTGTGGCATCTTAACCTTCCCGTATAAACTTCCCCATTGTCATACTAAAAAAATATAGTAAATTATGACTTCTGAAAAGAATAACTTTATTACCATTGCCAAATTGCCACGGGAAGTTTAAGATGTCACAGTAGGTAGATGGTAGATGCAAGTTCATCCGACTATTCTAAGTCTAAGGAACTAAGGCACAGGGCGAAAGTCACTAAATATTATGAACGCGTTTGTGCGTTCAAGGCACTGGGTGAAAGTAACGGAAACGCACAGGGCCGTTTTTAACCAATTTGAGGCCCTGGGCACATTAGGGTAATGGGGCCCCTATGACCTTGATAGAGCACGATTCTGTTAGAATAGACAAATAAAGTAAACGAGTCACATTAAATGAATAGATAATAATAATATAATAGTTCCTAAAAAATAAAATTAATGTCCAAAATACACCAAAGTTGGGTTCTTCGTTCTTCGTAGAGCAAACAGCTAAATTAAATTTTCTTAAATAAACGCCTAATTCTAACCAGTCATATATATTTTTTTAAATTGAAAATGAGACCGACGGTGATGCGAGCTCACCTAGAAGATTCACTCGTACCTTAAAAAGGTCCAGGTTATTTGAACTTGGAAGTACCTACATACGCCATTCGAATACCAAACCAGTACACATTATTAAAAAAAAGATGATTTCGACCAGGTAATGAAAGTAGCCAGTCGTACGTCGTCTGGATATCTGATGGAAGAAGGGGGAAGGCGGTATGAGCTCATGGAGTTCCTGAGCACACTCAACGAATCTAAAGAAATAAAAATGGGAAATAGGTAGTAGTATTGCTTACAATTTTTGAAGTGAAAACTTCTTTAGCGGCGCTGAGCACTTTTGTACTGGGGGAAAATTTGTTGAACTCGCGACAGATTCTAAGATTCTAAGACCAGCTAGTTGACCGCTGCAAGTAATCGTGATTGCGATGTTAGGAGGTGTCATATCAGCTAAACTCAGGATGCGTAAGACACAATGATACTCGGGACATATTATGTATATATGTAAATTGATTATGCGAATATGAATATGAACATGAGTATGAGTACGGATACGGATACCGTAACGGATACCGATACCGATACCGATATGAATATCTTTGTTATTTGGGTCATTGTCAGTCGGAAAAACAAAAGTTGTCCATTCGGTGGACAATAGTTAACGGCTTGTGTGCATGTAATTTACGTTTTTATTACATGGATTTATAGACACGGAATTACAGATTATGCGGGTTATCAGATCAATCGAAAATTAAGCTTTGTAGCCCTTAACTTTTGGCATATCCTGTCCACCGAAAAGACGCGCACCTAAATTTGACAATGACCCATTTACTATCTTTATTGAGTTTTCACTTCTGCCGGCACTCCCAGAGTGCAACCCGTTGTTTTTTTTATACTCGGCATGTACCTACAACCTAGGTAGGTAGCTAGCTATGTTCTAGTGGAATATGAAATTAAATTTTTGAAGAGTTGGCGTATATTGTCTTCGATATTTGCACATTATTATACAACAAAGAACAATACATGAATGTATTGGTCTTTGTTGTATAATAATGTGCAACTGCAAATAGATTAAGATACCTACATTTAAATTTATCAACGCCATGGCTTAAACTGTTATGTTGTTAAATTATATTTCAATAAATAAATAAAAATAAATAAAATAAAACGAAATATCCAATCCAACGATGATCCAACGTGCGGCAATCCGTGCCAACATCCGTCTTAATCGCGAAAATGGCGCCCGTTATTATTATCACACTTCATTAAACACATAATGGAATTACGTAAGTTTATCTGCTATCCATTAATTACTGATGGCATGCAGTATTGGCAATCCAGTCTTTGCCAAAAAGGGCTCGATCATTAGGAACGGCGGCACGCCCGCAAGCAGACTTATTTAAGAGTTCGTCCCTTTAGAGCGAGTATGCCAGTGTTGAAGCGGGTATTACACTGTCCTGAATCAGGCGTCCTAACTAGTGGAGGGGAGTTGAAGCATCTCGCTCTAACGTATAGGTCGGAACCCTTCTAAGTGTCCTGAATTCAGGACAGTGTAATACCCGCTTGAAACCGCCCGCTTGGAGGTATTCCCTGGATTTTCCCCAGACCACTCTCCCACCACGCATTCCTATCGCCTTTTTGGGTCCGGCCTATAAAGCCAAACACTGTCAGATTTTAAAAAAAGCGTTCGTCCCACTAGCACTTACATACTTGCTTGTAAAGGACGAACGCTTTACGTCCAACATAAACACGAATAACACGATCATGCTACACATCAAGCCACCAACTTGATAGGTTTTATGACGGCTGATATGACAATCACATTCTACTTACATCGCGTGTTGTTTACCAACGCCGTCGTGCCAAGAAGAGACGTGAATGAAAGTGAGTGGATGTGCTAATTTTGTTACATACAGCTCCCTTGACATTGCTCTGAACAGTCTGAACTGAACACGTCATGTCGGATTCGCTAACAGGTATCGCTATATTATAGGTAGTTATCTACGTACCTACAGTCAGGGGCACCAATATCAATTTTTTTTTCACGTTATTCCATTGAAATAAGAATCATCGACACTTAACAAAAATTATCACTTTATATCTTAATATCATGCCGACATAATTTTAAGATCACGAAAAAATGTTTTAAGAAACCTTATGATATTTTTGAAAGAGGTATCCAACGGCACCCCACACGATTTTATTCTACCGTTTTCTTCTTCTTCTCTTTTTTTTTTGTGGCTTTCTGGCCAACAGGGTTAGCTCAAATTTGCCAGTATCGAGTAACACGAGAGCTGCTCACGACCTGTGAACAAACGGACAACACAAACATACAACTACACCCTGACACCACAGTTAAAATACAACAAATACACAAACTACAAGTGTCTACAGTAAGTGAGACGCAGCACAACACAAAACCCAATTAAGTCTATTTCCTTATAGCTACAGTTAGAGTCTAATATTATTCTTCTCTACAAATTCTACCGTTTTGTCTGCGTCATTGATATGTTGATCCTACTTACCAGTGGCGGCACGTCAAAAATATTCTTAGTGAAGCCGAAAATAATTTGGCTCTCTTATTCTTCATGAGCCGTAGTAAAAGAACTGGACTGGCTGGAAATTAGGCAAGCCGGTGGGAATCTAGTTGTATGGACGCTCCGCCACTACTACCTACTAGTTCAGTTCATGCCAAATTACAGCTTTCTAGTTAGGGCTTTGCAGTACCGGTACTATACAAAACCCCGGAAAATCTCGGGAAATTACATGCCCTATTTCTAATTCTGAAGCACGGAATAGGCTGTTTAAAACCACCGTTTTCTACCAAGGTCACCTTGGCAGGAACAGTGCTACCTACCTAGGTTGTACATGCCGAGTATAAATAAATGAAAAACTAGATTTAAAAAAATAAAATCTAAGGCTAATCTCATAATCTCATATAGGTACTTGAACAATCGCTACGTAATGGGAAAACCATGGACTTCGGCATAAATTATAGCGTAGAAGAACTGTGAACCTGTGCTGTGGTCGGCAACGAATATGTGACACCCCTGGAGTTGCAGGCGTCCATAGGCTGCGGTGACCGAATATCACGCTGGTTGTCACCGACATGGTATATAATAAAAAGTGATGAACAAGGCGTCCTCTGTATAGTGTGTAGTATAGCTCCTTTCTATCTTTGTTTACATTATTATCGACTATTCTACTCAGCGTAATTGTTTGCTAATGGAGCGGTCCAGGCGTCATTAATACTACGCACGTGTACTTAGAGGTACAGTCAGGTTCGTAAGTAGTTAAACACTGGGACTGTGCCGCTTTCACCGGCTGGAAATTTAGTATGACGGTTTATACTCTACGTCAAACTCGTTAAAGCGACAACTGTACATAGGTGTCCAGCCACATATCCTTAACTGTCTAAGTAGTTGTGCTATTACAGCTTAAAATACACAAAGACTGCGCAGCTCGCAGTTACAAGGATCCTGACAGGCCACTGCAAATAGAACAAATACCTGCTTCAAATAGGTATGAAACAAGACGCATCATCAAGGTGTCGTCAGGAGTCAGAATAAACAGCAATGCCCATTCTCTACTCCATGAGAAGAATCTGGGAATGCCTGGAATCAACGGGTCTTAACGGTGAACTCTAAAGACTAAAAGGCTGCCACAATAGATCACACGATGGTCGAAGTACCAAACCGAACCCAAAACTAACAACAATATTAATAAGGTTTCAAGCCTTGTGATGCCAGAGTTAGATACTAGTATTAGAATTCTAGGGTTTAGCTAATAAAATGAATTAAAAAAAATGAACTTTATTCTGTAAGTAGGCCGCAATGGCACTTAATAGTTGAAATTAAAAGTAAATTTAGCACTTAATGTATCCTATTGGTTTCCAGTAAGCATTTCGATAGTTTATGATTGATAATAAATTGAATAGGTAGTATCTACCTACATACGAAGATTACAACCGGAGACGTGAAAATGTAAACACATATCGATTCAATTAGTTTGCCTATCTATTTATTGTTCATGAATTGCCCAGTAATTAGTATGTTTAGCTGCTTATGAGCATGTTTGTATCATTATCGCCATGTTTATTGATTGTGGAGATAAGTACACACATACATACATAAGCTCTCGCCTGTATTTCCAAGAAGGAAACGAATTTCAAAATGAAAGGGAATTATTTAAAAAATAATACTCCGAGCTGGCCATTTACGCGCGGGGCATCCTGGCATAGGATTCGAACCCCTTGCCCGCAACCCTTATCTCTACCCTTACCCTTACCCTGCACTAACCTACTCTATCCCCTACCCTATACCTTACCCTTTATCTACCCTTGGTAAGCTATTGGACTCTTGGGCTTTGGAACACTGAATAAAGCCTAAGGTAGTTATTTATCATAAACTAAATCACCTGGTTGGCCTAGTGTTAAAATGCTCGTAAAATATAAGTGTTTCAGTATAAGGTCCAGGTCATGGTAGTCAACGATGGCGGCCACTCCATTTCACACTTCATTTTATCTTACCCTTTATACTTTTGTATTTTGAAGTAAAAACTTTAGCGGCGCGGAGCACTTTTTGTGATGGGGAAAAATTGTTAAACTCGCGACGGGTCACGTGACGACCGACAGATTCGACAGTTCGTCAGATTGAAATTCGTAAGGAGGTCTCAATATAGTGGACGGAAGTACGCCTAGGACAGTCTACGACCAGCTTAGTTGACCCCTCCTACTATCGTAAGACGGAAACGTGACCTGTAGAAGATGGATATTGGTAATTTTATTAGCTGTTGGTACTCCTTAAACTAAATAAATAAATAAATAAATAAATAAACAGCGCCACCTATGAACAAACAAGCGAAGTTTCTCACAGTGCAGGTTTACCGTGTTAAGTTACAACCGACAGCAGCGTATAGTTAGTGCCTTGTATTGTTCGTAGGTGGTGCTGTTATCAAAAATTTATTTAGTGAAAACTTCTTTATCATGTCATTGAGTTTTCACTTCTGCCGGCACTCCCGGAGTGCAACCCATTGTTTTTTTACAAGCTTTTAATTAACTAGCCCTGATAGTTATGCTCAGTCATTTTATGTAATCAATGTATGTCAACCAAATTATAGGTACTTAAAATAAATATTAATTTGAAACTTGTGTGGCATGATGCATTTGGATGTAGTTTTAAAAATTGGCAACTCTCCCCTCCCCTCCACCTGACGCTATACCCTTCTTACAATGAAATTGAAATCCTCTCACGTCTAATAAACGAAAACCACCCCTTTTCTTCTCAATGGTGTAGATAGTAAGTAGTAACTTAACTCCTTATAGATAGCAACAACAAAGTCTGTTTTTTCTTTTTTATATACATATAAGATAACACATGCATACATATTTATATATAAGATTTAAATAATGTAAACGAGCGACAACGGCGACAGATAAACCGCACGCGGTTTTCGCTCGCTGTTTTAGCAAACGATGTGTAGTATAAGTATTGTTTTTGGAAAATAAATTAAAAAAAAAAAAAAAAAAAAAAAAGGTAAACTAAGGAATAGGTGTCACTTGTTCTTCCCAAACCTGCTACAAGGCACTGAAAATTAAATTTCATTCCTTCTGCCTACCTGTTATAGATATACATGCGTGAATAAGTAGTAAAGTAGGTAGGTAAGTTTTTATCAACTGTATCAAGCCAGTAGCCACATTGCATTGTTACTTCTATGGCAAGCTAGCAGTTCAACAGGTTCTTGAAAATATATTAAGGTACAGTCAGCAGCAATGGTTGCTACGCGGGCGAGGTGTTGAAAATGATCTACACACGCTTTTATTCCCTTATAATAAAGATGTGTGAAGATCATTTTAAGCACCTCGCCCGCGTAGCAACCATTGCTGCTGACTGTACCTAATGTTCGTCGGTAACCCCATCCTTAACGGGGTAACGACTCTCTATTGTTCGCCAATTCTCGCTATTTACATATACTGCCATTGTGAGGTAGGTATACACGTGTCTGTACTCTAACCCGTTTGCGAACCCTTTCTATTCTACACAAACTGATATTGCTAGATTGTGCAGAGTTACGAACACGAAGAAACGATATTGGCATGAACGTCGAATAATCATTTAGTGAGTAGGTATTAGATTTCTATCCGTGGCAGTTATTAGTTATTACTTGCTATAAACGTCTCTGTGAAAACCTACGAGTAGGTATACTCGTAAGCTGAACTATCCTCGTGAGGCCTCGTGTATTATAGATACTACATAAAACAATTGATTTTGAACTATATTGTACATACATTTATTAAGGTTATGATTAAATCGTAGAGGCCTCAGGACACTGTGTGCTACGCTACGACGTAGCGCGTAGCAGCATTTTCCTGCTAAGCCGCGGAAATCACTCGTATGGGGCCTCGAATGGGATATGTGAACGCTCATAATCCTTTAAACTGTTACTCTATACTTTATACCATAATGCAGTCCAGTTATTTCCTCAATTGGTCAATCTTTTTGTGATGTAGACAATCAGGTGAATGCACAGACCCGCTACCCGCTATGAGAGCATAATAGCGGAAATGGCGCATCGGGCACACCCACACATTTTGCTAATTCAACTGTAATCTAATGCCAGAGACAAATCGGCGAGAAAAACGCGGCGGAATTCAGCGTGAGATATTCCGCGCCATCGTATATCTAGAACGACAAGATTTTTATACCTGTCTGGAGGAATGTGGCCGACGTAACATCAGACATGATGCATAGAGAAAGATGACAGATCTAAATGGAAAAAAAGTCGGAGCCGAATTTTGATCGTCATATTCTGCGCGCCGTGCCCGCGTTATATCCGTCAGATTTGTCCTGGCTTTAAGTAGTTGTTTCTTTATACTCATGTGACTGCACGCCGTGACTGATATATCCACATACCCAGTCGCGGATTTGCGGTCTTGGCCGCCCTAGGCCCCAGGCCAGGTAATAAGTGCCAGCCGCCCCCGT